>CM060885.1:47747500-48947500 GCA_030762935.1 Hymenopus coronatus
AGCATACTTCTTATGTATGGAGCGAGATGGTTTCATGGTAACGTGCGAGGCTCGCTTTCGGGAGGTACTGGGTTTGATTCCCGTCGTCCGCTCATTTTGACTTGAAATTTCTTAGTTTTCCCTGGTCGGTAGGTGAATGATAAGAGTATTATGATTCCCTTTCAATCGTTTCCTTCTCATCCTAAGCGTGCTCCCGGGTGTCGTGGGGTAAAGCGGTGCCGAACAGATACTCTGAAGTGAATGCTATTTACATTTTATTAATGTATACTAATCGAGTATTCTTATACAATTTCAGTGATTCACAAAATGAATATAGAAAAATAATTTTAAGTTCCATCATGGGTGTATGACAGTTACTTCTGCTTTAAAATTGGACTGTTTCAATCACGTATTAGATAATAAATTATGGATATAAACGTTTAAACTTAGAACAATCAGAACTGTTCAATCACCATATTTAATAGTTTTAAGTTTTTACTTTCTCTACATAGTACATGATACTTAGGTAGAGAATTTATTGCACTTCACCCAAAAGTTCGATACCGAACACGTTTTATGATCCACTATATTACAAAAAAAAAAAAAAATTAGAAAAATACTGTGTGTGTGTGTGTCTAGGAATTCGATAATTCAATACCGAAAAGTCGGCAAAATACAAAACCTGGTATTTAGGGTTTTTTTTTCTTTTTTTTTTTTTTTCCAATTATAAGCGTTTATGCGTTTTTCGTCCATCTAACTCATGCTAATCCAAATAAACATTAGCAGAATTGGGTGTAATAGACGTATCCTTATTCGTACAAAGGCAACGACGAAAAATTCTATCTTAAAGCTATAATAACATTGTTAATATCAGGTCACTATGTGATGTTATTGAAATTGTATTCTATCCAGAAAGAAAATAAGTAAATAACGACTTTCATTTGAGGGAAATGTAAGTACTAAAAAGGCAATCAAGGAATTATTTGGGAACGGTTAACTTCACCAAAAAAAATGTTTTTGATATAAATTGCGTATTTTAACGACTACTTTCTGTGTAATAACAATTTTCCCATTTGTTACGGTTTACTAGTTATGCAAAAGTCATCCAGAATGAGGGAGACTGCAGAGGCAAGATGGCTGCCGTGTTTTTTACACCTGATCAAATGTTGCAAAGAAAAACTGTCTATTTTAAGAATGTGGAGCTCTACCTTAAAAATCCCAGTGAATTTTTGAGACGGCTTATTACCATGGTTGAAACTTGGATACATCACTACACTCCAGAAAGTAAATCAGAATCAAAACAGTGGATTGCGCTAGGTGAACGAACTCCAATAACGGCAAAGTCAATTTTGTCAGCTAACAAGGTTATAGCGAGTGTTTTCTGGGATGTACAGGGAATTATTTTTATTGATTTCTTGGAAAAGAGTAGAAGTATCACTTTTGTTTAGTTCTGGAACTGTTTAACACGCGAAGGGATATCCGCACACGTTAAGCCCAGGACAGCTGGGTATTATGATGAAAAGAACGGTTGGTATCTTTCCATTTTTTGTAAAAACCCCTTGTTTACTTACACTGATGTGTCTTTTTTCTCATAATCTCAATGCTTTACAACCGCCATTGTTTGTGAACTATTGATATTTTTGTTGTTGTCATCTCAAATGTTTTGTAAATCCCATCGTTTAGGTAACTTTGATCTGACTTTTGAAAGATCCTACGTATTAATGCACATTTTAGAGCCTTATAATATCAAAATGGCATTTCGATATAATATAAAATAACAATATTTTCGTGTATAGCATAGCTTGGGGTAGGCAAATATACTTAACTGAAGTCGCCTGAAATTCTTAAAGGATAAGTAGTTTTCAAATTGACTACCAATTATTTATGTATAATTTTCTTTAGTTATGGTAAATGTATATTGCATAGTGATTTCTCTAAATACGGTTTTGGGAAGCAAGATGACCTCAAAGTGGTAGTAAATTTTTGGATGGAATATAGTAGCTCTTCTACATGATATAGCTAAGCAGCAGAGAATGTAATTCTAAATAATTACTATTTGAATTTGTGGTTAATACCTAGAGCGTATGAAGCACACAGTTTTCTGTACTCAAAATATAGCTGGTTATTAAAATTAATGTTAGTAATTTCAGTTTTGATAATGTTTATGTCAGGATTGAAAGCTAGCTTTGAATATGATTTGAAAACATTATTGCTTTATCTACATTAAGACAATTAGGTTAAATAAAAGAATCTTATCCTTAGGATTGACTGATTTGGCTTTTTATTTATTAATTCTGTAACTTTAAAAATAATCAAAATTAGCTTCTTTGATTAAATTGCTTTAACTTTTCATATTCACAAAATAGCCCATTTTGGATCTCAATTATTATAAATCATTCATCCTCGCGAGAGATTTGCCACGTAGCATGCTATTATGGACTAAAAGCTAATATTTCATCTACTTTTTATGCGGAAACAGTTAATGCTGATATGTATGTGACAGCGATTTTATACGCCCCATTTTTGCTGAGCTAACCGTGCGGAAATGTAATTTCCGCTCTTTTCAAAAGGATTCTCACAGAGTACACCGAGATCTTGCGTCATTAGAAGCAATTCATGAAATGAATGGAGGACAGTTATTAGTGACCTCTGCTCCTGATCATCCGACTTCACGCTGCAAAATGTCACTTCTGTCGTTTGAATACTTTGAAGGAAGTGATGTGTGCACAATGGTACCACGTGACTGGATATTTCGCAATTCAGATCCACAACCAAACAACAAAAAATGAGCTCTAAATACAGAATATTGGATACAATTTACCCCTTGTCCCAAGTAATCAGTATTGGAGAATATGCTACTCAAATAAGACTATCCGTAGTGGCCCACCTTTAATACAAAAATAGCAAAATACGAGGACCGTTTTTTTTCCATCTCCGATAGGCTTTAAACAAAAGACAGCCATAGAAAACAATTATTTTATTACTAAAAGTTTTGTACACTTATGGTTACTTTTCAATATAGTCACCAAAAAGATTCAGACATTTATCGTACCTGTGCACAAGCTTTGCAATACCCGCTTCAAAAAATGTTGCCTGTTGGAGGTTGGGAAGAAAAAAAAAAAAAAAAAAGGGCCCTTGTGGTATCAAATGCCAAGTGTAAATAGATTAACATGAATTTTTACATTCTATGTCACACATCTAGTAGATCGAGGAGAATCTGACTTCCACCCAACAATTTAAAATGAAGATTTCACTGCAAATACACTTTTGAAACCAAATAAAAATACACCGAATGTTTTAGAAAATAGCCTACGTATTTCAACACGAAATTTGGCATAAGCACCAGGCTTGGCGTTTAATTGCCCAAAGATACAACAAAGATTTTGAGGTTAATTTCTCAAGCATTTGCATGTCTTTTACAACATTTTAGAAACCTTTTATTTTTCAAAAATGACTAGCGTTTACGACTACAGTATCTACATATGAGGTATTTAAGATGTTTACATGAAAATGTGTGTGGAATTCAGTTCTCCCATTAGGGAGGTCATTTTTAATATACACAACTTTCTGTTTAAGTGGTAAGTTCTGCAACACAAAGGGGAAAAAAAAAGAATGAAATAAATAAAGAAATAAACATTCCATTTGCGTTAAATCCGCCAGTAGGGATTTACACAAGTCTCCTGCTGCAGCCAGTTTTAAACTACAGCAATGAACTGGGATTAAACGCTCTGAAAACTGGGTCTAATCCTCTTTTTTCGGGGTAAAACCTTTTTCTAACTTCCACGACTATACAACTTGAAGTTGTAAAGTCATGGACAAGAGGCAGGAAATATTTTCGTTTGGTTAGACATCGTGAGGAGAGGCAGAGTAAAAAATGAAGTTGCGCAGTGGCAACTCTTTTCTGAAGGGCTGATGTTGGGAGAAGTTGCGCCAACATGTATGCGCAGAAGTCATGTCATAACGTTTCTGTCCTCAAAGGGGCGAAGTACGCTGGCGCTAGTTTTAGTGCGGTATTCTGCAATGTTTATGCAAATAAACAGGTATTTAAAATAATTTTATTTATATGAATCTTATTAATTTGTTAATTAAGTTTATTAATTGTTAACTTGGAAGAAGACAGTGATGCCGACGATATCAATAGTGATGCCGACTATGAGGACGAAGATGCTGGTGTAGTGGGCGGGATTGAGCAGCTGTGGTGAGTTCCGTAATATTGGTTACGTTCATGGTTGCCAACTCATTGTGTGATAAGTTGAATCCTAACCAAAAATAAACATATTGACATTCCTTCAAGCAAAACATTTTGTTTCACGCTCTAGACATTGTTAATAAAATTATATGACTATTAAAATTAGCTTTATAACAAAGTGATTTCTTTATAACTATGAATATGTGCTAACAATAACTTTCATGTGAACTGCAATAGTAAATTGTTTAGCGCTTCACGCTGTTGTGGTTGTGTTATTCGCGCCAAACTGGAAGCCTTATTACCTTCTCAGCCGTAGCAGAGAGGGAGGGACGGAAGGAAAGCAACGTCCCCTATGCTCTAGATTTGTTCACGTCTCACGAGCTATACCAGCTATACTTATCGTGTATACAAGTGAAACCGTTTTGTATTAACAAATGCAATTACAATAGCAATGAGAATAATTTTGTAACGTATTACTTGAATATATGGTCATCATTATAATATAGAGGCTGAAAGGGACTATATTATATTGCTTCTAATATGAATTTCATAGGAGTATTAAAACAAAGAGATGTAAAAACATTTTGTTCTGAGATCAGTCATAACAATTCGTCTCACGCTCTACATATTGTTAATAACATTGTATAAGTATAAAATTAGCTTTATAAAAAGTGATTTCGCTATAACTATGGGTATTGCCAACAATTATTTTCATGTGAACTACAATAATTGTTTAGCGCTTCACGCAGTTGTGGTTGTGTTGTTCGCGCCAAACTGGTATCTCTATTACCCGGCATCTCAACCGTTGCAGGGACGGAGGGAAGGAAAGCAACTTCCTCTATGCGCAAACTTATTCATGTCTCACGACCTATACCAGCTGTACTTAATGTGAAAACAAGTGAAACCCTTTTGCATTAACAAATGCAACTACAACAGTAATGAGAATACTTTATTACAACAAATTACTTGAATTTATTTTCATCATCGTATTGTACAGGCTGTATTATTATATTCCTTCTAACATGTACTTCATATTAAAACTAAAAGGTATAATAGCATTTTGTCTGTGATCTGTCGTTTTTGAAGAACAAAAACAAAAGTTGTTTGTCCAAATTAGAGGTTTATTCCAAGGTAATGTATGAAGGTAGTAGTTTGTCATTTATAAAATAGGAGGGAGTAATTTATTTCTAACCTAGTTTGGGTAGTAGCTATGTGATATCATGAAGGGTTTTGAAATAATTAAAATCGCATTGAAGTAAGAGTCCCTTTAATTGATTTTAGTAGCACATATTGTATTATCATTGTGGATAAATTACGTTAGTAGAAACATTTGTTGTAGTTTGTTACTTTCTTTATACGTGCTATGTACATTGTGTATAGAGAAGGTATTGTAATGCACCCAAAATTTGATACCGAGATTTCACCGGAAATACATGTTTTGAGACTTTCTGAATCCAAAAAAGAAAAGCATTTTTAGAAAAATGTCCGTGCGTGTGTATGTGTGTGTGTCTGTGGGCAGAATAGTTCAAAAACGAAAAGTCCGTTAAAAACCAAACTTGATATTTAAGTTTGGTATCTTCCAAGGATGCGACAAGAAGATTTTCAAGAAAATCCCCCACTCCCAACTACTCTTTACATGGAACTTTTTTCAAATATTTTGATTTTCTAAAAAATGGCTAACGATTTTGATTAAAATATCGTATATTAAAGATATTTACCTCACAAATAAAATGTATATCGTGAATTTTCTGGGAATAGCCTCTGAAGACTACTTTATTCTGCATTAATTTTGCATAACTACTAAACCGTAAGAGATGGACAAACATTTAACACACACAAAATGCAGAGCACGTTAAAACACACAATTTATGTTATAGACATTTTTTTTGCATGGAGTTGATCGTTATTGTGATATTCCTTGTTTTTGGTTTCAGCTTTGAAAAACTTCATACAGGAATATGCCAACTCGTGTCCATACAAACAAACAAACTTCAATCACATAGCAACCAGCTTTTGGCTTTCACTTTAACCTATGGTACTCCCTTATTTCGCTTCTACTTACAATAAAGCAAGAAATAAGAATATTTCTGCTAATTTTTCTCGATTAGCATGAAATAAATAAAATAATAATCTTATTAACAATAATTTGTTATACAGAAATAGAGAAGGTCATGTGAATGCAACACATCAGATTTTTTTATTGTAATTAGAAAGTAAGACACCACTTTCGCTTTCTTTAATCCATGTGTTACCATTTCGTCACGCACGAACTCCTTGAGCCTGTATCCGATATACATGAACGCTCCAGTGGCTACGGAAAGTCAGCTACCTAGGTATTCTCTACCCGGAAATACTACTATCCTGTAATTTCCTGATAAGAACCCTAAGGCTAACTAGGTCACAGTATGACATTCAGATGGCGCAGAAATCACTTGGACGCTCGCTAAAAGAACCAGTAGTTAATCTCCGATTTATTACAGTGGCTAAGTTCCTTTAAGTATGGACTTTTTTGAAGGATTATGCTGCATTAATTTGAAACAAATATCATTAACAGAACACAGAATACGGTACTTTTATTAGATAATAAACTTCTGCTATGTTACATTCACATTATATCTTCTCCTCAACTGTGAACTAGATCTACACATGCTTCGTGTTGTAAGAATTGTGTGCACCTTTCCACAACATTTTCCATTCAGAACGAAGAGGGCTTCTAGCTATACATTTTATATTTCATGTAAATACTTTTAGTATATGGTAGTTTTACCAAATCATAAGTCATTTTTAAAAAAAATTCAAATATTTCCAAAAAAGGTTAGATACAAAGGGTGGTTTGGAGAGTCATACCTCTAGAAGATGCGGAATTAGTTCTTGTGGTGTACCAGAAGGGATTTCGCACCTCAATCATTGATAGGCTTTTTTTATGTCAGACCCCAAGATGAGAGGATGTAATAAGAGCAATTGCAGAGGGCAACCGAAGCCAGATTGCAACAGGGAGCCATCGTGGGAGTCCCTAACAATGCCAGAGCAGTTCTTCATCTCGACGCGGTGTGTGTTACGAGCCCGCGCCCCAAGTCTAAATAAACGCCCCTGAGTACACCGATAACCCCCAGCTCATTCCGCCGAGAGCTTAAGTTTCCAAAGCGTAATCATCTCCACGAGAGGGCGCCACTACCGCAGTCCTCGCCGACACTTACAACCTTGAAAGAAAGACCAGACGGATAAAATGGATGTGAAATTCGGGGGAATGAAGAATCCTTCCCAAAATTTGACTAGTGACATGTGAAAACTCCCCAAAAAAAAAACAATAAAACATTGGTCAGAGAGATCAGTTGCAGGGAACCAATCCCACGACCTCCCCGAAAGCCAGTCCCAGAAGAAACTTAGGAGCCACCTGGGTCGGTTGTGGAACTAAGTATCGTGTTTGGTATTCAACCGACTTTTAGTTTTAAAATTGTGCTGTTGACACACATTCACACATACCACCTTCTAAAAATCCTTTTTCTGTTTCAGGGCACCTCAAAACGTGCATGCCAGGTAAAATCTCAGTGCCGTATTGTTGATAAAATACGACACCTTCTTTACTTTGTATGAGGTAGAAAATTATTGACTTCCATCACAACAGATTGTGGTAGCTTTTACAAATAAGCGATGGTGGACAGGAATAAGGTCAACGAAACATCAAATTTTCTCTCTCTCTCTCTCTCTCTCTCTCTCTCTCTTTCTCTGGCAGCAGTTAACACCAAAGCAAGAGGACGGGGCAGAAAGCTGGTTGAAAACAATAAGGGGGCGAGAAACGAATGCGAGGATAAGTGTGTGTGTATGTATGTGGTCTCACTGGGGTCTAGCAGGCATATTGAATTTGAAAGCGGTGCACAAAAACCTTTCAAATCTTGTGTTACCAGGACGTATTTTCCAGCTCGTACATCATTCTGCGCTTCTAGATGGTGACGCAGGTGCAATCTGAAGCAATTTATTTGTATGCAAAGTGGTTCTGACCACGCCGTAGAATCGATTTGTCATCCAATTTCTCAAGAAGGCTCTTGACTGGGAGTTCTAACCAATCCTGCAGACAACACAGCCTCGGCTGACATCTTTCACATAAATACAGGGCACCCAGCTATTTACACTGTTTGCTAGTCCTTACATTTTGTTGGCTAAACCTCTTAAAGTAGTGGATTTGTGAAATTTGGAAAATTTGTAATATGTACTCATCTTGCAAATTAGACCAAGTATTTAACACAATAAGAAAAATATTTTTAGCATGATTCAAAATTCCAGCTTCCATGATTATTCAAATAATAATTTTTGTTTTCTAAATTAATTGCTCTGGTGAAAATGCTATACACAAGGCTGAATATTCACAAAAAAATTACAGAAATGAGTTTAAACTAGTACTATATTAATTCTATATAGCAATATATTTCGTATATTAACTAATTATAGAATTTATTTTCAAATTATTTCGAAAAGGTATTGTGTTGAACCAAAAATTCAATACCGAGATTTCACTGGAAATACATGTTTTGAGATAACACGGATAAAAAATTCTGATGCGTTTCATTCACATGACTTTCTTCACATCTCTATTATTGTTAAATATCTCATTCTTCTATTTACTTAATACTAAAGAAAAAATTACCAGAAAGGGTCTTATTACTTGCTTCCTTGTAAGGTTAAATCGATAGTTAAATATTTTAAAAGCTGGGTGCTATGTGATTTAAGCACCTTTGTTTGTATGGACAAGAGTTAACACATTCCTGTATGAGAAAAGTGTATAAGTATTTTAAAGCTGGAACTAATAACAAGGAATATCTCAAAAACGGTCAACCTCAAAGAAAAAATGTACATAACATAATTGCATACAGTTTTTCTATGGTACGTTTTTCTCTATCTCTTGCGGTTTACCAGTTATGCAAAATTCCGCAAAATTCATCCAGAATAAACATGTCTGTAGAGGCTATTCCCAGAAAGTTGAAAATGTATATTTTATTTGCCACGTAAATATTTTAGATATAAAGGATTTTAATCAAAATCATTAACGCATACACACAGACAAGATATACACATATTTTTTTATTCAGGGGGTCTCAAAGCGTTTCTTTTTTACTTAAGTGTATCTAAATAAAAGGTTAATATATAAAAATTATGATATATTGCAATGAATAAAAAATCTCCTAAGAAGAACAATACTTGAAACCTCGGTATCGAATTTTTGGTGCAATACAACACCTCTATACACTATGTACATAGTACATGTAGAGAAAGTAAAACGTATACTCATGGTAACATAAAATAGCAGTATTATCAATACGATAAAATCTGTATGTTGTTTTCGGTGGAAGTTGATTAATCAAAATTCTCTCCCAGTTACTTCCTTCACTAACAGACTCTAGTCATTTGTTCTATCCAATATTTCAGTTTTATTTTGTGGCGCTGCAACGCGCTTATGCTAATTCGGAAGTAATTTGAAGTGTAGAGGTAGTGGTTATCCTGAAACTTAGAGACCCCTGAGCGGGATGCATAATGAGTCAGGAGAGAACGCAATCGTTAAAGAAGCATAACAAGCAGCGCCTTACGAAATGAGAACCCAAGTTTCAGCAGAAGAGGTAGTAAAGCGTAACGCTTGTGAAGAGATCGCGAACTTTCTGGAAGTTTGAAGCCTCACGAAAACAGTCAAAAGCAGAGAATTTCTTTCCATTAAGCCTAGGAGTGGTAAAGGAAGACAGAGGTAAACCCGGCACCCAAGTTTGGGGTCAGAGTGTAGTCACGGCCTAGAGAGTACATAAGTAATAATCGGGTTAGGTAAAAATCCTATTACTCTGGACCGCTGAGCTGCGGCACAGCAGCTTTATGTTTCTCGTGAGACCGGAACTCGTTATTTTTAACCCCATCCCTCCCAGCTTCTGTTTTGTAACCGTGTGGCTTAAAACTTCGTTCTTCAAATATGAAATGAGTTTCGTTTCCATTTCTCGGAGTGTCACTCAATATGTAAATTACAATAGGCAGGATTCAGCCAGACCGCTGCAAATGTATTATCATATGTTTACATTGCACAGTACGGCCTTATCAGATATTGGTTGCATGAAACAATCAAGGCTTTTTTGCTTTCTGTGTACATACATGTAAATAGTGTATAGATAAGGTATTGTTTTGCACCCAAAAATTCGATACCGAAATTTCACCGGAAATATATCTTTTGGGTCCCCTTGAATCAAAAAGAAGGTCCGTATGAGTGCGTGTGTCTGTGGGCAGCATAGCTCAAAAACGAAAAGACCATTAAATACTAAACTTGGTATTTAAGTTTGGTATCCTCCAAGGAAGCGAAAAGTAAAGTTTCAAGAAGATCCCCCACCCCAAACTAACCTTTTCGTGGAAAAAATTTCGAAAATTTTGATTTTCTCAAAAATGGCCCTAATAATTTTCATTAAAATATTGTAAATTAAAGATAAATTTGTGACAAATTTGAATATTCTCGAAATAGCCCCTGAAGTCATATTTGTTCTGGATGAATTTTGCAGAATTCTGGGTAATTAGTAAATCGTAAGTGATACACAAAAACTTACTACATATAAAATGTAAATCTCTTTAAAACACACGATTTATATCCTACACTTTCTTTCACGGAGTTGACCGTTTTTTGAAATATTCCTTGTTATTTTTTTTTCATTTATATAGCCCCTTTAAGGCTCGAGGCGTTGACCATGTCTCACTCTCCAATACTGCACCCCATCCATTAAGTCTGTAATGGACCGAGATGGGGGACGCAGCGGCCGGGCGGTAGGCCAAGGTTCCCCGTGAGCTGTCGTGCCCCTTTAATATCTTAGGTCATTCCAGGGGCTTTGCACTTAAAACAACTTGTCTGTAGGTTCTTTTACGTTTGTTTTAAATATTTTTAGCTTCCTCAAACACACACACACACACACACACACACACACACACATTCACTCTCATACATACTTCCACACTCTGTGGGGGATAGGGAATAATTCTGGCTAAAGAAAAATGCCTCACCCCAGCCGGAAATTGAAGCCGGGATCTCCGGGCGAGAAGTCAGGTCGCTGACCACTTGACCACGGAGGCAGTCTTTCCTTGTTAAGGGTTTCAGTTTCAAAGTACTACTTATACTTTTCTCATACGGGAACTTGTCAACTCCTGGTCAGGCAACGAAACGGTTTCAATCCCTTAGCACCACATTTTAAAACATTTGACTGTCGGTTTAGCCTGGTGTATTCCCTTATTTTCCTCCTACTTATAACAAACTAAGTAATAAATCCGTTTCTGCTGAGATTTATTCGATTAGCATGAAATAGAAGAATAAGCTTATAAGCAATAATTAATTTCTTACAGAGATGTAGCGAAAGTCCTGTGGATGAGATACATCAATTTTTTTTTTTTTTTTAATTTTTCTGTCACATATGTATAATATCCATTGTAGACAGAGAAGTATATGTAACAATAGCATGATTTTATTTATATTTTTCTAACAAATTATTGTTAAAAAGCTTATTCTTCTATGTATTCATGCTAATCGAAATAAACCTTAGCAGAAATTGTCCCTATTACTTAGTCCCTTGCAAATAGAAGGAAAAAAAATCTAAAGTGTTCTATTCATCGTGATGTCCTCTTAACTGTTACGCAAACAAACCTTTTATTTAAAAGATTCATCTGTTATATACATCACGCTAATCAAAATAAACATAAGCAGAATTAGTCTTACTACTAGCTCCCTGTAAGTAGAAGGCAAATAAGAAAATGCACAGACTAAAAGCTATGTGAATTTATTGAAATGCCAATAGTTTTGCTTTCCAAGAGTAAACAAACGAGAAACGAGAAGTATATCTTCCCGTTTGAGAACAGTTTAAGTGGTTTAAAATTGAAACTAAGAATCCGGAATATCTGGAAAACGGGTAACTCTACAAAAAAAATGTTTTAATATAAAGTGAGTGCTTTAATGAGATCTACATTTTTTTTGTCTAGTAAGCTTTTGTATATGTCTTTCGGTTTGCCAGTTATACAAAAGTCATCCAGAATGAAGAGTTCTTAAGGGGTATTCCCAGAAAATCCAAGATATACATTTCGCTTGTTGTAAAAATATCTTAAACATACGGAATTTTAATCAAAATCGCTAGAGCAACTTTTGTAAAATACAAAATTTTTGAAAAATGTTCCATGTAAAGGGTAGTTTGGGGTGGGGGATTTTCTTGAAAATCTTCGAGTCGCTCGGTGCATGAAGTCAGTGTGAAATAAAATAGGCAGGATTCAGGAAGACTGCAGCGCCAATACTATTATATGGTTAAATTGCGCAGTATGATCTTATCAGATATTGGTTTCATGAAGCAATCAAACGTTTTTATTAATTTCTTTGTAAGTATAAACAATGTACATAGTAGACAGAGAAGGTATTGCATTCCTCCCAAAAAATGTGATGCCACGATTTTAGCAGAACTACATGTTTTGAAACACCACGAATAAATAAAAAATCTGATGTGTACCAGTCACATGACTTTCTCCATATCCCTGCAACAAGTAATTCTTAAAAAGCTTATACTTCTATTTACTTTATGCTAATCAGAAAAAAATAGCAGAAATAGTCTTATTACTCGCTTCCTTGTAAGTAGAAGCGAGATAAGGGACAACCGTAGGTTAAAGTGATAGTCAAAAGCTGGTTGCTATGTCAAGGAAGTTCCTTTGTTTATATGGATAGGAGTTGACAAGTTCCAGTATGAGAAAAGTATACGTTTTTCATTGCAGAAACGAAAAATAAGGAATGTCACAAAAACGACCAACTCCACGAAAAAATGTATATAACATAAATTGTGTGTTTTAAAGTGCTCTACATTTTTTGTGTAGTAAGTTTTTGTCCATCTCTTAGGTTTAGCAGTCATTCAAAATTTAGTAAAATTCATCCAGAATAAACTACTCTTCATAGGCTATTCCCAGAAAATTCAAGATATACATTTTATTTGTCTTTAATATACGAAATTTTAATCAAAATCGTTAGAGCCATTTTTGAGAAAATCAAAATTTTCGAAAAAAGTTCCATGTAAAGGGTAGTTGGGGGTGGGGGGATTTTTCTCGAAATCTTCGTGTCGCATCCCTGGAAGATACTAAACTTAAATACCAAGTTTGGTATTTTACCGACTTTTCGTTTTTGAGTTATCGTGTTCACAGACACACGGACACACACACACACACACGGACCTTTTTGTGAAAATGCTTTTTTTTGGATATTGGGGACCCTAAAACGTATATTTCGGTGAAATCTCGGTGTCGAATTTTTGGTGGAGTGCAATACTTTCTCTATACACTATGTACATAGTGCGTATGGAGAAAGTAAAAAGGGCATGTTTTGAAGAAAAGAAAAAAAAAAAAAAAAGGTCGGGTGCAAGTCTGTTTGTATATATATATATATATATATATATATATATATATATATATATGTGTGTGTGTATGTGTGTGTGTGAACAATATATCTAAAAATCGAAAAGACCGTTAAATATCAAATCTGGTATTTAACTTTACTGTCTTCCAAGAATGCGACAGAATATTCAAGACTATCCCACAGTTATCTTTACACGGACAATGTTTTGAAAATGTTGTTGTTCTTCAAACTTGCTCTAACGATTTTGATAAAAGATATTTACATGACAAATAAAATGTATATCTTGAATGTATATATGTATGAATATCCTTTTCATTGTGCATTAATTTTGCATAATTGGTACACGGTAAGAGATAGACAAAAACTAACTACACAAAAATGTAAATCTCGTTAAAACACCCAACTTATGTGATATATATTTTTTGTAGAGTTTACCATTTCTGAGATATTTCCTTGTTATTGGTTTCAACTTTAAGCTATTTAAACTTTTCTCCAACGGGAGGTCATTTTTCATTTAATCTCTTTTGTTCTACATTTGCCGTGCAAAGTGAAAATTGTTTTAAGAGATTTAACTATCGTTTTACCCTAGTATATTACTTTATTCCCCTTCTTCTTAGAAGGAACTAATACAACCATTTCTGTTAATGTTTATCTCGATTATCACAAAACAAATAGAGGAATAATCTTTTATAATAATAGGTTGTAGGGTTTGTTTGTGAATGGAACACCATTTTTTGTTTTATTCTCTTTCACGTATGTACAATTTTCATAGTAGAGAGAGAAGGTATTGTACACCATAAAAATACGATACCAAAATGTCAACAGAAAAGCATGTTTTGAGGACTCCTGAATCCAATAGAAGCAGTTTTAGAAGAAGGTTCATGTGTGTGTCTCTGTGTATCTGTGCGAGTTGTATCTATACACAAGATAACTTAAAATTGGAAAATCTGTTAAATCTCTAACTTGGCATTTAAGTTGAGCATCTTCTGTGGCTGCAACACGAAGATTTTAGGAAAATTCTGCAACCACTGAACTACATTCTACACAGCATATGTTTTTTAAATTTTGATTTTCTAAAATAAATGCATGTAGCGATTTTGATCAAAGATATTTTATCAAAAACGAAATTTATGTCTTGAATTTTGGGAGAATGACCTCTTAAGACCTCTTCATTCTAGAAGATATTTTTAATTTTTTTTTTGTTTTACTTTTTATGTATTTATTTATTTATTTTTTGTAGCTTAACGTCCTTTAACCTGGTTGATCATATCGGACGAAGTGGATGACTTTTTTATAAGTGGTAAACCGTAAGAGATAGACAAAACCTTACTACACAAAAATGTAGATATTTTTTTAAACGCAGTCATATATATCTATTTGTAGAGTTAACCGGTTTAGGATAGTCCAAGTAATTGGATTCAATTTTAAACTACTTAAACTTTTCTCAAACGGGAAGTTACCTTCTGTTTTAACCCTACCTTGGAAAGAAAACCGTATTTCAAAGATAAAGCATAACGATAGCTTTTAAATCATCACTTAATCCAGTGTATTTTCTTATTTCTCTTCTACTTATAAGGAACTAAATAATAAGATCATTCTGGTGCTGATTATTATGATTAGCAATTTGCAGACAAAAGAATAACCTTTGGTAGGAATCATTTGTTTACACAATAGTTAGAGAAGTTATGTAAATAGAACAAATAAGATAGGGGGGATGTATTCTATTAATCGAGATTCTACTATTCTAGTTAAATGTCCAGATTTCACCTGATATGTACATATATATTTTGAAGCCCTGCAAAAAGAAAAGAAGCCTTAGAAAACAAATCTGTGCATATGTGAGCGTGTAAACATCATAACTCTAAACGAAAAATAATAAAATAAGCATAAATACTAAACTTGATTGCGAGTTCAGTAGCTCCTGAAGATGCGACACGAAGATTTTTAAACAACTCTTCCAACACCAAACTACCTGTTAAATGGAAGTGTAAGATTGTATATGTGCGTGCATGTAAACAAGAGAAATAAACTAAACAATGAAAAGGTGAGTACCAAGTTTGGAATTTATGTCCAGTTATAGAGATGAAGCATGAAGACTTTTACGAAATTTCTCACACCCAAGCTCTAATTAATATGGAAAGTTGTACTAAAATATGACTCAAAATATTTTGCTAACATATGTAGATCTTTGGAATAATTTTTTGAAGAATATATATCTTGAGTTTTAACTACTAATTTCCAGATGTTCCACGTTACTTAACTATTAGATTCAGGGGGCTCAAAACGTATACCTCGATGAAATCGTGATATCGAATTTTTAGGTGGAATACAATACATTTTCTATCTACTCTGTACATTGTACATATGTGCTAGAGAAATTAAAAATGGAATATTCTAAATCACTGTTCTCATTCTTATATGTGAAAATGTATTCGAAAATTACATCTGTTTCTTGTGTGTTTCTACTCTTGACCCAAATGATTCTTTTAATATCTCAAAGATGACACAAATTATAGGATTACAATATCAGTGAAATTTAAGAAGGAGGAGAAGGGAAAACCAAATATGGAATAACTTTTTTTCAATAGCTTTTCCATACAAATTTACCATAATAGTTGGCCACACTATGAATCCTGGGTCTAAAGTACTTGCAGCATAGTAAGTCTCCATTGGGGTTGTCATCTCAAAATAATAATTTGAGATCACCTTGTGGTTTACCGGGAAATATGCGAGTCGGTTTGAATATGGCATTGAATTGTTCAGTCTGACTCTACCTATCAAAAAACCAAGTAAGTTCATTTGGATTTATTAAATTAAATTTTGCTTATAAAAGTGTTTAAACGCTAACCTCGTAACTCCTTCTATAAACCTATTTTCAAAATAGCAATAAGCGAGACATTTGGAATTATTCTCTCTACTGTGTATCCAAAAGCAAATTCCAAAAATAATTTGTTTCCTTATGGAACAAAAAATAATTCATCATATATTCTAAGACTATGTGGAAGTGTATGCTATGTGAAAGTTAAATGGTTCTAATGTTGTAAGTTAAAACATAGACATAAATTATGCGAAATTTACAAATTATGTTTATTAGGTTCAAAGTATTTTTATTATGCAAGTTAATACCAATTGGTTATGCATTCAAAAGTTATCAGAAAAGTTAAATCTGCTATAATCATAATTGCAGAAATAAGCTAAAAAATCTGATGTGTTTCATTCACATGACTTTCTCTACATCTTTGTAAAACATTATGGTTTATTAGCTTATTCTTCTATTTCATGCTAATCGAATAAATATTAGCAGAAACTGTTTTATCACTTAGTTCTTTATAATTAGAAGGGAAATAAGCAAGTAAACTGGATTAAACTGATAGTAAAATGTTTTAAAATGTGGTTGCTATGGGATTGAAATCCGTTTCTTCGCGTGGCCAGGAGTTGAAAAGTTCCCGTATGAGAAAAGTATAACTACTTTAAACCTGAAACCAATAACAAGGAATATCTCAAAAGTGGTGAACTTCATGAGAAAAATGTATACGTCATAAATTGTGTGCTGCTTTAACGAGCTTTACGTTTTTTATGTAGTAAGTATTTGTCTATCTTTGTTTACTAGTTATGCAAAATTCATCCAGGAATAAACAGGTCTTCAGAAGCTATTCCCAGTAAATTCAAGGTATACATTTTGTTTGTGATGGAAATGACTTTAATATGTGGCATTTTAATCAAATCGTTAAGAGCCATTTTTTTGAAAAACAACATTTTCGAATTTTTTTCCATTAAAAGGGTAGTACGAGGTGGAGTGCTTTTCTTGAAAAGCTTCGTGTCGCATCCTTGGAAGATACCAAACTTAAATACCAAGTTTGATATTTAATGGTCTCTGCGTTTTAGAGCTATGCTGCCCACAGACATATACACACAGGACAGAAATGCTTTTTTGGATTCAGGGGGTCCTAAAATATGTATTTTCGGTGAAATCTCGGTCACGAATTTTTGAGTGGAATACAATACTTCATCCATACACAATGTACGTGTAGAGAGAGTAAAAAGATTTTATTTTATTACGGTTAACTCCTTCTGGTCTTGTTTGTGAGGATTATCAGTCGTACATCTTAAAGAAAATTTACATAAAGTACACTTCATTCATAAAACATGTAGATATAACCGATTACGGATAAACATAGCAATCTCTGTTTATGTCGGAAGGAAGGCAAACTACCAGTCTGTTGCAAGGGAAAGAAAATATTCCTTTCTTCGTTGCCTTTTCTCCGGAAGACAGAAATTACAGCCATTTCCAGTCTCGTCCGTTTACAAAATGGCTACCCGCTACATGTCTTCATATGTTCACGCCGTCGAGTGTGTAGGAATTTTTTTCTCCCTTCAGTTCCGACTCACATCGACCCAGTTTCTGTTTGCTGCGTCCCTCCAGGGTTTCTCTCACAATTTCTTTCGATATAGCCTATTTTCCTACCCCTTCTGCTCTTAAAGCTGAAGCCTTGATGCCTAGATCTGCATTCTTCCCTCCCTAACTACCTCTATAGTCAGATGAAGGTACTTTAGTGAAAGCAACGGTTCTGAGATTTTGCTGATCAGCAACTTTGGTTTTCAACAATGACGGCAGAAAGCCAACTACATATATTCCAAATGAGCTGGACCGTAGCTCACCTGGCTGCTGTGCGAAGGACCACGGGTTCGATTTTCGGCTAGGGAGGCAGGGATATTTGCTGTAGCCTGTCCTGCCTAGAATTTTGAACCATGAAGGATAGTGTAAAATGTAAAAGTTGTTTATTATACAAGTGGATATATAGAGGTTCGTCCACTTGTATAATACATTATTTTAACTTACAGATACGATAAATTAATGTATTACAAATATTCAGTTAGTTATTTTATAACAGAAATGGTAAATTAAATAAGGAGGCACTGAATTGCGGCGTTCTTATAGTTATAAAATATGGTAGGCTATGTATGAATACTGGTCTCCTCAGCGCGGTGGTAGCGCTGCTTGCCAAGCGGGAGACCTGGACCGGGGTGCACTCAGCCTCGTGAGGTCCCTGAGGGGGCCAAGTAAGGAGCTACTTGATGGAGAAGTAGCGACTCTAGGTCGTGAAGACCGCATTATCTGGCCGAAGGGCACATAATGCGCTGACCACGTCTCACCCCCCAATACTGCACCCCATCCATGACGTCTGTCATGGACCGAGATGGGGGACGCAGCGGTCCGGCGGTAGGCAGCAGACCAATGTTCTTAGTGAGCTGTGACATGTACTAATCTTGTTTTAATTGCTGCTAGTTTCAAATTGATTAAGTTTACTACATATTAAAGATACGATATTGAAAAGATATATTAAATGAAGCAAAAGAAGCAGTTGAGGCTTTATTACCGTAGACTCCACGGAAATTATACGTAAAAGAGTTTCAGTAATTTAAGGATTGGCAGATAGGAAGAGATGTTCAGGGCATTAATGAAGAAGTGATTACTTTGTCCCAGTCGTTACCGGAGCAACGAGTGAATTTTGATTACTTTATCCCTCCCTTGCGCTAATAACTATCACTTTGATTTAAAGTCCAAGTTTTCTTATGTCGTTTCTGCTTAACAACGGTGTCTGTTACAAGTATCTATAAGATAAACTAATAAAATAATATAATTGGTTAATAAAATAATTTTATTGCTATTGTATTTTATTAATTTGAACGCGGATTATCGATTACATAACAGACTTCTCTGGGCTCATTTGTATATCATTTCACCGATTTCAATTATAGTTAGGTAAGTCGTAACAGGTTAAGAATAATAAACTTCTCGCCCCCCCCAAAAAAAAATGAGTAAGAGCGGATCGCATGGTGATTGATTTAAAATTTAAGTTCTGTTTGCTTGGTTAAGAGAAAAAATCGAATAGAGACTTCCCATTTGAAGAAAACATAAGTATTGGAAAATTTAAATCAATAATGAGAAATATTTCGGAAATGGTTAACTACACAGAAAAATTTATTTCACATAAACTATATGCTTTAGCGATATCAACACTTTTTATGCACTAAGAGTTAGATTAGCTCTTACGGTTTACAGCTTATACACAAGTTATTCAGGGCGAATAGCATTTCAGAGGCCATTTCTAGAAAATTTAAAACATACATTTCATTTGTCCTGAAAATATCTTAAACACATAATATTCTAATCAAAATCCTTTACGCCCATTTCGAGAAATATCAGAATTTTCGAATAGGGTAAAGGCAATTTGTGGTTGGTCGAAAACTTGAAGGAACTTCAGTGAATACAACGGTTCTGAGATTCGCTGCCCATGCAACTTTAGTTTTCAACAATTACGGCAGAAAGTCAACTTCGTATATTCCAAATGAGCTACTCACTTGGCTGCTGTGCCAGGGATCCCGGATTCGATTTTTGCCTAGGAAGGTAGGAATATTTGCTCTAGAATTTGGAAGTATGAATGAGCATGTGAAATTTAAAATAATTTTATTGATGTTGAATTTTATTAATTTGAACCGGATTATCAATTACACATCAGATTTCTCTAAACAGACTAAAATACCACCAAATTCTTTAAATTTAAACATGACTACCGCCCTTTTAGCTGAACTATAATTCATTTAAGACCCAAAGAAATAAAATCTTATCACAATTGTATACAAGTTAACAACATTATCATTATTTTTACTTTATCAATGGACGCTCTTAAACTGTTGCGCCCCATTCTATATTGGGCGTGAAATTTTGCTCGGAAGTTTCTTTATCAGACGTGAGATTTTTTTACGAGCCGTAAATATAGTACACCGGACCAACATATCTACTTCCCTACAGAGGGAAAGTCATTCTAAGAATTTTACGCCCGAAAAAATCCATCGCCCTCCGCCGGTAATCAAGGGAACCAGGGGCTAGCATGTAACCCTTAAACCAGGGAGTACGACCCCTTGCCAATAGGCAACATGTTTGGTAGGTAACATATCGCCGACATATCCATTTTTAAAGGCAGGGTATAAAAGAATATTTAAACAAGGTTCTGATTATCCTGGATGTTAATGATACAAAATAATACAAATAAACTAGAGGAAACCACATTTGTCTACCTTTCTGTCTCTCTTTCTCTTGCTATTTGCACGACACACTCTACCTATTCTTACAAAATTTTGTTATTTTCATTTATTTCCTGCTAAACAAGATAGACATTAACCAAAAAGGCTTTATTTCTTTTGTAGGTTCAAAGGTAATAAGGGAATACAATAGACTAAATCGATAATCATATCTTTAAAGAGCTGTCAATATGTGATAGCCTTAAATTCTGTAGTATACTTACATGAGCAAGATGATAAAAATTACTCCTCATATGATAAAAGTACTGACAATTTATAACACAAGTAAGGAATATCTTGGAAATGATTAAGTACTCAAAAGTTGTATTTGACATGAAAATTGTGCTTTAAATAGATGTGCATTTATTTGTGTAATAAGATATTGTCTATTTCTTACGATTTACCATTTATGCAAAAGTCATCCAGAGTGAAGAGAGCTTCAGAGGATATCTAAAGAAAATTCAAGGTATACATTTTTTTTTTAGCTTAACGACCTTTAACCTGATTGGTTATATCGGACGATGAATGAAATTGGTGAAATGATGCTCAAATGATCTCGAGGTCCATGGAGCTTAAAGTGACTCGACATTCATCCATATACATTTTAATTCTCATAAAAATACATTACACATACAGCTTGTTTCAAAAATACGGGGCATAATTTCAGGTATGTTTTTCCCACATGTAGACAATCAAATTAGTTCATTATAACATGTGTCCGGAAATGCTTCATTTCCGAGTTATGGCCTTCACAACATTGAAATTCACAGGAACGTTTTTCTTTCCGCAGGTTGTTGTCATTAACGATGATGTTCAAAATGCCCACCTCCTGCTTGAATACAAACCTCACATCGATGTCTCATTGACCTGCGAACACGATCCCAAACTCCAGGAGTATTGCGTATGTCCTCACGACTTGCCACAATTCGATTCCGAAGGGATTGCAAATCCGGCACCGGAGACGAATAAACCAATGATTTTAAATGGCCCCACAAGTAGAAATCGAGAGGGTTCAGATCAGGTGAGCGTGGAGGCCAAGCAATTGGGCCACCTCTACCTATCCATCGATCAGGAAACTTTCGATCCAAGTACCGGCGAGCCGTAAGACTGAAGTGTGCAGGAGCGCCATCATGCAAGAAGTGAATGTGTTGACGATCGATCAGTGGAGTGTCTTCGAAAACGTCAGGTATGGTGTTTTCCAGGAAGTTTGTGTACGCCTGCCCCGTAAGTCTGTTTACAAGTACATGGGGTCTAACTAATCGATCACCAATGATTCCGGCCCACATGTTGAGGGAGAACCACACCTTGTGATGAGATACAACAGTTGCACGTGGGTTTTCATGCGACCATACAAGCTGATTGTGGAAATTTGTTATGCCATCTCTTGTGAACTGTGCTTCATCTGTAAATAATACGACGGCAGAAAAGTTCGGATTTACACCATACTGCTGCAAGAACCACTGACAGAACCTAACTCATGCAGGGTAATCTGCTGGTGACAGGGCCTGTACACGTTGCAAATGATAAGGGTACAATTGATACTCGTTCAACAGTCTCCAGACAGTCGTATGAGGAACATTGACTTGCAACGCTAACCGCCGTGTGCTGATAGAAGGAGTCCTGTCCATAGCCTCCAGAATCTCCTCCTGCACTTCTGGAGTTGTAGATCTTAGTCGTCCCCTTCCCAAACCAGGAGAGGTGAATGTTCCATACTCACACAGACGGGAATGGAGACGCACAAATGTCCTCCGATCTGGACATTGTCGCGGTGGGTACCTCTCCTGGTACAAACGACGAGCCAGCGCAGCATTGCCGTCCGCCTTATCGTACATGAAATGTATCTCTGCCAGCTCTTGATTTGAATGCATGTCGCACAGCCTTAACGCCTAAAGAACACTGAATGTAACCTTCCTCAGAATGAACTATCAGAGCGCCCTCCTAATGTCTCCTTTGACGGCAAAGACCTGCGGAAAGAAAAACGTTCCAGTGAATTCCAATGTCGTGAAGGCCATAACTCGGAAATGAAGCATTTCCGGACACATGTTATGATGAACTATTTTGATTGTCTTCATGTGGGAAATACATACCTGAAGTTATGCCCCGTATTTTTGAAACACTCTGTATATTTCAATCAAAATCGTAAGACAGTTTTGATGTAATACAATTTTTCGGAAAAATTTACCAAGTAAAGGGTTATTGATATGGAAGATTTTCCTGTGTATCTTCGTGTCGCATTCTTGAAATATACCGAACTTAAATACTAAATTTGGTTTTTAACCGATTTTTTGTTCAGTTAAGCTATTTTTATTCAGGGGTCCTTAAAACATGTATTCACTATGAAATCTTGTATAAAAATCTGTTAAACGAGTATCTACACGTTGTACACGGCTGCGGCCCCACTGAGTAAAGATGTTCGAGTACACACCAAACAGAGAGTGTGTTTGGAAAAGAAATCTCTAACTTGTCTTGGGTTATGCGACTGTTCTCAGGTTTTTGCACACCTGATCCATGAAATTGTCTGTGGTGAATAACGGCCGTCATTCCTCACATTTGTGCCGCCATTGTTGAATATTTAAGACCATTTTCTCACATTTGTTTTGTTATTGTATCATATACTCTCTATTAAGTCGTTGGCATATTGCTGCAGGTTTCAACTTCCGGGCATTTAAAATTCAAATAGCATCTCTCACCTCGCTTTCGATGGGACACACTTCATATTAATCAGTTATAGAATGCGCAATACAAACTGCTTCGATTCGCATTCACACATTAGAGAATATATCGGGGAAACGCTGGGAAAACGCTAAGTCGTTTCTTTCTGGGTTACCCTTACAGAACTCTCTAACTTATTTAATAAATTATACTCATTTTACAACAAGCCATTAATGTCTGTTATGCAGAATACATGGATAAACAATATGTTACAGCCTAATTTCTTTGGAACTGATATTGTTTGGAAGGTTTTATATTTTACACTTCAGATAGAGAACTTAGATGCAATGTTTAAGGGGAGAGAATACGCACAATGTGTAATACACACACCCATTTTGCTACCTTTTAAGCTTTTGGAGGTTTTACAATAATAATAATAATAATATTAATAATAATGATATAATTATTATTAATGCTATTATAAAGGGCTATTGAGTTTGCGTAAAATATCGCAGATTATGACATTTATCCAGTCTCAAATTGCTGTAGGTTTACCTTGAGGCAATATTAAGCCCACAAACCACAAGGTTTTTATTTTGTAATTTTATTAATAATTGAAATTTATTTGGGCTAAATAAGAGCTTAAAACATACATTTAACTGTTAATTTGTGTGTGAATTGTTATTGCTGAATTATTTTATTTGTGTTATTAATATATCTGGAAGACGTTTTGTTTATTCTAATGCAAAAAGGTAAAGGAGTTTGTAATAATTGGCTGGAGACGTGACCAACAATCACAACAATGATAGAAAGAGATGGAAAGAGTTATACGTATGTGCATTTCTAAAATTTACATACGTTACACGGCAACACAAATATTTCTGTTTATAATTTCTATAGAGAAAAAGGAAGATCTGTTTGGCTTAACAACGAAAGGAGTAGAAATGTATTCTTGTGATAAATAAGTGTTATAACTTGATTCTGGCGTGTGTTTATGTATCTGCAATGAATAATAACAATATTTATTTATGGTAGTTGAAACTAAAACACAGAATACGTCTCGTAAACCACAAACCTGAGAAAAGAGAAGCGTCTAGATGGTAGTAGTATAAAATTAAGAAAACTATATACACACGAACCAACCTTTTCGTTGCAACCTATGCATATGTGCATTAAGAGCTCAGCTGTTTATACCTACCACAACTAAGTTTTTGGCGTTAAGAAGCTAACGCACTATCACCTTGGTCCTTATACGAGTAAAAACGTCGATTGGGGCTTATTGGAATGTAAACACAGAACCACTTACAGTTTGGAAATGTTTATTGCTACAAAATATACCTAGTTTCTGTAAATTACACATTTTAAGACTTTTATATGTTCCTTCTCAACATTTTGGCTATCTCTTTATTTGTAAAGTTTACAAATGACCACAAAGAACAAAGAGAACCGAATTTCAATTGTTTCATTTAGTGACTAGCCTTTGAATGGTTTATCGCTTTAGCCTAGAGAATCTCCTTGTGTCAATTCTACAAGGAAGCAGTAATTAGACAAGTTTGCAAATGTGTATCTCGATTAGCGTGATGTATATAAAAGAATAACATTTTTAAGAATAGTTCTACAATTTTACTTGCAGATGAGGTGTTTTTGGAAAAACGAGACACGAGCTACCAATAATAGCAAACAAACTAAATGTGTGGTACTGTTCAACGTACATTGGCCATTTATTGGAAATAAGTTAATTGCTAAACTATAAATACATTGAATGGGCGGAAAAAGTTTATATTTTTTTAATCAACCTATATTTTGAGAAATACCAAAAACGTACATAGGTTAGGATCACAAGGAAAGACTTCCAAGTTTGGATTATAGAATGTTTTGCAGTGATACCACAACTGTGGAATGACAATCAGTTTTACTCCTTGTAGTAAGAAAGTGTTTCTGTAGTCTCATAATTCGGAAGCAGTAGTTTCTTTGAGGCGTGTAGTTTGGTAGCTTACCGCTACGTGCTGAGGTTTAGGGGTTTAACTCTCGACCAAGTTTTTGTTGCGATATTTTCAGCTGCCTGTTCTTACTCAGAGCGGAATCGTTATCCTCTTGGAATGCCAAAAACAGTTCTGTATTTCCTATTTCAGTTACACAGTCTTACAGTATGATATTCTGCGTTAATCACCAGTTATCTGTTCGTAGAACTAGCCTACAAAATGTCAATCAACAGCTATGAGGCTTTTTTTCCTCGTTTACTCTCTCTACACGTACTAGGTACTGGATGTACATTTTATTTGTCATGTAAATATATTTAATATACCTATAGTATTTTAATCAAAATCGCCAGAGCCATGTTAGAATAAATAACATTTTCAAAAGTGTTACCATGTAAAGAGTAGTTGGGGGAGGGTATTTTCTTGAAAATATTTATGTCACTTCCTTGGGAGATACCATACATACGAGGGTCATTTCAAAAGTCATGGCAACTATTTTATATATTATAAATAACCAAATACGTGGTTATTATAATATATATTTAAAACATGTTGCACACAGTACCGGATGCCACCACCAGATGAGGTCCGAGTGCATTGGTAGATGCCAGTAGACACATGAAACGTTAGTAATCAAGAGGCTGTGTTCCAAGATGGTCTCTAGGGTTGATGGTATTCACCGCTTTCCTCATCGTTGGCAAAGATTTTTGGAAGCATTGGGGGATTAATTTGAAGGTGGATAGTCATAAACGTATTTCGCGCAGGTCCGCGTACTTTTTGTGCATATGTATATACAACAGGAATAAAACAATGATCACTATTTACGAATCTTTCAATGGCCCCTAACCATAGCTCCTTGTACCGAATCCCAATTTCGAAGAACATTCCAGCGACTTTCAATTGTGTATCCTGAGTTTTGATTCCTGCAGCTTTAATGGCCGTTAAAAATAGTTGCCACGACTTCTGAAATGACCCTCGTATACACCAGGTTGGGTATTTATGGCGAAATTTCGAATTTTTTGATAAAATACAATGCTTTCTCTATCTACTATATACATCAGTAAACAGACGTGATGGTACTCCACTTTGGGTCTTGATGGTTTAGTGGATTATGTTAATTGCTGTTTCTGATAAGAAATCTCTATAATGAATAGTATTATAAAATAGCGTGGTTATCTTCCAGGTATCTTTAATTTCAACTGTCAAAAATAGGTTATGATAAGTGAATGTGAAAACGTAATTGCAACCAAAAGTTCATCGAGGTGGTTCCAAATATTACAAAGTGCTACTAATGTCAGCCAACATGTGTACAGGCGAAGTCGCTGGAAAAGTTACGCGTACATAATCTGCTGGTTTTGTACGATGTACTTCAGCTTTAAATCGCACTTTAGCTTTAAACAGCAGCATTTTCCATCTCAGTTGTTTTTCTTAACATTGCTGACTATCCTTCTGGGAACGTTGGCCGCAAAATTGCATTGGGTCCTCCGGGGCACATTTCACTGCTATGAGACTGGCGCACGTGACCACTGGGAACTGCTGATACATAAAAGATAGTCCGCTGTTTTATCCGACACTCTTCATAAAGGGAAATCATGTAGACACAACTCCGACAGCTGTGATATATCCTGACCCCAACCTAAGGTGTTACCCACCACCACCACTACCATAGCGAGCTGATCGGCCATCTTAACCAATTGTATACTACCTACCTATATCAAGTAGAAAAAGCTTTAAATTAAAAAAAAAATCTGATGTGTTTCATTCACATGACTTTCTCTACCTCCCTGCAACAAATTATTGTTAAAAAGCTTATGCTTCTATTTACTTCATGCTAATCGAGAAAAAATTAGCAGAAATAATCGTATTACTTGTTTCCTTGTAAGTAGATGCAAAATAAGGGAGCAGGATAGCTTAAAGTGATAGTAAAGAGCTGGTTGCTATGTGACTGAAGCTCCCTTGTTTGTATGGACAAAGTTGACAAATTCCGTAGGAGAAAAGTATATGTTTTTCAAAGCTAAAACCAAAAACATATCTAAAAACGAAACTCCACGAAAAACATGTATATAACATAAATAGTTGTGTGCTTTAATGTGCTGTGCATTTTTTTTATTTGTCATGTAAATATCTTTAATTTACGATAATTTAATCAAAATCGTTACACATTTTTGAGAAAATGAAACATTTCGAAAAAAAGTTCCATGTAAGGAGAAGTTGGGGGTGGAGGAATTTTCTTGAAAATCTTCGTGTCACATCCTTGGAAGATACCAAATTTAAATACCAAGTTTGGTATTTAACAGTCTTTTCGTTTTTGAGCTATGCTGTCCTCAGCCACACTCACACATAGAGAGACAGACAGACCCCTCACTCCACACACACGGACCTTTTTTCTAAAAAAGAAAACTTTTTTCGGACTCTGGGGACCCCAAATATAATGTATTTTCGGTGAAATCTTGACATCAATTTTTGGGTGGAATACAATACCTACTATGTACATTGTACATGTGGGCTATAGAACGTAAAAATATGTTTTCCGTTTACATGACTTTCTCTACCTGATCTGCAAACAAACTACTATTCTCGCAGAAGATTCTTTATCTATGTCGTGCTAATTGAGATAAACAGCGGAAATTCTGTTATTACTCGCTTCCTTTTAAGCGGAAGAAAAGTATGAGAGTACACGAGGCTAATTTATTTCGTTTCGTCTCTGTCTCTCTCTCTCTTTTTTTTTTTTTTTTTTACTCAAGGACATACAAAGACAACCGAACTTCAGTTGTGCACACAGCGTCCACATTACTGCAGGTATTTAATTTTGCCTATGCCCCGAAGATTGAAAGCATTATATAGGTTGAGGGTTTATATACCCGAAATTAATTATGTTTATTTTTTGTGTTTTAGCTTTAGAAGATAGTGGTTTATTTACATACTTTTTAGTTATTTAACTCGAATGTTAGTATAGTCATGTTTTGTGTGCATATATAGACCCATAGCTTCAAATGCCAAAATTATATTAATGCAATATTATACTCCAGATATTCAGTCACAAAATTAACAAACATATAAAACAAAAATGACAAGCAGTACAAGATTTGAACTGAGGAACTTATGAGTGGAAGCAAGGCCTTCTTAATCTCTCGGCTAACAAAACTTATTTAGTGACTTGTTTTCAGTACTGATATGTTAAGCATTACACTGTCAGTCATAGACCTCTGTATAGTTTTCTTTTTCTTTTTTTTTTATTGCATGTGCATTGTAAGCACAGCTTTTACGAAGACACACGAAGCACTTTGACTGACTGATTTGTTGTCCACGGATGTATGTTGCACATAGGTGCTAGAGAAAGTAAAGAAACTGTTCATATGCACGTGAATGTATCCGTGAGTCTATGAATGACATAACTTAAAACCAGAGTCGGTTGAATAGGAAATTTGTAATTTAAACTGATAATGTTTGAGGGAAATGCTTGCACTCAAAACCAACCCCTATATGCAAAAATGCACGTTCTTTTATAATTTCTCTATAATGGGAGGTCCCCAAAAAACTGTTTTGAATAAAATGACGTATCTGTGTTTAAGACATTAAATGTCAAATAAAATGTATAACTTAAATTTTCTACGAAAGTTTAATTTTAATTAAATTTCCTGTGTAATCCTCTACATGTAGTGAAATGCATGTTTTGAAGCGATAAACCTTTTGGGGCTTAAAGGTATTTTTGTTTCATTTTTCATTGTTTTTTCTCTTTTTTTTTTAAGTCTTGCAAAGAGAATGGTGCTTGATGTCATCACATAGTGACCCGATCCTTAAAAATGCGACTCGCTTTAGATTAATATTGTTTTCTTATACATAGGGAAAAGGTGTAAATTTGTAATAAAAGAAGCAGTAGATAGAATGCTCCTTTGTAAGAATAGTTAACAGGAAAGTGAATAGAAGAAGTCATAAGACTGCAAAACATCATATTTTTCCCTTGGTTTTAGCTGAACACGTTCAATGGTGGATATTTTATCATAAAGCATATATGTTCCCGTTTCCCTTTTGTTCTAATTCTACTTTTGCCTTCTTTATTACGCACTTGGTGCATAGAGAAGTTATTGTATTCTACTCAAAAAGTTCTATTCAAAACCTCATATAGCCACTGGCATTTAAAAGATTTGCCTATCGCTTTAGCTTATTGTATTCCCTTATTCCTTTTGTACAAGGAAATAATGTGCAATAAAACCGTTATGTGCTTATTTTTATTTTGATAAGAGTGAAGTAGATAAAAGAATAGATTTTTGTGAGAATAGTTTTTTGCAGTATAAATAGAAGGTTATGTGAATGTAGCACAGAGTTTTTGTGTTTTGTCTCTTACCTTTAGATTATTTTTTCTTCTAAAAATGTTTATGAACCACATGGTTATCACAATAGGGTTCGTTAACATGTATTTTTAATTATAATTTTTTGTCAAATAATCTATTTCAAAACTAAACATTACAACCTGAAATGTTTATGAATTTAAAGACACATATTAAACAAATAAGAATATATGGTCTTTTCAACCATTTGTGCATGCTGTAGTCCTAACCGTAGTTTGGGTAGGGTGTTGTCTAGCTCTCTACAAGCTTCAGTTGGGCCGAGGCATTTAAAAGCATATGACAGCCAAACTTCATTGGTATAGTACTGATATACCCTCACTGAGAATATCCCCTTAATGTTATTAGGGCTCCAGAGAAGGTCTTAAACTAGTGTACCTTACGTCGGGGTCGAAAAGTCTTTGGAGTAAAATAGCTTACTTTAGAGAAAGCATAAATGAATTTAAAATGTAATTTTCGGTACACAGTTCTTTTAAAAAAGGTGTTAAACAAGCATGCTGTAAAATTCTCTTTTGACAGCTCTTCCTTTCTATTTTCTAGCAATATTATTTTGCTTACTGCTCGTCCTCCTTTATAAGATACAGAGATATTACTAGGCGCGGTTAGATCTAAGATGTGCAAAGGGTTATCAGGTATTCATAGACCATTGTAAGAACAGGCCAAAAAACATAGGTTCTGCGCTAGCATTCAATATATCCGATATTTCTGCGTCCAAATATACTGTTAGGTTCTCTCCTTAGCGCGGTAATAGCACAGCTGCTTACCAAGCGGGAGACCTGGGTTCGATCCCCAGTACCGGCGTGGGGATTTTCCCCCCGCTGGGAGACCTGGCCCGGGGTACACTCAGCCTCGAGATCCCTGGGTGCCCAACTGAGGAGCTACTTGATGGAGAAGTAGCGGCTCCAGGTCATGAGAACCGCATTATCCGGCTGGGGGGGGGGCTTGAGGCGCTGACCACGTCTCACCCTCCAATTCTGCACCCCATCTGTAATGGACCGAGATGGGGAACGCAGCGGCCGGGCAGCAGGCCAAGGTTCCCCGTGAGCTGTCGTGCCATGGAGTTATGTTTAAATATACTGTTACTGCAAAGTGGCATACCAATACACGCACATATACAAATTTATATGTATTTTAGGTAAATGGTAAATCTCGTTTCACACACATGTGCACGCAAATGTAACACAGACATTGTCACAATGAGCCCCATAGGGATCCCGTAATTCCAAAATGAAAAGGCCGGGCATTTGCTCACCGATCCAAATATTAAAATACTCTTCTATTCTTCTTTTTCTTCTTCTTCTGGGATTAAGATTAGTTTTGGGTGTAGATGTTTATTTTTATTCAAAATGTTATTCAGTTCATTTCAAGTTTGTCATTCCACTAATTTACTCCTGGTGTTAGACCATAATATCACACCCAATTCCCTTAATTTCCTTGAAATTCTCAAACTAACACTTCTATTAATTTCTCGCATGCCATTATTCATACAAGATTTCACCTTCGGTAATTCGGTTATTATTGATTTCATCTTCCTCGGCGGATCTGAGTTCATTCCTGATTATTCTGATTATACTCGTATTTCCATCAGTCCGGAGTGCGAATTTATTCTCCTTGTGAATTGGCTTTATTTCTTGTACACCTTTGTAGCACAGCTTTTCCTTTTTTTTTCTCGGCTTCGAACAAAAGAAAGTATAGAACTTCAACAAAGACTAAAATCCTAACACTACACGCTTACTCGGTTTTTGTAAAGCTGCTGTTTCCTCTAAAAGGAGACCGAGTGCAGTTCATCTCAACTTCTGAATTATATCGTAACGCTACCATATTAGAGCTAATTGGTCTTGCAAAACGTGTACTTTATGGCACTAATTAAAAACAGGCATCTTGAAAATGAATTGGTATCTAACACAGTTTAAAAGATACGCCCTTCTCCTTGGTAACTGCCATATTCACCTGAATGTGTTGGGCAATAACGCTGCAAATTGAATACTGTATGTTCAGAACTATGCCGCAAACTAAATCTTATTCCACTGCTTTCTATACCTCATAAAGATTCATCCTAGGCAAGCTTAAACGTAAGGGTCGACAGCAACATACCGCAAGATCATTACTGTGTCTCATGTTTACCCACTACATGCTCGGAGCAAGCCTATTTGCTTAAGCACAAAAATAAGTTGTTGAAGTCTGTTCTACCACAAATTATTCGCGCGAATATGTATTTTATCTTATTGTTTATAACCCAAATTTCACTTCCATAAAGACAGACATGATGTCATAGTGTAAATTTTGCTTCATCTCTTGTGTTTTTAAAATGTCCATTTGTACCGGATAACCCCGAACGACTACGCAACTATCACCAAACTACCCTCAAAGTCGGCTAACACGTAGATGAAGAAAAGATCTGTAATAAATAAATAATACTGATTTCTTTTGTGTATACATTACAGTGCGGCAAAATAATACAGAAATATTGTATTTTAATTACACACTTTTATGTTTACAATTATTTCATTAACACTTTTGTCACATTTGTGAAGACTGTCGCTCGTACACTTATGTAGAATCAAACATAGGCAACATTCTAAGCAAATAATATTAAGTGTGTGTATGTTGCCGCAGCTTACTGTTTAAGTACATGAACACAGTACTCACTTTGGCACAAATATTTAACAAAACCTATCATTTTTCACCGATAAATGTATCTAGAAACCCAGCCTTTACTCTTGTAAGTTTTGACTAGAAAAAATATCAAAATCATTTCCCGACAAATCTTTATTCTTTAGGTTTTCAATAGTAGAACATACTTATTAAATTTATTGTTCTCATTTGTATTTTGAAGCGAGTGCAAATAGCTAAAATCATACAGTTGTCCCTTTTGTAACTGTCACTTTGTGTATTCCAACTCCACAGCAAATGTTTTGATTACATCGTACAAGTTTACTACCTTTTTATTTCTTCCTATTAGCCTATAATTAAATGCTTTTCTATTCAAATAGAATTCTTTTGATAATGATATTTTGACCGATTATCTTGTTGGTAAGCTGTTTAAATGCTTGTTCATTTATTTATTTACTCCCTTTACTGTCAATTATAAAAATCAAGTACAACAAAAAAAAGTTCAAATCTTTATATACAGGCTATGAATTTATCATGACGACTTCCAGTTGGAAATCTGTTCCGACCCGACACTTCTTGCTGATAGGTTACATCACACATGGGCTTATTCTGTATGAGGAAAAATATAGAACCACATGTGGCTCGAAAAACAAACTCCCATTCCTAATGTACACAATCAATTATTTTATTTTGTATCAGTATATATGATCTCCGATCAATGTCATTAATTTCGTTTTATTTGCTGACATTTTCAGTCTTTTTTCTGGTTGGTCATATCAGACGATGAGTGAACGAAATTGATGAAAGGATGCTCAAATGAACTCGGGGTCCATGGAGCTTAAAGTTACTCGACATTCGTCTTCTCAGGATAAGGGAAAACCCCGGAAAAACCCTTACCCGGGTACTCACCCTAAGTGACCTGTTGAATGAGAGGAAGACACGCTACCACCACACTACCCAGGAGGGCATTTTCAGTTTATGCAGTACTGCAAACCAGAATTACAGAGCGTTTAAATTAGTAAGAATCCTTACCACATGAACATCTTTTAATGGCCTTATAGGTTTAAAAACCTTAAATACCTACAGAACCATAAAAATGAAACTTATGTGTTTAAAAAGCGCAAGAAATATTGCTCCCGCCAAGGATTTAGGAGGGAAACGAATGTCTTAAATGAATTAATTACCTATTGTTACGGCGGAAGTAGGGAACGTCCAAAGTTACAGAGCAAAGTCTTCCAGATTCAGAAGTTGAGTTGAACTGTACTCGGTCTCCTTTAAAAGGAAACAGCAGCTAAACAAAAGAGTGTTAGGATTTTAGTCATTGTTGGAGTTCTATACTATCCTTAGTTGGAACCTTAGGATAAGCTGTGCTACAAGGGTATACAAGAAATAAAGCAAATTCACAAGAATAATAATTCGCGCTCCGGACTAATCAGGAATGAAGTAAGATCAATAATGAGAACCGAATTAGGAAAGTGATATCTCTTTCAAATCGGCATTGGCATTGATTCGGTGAAATCTGGTATGAATAATGGCATGGGAGAAATTAATGGAAACGTTAAACCAACTGCATTTGATAATTTCTAAAGGAAATTTAGGGAATCGGGTGTGATATTATGGTCTAACATCAGGAGGAAATTAGTGCAATGACGGAGTTTAAATGAATTGAAATAGCATTTTGAATAAGTGGGTCAAAGAGAATATGAAGATAGTGGCACAGCTGATGCGGAGTGATTTGGTAGCGAACTTCGAGCTTACCACAATGAAATCTAGGTTATTTAGGATTGAGTTTATGTGACAATTGAGCATAATGCAGGTAAATTCCCAATTCCCACTTTGAGCCTGCTTGCTTCTAATTACCCACAACAAGCAGTAAATGTTAGCTTAATATTCCGTATAAGTGTAGACGCTGGTTCTGTAGGCGTCTCTGGTTCCAGAGGCCCGTTCCGATTGACATGTCTGATTTTGCTGTCCACCAATGTGCTACCCTAATGGTTTGATTATCAGATTGTGTTTAAGCCTCAAACTAGGAGAAATAGCATATACTTTAAGAAACTAAAAATATGTATTTCTGTCAAACATATCTCAAATTAGTTTTTACTTTCTCTAGCCCGCATGTACAATATATGTAGTGGATAGAGAAGATATTGTATTAAATCCAAAAATTCTATATCGAGATTTCAATGGAAGTATATGTTTTGGGGTCCCAGAGTCCAAAAAACAATTTTTAGAAAAAGGTCCGTGTGTATGTGAACAGCATAGCTCAAAAACGATAAAATCATTAAATACCAAACATGGTATTTAGGTTTAATATCTTTCAAGGATGCGAAGATTTTCAAAACAATCCCCCCCTACACATTACCCTTTACATAGAAACATTTTTCGAAAATTTGGATGTTCTTAAAAATGGATTTTTATTAAAATGCCTTATATTAAATGTATACAAAAAGTATGTCTTGATTTTGCAGAACAGATAAAGAAAGATATTTGAATGAAACATATGGAATTTTTATAAGTCTATATCAGAGCTTCAGTTTGGAATTTTCAAATACGCTGTCTTAACAAATACAAAGCAGAAAAGAGATAAACAGGAGACAGAGTGAGAAGAGTAGAAATAAAGAAAGGTATGAAGCAATAAGTAAGGGAGGGAGGAAAGCATTTCGACAGGTGTGAAATTGACGTGGTAACGTGGTATAAATGCGAGTATTGATGGTTTCAAAATCTGATAACTCAGCGAATGAAAACGCCATATATCCTCCGCTGTTGAAACCCAAGTGAACGCAGCAATGGGCATTAGTGCTCTAAAAGCACTAAGCAATAATTCGCACTGTTTAAGTGAACTCTTTTTGGGAAATAATTCAGTTGCTCTCCTAGCCACAGTTATCTACTGGAATGTAAATTTAACGCTAACAAGTCCCGCCGGCTTGCAAATATACATGTTGGCGTCGCGGGTTTAATATCATTCCAAACATTCCCGTTTATCTATACATGTGTTAAAATGCAAAAAACTCAACACGTGGAAAGGGTTCTCAAAAACTGCTATTTATTTAATGTGTCTGATATTTATTTACATTTACTACCTACTTTCCTTTCTCTACCGCTTACCTATTTGTAGAGAAAGTGTTATATTCCACAAAATATAAAAGAGAAGCAAATATATTCGCCATAATATGTAAAATTGTTAATTTTGTTTTCTTGGTCTGGGTGGCTCAGTTGGTTAGACGCTGGTGCTCTAAACTCATAGTCGAAGATTCGAACCCGGCCCAGACCAATGTTATTTAAGTTTCTAAGCGTGTTTAAAAGCGACTGGCCTATGTTAGTAGACTTACTGGCGTGTTAAAGAACTCCTGCAGGACGAAATTTCGGCACACTACCGGCGCAATTGACAGCGTGGTTAACAAGCAAAATATCTTCTTTTTTTTTAATTTCTATAGATTTTAAATTATTATTTTCCTGCCTAATTCACTCTTACTTTAAATTACCTACGTCATTATTTTGATGTGAATTTCACTTCCCTAGAGGCTATAAAATCGGTGTAGAAAGTTGTCTAATCCCAAAACATAAAGCCCTATTACAGTGCTCTCTCTTGATCTAACAACCTACTTCAGGAATATAACCATAGCGGTTATATTTCATTTAAATTATACATTTCTATTCCTGTGTTGTGGAGACTGCTTATCAGAACCTGAATCAGGTTGTCTTTAACGTAAGAAAAAAATCTATTATTGAATCCTACAGCAGAACACGCAGTCTCACTGAAAGGGAATGTAAATCCAATAGTATCCAATGTTTCTATATTTCAATAGATTCGCGTGTATTGAAAGAACTTGAGGAGGAGTTAGTTTACTTTTTATGTCGTAATACTCATTTGTTTTTTTTCGCTGTGCATATTGTTGGTTGCAAGCAATCTGTTATTTGTATGCTTGTTGAATTTTGTCTATTTTCTTTATAATATGTCTATGATTGCTTACCAAAACATGACGGGACGGTGAGAGTTTTGAGAATTAAAATGGTGATCTGCAAAAGATGCCAGTGTGAAGAATAAACATGTTATGTTGTAATTGATAAGATTATCAACAGTCATCAATGGGTTACAATATCCAAGTTTTCTCATGATTTTATCTCTGGCGGATCTGCGTGATACTGGCTTTGCTAGTGCGCTGAATCTCAACCGGTTGCTGAGCTTCATACCCCAGGAGATGTATGTCTCATCCGCAATGCTTAATTTAAAACTTTGTTGAAAAATGATTCGGAAATTGAAGGTATTCTTAAGCGTTTTACAACAAAGTTCATGTACTATTTAAAGTGTAAACCCATTTATTTTATCTTCTCTGTCTGTCACACTGCAATTAAAGAAATTAAGGCTTCAAAAACCCAGATATATCTATTGAATCCCAGATATAGATTTTTTTCTCATTTTCCCCCATCCTATAACCAATTTATACAGCATTTGTTGCCATCTGCTGTGAAGATTCATTGGCATTTGAAGACTAAAGAGGGCTATCAGCGCTGACTTCATGTCTTGCCCAATATGCTGCACAATGAGCGAAAATAAAATAAATAAAATGTGTATAGAAACAGTAAGGGAAAAAAATCGAGTAAGGAATATCTTCTAATTAAAAAAATAAAAGACAATAAAATAAGTGTCATTCTTATCTGGTAAGAAATAGTTTGTGCTACCCTTTAACTTCTGCCTGTTTTATGGTATCAAATGTTGATTGAAATGGGATATGTTGTATGTTCCTGTATTTAGAACACTGATTTCCCAAAATTTTATCCTGATGTCCCTCCGTAAGTTTTGGCATTTTTAATCACCAACTTCTAGGAGGATTCACATAATTAAAAAAACCATCTCCTCCTTATCAATTCTCTGGTGCCCGGCACAGTTACGTATGGAGTGTTAGATTTTATAATGGCAGAAGGCAAATCTGCAAAGCCCGGAAGAAAACAAAATTTTAAATATGAACTCCCTTATTATTGATATTTAAACAGTATAATATTCAACAAATACATTTAAAATAAACTGGAAATAGCTTCATAAACTAAGCAGGATGGCTCAGCATTCGGGAGATATCGGGTTCAAAACTCCGGGGGCGACAGTCTGAAGATTTGCAGTTTTATTCGTTCACAAGGCGAATGCAGGTTGAATAATTTGAACCGCGAATTTTGGTACCATCCCTTTCGTTACTACATTTCATTTCCTATTTCTTCACCTTCATACCAGCCATTGGGTTGATCATCCATCCTGGATATGCTGTGGTCCAGAATCATGTTCCTCGACAGCTTTTTAACCCTAGGTATTGTCATCTAAGTTTTTAGGGTGTGATTACTGCGAAGAGAATGATAATCCACAAATGAATAAGAGAAGGATATCTAAACAATTAATTGTGTTAATGATAGGAGCTCGTGGAGCTAATCTATGGCTCTTCGTTTTGTAGAAACCTTTCAACTGATACTGTAAAAAAACAGTATTAAAGATTCTATCGATATTTTCAGAAAGCATCTACACACACAATGATTTCATTATACTTATTCTTGTTTTGACACTTTTTGTTTTCGTTTTAGCATGTCTCTAGGTGGTCTCTAAACATGTGAAACTTCTGTATCGATTTTGGGTGAAATATAATACATTCTCTATGAACTATTTACATAGCACAAGTAGAGAAAGAAAAGCTTACATGGAAATAATACTTTTATTAATAATTATTGGACAGCCCTGGCTACCTACTGGTGTGGGAACAAGGGATCAGATTACATCTCGAATCGTGAGCGCATGGGGGAATAGGATTCTCCCTCCAATTATTAAAATTCCACGTGCTACACTGATGCGTGCGTCTGAAACAGGGATGTCCATTTGGATCGCATGCCGAGTTCGCGTTGAAGTATTGCAGCCTCGACTTTGGTACCTTACAGTTAAAACTAGCAGCGTATGCTTACTACATATCTACCGAGTCAGGGAGCTTAGGCATTTTATCAGGGACTGACATTCAGGAGGTCTTGGGATCGGTTCCCCGGCCGACCTCTCTGACACGAGTTTTTGGGGGGTTTTCCCGGGTCACTAGGAGAATACCGTGGAGGACTCTTCATCCTCCGAACTTCCTGTCACTTCATTTCATCTCTCACTAATCTGTTTCTGAGTTGTAAGTATCGACAAGGACTGCGGCGGAGTCGCCATTTCGTGGAGGTGACTGTGCTCTGGAGATACAGCTCTCGCGGCGGAATAGCGTGTTTGTCTGCGGTGGTCTATCCCGAGCTGAGCCACAGGCTCCTGATACTCCCCGCGTCGAGATGTACTGCTTGTGAAGTGTTGGTGACCCTCCACTATGACTCTCTCCCTGACCGGATATTGGCCACACATTGAAATTAATTTATCTCATCCTTCCTCCAGGGGTCTGAAGTACTATAAGCCCACGACTGCTATGTGGAATACCTTCATAGCGTAAACATAAACACACTAACACACAAATCACGTCTTTCACAGATATTTCTGAATAGGTTTCGGTATGAGATATTAAATTATTTAAAAAACTAATTAACAAAGCTGAAAACTGTGAAGCACCAGGCTGATTAAAGTTATATTTTACAGGTTCGTAAAATATGACCGAAGTTTGACATTTCAACAGTATTCGAGTAGTAAAATTACCTAAAATAATTTGAAGTTGTTTATTCAAGTGAAGTAAAATCCAAAAGTTTCATACAATTTTAAGAATTAACTATGGAAATTATAAGTATTTATATCCTTTTCCTGTTAAATTAGCTTTCAAAAGATAAAATAGATAGTGTAGATATAAGCTTTAACTCATATTTGACCATTAAATCATCTCTTAAGGAGTTTGAATTTATATCCTTCCATCTGGTACAGAATAGTAAGCCAACTATAAACTAAAGGGTACATATCCCTTCTACAGAATTAATTTCTGTTTTATAGTACCTTTTAATTGGAAATAAATTATATTACTTGAATTTAATTTTTATTAATTTCGTTTTAAGTAAATTCATAAATAGTCATCTTCAGGGACTAACCAACAAGTGACAGATCATACCTTTAATTAAAGAGTTTGCACAATAAGGGTAGCGAATGCAGGAGGTTGAAACATTATAAAGTATTAATTTTCGTTGGAATTATTTGCACAGACTTTAAGATTGAGTTATGCTTTCAAATGTTTTCTGTTGCCTATTAAAGTGTATCCCAACAATTAAGCAGTGGGAATAAACCACAAGTACATATTAGAGTTATAATGTCTATATGGTGGTCCATAAGTTCGTCTCTTTTCTATAAGCTACATTTCCAAATTGACCAAATACAATCGATTACATTTTTATTTTCTACGTCTGGGGGAAATGATACCTTTCTACATCGCGCCTACTTTGAGATATCGATCTAAGTTGATCATATTGTAACAATTACATTTTGACATTTATTACTCTCTATACGTACCCTCCATAGGTATAGTATAGTAGATAGAGAAGATATCGTAATCTTCCCAAAAATTCGATGTTGAGATTTCACGGAAATATGTTTTGAGGCTCCCTGAGTCCCAAAAAGAATTTTTTAGGAAAAGTTTCGTGTGTGCGTGTATGTGTGTGTATGTTTAGCTCAGTTTAGAATACCGTTAAACATCAAATGTGAGATATAAGTTTGCTATCTTCCAAGTACGTGACAGGAAAATTATGATGAAAATACCCGTATCCCAAACTACCTTATATATGGAAAATGCTTTGAAAATGTTTTTCTCAAAAATAGTTCTAACGATTTTGATTAAAATACCGTATATTAAAGATCTTTACATGACACATGTATCCGTGTGTCAGTGTGTCTGTGTGTCTGTCTGTCTGTCTGTCTGTATGTATGTGTGTCCGTGAAGACGATAATTCAAAAACGAAAAGTCGGTAAAATACCAAACTTAGTATTTAAGTTTAGTTACTTTCAGGAATGAGACACGAAGATTTTGAGAAAATTCTCCCCGCCCCAAACTACCCTTTACATGGAACTTGAAAATTTGGATTTTTTCAAAAATGGCTCTAACGATTTTGATTAAAATATCATATATTAAAGATATTTACCTGACTAATAAAATGTATATCTTGAATTTTCTGAACATTACTTTATTCTGGACGAATTTTGCATAACTTCTAAACCGTAAGAGATAGACAGAAACTTACCACACAAAAAATGTCAAGCACATTAAAAACACACAATTTATGTTATATACTTTTTTTTCTTTTTTTTTTTTTTTTTTAGAGATTCCTGTTTTTTGTTTCAGCTTTAAAATATTATACTTTTCTCACACAAGACTTTGTCAGCTCCTGTCCATACAAACAAAGGGACGTCAGTCACATAGCAACCAGCTTTTGACTATCACTTTAACCTATGGTAGTCCCTCATTTCGCTTCTAGCTAAAAGGAAGCAAGTAATAAGACTATTTCTGTTCATTTTTTTTCGATTAGGATAAAGTAAATAGAACAATAAGTTTTTTAACAATAATTTGTTGCAGAGATGTAGAGAAAGTCATGTGAATGGAACAGATCAGATTTTTCAATAAAGTTCTAAAACGTTAATTGAAGAACCATGATTTTAAATTTAAAAAAATAGCTAATCCATATACATAAAAATATTTTCGTTAAAATAGAGCCTATTTAGGTGCAAATGTGTGGTAAGAATTTCAATCCTTTGTATCAATTAATTTCCAATTTATTGGGGCATTTGTATAAAAAGTTTACTTTTTCAGAAATTGCTTTCAAACATAGCATTAAAAAGAAATGTAACCTAACTTTCCAAACACAACCTTGGAACTCACACATGACGGCAATATGAGCGGGATGACAATGCTGCCAACAGTAAAGTAAAACTTTCCGATGAAAATAAAAAAAATCTTCTGTAACACTAGTATTTACAAAGTTATTGGTGTTTTATCAAGAGAGTGTAACAAAATGTTCTATAAAACTACTATGCAGGATTAGTTTCAACAATATTTTTAAACTATTTTTAATTAGGGAGTTCTATAAAAGTTAAACCAAAATGAGCGGGAGACTCGCAATATTCATATGCAATTAAAACATGAAAATGGAAAACAAATTACGAAAATCCCATTTCGACTCTCCTTAAGACAGGCTACAAGAAGACTGCAACACATCCTGAAAACGTTGATATTTTAGGACTCTTGAAGCGAGTGAAACGTTACCAAACAATTAACCAGGATGTCTATAGCTTGCAAATTTGTAATCTTTGTCTAACAAAGACTTTACGAGCTAAATCACTACAATTTGGCTACACCAATTTTTGCAAGGGAGTAACTGTATGTCGACTAGCAAAACTCCCAAATCCGGGAAAAAGCAAAGCCGACAAAAATATCCACAGCCGTAGCCACACGGTTCTGAGTGTTTCATGCGAAAGTCAATATCTGCAAATAAATTAATGCAAAGCTGCACCGCACATCCGCTACAATACGTTCACAACGCCAGTGATTTATTTAACAGGAAAGCGTACAAACTCGCATAAAATCTGAATTCAGGTTAAGCTGACTTGGAACTAAAAAAAAATCATTAGACAAAGAGTTCACATGTTAAATATATAAATAAGCCTAAAGTACAAATGCAGGTGAAAAGTGAAGAAATTAAAAAATGAGATAAAATATTTAAATGAAAAGGATTAATATACAATTATACAAACAATTAAAAATATCTTAAAACATAAATATTCGTTTTACTTCTACTTTACCACATACATTACACGAAAATATATGTTTTGAGGACCCCAGAATAATCTGGGAAGTATTGCATATGATCAAAGATTCTACACCAGATTTCGCCGAAAATATATGTTTTGAGGATCCCTGACTCCAAAAGGTTCGTGTGTGTCTCTTTTAACGAAGAATCGCATAAATAACAAATTTGCTCCACACATGGAACATGAAGATTTTCAAGAAAATGCCAACAAACCGTTATCTATAACATGAATTAGAGTGATTTTTATACTCTAATAAATTATAGAGAATAGAAAAAGTGAATGTCACATAAAGAAGATTCGTGTATGTGTGTAAACCTTGCCTGTGTGTCTGTAAAGAGCATGCCCAAATGAAAATCAGGCTAATCACCAGATTTAGTAATTAAGTTCATTAGTTTCCAGAGATGCAATACAAAGCTTATCAAGAAAATACCCCCACCCCAAACTACAACCTGTTTGGAAGGTCTTACGAAATGTTCTATTTTCTGACAAATAACTTTGACGATTTTGATGAAAATACTATACATTAAGGATAGTTACATGAAAAATAAAATTTTTATTTTGAGTTTTCTGGGAATAGGCTGTGAAATCTTCATTTGGAAGAATTTTGTTGAACTTTGTATAACCAGTAAATATTAATTGATAGGCGAAAATGTATTGTGTAAAAATGTAGATTTCTTTAAGGTGAAACTACACTACTAAAAGGAATGTTTCAGGTATCAAATCTGGATATGTTTAACAATTTATTTGGTTTAATTAGCTAACATCAAAATCGATCTTCTCCTAAAAATATTAGGCTACATGCATCATTTTTTAGAATTAAATGTCTTAGTAAAATTGTAACATATTTTCTGGTTAAAAAGAAATGTATGTATAATTCATTAAAATTCTGATGTGTTCTATCTACATGACTTTCTCGGCCTATTCTACAAACTTCTTATAAAAAAGTATTCTTCTTTATAGTGTAATATAAGTATTAGAAAAATGATCTTATTACTTAGTCCCTTATAAGTAGAAAAGAACTAAGGAATGCACTATGTTAAAGCGATAATTACAGGTTTTAAAATCTGTCGCTATCATTAAAATTCGCTTCGTTGACTGTCAACAGTAAAACAAAAGAAATAAAAATACTTCCTTTTGAGTAAAGTATAAGCATTTTAAAATTTAAACAAATAACAAACGATATATTGGAAACGGTTAGATGATGATGATGATGATAATGGTGTTTAAGGGCGCTCAACTGCCGAGGTCATAAGCGCCCTTACGATTAAAACTTGGCAATAGGCAGTAAGAAAATACCAAAAAAGGAAAAACACACAAGTAAAAAGGGCTAACACAGTTGAAAAGTAAGTAACAGAACGGTCCAGCCCTCTAACAGAGCTGGATATAAAACTCCATCTAAAATCAACACATTAAAATTAAAAGTGTTTAAAAAGAACTGCTATCACACTAAAACGTCAAGGTAAAAGAAAGTTTTGCTAAAAATTTAAAAACCCTGTCCACTGCTCTTGGGTCATCTGCCAGGACCTCAGCAAGAGAGGCCGGCATGCCCATACATGACCGAATGTGTGCCAGGTGACCACACTCCAGCAACACATGACGAACTGTCTGTGCCTCCCCACAGAGCGCACAGACAGGAGCAGGTTCACGTTTAAAAAGGTAACTGTGAGTAAAAATACAGTGGCCAATTCTTAGCCGAGCTAGTACTACCTCCTCCCGGCGGAATAAACGAGAGGAGGTTACCCAGTTGACAGGGAGGTCCTTCACCTCTCGCAGCTTATTACCACGGAGAGCCGACCACTCCGCATGCCAAGTCGAAAAAACGGCTCTCCGTACAGCCACTCTAAAATCTTCTGCTGTTGAATGGGTAATCGTAACACTGGGCGCTGTGACTGCCGATTTCGCTGCCAAATCCGCCGTGTCATTCCCTGGCAAGCCAACGTGTCCAGGAATCCATGCGCACTCCACATTAAAACCAGAAGCGTGCAAAATGCGGAGAACGTCCTGGATGCGCTGCACCAAAGGATGGTAATTGTACAGCTCACGAATGCTCTGAAGGGCACTAAGGGAATCACTAAGTATAAGGCAGTCACCTAATTTTCGACGTCGAATATACAGAAGGGCTTGATAAATAGCATATAGCTCGGCAGAATATATAGATGTGCAACTAGGCAAACCGTAAGTAGAAGTTGTGGTGCCAGTTACAAAGGCACATCCAACACCGTCGGGGCTCTTACTACCATCGGTGTAAATACAAATATGGCCACTGTATTTGGATAAAAATTCTAAAAAGCATCGACGAATACTATCAAGAGGCGTAACAGATTTCCCGTAGAGCGTCATCCCGAGATCGACATGGGAGGTAGCGCGTAACCAAGGGGGGTGTATACTCTCTCCCTTGGGTAACAGCCGAGGAATGTCAACATGGTGCTGGCGTAGAAGCTCACGGAAACGAAAACCTGCTGGCCTGGGGCTCAGAGAGCGGAGGCAGTAACGCTCGTGCAGCTCAGGGGAGAAAAAAGCGTGATAAGTTGGATGCCCTGGCATACACTTCAGCCCACAGCCATAATTAGCAAGCAGGACATCACGCCGACAACGCAGAGGAGGTTCTCCCGATTCGGCGTAGAGGCTAACAACTGGGCTCGTTGGAAAAGCTCCAACGGCCACACGGATGCCCTGGTTATGGACTGTGTCTAACATTCTGAGCACTGAAGGTCGAGCTGAAGAATACACAATGCTGCCATAGTCCAACTTCGAACGAATCACAGCACGATAAAGACGGAGCAATGCCGTCCGATCCGCACCCCAAGACTTGCCACTTAGTATCCGTAAAAGATTTAGAGAACGGTCACATCGTGCTCTAAGCTGTGCTATTTGTGGTGCCCAACAAAGTTTCCGATCGAAGATCAAACCAAGGAATCTCGCCTCGTCTGCGAAAGGAAGTAAATCTGGCCCGAGTCGAAGAGACGGCGGCATTTGCCACTTACGGCGCCAGAAGTTAACGCAGACTGTCTTCTCAGCGGAGAAACGAAAACCGTGTTTCGAGCTCCATGCATAGAGATTGTCCAAACACCGCTGGAGACGGCGTTCCAAAAACGGTGTACGCTGAGAAGTACAGAAGATGGCAAAGTCGTCCACGAATAAACAGGAAGAGACACCTTGAGGCACACATAGTGATATGGAATTTATCGCAATAGCAAATAGAGTCACGCTGAGTACCGAGCCCTGCGGCACTCCGTTCTCTTGAATAAAATGGTTAGATAAAACTGAACCCACCCTCACTCGAAAAACGCGGTCCCGCATAAACTCCTGAATGACCAACGGTAGGCGTCCACGTATGTTCCAGTTGTGCAGAGAACGCAATATTCCCGCCCGCCAACACGTGTCGTAGGCCTTCTCGAGGTCAAAAAATATCCCAACTGTGGGGCTGTTCTTAAGAAACCCGTCCATAATCTGAGTTGACAGAGAGACAAGGTGGTCAGCAGTTGAACGTCGTCGTCGAAAGCCACACTGGATGTTCGTCAGAAGATTGTGGGATTCCAGCCACCACACCAACCGTCCATTGATCATGCGTTCCATCACCTTGCACACGCAACTGGTGAGGGAAATAGGACGGTAACTGGAAGGAAGATGGCGGTCCTTTCCAGGTTTAAGAATGGGTATGATGGTGGCCTCCCGCCACTTGTCTGGAAAAATGCCATCAACCCAGACACGATTATAGACCTCGAGTAGGAAATCTTTGCCATCAGGAGAGAGATGTTGCAACATTTGGACGTGGATACCATCTGGACCTGGTGCTGAGTGTCGTGAAGAGGAGAGTGCATTGTCTAGCTCTGCCAGGGTGAAAAGGCGATTATAATCCTCAAGGTTGCCAGAAAGAAACGAGAATTCTTGAGATTCCACCTGGTTCTTAACTGTAAGAAACTCAGGGGAATAGTTGCCTGAGCTAGACACCTGAGCGAAAGCACTGCCTAAAGTATTCGCCACGTCAAATGTATCAACAACAGCTCCGGTAGGTGTTTTGAGACCGGCGATGGGCATATGGTTCGGTTTCCCAGCCACACGTCTTAACTTATCCCATACGACAGAGGAAGGTGTATGTCGATTAAAGGAACCCACGAATTTATTCCATGACATCTTTTTGCTATCCTTAATAACCCGCCTAGAATGTGCACGCATCCGTTTATAGTATATCAGGTTATCCAGTGTGGGATAACGCTGGAAAACCCGTAGAGCTCGTCTGCGAGCGCGAATAGCATCCCGACAGTCAGCGGTCCACCAAGGTACCGGAAATCGACGGCTGTAGCCAGTCGAACGCGGAATGGATTGCTCAGAAGCAGAAAGAATGGTCTCTGTAAGATGTTCGACCAAGTGGTTCACAGAGTCGTGCTCTTCGTAGCTAAATTCAGCCAAGTGGGAGTACAGTTCCCAGCTGGCGTGGTCTAGGCGCCAACTAGGTAAACGGGTGGAACATACAACGGGTGTCAAGACACTAATACGACAGGGAAAGTGGTCACTAGAATGCAAATCCGAGATGATATTCCAGCATAAGGTGACTGCCAGCTGAGGGGAACAAATTGCAATGTCAATGTGTGAAAAACTATGAAATGCGTCAGATAGAAAGGTGGGCTCTCCGGTGTTCAAGAGAGCAAGATTCTGACTATCCAAGAAGTCTTTAAGTAGCGTACCTCTCGCACAAGCCCGAGGAGAGCCCCAAAGAGGGTGATGGGCATTCACGTCGCCTACCAATAAAAAGGGTGGTGGCAACTGCGAAATGAGGTGTTCTAAGTCGCTGTGCGAGAGGTCCGCAGATGGAGGCAAATAGATACTGCAAATGGTGAATGAAGCGGAGGGTAGCTTAATGCTGACAGCAACGGACTGGATTGCAGATTGTATGGGTACGGAGTTGGCAAAAATATCATCCCGAATAAGCATCATAGTGCCCCCATGTGCCGGGACACCGTCCTCCGGGGATAAATCACATCGTACGGAGGAGTACTGCCTGATGGTAACGGTGTCCTGTGGACGGAGCTTCGTCTCTTGTAAACATACAGCCAAGGGTTCATGCTGGCGCAGCAACAAGTCAAGCTCTGGTCGATGTGGTCGAATTCCGCGTATGTTCCAATGGAGGATAGCCATTGAGTATATTATGGGATAAGTTTCAAATCGAAAGACGCTTCTGCAGATTGGGATTGGCTGGTCGGTTCAATTTGTTCTTCTTAGGCGTTGGGCTAGTACTATTTTCAGGAGCACGATCCTGCCGTTTCCGCACTGTCCCTCTGGCAGTGGCGGCAGAATCCTCCTGGTCCATCTCCTCCACATGGGAGGTCCCTTTTTCAAGAGCAGTTTTCGGTCCAAGTAGTTCGAACCGATTGGATGTGCTGATCGGCGAAGACGGCCGTCGCCGATTCACGCCCTCCTCCCCAGATGACCCTTCAGAGGAGGATACACGTGTGGAGTTGCGTGAACTTTTCTTACCTTTAGATGACTTGGTAATAGATTGCACATTCTCTTTCAAAAAGTCTTGTCGTACATACTTGGTCTTAAACTGTTTTTCTGGGGCAGAAGACGTCGTGAATTTAATAGCTTTAGTTCCGGAGGTCGAGGCTTTCGGTGACAAATGTGCAGGACTATTCTGTAAGCTGGCGGATTTGGCAGATGTTGATACCAACTTGGGTGTAGGTGCCGAAGGCTTTGGCAGCGCTTGGGCTAAAATTACCTTTTCCGCAATTGTAGCCCCGTTCATATCGCCGGTCTGGGTTGCGATTTCCCGACGCGGTACCGGTTTAGCTGCAACTGAGCTATAGGTACCGGACCTCGGGGCAGAGGGTTGGCGGAGTCGCAGGAGCTTCCGGGCTTCCAAGAAGGACACCTTCTCTTTCACCCGTATCTCCTGGATCGCTCGTTCCTCTGCAAAACGGGGGCAGTCTCGGGAACTAGATGGGTGTTCCCCGTTACAGTTCACACACGATGGAGCTGAAGCACAAGCCCCATCGTGGGAGGTGTCACCGCAGTGGACGCAGGTGGACTTGCCGGTACACAACTCACTAGTGTGACCAAAACGTTGGCATTTAAAGCACCTCAGCGGATTGGGTATATAAGGCCTAACTTCGATGGCTTCATACCCTGCTCTAATCTTTTGAGGCAGATCAACCCGATCAAAAGTAAGAAACAGGGTACGAGTAGGCAGGAATTCACCGTTGATCTTACGTTGTACCCGATAAACAGCTGAGACACCCTGAGTCGCAAGATTTTCTTTGATCTCCTCAATGGACAAACCGTCCAACGCGCGGGTTGTTATTACACCGCGGGAGGAGTTCAGCGACTTGTGCACCTCGACCTTCACTGGATAGCTGGCTAACATGGTAGCTTTAAGTATTCTTGCAGCTTGCGAGGCGGAGTTGGCTTCGACAAGAAGTGTACCATTGCGAGCTCGAACGCAGGATTTAACAGGACCAGCAATGGCATCGAGACCCTTTTGGATAGTAAAAGGGCTCACCGTAAGGAACTTCTTACCTTCCTCTGTCCTATGAATGACCAAGTAGCGAGGACCACATGACTCGACTACTTCCTTTCCAACTTCTTTATTAAGGGGTTTTTGTTTTGGTGCCATAGAAAAAATGGTATAAATTCATCCCCCAGTGCTCCCCACCCACCACGGAGCCCAACGAGGGGTCACCCCACTGGGGTGACAGGGCTACACAGGGGATATAGCGGGCTCGCCGTCCCACTCACCCTGGAGTTCGGTGTAATACCTAGTCCTGGCCGATTGACTAGGGGTGGGTTAGTCCCTAGCCTCCCGTTTAGGCAAATCAGAAACCAAAGCGGTGTATTAGGCTGCGCACCCTCCCCAGTTACTGAAAGACAGAAGCCCAGGCTCAGGTACGCAACCCTCAACCAACCAGGATATTCCTTTTCACCGACACGGGTCTCCACGCACGGCCTACACGTGGGTGGGCATTTTGACCTTCTGACTCCCTCACCACTCTGAGGTTGCCCACAGAGGGAGTCAAGGTGGCTCGGGACCCCGGGTGCGCCTAACCCGTACCTACCGCAGTAGGCCCCTGGGGGGGAAACGGTTAGATGCAGAAAAAAAAAAAATGTTAAGGACATAATTGGCTGTTTTGATGGGATTTACCTTTTTGTATAGTAAATTTTTGTATATTTCTTACGGTTTAGCAGTTGTGTAAAAGTATTGAAAATGAAGAGACTTCAGAGGCTATTTCCAGAATATTCAAGATATAATTATTTTCTATGTATGTATCTTTAATAGATATACGGTATTTTATAAAAAAAATCTAACTTTTTTCCATGTAAAGGGTAATTTGGAGTGGAGGGATTTTCTTAAAAATCTTCGTGTCGCATCCTTGAAAGATGCCAATCTTAGACACCAAGTTTAATACTTAACGCTATTTTCGATTTTGAGCTATGCTGCCCACAGACATACACACACGGACATTTTTCAAAAAATGTTTTTGTTTTTGGGGGGGGGGGGTTTAGGGGGTCTCAAGACATGTATGTGTTGTATGGAATTTTTGGTTGCAATACAATACCATCTCTATACACTATGTACATAATACGTGTAGAGAAAGCAAAAATGGTCATCCTCCCTGGTGTAATGGTTACCATACTAACTTCATATTCCCAAGGTCGCGGGTTGAATCCCGTCGTAGGACAATGGATTTTTTCGGGCATAATAATCCTTAGCATGGATTCCGCCAGAAGGGAAGTAAAGCCGTTGGTCCCGTGTCGTAAATTTACGGCGTATAAAATAACCTCAAGCCTGATAGACAGGCCTTTGAGCAAAATTAAGCGGTCTTTCACACCCAGTATAGAATGGGACGGTGAGAACCATAGCAGTTAAAGAGCGTCCATAAATAAAACTCCAATACCATTTATTTTTACCACTTCTGAGAAACTTGTCCCCTTAAGACACGAATATAATGTAGGTGTTTTGTTTACACAAGTCGATGGCGTTTTGGTGCGTGACCTGGTCAGTGTAAGAGCCTCAAGTGAATGACTGTTTGTGGTGGAAGTTCACAAATCCTATCTACAGAATAGCTTGTAGCAGCAGAACTCGTTATCCTGTTAGCGGAATCCTTTCAGTGGTTCGAGGTTAATTCTTATAAGTTAACTTGCTGACTGAAGGCAAGGGAGGAAAATGTGCTTGCTGAACACGATGTACCTGCCTTTCCTTTACGATTGTGGATCCCCAAGTTTTAACTTCTGCATCCAGGGAAAACGTGAAACATCGTCGGGACTCCAAACAATGAAGTAAATGCATTAAATTCACTCTATTTATTTGGATCTCCTAGAATATATGGTTCCTTTAAAGATGGGATAAAGTAATAAAAATCATAGTTTAGCTATTAATTTTTTCTCCTTCATTCCTTTGCTCTGTTACAACAAAATTTATTTTTTTACAGAAACCACATTAAAATATGTTGAAGAGGTAGAGTCAGAGTGAAAAAAAATCTGATGTGTTATATTCACATGACTTTCTCTATATCTCTGCAATAAATTATTCTTAAAATACTTATTCTTCCATTTATTTCATGCTAATCAGTAAAAAAAATTAACAGAAATAGTATTACTTGCTTCCTTGTAAGTAGAGGTGAAATAAGGGAGTACCATAGGTTAAAGTGATAATCAATAGCTGGTTGCTATGTCACTGAAGTTTCTTTGTTTGTATGGACAGCAGTTGTCAAATTCCAGTATGAGAATTTAAGTTTTTCATAGCAGAAACCAAAAATAAGGAATGTCTCCAAAACGACAAACTCCACGATAAAAATGTATATAACATTAATTGTGTGTTTTAGTGTGCTCTACAGTTTTTGTATAGTAAGATTTTGTCCATCTCTTACGGTTTAGCAGTTATTCAAAATTCAGTAAAATTCATCCAGAATAAACTACTCTTCAGAGGCTATTCCCAGAAAATTCAAAATATACATTTTATTTGTCAGGTAAAATATCTTTAATATACGAAATATTAATCAAAATCGTTAGAGCCATTTTTGAGAAAATCAAAGTTTTCGAAAAAAGTTCCATGTAAAGGGTAGTTGGGGGTGGAGGGATTTTTCTCAAAATCTTCGTGTCGCATCCCTGGAAGATTATACCAAGATTGGTATTTCACCTACTTTTCGTTTTTGAGTTATCGTGTTCACAGGTACACGGACACTTTGACACACACACACACACACACACACACACACACACACACACACACACACGGGCCTTTTCCCGAAAATGCTTTTTTTAGATAAAGGGGACCCTAAAGCATATCTTTTCGGTGAAATCTCGGTATCGAATTGTACATAACACGTATAGAGAAAGTAAAATTCAACCGGGATTTGAGCCAGTTTCCAGTTGCTCTACTACGGAATTACCATGGTAACATGCCGGCATAACAATGAATCTCTAAAATGACTCGCATGTTTCCCGGTAAACCACGAAGTGGTCTCAAACGGCTAGAGACCGGGAGATTCCTGGTTCAAATCCCGGCTATAGCATTAAATTTTTCAGTCGGACTCTACCTATCCATCTCCTGTCCTACACACGGCTTGTGTGAAAAACATTTAAATAATATCACATTAAAATATGTTTATTTGTGGGTACACAAATTGTTCTTGCATTTATATTTGTATATAATTTTAACTTGGATAAACCTTTGTATTTATAATGAAATACTGTAGCTATAACCGCAAATGAATTTGTGATTGTCAATCATTTATAAACGCTATATATTTGCCCACAAATGGCACTGAAGGAGGAAATCACGACTTGTGGACGCGAAATTATAGAATATTGCCCAGCAACCATTTTCTTTCAAGATAGGGGTTACTTTACGTGTAAATAATCTCTTGACGAAACCTACAGCTTTACTTCCCGTCCGAAAAACATCATCACCATATGTTACGTTTGAACCTGCAATTTGGGGTTCATAGGCTAGCTTGGTAGCCACTACATTATGGATGGCAACCAAATAAATATATAACACACTTTATCACTCTCCGTGGTGTAATAGTTACCATGCTAAATTCATATACACAAGGTCACGGGTTCAAACCCGGCGGAGGACGATGGGTTTTTTTCTGGTGTAAAAATCCCTAGCATGGCTTCCTTCGGAAGGGAAGTAAGGTAGTTAGTCTCGTGTCGTAGATTTATGGCATGTAAAAGAACCTCAAACCTGATAAGAGAGGCCTCTGAGCAAAATTAAGCAGTCTTTCACACCCAATATAGAATGGGACGCTGAGAACCAACGCAGTTAAGGAGCGTCCATAAATAACGCGGCATTTTTCATTTTAGTTTATAAAGTGCTTTATAAGAATGACTACGTATTCAACAATTGGACCATAAATAACGGATATCTCTGATACGGCTTAAAGGAGAAACATCTCTTTTCTAAATCGATTTACGTTTAGTGTTTTCATGTATCGCTTAACAAATACCAGATTATAAAACAGTACAAAATTACTTTCGAACGAACAGGGCTTCACAGGCCTTTTCTGCTGAATCACTGTACATTTTATGAGAAAAGATATATATTAAATCCGTTATAACCGTTTTTTAGGAAATCAAAAATCACTAAAAATCTTCTATGTAAAGCATAGTTTGGAAGAGCGGCGTTTCTTGAAAACTTTGTATCGCACCGTTAGAATATATTGGATTTTATTACCAAATTTGGCATTCATCCGACTTTTCTTATTGTGTTATTAGACAAATACATACGCACACCCATACACACTCACAGTCATGGGGTTTTCTCTAATGTTTATTATTATTTCACAAAAATAATTTTTTATAAAAATGCATGTATGTGTGTTTGTGTAAGCGAGGGTGTGTAACTGCAAACTATCCTTTACATGGAAAACATTCGAAAATCTTTGATCAAAGTATGGTATATTAAAAGATGTCACCGAGTACGCCAGGTGATACCAATAGTTTCTACTAGATATGTTGCCAAATCCTACTCTACGAGACACACTCTTCATTCTCATTGAATACTCAATTCTAAGTATTTTTCACTGACTATAATACCGTTAAAATTATAGCTGATGAAATTCAAGAATGTTCTTCTTAGGATGTTTCAACAACCTTTAGATTTTAGAAGGTACAGTTACCATGAATTTCAACTTTAGATTAATGGAACTTTTGCTTAGCTTCCCAGAACTTAATTACACTCACTACTCTGGCTTCGGCCTAATTGCTTTCTCCGAAGCAACTTGCCTTTATGAATGATTTCTGCATAGTAAAATAATTCTAACATGTGCGCTTAACACTAGGCCATTATTTATGACTTACCTACAACAGAATGTTAACTAATGGATTAGTTATTAAATTATTTATGACAATTATTAACTAAATCTGGCATTAGTTCGGGTATCAATTTGCCCATTCCTGAAGGATCCCTCGTTCATAATGAACATTAGGCCCTAACACAACAGAGTAAGGCTAAATCATATTCAGCCAATCGCGGGATCATTTAACAGCTGAGCCAAACGACCATCAACATTACATCACGACAAAGGAGGTTACGAGTAAGCATCAAAATGATCAAGGGCTATTTATTTGGTTAAAAGTCATTAAACTCACAAATGAGAACTGATTATCACCACAATTCGTTTTGATGTGATCTTTACATACACGCCAATATTTCCTGGCTCTTGAACTAATACAGAAGCGAATCAATCATGGTGAGCGGGGGATCTTCATATCAGATGGCAGAATGATTGTGTGATAAAGTGTGTGAAAAATGTTTCTTTGATTCGTTAGTTTCTTGTATTTGACATAAAATAAACACGAAAGATGAGAGTTCACAAATTCCTATAGTCTATTTTTAAATTTTCCTGATGTTTATGTTAACCTCTACGTTCATACAAGCTATACAACTTCCTGTGTGAGCCTCCGCAAACTTCTAAACTGTCCTCAAACATTGGGATTCGCCGAATTGAATCGTGTGTTGGGAGTAAAGTTGATTGGCAACCATTGTACGGTAATAAACCAACATAATTAATTGATTAATTACGTAGATTGAGAGTTCTGAACACACTTGTCTTAGGCTGAGACAAATTTTCTTCACACAAACTATGTGTTAATTTAACGTCAACTATGTCACAGATCCTGGTTGTTATTAAAATTCATTTTCTTTATTATGTTGGAATTTCAAACCATTGTTGCAATTGACCATATTTAGCTTTTCATAACTACTACATAAATAAGCCTAGATCGTTGTTTTGACAGGATAAACATCCCACAATCACTATCATGAATCCCACAACAGAACGATACGAACAGTGTGCTGAGCAACGGAATGCTCATATTTGCAGGAGTCTGCGTGCAACAAGCTCGACATAGGCGCAAACTATTGTTACAGCTGAACGAGTGTTGTCAATGGCCTATGCGTTTCTATTCGCTGCGAATTTCGCAGTTTTTGACATACAAGACATTACGATAACCCGTTCTTTTTAACAAACAAAACCCTTTCTTCCTAAAACAACGACCTACCCGGCTTGACATGTTATATTGAGAAACAACACAATATAAAAACTGACAGAAGTGTTATGACCTTTACCAGTGACGTGTTGGCTATCAAACTGCCACTTCAGCTGAACTCCGAGCACTGTTGCTGTGTATACCCGAGTACTCGGACTAAGTCGAGCAGAGTTGGAACAGATTAGCGTATAGCCTGTAACCGGAGAAGAGATCAGGAAAATGTTCTTATTTTTATTTTTGAGAGCTTCTCCATTTGTCAGCAATTACCCTGAAGTCCCATTTTCCATCATCCTTCTCTATTGTTCCAGTTACCTTATTGTAGATTTCCCTCCATCATCTGTATAACATTGAATTTTCACGAAGTCTTCGAATGACACGTTCATATAACTATTCCTCTCATTCATTGTCTGTCTTATTTTCAAATTCCTCTCTCTCTCTCTCTCTCTTTTTCCAACTCTTGATATTCTCGCCGCTCTCGAATTCTATCAATCTCCACTGCCTGTCTCCCCTTTTTGTCTTTCTATTAAAATCCATCCACCCTTTATATCCATAAGTTAATATACTCTGAACACCACTGGGAGAATTCTCCCCTTTGTGTTATCTACTACAATTGCTGCTCCAAGAATTCCATTCAGCAGTTTGATTGTTCTACGTGGTCTAGGGATAACATGCTAGCCTCTGGTTCCAAGGTCGCGTGTTCAAACCCGGCGGAGGACGATGGCTTTTTAAGGGTGTAAAAATCCTTAGCATGGCTACCTTCGGAAGGGAAGTAAAGCCTCTGGTCCCGCTTTACGACCGTAAAAAAACTCAAACCTGATAAAGAGCCCTCTAAAGAAAATTAAGCGATCTTTCGTGATCAATATGGAATGGGACGCTAAGAAGCATAATATTTAAGAAGAACATTTGGAACTGTTTGACTACCTTATTAGTCCCTTCTTTAATATCAAATGAGAGGGCAGAATTAATATGAATAAAACACAGTATCTAGTGGCTGGAGGTAGTGGAAAGGAATGACGTTTTTCTAATCTGCAAATATTAATCTCTCATGTCATATTTCATGTGTAATGAGAGCTAAGTTTTTTATAAGAACCACATACCCAGAAACATTCCGATACACTTCAGATCAACTCTCTATATTTCATGCTCAATTAATGCGAAAAATTGATACTAGATCCATTTTTGATCAATTTTCATGAAAGAATCAACGTAAATTAACTTGCTAACAGTTCCTATTGTTAAAGAAGAAATAGCAAAAAATTGTATTTATTTTGTTACATTGGCACTTCGTAGGAACACAGCAATCTGTTTTTCTTTTCTTCAAATGATAGCATTCTTGTCCAGAGAAAAGAAAATGTTGAACACCATTCACATTCATATATACTGCTAAATTGTTGGACGCTAAATACAGTATTAAATTATGAATACAACAATATTTTGAGTTTCTCTGTAACGAGTAATCTTTTGGTAAAATAATTTTTCTTTCTATACTACAAGAAAGTTCATGAAACAAACTAATATTAGATAAACGCTTAGTTATATTTTAATTACCTTTTGACGATGCTCTCAGGAAGATAATAAGTGCCCTGAGAAAACCTCTGCTCTACAGTATACATACCTGCAAAAAACAAACAAAAAGGTATTTATTATACACAAATGATGTTCTTTGTTAATGAGCACAAGCATACACATATTATGCTACTTTTTATTCTATTCAGTCCCGTCACCAACTGGAACGCACTTATGTATGCAGGTAAAGACGAAAGCCAAGTTTAAAATAACCAAAAAGCCGGATAAATTATTATTATTTATTTATTTTTTTTAGAAAATGCAGGTGAGTATGAATAACAAAAAATAAAATGAATGTGTTATATGACCTTCTATACCCTTTGGAAAAACTTATTCTTCTATACACTTCATGCCAAAGAGATAAACATTAGTAGAATGTTATCGTTGCAATTTATCGTAGTTACATGGGAAATAAGAAAATATACTTGGTTAAAGAGTAAGAAAAATATTTAAGATCTAATCGCTATGTAATTTCACTCCGTTCTCTTTGCTTGACTAGAATGAAAGGAAAAAAAAAAAAAGAAGTAGACGAGGAAATGAATGCGACTTTGCAGTTGAGAATAGTCTATTGAGAGATTTAAACCCAAAACAAGCAATCTCTTGGAAATAGTTATCTCGACAAAAATTATCTATTTCCTTTTTTGGAGTAGTAAAACGTCCATCACATTTTATGCACATGCGTATACGTCCAGGAACCTATTTCACACAGCTTACAAATAAGTTGCAATTTTATAGGTTACAAATCACAATTTGAATGAATTTCCAAATGATAAAGAAAGTGTTATTGCTTCTGATTTAGCCACACTTGTGAAAAAGTATTAATAAGTTAGTTGGGAAGAAGAATAATAAAACGGAGGAGGAAGAAGAGATGTTCTGTTAGTTTTAAATGTACTAATCATAGAGTTTACGTAGTGGTTGCAGTGACAAACCACAAAAGTCACTTCATATTCATCATAGGCATCAATATTTTAGTGAGTCAGCAACACAAACCAGTTTGTGAGGGGTGTATTTTATCAATTTGGATCGGTTTACGAGGGGTGTATTGAATCGGTTTATGAGGTTATGTAAAACATTACAAAGGCCTGCACTGTCAAAATTACCAAATTTGCCCTTAATTTGATTTAAAGAATCTTTTAAAACTTGCCGCTGATTATACTAATTCCGTATTAATTTACAATTACAAAGATTCAACTTTCTATAACGTTGGACAGCATTGCCAAATTAAACTTTGGTTGCACCACAAATATATTTTCTGAACTTTGGGAAACATAATCTCGTTTCAAGCCTCTGTAATAGGATGTTCAATGTAGCAAACACTTTCCTTAAAAATCTGATGTGTATCATTTATAACTTTCTCATATCCCTGCAACAAATTAAAAAGCTTACTTCTATTAATTTATGCTAATCAAAAAAAATCAGCAGAAATAGTCTTATTACTTGCTTCATTGTAAGTAGAAGCGAAATAAGGACTACCGAAGGTTAAAATGATAGTCAAAAGCTGGTTGCTATGTCAATGAAGTTCCTTTGTTTATATGGATATGAGTTAACAAGTTCCTGTATGAGAAAAGTATAAGTTTTTCATAGCAGAAACCAAAAATAAGGAATGTCTCAAAAACGACGAACTCACGAAAAAATGCATATAATATAAATTCTGTGTTTTAACGTGCTCTATATTTTTTGTGTAGTAAGTTTTTGTCCATCTCTTACGGTTTAGCAGCTATTCAAAATTCAGTAAAATTCATCCAGAATAAACTACTCTTCAGAGGTTATTCCCAGAAAATTCAAGATATACATTTTATTTGTCAGACAAATATCTTTAATCGTATACGAAATTTTAATCAAAATCGTTAGAGCCATTTTTGAGAAAATCAAAAATTTCGAAAAAAGTTCCATGTAAAGGGAAGTTTGGGTTGGGGGGATTTTCCTCAAAAGCTTCGTGTCGCATCCCTGGAAGATACTAAACTTAAATATCAAGTTTGGTATTTTACAGACTTTTCGTTCTTGAGTTATCGTGTTCACAGACACACTGACCTTTTTGTGAATTATTATTTTTTTTTTTTTTTTTTTATATTGAGGACCTTAACACACATATTTCCGGTGAAATCTCGGTATCGAATTTTGGGTGGAATGCAATACCCTCTCTATATTCTATGTACATATGGCGTATAGAGAAAGTAAAAACAGCATATATGTCACTTCTACAACAGAACTTTATGCCATACTATCTAAGCTTATGTGTGCCTTAAGTCATTACGGTATATTTGTAATGCTTTTACAATGCTAAAAATCCTCGTGAAACTTTTACTCTTTTAACAAGTGCTTGCATGTACACTTGTGGAGTAGATTTATAAAAGGAGATACCAAATTGCTCGGTAGAATGCACTTGAGATTCGTTGGTTATTAAATGTCAAAATCATTAAAAATGGCAAGATTGTAATTTATAAGCTTGTGATTTGTAAGCTATATGAAATAGGCTCCATAAATTCCGTATTTTCACCAAACTACCACTGCAAGGGTTATTAGCTAGCGATTTGTAGCTTGAAAGTCTTATGCAAAAGGCCCAAAAAGATCGTATTTTCACCAAATGATCACTGCGAAGGTTATTAGCTTCTGAGAATCTATTATACAAATCTTTACAGAATACTTTATGGCACGTAAATTCTTAGCTGTCGTTCTTTCAACATCTGGTGTGACAAAGGATGTCTCTCGAACACACTTTCACTCACTACGTCTCCTTTGGCCAACAGTCGGTAGCAATTCCAGACAGCAATACACGTTGCATATTTCATGAACTGGGAGCACGATCTTCAGCACTTCTGCTCCACATTCAGATACTTAAAGTGGATCAACAGTAGACATGCATCAATTCTACATATTTAGCTACAGGAAACATTTCGACTCGAAAGCATTCCTGGAAATGCAATCAAAATTACAAATAGGTTTATAAAAACCTGATGTTACATCGACGTAGGTCACTCTCTTATTCTTCAGCAAGACATACTTACAAACGTAGTCTATCTAGTTCATGCTAATCGACACAAACATGTCCAAAAAGTTTTGTTACATATTTCATTTCAGGTAATGGAAACGGGAAATACAGTAGGCTAAACGCAAATCAAAACCTTTAAGAAATAGTGACTATTTGATGACTTTGAAATTTTGTTCTCTTTTTATGACCAGAAAAACTAAAATCTGATGTGCTACACTCACATGACTTTCTCTAGCTGTTCCACAAACTTCTTACATAAGATAATTCTTCTTTCTGCACCTTGCTAATCGAGGTACTCGTTAGGACAATGCTCTTATTACTTAGTTTCTTATAAGTAGGAAGAAAATAAGGGAATACACTAGGCTAAACCAATAGTCAAATGTTTTAAAAGCTGTCGTTATGCGACTGTCATAACAAATCGTTTCTTTTCTTGGCCAGGAGTAGAACAAAAGAAAAACGGACACTTCCGTCTGAGAAGGGTATAAGTACTTCACAACTGAAACTAATAACAATGAGTACCTCGAAAACGGTAAGCTCCATGAGAAAAATATATACGACATAGCTTGTGTATTTTAAAAAAAACCTACATTATTTATACAGTAAGTTTTTGTCTATCTCTTACGGTTTACTAGCTATGCCAAATTAAGCAAAATTCATCCAGAATAAACAGGTCTTCAGAAGCTATTCCCAGAAAATTCAATATATACATTTTATTTGTCAGCTAACTATCTTTAATATACGATATTTTACTCAAAAACGTTAGAGCCATTTTAAAGAAAATCAAAATTTTCGAAAAAAAGTTCCATTTAAAGGGTAGTTTGGGGTGGGGGGGATTTTTCTAAAAATCTTCGTGTCGCAATCCCTGCAAGATACTAAACTTAAATACCAAGTTTGGTATTTTAGCTACTATTCGTTTTTGAGTTATCGCGTTCACAGATACATGGACACACGGGCACACACGGACCTTTTTCTGAAATGTTTATTTATACAGGGGGTCCTAAAACATGTATTTCCGGTGAAATCTCGGTATCGAATTTTTGTGTGGAATACAATACTTCTCTATCCCTATATGCATTGTAGATACGGGGCTAGAGAAAGTAAAAATGAATAACGACTACCCATTTGAAGTCTTAACGGAAATCAATAGCAAGGGATTTTTCGGAAATGTTTTATCTCCACAAAAACATTTCACATATAATGTGTGACTTAACGAGGCCTACGTTTTTGTGTAGTAAGATTTTGTACTCTGTCTTAAAATCTACCAGGTATGCAAATGTTAATCAGAATAAAGTGAATTTCAAAGGCTATTTTCGGAATATTCAACATACGCATTTTATCTCCCAAGAAAGTGTCTTAAACGTATAGTACTGTCGACAAAATAGTTATTTGAGAAAAGCTAAATGTTTGACAATTTTTGCATGTAAAGTGTAGTTTGAGATGACAGATTTTAACGAAAAGTCTTCTTGTCCTTTAGAATTAATATTCTGAGTTTATATATCAAGTTAAGTATTTAACACGCTTTTTATTTTGTCCTATTCTGTTCACAACTACATGGGTACACACACAAATGAACCTTCCGGAAATTTCTTTCCATTAAAAGAACGTCAAAAATTAATTTAAACTGATCTCCATATAACATTTTTGGTGGAATGCAATATCTCCTCTACCTACATGTATACTCGCGCATTAAGTGTAGCCCATAATGGAATGAGTTGTTTATGTTGGCACTATAAAATTTGGGCCCAGCTGTACAAACGTGACAATTTGTTTTCTCGTCACTGGAATGCAGGGCACTTTTACCTCTCTTAGAATATGGCCGAACTGCCGATTAGTAACATTACAACATTTTAAAATTAGTTTTTACAATATAATAATTATATTTTAAATATAAAAACATTTTATTTCTCCACAGATTTATGTATTCTACGTCTTGTTTTTCATTTGCAAGTTCTTTGTTTTTTATGTTTATTTTTACTGAATCAATCCATTTGTTCCCTAGGCTTACTCTTCCTTCACCTTATCTCGACATTCCACTCTAGCATAATTTTTAGAAATGTATTTCTTTAGATTCTTTTTACGCGTCCAAACTTTTTCAATCTGTTTTTTTTTTCTAATAATTATTTAGCCAAGATATGTTGAATCGGCACTTGTTCGTTAGTGGAGATATTCATTAATCAGCGATATGTTGAACTTATGGTGTTGAATCAACTCATTTTGCTGAATTTTGAGGCAGCGGAGATCCCCCTTTACGGAGAGGAAAACAGTTGAGACGGTCAAAACCCGTGGCACTCTCGCTCGTTACTCGTAAGCCACGCCACTTCTCGAGAGTGTGGCTTTAATCTCGTGTATCGAGAACTAGTGCTTGCGAGCGAGGCGACTCGAGTATTCTTGAACTACTGTCGAAGTAGGTTGACGTATAATCCGTAGTATAAACTGTTACGTAATAACTAGTTACCGGAGTTTTAGGTTTTGACCTATTTTTCCCCCTTATAAATAAGTTGGAAAGTTTTAAAGTACTTTTATGTTTCAAGCCGTTTGAGTGATAACGCGTGAATCTTATTTAAAAAAAAATCTTAAGACTTAAAACTAGCTACACTTAAGGTTTTTTAACGTCACTTGAAAATTTATAATTTTTTCTTCGATTCATTTGAATTACTATTTTTGTTTAAAATTCCTTTAATTTTATTTTGGGTGTGCATATGGTATTAGCCAGGGAAACAGAATTTATCACGATTTTCAACTTTGTATAGAAATTGCTGTATAAAAAATACGCCAATGGTATCTTGCGATGTTGAACGATCTTTTTCTGTCTATAAGTATATATTAAAAGTAACAGAAAATTTGGAAATGTGGATGATTGTGTATCAGCAACAGTGCTGAAATGTGAGTGCTATATATTAAAAATACATGCTAAATTTTTTTAGTTAAAATGTTTAAGCACAAGTATACTCTAATAAATTACCTTAAATTACAGTACATATTAATAGCATGCTCCCCAGCAGTTAAAATAGTTTTTATGTTTTATCTGTATTATGTTATAAAAGGTATTTGTCGTTGACTTCTTTAAATAGTCATGGAAATTGTTTAAAACTCCGCAAAAAAGGCTCGGAAAATTGTTAAAAAATAGGAATATTCTGAATAAAGCTAAAGAGAATAATAGAGGATAGTAAACGGCTGAAGCTAACAATCTGGGTCCTAGTAATAGCTCAAGAAGACTCATCGTTTAAAGCACACACACACACGCACACACATAACGTACACAATAAATGGTGTGAATCAGCAGTATTAGTCGTTAATGACTTACCTATACCTTGTTCTGCTATGTATAGATATGATCAAATTACAACTGAAAATAGAATTAGTTCTTAGGATTAATAAAATATATACACACTTATTTGTAATAAAAGTGGAGACAACGTGCATATGTCTGCCAATTCTGTGATACCATATTTCGTTTTATCATTTTAACTAGAGTGGGTTATTTAAATACAATTCTTATCCTGGTTGATTTTTAAATCCTAGATCATTTAAACAGGTTATATATAACGTACAGGGCTTATTATGCGATTTTCCGCGCATTACACCGTAGTTTTGTTATTGACGAGACTTATGAGTCTTGCGAGTAATCGAGACTCTCTAACGCTCGTTGGTCACGCTCTCTCATGCCTGCTATGCGTTCCGCTGCTTCTGCTGGCTGCGAGATTGATAGGTGATTTGACCGGCTCTAAAACAGCATTACTAGGGAAACTGCCTACACTTTATGCACGACTGTGAAAGTGGCGAGGAAAGTAAAACTAACTGCTGCAGTTGTCCCTAAATTTGATAATCCGGACCATTCCGTGTGACATCAAAGGAAGACTGCATACTCACATATGGGACAACCCGCACAATAAAGGACACTCCTCTACTCTATTCGTTACTGAGGTAGGTAAAGGAAGTTCCAGCCAGAGGCATGAATGCACCTGTTGCCGTTAACCAGCTTTCCGGGTGAAGAGTTGAGAAAGGAGGATTGGCAGAGCAGTGAGTAGTTTTGCGACGAATGAACACCTGAAAGGGAGAAGTCTTTGAGAAAACCGCCGAAAATTGCGAACTATCTCATCACGAAAGTGCCAGATCTCATCACTGAGGTATAACATTGGGTGTGGAAGCACAGAGCGGCATTTAGCATTGAAATCATACTCAAGAGCGTATTTCGCGCTCAATTAGCACAGAATATACTATCCGATTGCAGAAACGAGATTTAGATAATTGTTAAGGTTAAAATGTCTAAATAGAGCAGAGGGTCATTATAAAAAGAATCTGATGTGTTCCGTTCACATGCCTTTCTCTATATCTCTACAACAAATTAGTGTTAAAAAGCTTATGCTTCTATTTACTTCGTGCTCATCGAGAAAAAGTTAGCAGAAATAGACTTATTACTTGCCTCCTTGTAAGTAGAAGCGAAAAAGGGAGTACCATAGGTTAAAGTGATAGTCCAAAGCTGTTTGTTTTGTGATTGAAGTTCCTTTCTTTGTATGGACAGGAGTTGACAAATTCCTGTATGAGAGAAGTAACTTGTTTAAAGCTTATAGTATCTAGAAAACGACCAACTCCACGAAAAAAATGTATATAAGATAAATTGTGTGTTATAAGGTGCTCTACATTTTTTGTGCTGTAGGTTTTTGTCCATCTCTTGCGGTTTAGCAGTTATGCGAAATTCCGTAAAATTCCTCCAGAATAAAGTAGTCTTCAGAGGATATTCCCATAAAATTCAATATATACATTTTATTTGCCAGGAAAATATCTTTAATGTACGAAGTTTTAACCAAAATCGTTAGACTTTTTTGAGAAAATCTGATTTTTCGAAAAAAAAAAAAAAATACCATGTAAAGGGTAGATTGCGTTGAGGGATTTTTTCCAAAATCTTCGTGTCGCATCCCTGGAAGATACTAAACTTAATACCAACTTTGGTATTTTACCGACTTTTCGTTTTTAAGTTATCGTGTTCACAGACACACACACACACACACACACACACACACACACACACTGACCTTTTTCTGAAAATGCTTTTTTGGATACAGATGACCCTAAAATATATATTTCCGGTGAAATCTCGGTATCGAATTTTTGGGTGGAGTGCAATACCTTCTCTATACTCTATGTACATTGTACATATAGAGAAAGTAAAATTTTGATGTGCTCCATTTATATGACTTTCTCTACCTCACTGTAACAAATTGTTGTTAATAACCTTATTCTTCTATCTACTTAATACTAATCGAGATAAACATTAGCAGCAGCGGTTTTATTACTTAGTTTCTTAGAAGTTGAAAGGAACTAGGGGGATACACTTGCTAAAGTGGCAGTCAAATGCTCAAATGAACTCGGAGTCCGAAAAAATACATTTTTAGAAAAAGGTAGATGTGTGCGTGTGTGTTTGGACAGCATAGCACAAAACGAAAAGACCCTTATATACCATTCCCTTAAATTATAGCTATCACAGTGATTTTTTTAAATACAACATCTTCCTCTCTTCAATTTCATCACGATAGCATAATTTTTTCAATTCTATGTAAACCATTTGCTAAAATAGTTTGTGACAATTTTTTGTTTTATTAACGTTCTGTATGTTATTTATAATTACATGGTAGAAGCCCAAAAAGTCTTAACTATTTATATAAGATCTAATTGGACTTGAGAACTGTGCCACTGCTGACTTCGTACTTTTGTGCTTCACCTTAACTCTCAGTAATTCATATGCTGTACATTGAGAGCAATGATATGTCCATTTATTTTACACATTTTTACTTTCTCTGCACGCATTATGTACATGGTGTATAGAGAAAATATTGCACTCCACTCAAGATTCGATACCGAAACTTCACCGGAGAGATATGTTTTAGGGTCCCCTGAATCCAAAAAAGAAGCATTTTCAGAAAAAGGTCCGGGTGTGTGTGAAAAGGATAACTGGAAAACGAAAAGTCCGTAAAATACCAAACTTGGTACTTAAGTTTAGTATCTTCCAGAGATGCGACACGAAGATTGCGAGAAAAATCCCCAAGCCCCAAACTACCTTTTCCATGGAGTTTTTTGGACATGTTTTATTTCCTTAAAAATGGCTCATAACGGTTTTGTTTAAAATTTCGTATATTAAAGGTATTTACTTGATACATAAAATGTAAATCTTGAATTTTCTGGGAATAGCCTCTGAAGACTACTTTATTCTGGATGAATTTTACGGAATTTTGCATAACTATTAAACCGTAAGTGATGGACAGAAACTTGCCACACAAAAAATGTAGAGCACATTAAAACACATAATTTATTTTACATACACTTTTTTTCGTGGATTTTGTCGTTTTTGAGATATTCCTTGTTTTTGATTTCATCTTTAAAAAACTTCTACCTTTCTCATACAGGAATTTTTCAACTCCTATCCATAAAAACAAAGGAACTTCAGTCACATAGTAACCAGCTCATGACTTCACTTTAACCTACGATACTCTCTTATTTCGCTTCTACTTACAAGGAAGTAAGTAATAAGACTATTTCTGCTAAGTTTTTCTCGATTAGGACGAAGTAAATAGAAGCATAAGCTTTTTAACAATAATTTGTTGTTGAGATATAGAAAAAAGTCATGTGAATGGAACACATGAGATTTTTGCTTCCTGCTCTCTTACATTTATAGTTTTCTTTGTTACGCAGGGCCCCCAAACAAAATAGGGTTTTATGGTTTTATGTTACCCGCACACAGAACTGCAAAAGAAGCTGCCGCTTCATTGTTTTTTCAAGGGGCAGTGCGAGAACGAAGTTATAGGTTACTCACGCAGTACGAATATTACATACAATCTGTGGACATGTGCGACATTATAGATACCGGTGTATGTATACTATTATTTAAATAAATAATAGTTATGTTTAGCCGTTAAGACTACATTCATACTTCACGGCTCTACTTGCATTTCGAGGCAGGTCATTCAGGCAAACAGGTAAAATGTTCACCAACAACGTTAATGCGGATATAGCGTCGGTCTGGGTGCTCAATTGGTTAGGGTTTGACCTTTTCATTTTCATCTGGTGGGTTCAAATCGAAACAGACCATTATTTATAATTGTGGTTAAAAGTGATCGCCCCATGCCAGTAGATTTATTGGCCTCTAAAGAATTCCTGTGGGACAAAATTTCGAAACACCGGCAGCGTTGGTAATAATTCAAGTATCGTTAAGGAACAAATAATAACACTATAGTTACCAGATATGCGGCTTAGATTGGTATGCTGAACGCAGTTTGGTTTAAAATATTTTGTAATACTTCAATTATATAGTAGTTGTTTGCTTTAATTGTAGATGGCTGCTTTCATTCATTGCTGTAAATTTGAAAACAAATTAATCCTTACACAAAATGCGTTACAATGTGACTGCAATAGTATTGGCCAAGTTAAGGTACTTATTTTATTATGCAATTACTATAACTTATTCTTCTTCAACTTCCCTAGTCCACCACCATCGTAGTGTTAGAGAAATGCCTCGGATCCATTTCCTTAACTCACCTCTGCCAATCTATTGAACTGATCCCAAGTCCTTCCTTTATTTGCTACCACTCTTTTGATCCCTTCTTCCCAGGTTATCCTTGGTCTTCCTACAGCATTTCTTCCCAGTGGTCTTGCTCTCATAATCTTCCAGTCTATACTCATCCTTTCTACAAGCCCAAACCATGTAAGTTGTCTATCTTCAATCCTCTTGCTTATAGATGGTATTTTTAGTTCCTCTCTTATCCTTTCATTCCTAAAACTATCACGCCGTGTCTTTCTTGCTATTCTTCTTAGCTTTTCATTTGCCTTGTGCTTACGATGCTTTACTCATTTTTTGTTACTACTCAGCTTTCACTTCCGTAAACAAGCATTGGTTCTATCACTACCTTGTATACTCTTATTTTCGTCATTTTATCTACTTCTTTCCGAAGAACGCAGGGGATCGTGGGTTCTTCACCAGACTCCGGTAATGTTTAAAAAAAAAAAAAAAAAAACACATCTGCTTAATGCATAATGTGCCTTGGTAGCTTTCTCTATATGTTTTCTTTTTCCTTCGTAATTTACTGGTTTGGTGTTCCTAAGTGTTCATAGCTTTCAACTTGTTCTAGCTGCTGTGCATCCTTAATCTCTTTTATTTGATATTCAGCCCTGACTACCTTCATTACTTTATTCTTATTGTAATTTACTGTTGTCCCTCTCTCCTTCAGTGTTTGTCCATTCTATTAATGCAATTATTATAAAAATTCTAGTTAATGTCCTAATTGTTTACGTTTATGAATACAGATTTTTGAATATATATATACATACATACAGGGTTACTACAAAAGAAATAGACAAATTCAAGTGCCTGTAAAACAAAAAACTATTAGAGATAGCAACCTAATTATTTTGGAGGTATGTTGAGAAACTCTCAAAGTTTCGTTTGTTACTATTGGTAACGCTGTAGTATTTTGTTTGTTGTTACAGAAGCTGAAATGGCGGAAAATCCTGTGGAAAAGGCATATTGCGTGTTGGAATTTGCTAGAACGGAATCAGCAACTGTTGTCCAACGACATTTTAGAACACGTTACCACAAAAATGAAATGATGCGCTCACAAAAACCAGCATCGTCTTCATCATGTCGCAACATGTCGATGCAAAAGTCACGCCGTATGACCTTATCTTCTTCACTCAGAAACTGCAACATCTGTAATCTGTAAGGCATCATGTGCAGTCGCTTCCTCAAGATTTTCCATACAGTTTGCTGTGAAATTTGTAATTGCATGCTTGCCCTAGATGTCGATTTCTGTGGGCTTCTTATGTAGGCAGAACGAACACGTTCAAAGTTTTCTTCCGAAACTCTTGGTCTTCCCGAGCTCTTCCCTTTGCACAAACATCCCGTTGTCTCGAATTTTCTATACCAGTCGTAGATTGACTATCTAGTCCGTGGCGTTTTGTGGTAACGTGTTCTAAAATGTCGTTGGACAACAATTGCTGATTGCGTTCTAGCAAATTCCAACACGCAATATGCCTTTGCCACAGGATTTTCCGCCATTTCAGCTTCTGCAACAACAAACAAAACACTACAGCGTTACCAATAGTAACAAACGAAACTTTGAGAATTTCTCAACATACCTGCAAAATAATTAGGCTGCTATCTCTAATAGTTTTTGTTTTACAGGCAGTTGAAGTTTATTTCTTTTGCAGTAACCCTGTATATATGTGTGTTTATATATATATATGTACACACACATGTTCATATTATAAATATAAACACTACTGTAAGACAGATTATAACAGAGCAATTATTCTATCAACCAGAAAACCACAATAGGTACGGCGGGTTACATGTTTCAAACGCATACTCTCAGTGTCCTGAACGAAGTATCTGCTCCTGCTTTCCGCGTCATTGAAGATCACACAGTGCACAGTAGATGATTCAGAGGAAGTAATGAGTTCTGATTTACTCAAAGTGCCACCAGTTGGTAACGCCTGCGTTACGAAATAACCCACAACTTTGTCTTGTAATTTTTACCGTTTTAAAAATCTGATGTGTTCCATTCACATGACTTTCTCTACATCTCTGCAACAAATTATTGTTAAAATGCTTATGCTTCTATTTACTTCAGTTTGACCAAGAAAAAATAGCAGAAATAGTCTTATTACTTGCTTCCTTGTAAGTAGTAGAGAAATAAGGGAGTACTATAGGCTAAACTGATAATCGGCAGCTGGTTGCTATGAGACTGAAGTTCCTTTGTTTGTATGGATAGAAGATGACAAATTCCTGTATGAGTAAAGTATAACTTTTTCAAAGCTGAGTCCAAAAACAAAGATGTCAAAAACGATAAACTCCGCGAATATGGCATAAATGTTATGCTTTAATGTGCTCTACATTTTTTGTGTGTTAAGTTTTTGTCCATCTCTTACGGTTTAGCAGTTATGCAAAATTCCATAAAATCAATCCAGAATAAAATAGTCTTAAAGGCTATTCCCAGAAAATTCAAGATATACATTTTACTTGTCAGGTCTCGGGTTCGAATCTTGTTTCCAGCAGAAGACTAGAACGGTTTCTGGGAATGTGGGATCGGTAGAGCATGGGTTAGAATCCTGGTAAGGATGTTAGCGGAGATCTCAGTGATGGAATGAGAAGCACTGTACTTAGTTTTCTCCATTTACTTTATTGGCGAACCAATAAATTACGCTTCATATCACAAAGTTTCTCTTAAGTACTGGGTGTAGCTATAAACTGACTGGTTTGATTTTTCTAACGGCTGACCTTTGCAACCTTGGGGGTCTCAAAACGCCCAACAAAATTCTCTAGCGCCATTTTTGTACTACGCCCATCGAATTTACTACACACTATTATTCCGGAGGTAATTTCGGAATCGCACCAGTAAAATTGCGCGCTACTCGCTAATTACCTGTCCGCGCACTAAATGATTTTACGAGTTACTAAAATTTAAACTTAAGCCGCACACTTTGCCCGCGCGTTCCCGTTCCGTCTGGACATAGCTTCACCGCCAATGTCTTCCAGAAAAAGTACGTGCTGACCTGATTCTTGCTCCCCTTTTATATGAATTTGTAACGTTTACGCCTTTACTTTTGCGGGATTGGTGGATTTTTCGCGCTATTTTGGCGCCAGCCTATTCCTATCACACGATTTGTCCATTACTTTGAGCAAGTTCATCGGCCTACGTGACTTTAGGTTACCCTGAAGTAATGGGAAATAATTTAAATAAAGATGTTTCCTTTTTTACGCTTACTGAGATACAAAAGACCAGGCGCCTACCTGCCGACAACTTGCGTTATTCTGAGTGACCTTGCTACTTCTACGGTTCATTCCAGCCAATTCTTAGCTTCAACGCTTAATAATTTATATACTAACACAAAATCTTCTCCATTTATTTATATACCCTTAACATATATTTACATAAAAACTTAATCAGCTAACATTAATTTCATATGCAGTGCTATGTTTTGTAAAGCATGCCTTATATAACCAGGAAATGCCAAACTGGATAGGCTCGCAGATATTTTCCAGTATAATTAATGTAATAAACTGATACAGATTTGAAATCTCAAGCAATAGGAGAATCTGAAAGAATAACGTATAAATATCTCAATTTGTACTTTACAGCAAACATCTACAATTTGGACTGGCATATTTCCCTACTGCGCCACAGTGACTTCTTGCAGTGACCCAGTTTGCTTCTGAACTCGACTCACAGCGATGAAAAAACTTCGTATCTGACGTCAGTGCTGTAGCTGTCGACTATATTTTTTATTCTAAATTATTGCCTATATTTTGTTGTGAGTTTACTGTAACCAGGATGTGGAATAGAGAAAGGGGTGTACAAAGGAAAACGGAATGTGTATGGTAAAGAATTCCCGTTCTTCTATTATATTGGGCGAAAATGGGAAGGGGCGTGGGAATCTGTTATATGCCGCGCTGAGGCAGATGGTGAAGGAGACAGAAAGAGAGAGACTGTGTATGTGTTTTGTGTGCAAGTATGCCGGAATTTAAAGAGCGAGAGAACACACGGTGTGTAAAATATGAACAAAAATGTAGGAGGAGAATTGTGAAAAAGGAAAACGAAAAAAAAGTTTCAGAAGTCACCAGATGGCATGCATAAGAAGCATCTATATGATAAAAAATGTATAGCAAAATACACTCTATGGAATTATGCAAGTGCTTACCTGTAATTCACATTACAGGTTGCCTAAAATAAATGTTTTTCTCTTCCGGTATCTTCGTGCCCTAGAGGCGGATTCTGAGAGCGATTTTTTTTTTTCAGTTTTCAAGAGAAACTGAAATAAATTAGTTGAGCAAACTAAAGTAACTAAACCCCGGTGAATGAATATCTGGAAGCGTATAAACAACGTACCATCCAGCTTTCAACACTAGCGCTGTGAATTTATCAAATCAAATTTATCCTGAACCATATGTTCGGGTACCGTTGTCTACAATGAAAGGCTTGCTGTGGAATCCCACAAAATCGTATGAATGTGGTAATGAGAACTATTATAACAATGGACACATGAGATACATTAGTTTCTATAATTTTGTAAGCTGATGGAGCATTGTCAGTAACTTTGATACAGGTCGATATGGTCAACAATTTTATCTTTATTACGTTCTCCACTACGCATGATAAGAAGCAGAAATATTGCATTCCAGCCAAAAATTCTATACCGAAATTTCACCTGAAATGTATGTTTTGAGAAATCCTTAAAAAGAACACGTTTCAGAAAAAAAAATCCGGGGTGTGTATCTGAACAGGTAACTCAAGAATGAAAAGTCCGTTAATTACCAAAACATTTAAATTCAAAATCTTCCAAGCATGCATTAATTTTCAGGAGCATTATTTCACTAACTTTATGAACATGTATTCACATTTTGATTCTATCAAAAATGATCTTAGAATTTTAATTAAACTAAACACACATCAAACATTTTCATAACAAGAAATGCATATTGAATTTTTTGAGAATAACCGCTGAAGTCCTTTTTATTTTTAATGCATTTTAAATCCCCGATAAACCATAAGTGCTACACAAAAGCTTACTTTACAAAAAATCTAGAACGCTTTAAAACAGAGAGTTTATGTCAAATGTAATTTTTGTAGCGTGTACTATTTCCGAGATATTCCTTATTATTGCTTTCAATTTTCTAATACTTAAATCTACTTTTATGAAGTGGGAGGGCGTTTTTTGAGCGTTTGTTCAGGTCAAGCAAATAAAACAATTTCAAAGTCACTTTAAAATACTTTATTTTTCATTTATATAGCCCACCTTAATTCCTATCGTTATATCGGGAGGCTTGACGGGAGTTTGCTCGCTGCACTGTAAGGCTTCTTTACTTTAGTTTTTTAGTATTGTATTATTAAACATACGCACATGCCATTCCACATTCATATATCTAGCTAGACTCTGTAAGGGAAAGGTTAAAGAAAAATTCCCTGCGCCAGCCGGCTGTTGAACCCGGCACTTGTGAGTTGAGAAGCAAGAATGCTGACCACTGTACATAGAGGCAGTCTCAAAAGATTTTACTATCACTTTAGCTTAGTATATTACCCCTTTTACACTTTTATATACAATAAAACCATTTCTGCTAATATCTCATTAGCATGAAGTAGAAGAAAAATAAGTTTTTGTAAGAACAGTTTGTTGTAGAGTAGATACAGAAAATCATTTGAATGTGAGACACTAGATTGTTAAATTTAATTATAGCATTTCATATAGGTATACATTTAGTCGTTAGTCAACTATTTTTAAAGTAAGTATCAATTTTTATAATCGTCATCAAAACAGAAAAAGCAATCCAAACAATTTTCTAATTCACTCTCATTGCAACTAACTGCTTAGGGTTCAGAAGTTGAAGAAATACCACCTTTTCCTAAGATGTTGCAGAAAGTTCCAGGTGGGTTTTAAATTCGTTTCACCCCAAGATGAACGAAACTGGTTCCATTTGTCAATTACTGGGCATACAAAGAAACAAATTTCAATCACATAGCAACCAGCTTTAAAATATTTGACATCACTTTGGCATAGCGTATTCTCTTATTTTCCTCCTAACTACAAGAAAGCAAGTAATATGGCATTTCTGACAATGTTTGTCTCCTTTAAGTGTAAGTAGATAGAAGAATCAACTTTCTAACAATAATTTGTTACAGAGATATAGAGAAAGCCATGTGAAAGGAACTCATCAGATTTTTTTTCAAACAAAAAATATTATATAAAACTTCCTAAAAATAATCAGATAGGGGTAACATTTTAAGGCCTCGGTTTCTCTTGAAGGCATTAACGGGAAGCTCTAAATACACATCTAAATCTATCTACACCATTTACTTGAGAGCAATAGAAATAAGATATACTAACAGTTCTACTGCATATTTTGGACGGTGAGGGCCTTCCGCTTCAGCAAGCTCTTTGGCCAAAACATCTACGTCACCAGATAGTCTTATTGTTTCCTTGTAAGCAGAAGCGGGAAAACGGAGTACCATAGGTTAAAGTGATACGCAAAAGCTGGTTGTTATGTGACTGAAATTATTTTGTTTGTGAGAAAAGTATAACTTTTTCAAAGCTGAAACCAAAAACAAGAAACATTTCAAAAACGTTCAACTCCACGAAAAATATGTATATTACATACATTGTGTGTTTTAACATGCTCCACATTTTTGTGTACTAAGTTTTTGTCCATCTCTTACGGCTTAGCAGTTATGCAGTATTCCGTAAAATTCTTCCAGAATAAAATAGTCTTCAGAAAATTTATGATATACATTTTATTTGTCAAGTAAATATCTTCAATATACGATATTTTAATCAAAATCATTAGAACCATTTTTGAGAAAATCAAAAATTTCGAAAAAAGTTCCATGTAAAGGGTAGTTGCGGTGCGGGGATTTTATTGAAAATCTTCGTGTCGCATCCTTGGAAGATACCAAACTTAAATACCAACTTTGGTATTTAGCGGTCCTTTCGTTTTAGGGCTATGCTGCCCACAGACACACACAGGCAGTCCTACACACGGCATTGTTCTAAAAATGCTTTTTTTTTTTTTTTTTTTTTTTTTTTTTTTTGGGATTCATGGGGCGAAATCATGGTATTGAATTTTTGGGTGATTACAATACCTTCTCTATACACTATATACATAGTACGGGTAGAGAAAGTAAAAATACAATATGACACATACCCTTTAGTTATTCTGAAGTACAACTCACAATTACGATATTAATGTAACGTATTTGTTATGTAATAGTGAGTATAATATGAAATAATAATAATAAAAACAATTGAGTATTTACAATATGAGAGAAAATTACACACAGCAAGGCTAGAGAACTGAACTTGCAACGTTGCCCGAATACGAGGTCTTATGCGGAAGTGAGAGCTTGCCAATTAGTGTGGATTAGCCGTGCTGGAAAACAAGCGAAATGAATTCCGTTGGAAATACAGCATTGGGTATTCTCGAGAAATCTCATGGTGATCTAAACCGGGAACTTTAACAGGGAAGGACTTTGGACAGGTCTGGTTTCTCTATCAATCGCAATTAAGATACAATTTTATCCTTAAAACATGTCAAAAGCCTTTCCTTTTGAGTTTTTGGTTTATTGCTTTATATCATGACCTGAACTTTGAATTCGCATACGCCGCCACGGGAGCTAAATTTCTGACAGGAACAAGCTACCTGACTGAAGTTTGTTTTTAAGCTGATGTGTTCCATTCTCATGACTTCCTCTACATCTCTGTAACAAATTATTGTTAAAAATCTTCTACCTCTATCTACTTCATGGTTATCTAGAGATAAACATTAGAAGAAATTATTTTATTGCTTACTTTCTTGTGAGCAGAAGGGAATACGCTAGGCTAAAACGTTTATCAACTTGTTTAAAAGCTGGCTGTCATGTGGTTGAAATCCGTTTCTTAACATTCCCATATGAAAAGAATTCAAGTATTTTAAAACTGAACAATAACAAGGAATAACTCAATAATGACCACCTCCACGAAGAAATGTATATAAAAATTATGGGTTATAACCAGATCTATAATTTCTGTGTAGTAAGTTTTTGTCTATCTCTTGCGGTTTTATTCACTTAGAATAAAGATGTCTTCAGAGGCTATTCTCAGAAAAGTCAAGATATACAAAATAGTATACGATATTTTAATCAAAATCGTTAAAACCATTTTTGAGAAAATCAGTTTTCAAAAATTTGTCCATGTAAAGGTTAGTTGGGGTGGGTGGATTTTCTTGAAAATCTTCGTGTTGCATCCTTGGATGGTATTTACGTAAATACCAAATTGGGTATTTAACAGTCTCTTCGTTTTTGAGCTATGATGTCCACAGACACACACAGACTTTTTCTAAGAATGCATTTTTCGAACTCAGGGGGCCTCAAAATATAATTCCGGTGAAATCTCGATATCGCATTATTCAGTGCAATACAATACCTACTCTATACACTATGTACATAGTACGTGTAGAGAAAGTAAAAAAAAACATTGCGAATCAAATACATAGAGTTGCTCAATAGGATAATTTCAAGGCTTGAGAGGCTATTAAATTACAATAATTTCAAATTATACATTTTATTTGTAATGTAAATATATGATACTTTAATGAACTCATTAGAGACAATTTTTGTGAAAAGCGAAATTTCAAAATGTTGGAGCATGGGATGGGGAATTTTCTTCAAAATCTTCGTGCCGCAACTTTTCTTTTTTTTTACATTTCCGGAGTCTGGTCGGGACTCCGGCGCTGTATTCCTTCTTTTGTTTCTTTTCCCTAAATGTCCTTTGTTTACTGTTTTATGACAAATACACATACATGTACACTTCACAAACACCCATGCCCAAAACGGGATTCTCTATGCCACGAAACGCCAAAGCGAGGTACTTTAGCTAACGTGGCCATCTTTGGAATATGTTGAACTGAAATATTAAGTGTGGCATGGTCGCGACGATTCCTTTTTGAGTTACTCTGATCATAGACACCCAAACACGCACGCACATGATACAAACATGCAACCCTTTTTCTAAAAAACCAAAAAAGGCGCATTTCTATTGAAATCTATGATAGAAATGTTTGCTGGAGTACAATAATTTCGCTACATGCTACACGTAGTAGAGAAATAATAATTATAAAAATCTGATGTGTACCATTTACATGACTTTCTCTATATCCCTGCAACAAATTATTCTTAAAAAACTTATACTTCTATTTACTTAATGCTAATCAGTAAAACATTAGTAGAAATAGCCATATTACTTGTAGAGCTTCCTTGTAAGTAGAGGTGAAATAAGGGAGTACCATATGTTAAAGTGATAATCAAAAGCTGGTTCCTATGTCACTGAAGTTCCTTTGTTTGTATGGACAGCAGCTGACAAATTCCCGTATGAAAAATGTATAAGTTTTTCATAGCAGAAACAAAAATATGAATGTCACATAAACGACGAACTCCACGAAAAAATGTATATAACATAAATTGTGTGTTTTAACGTGGTCTACATTTTTTGTGTAGTAAGCTTTTGTCCATCTCTTACGGTATAGTAGTTATTCAAAATTCAGTAAAATTCATCCAGAATAAACTACTCTTCAGAGGCTATTGCCAGAAAATTCAAGATATACATTTTATTTGTCGGGTAAATATCTTTAATATACGAAATTTTAATCAAAACCGTTACAGACATTTTTGAGAAAATCAAAATTTTCGAAAAAAGTTCCATGCAAAGGGTAGTTGGGGGCGTGGGGACTTTTCTCAAAATCTTCGTGTCATATACCTTTTCGTTTTTGAGTTATCGTGTTCACACACACGGACCTTTTTCCGAAAATGCTTTTTTTAGATTAAGGGGACCCTAAAATATATATTTCCGGTGAAATCTCGGTATCGAATTTTTTGGTGGATTGCAATAGGTACCTTCTCTATACACTATGTATATAGTGCGTATAGAGAAAGTAACAATTATATATTAATATATACTAATTATAACTATATAAAATATAATTTGGACCTGCTCTAAAGGATAAATTTCATTTAGAATGCAAGGTACATGGTATAAGCGCAGACACCCGTAAGTAATATTGCTGAAATAACAGCAACGTCGTGAGAATCTACATGCTTATAATTACTTGCTGCTACGTTTGCACTGCACCCATCGTAATTCCCGTTGCTGCGATCTGTTTATATACCGTTGAAACGTGAGGTGAAAATATTTCGGAGTTCCTACGTTATGGAGTGGCGGGTGTATAAATAGGTGTTCTATTTACATGTCAGAAACCCAACACAGTGTGTAAAAACATAAGACATCGAGTATAATGTTATATGAATGGCATTGTTTTATATTTTTATAAGAAATTTATAATGTATATCAACAAATGACTTGAAATTTCTCCCTCCAGATTTTTCAAATAATGTTGAAAAAAACGTAATCAGGTGAAATGTTCTTAATCTGCAAGAATCGTTTACAAACTATTATTTTTATTTATTTATTTTAATATATTTATTTTGTTTTTTTAGCTGAACGTCCTTTAATCGGGTTTTTCATATCGGAAGATCAATGAAAGCGGTGAAAAGGTACTCAAATGGTTTCGGGGTTCATGGAGCTTAAAGTTACTCGACACTTGTCTTTTCAGTATAAGAGAAAACCCCGAAAAAAAACTTTATCCGGGTAACTCACCGTAAGCGAGATTCGAACTCACGACTGTTGAAAGTGAGACAGACATCACTTTTTAAAGCAAAACAAAAATAAAAAATATATATCTCATGTTTCATTCACTTGAATTTCTCCACTCGTTCTGCAAATACATTATTCTTACAAAATATATTTTTTTTATCTACATCATGGTATCTAATCGCGATAAGCATTAGCAAAAATGGTCCCGTTTGAGAAAAGTTTCGTATTCGGCTTAACCTTCCGTGTTTAGAGGACTTACAAGCCAATGCCTAGGGGTCAGAAGCCTATCGGGTAGCCAACGGCACGAAACCTGTTACGAGGGATCGACCCATAGCCAGGCATGAACATGATGATATGAAATGTAAGCGCAATTGCTGGAATAAGTGGCGGGGAACCAGAGGACCCGCCCAAACGCCACTTCCGTCCACCACAAATCCAATATGCGGGTGCTGGGGTTCGAACCCGGGGCGCCTAGATGGGAGGCGAGCGGTCTAACCTCTCGGCCACCTTGTCTTCTAGGTACTGTCAGAAGCCTAAAACAGGTGTAAAAAGTTAAGACATCGAGTGTCATGTTATGTAAATGACATTCTTTTATACTTTCACAACAATTTTAAATTTAAATGACTTGAAATTTCTCCCTCCAGATTTTGCAAATAATGTTAAACAAAACACAATCAGATGAAATGTCCTGAATCTGCAAGAGTAGTTTGCAAACCATTATTTATTTATTTATTGATATATATCTTTTTTATTATTTTGCTTAACGTCCATTAACCGGGTTGGTACTATCGGACTATGAACGAAATCGGTAAAAAGATGCTCAGATGATCTCAGTGTCTATGGTGCTTAAAGTTACTCGACATTTGTCTTCTTAGAATAATGGAAAACTATTCCCAGTAATTCACATTAATCGAGATTCGAACTCACGTCCTGTTGAATATGAGGCAGACACGCTACCACCACACTACCCAGGCGGGCTGATTAATTATTTTATCGCTTTTTAAAGCAAAACAAAAATAAAAAATATATGTGATGTTTTATTCACTTGAATTATTCTACTAGTTCTGTAAAAACTTAAAATATAATTTTTTATCTACATCATGGTAATCCAGGTAAGTATTAGAAGAAATGGTCTCATTTGAGAAAAGCTTCATAATTGGCTTACCCTCCCCGTGTTTGTAAGACTTACAAGTCAATGTCTAGGGGTCAGAAGCCTGTCGGGGAGCCCACGGCACGAAACCTCAAAATGGAGAACCTGTTACGAGGGATCGGCATGAACATGAAGTGGAAGGATGAAATGTAAGCAAAATTGATGATCGGAAAGGTGATGACGGATCTATTGGTGGAATGATTGGCGGGGGAACCGAACGACCCAGAGAAAACCCGCTCAGACGCCGCTTCGTCCACCACAATATGCGGGTGCTTGGGTTCGAACCCGAGCTGCCTAGATGGGAAGCGAGCAGTCTAACCACTCGGCCACAGCGCGTCATGTCTTCTAGGTATCTGTCAGAAATCTAAAACAGTGTGTAGAAACTTAAGACATCGAGTGCCATGTTATGTGAATGACATTGTTTTATACTTTCACAACAAATTTAAATTTAAATGACTTGAAACTTTCCCCTCCAGATTTTTCGAATAATGTTAACAAAACGCAATCAGAGGTCCTGAATATCAAGAATCGTTTGCAAACTATTATTTTATTGCCGTTTAAAGCAAAACAAAAACAATAAATCTTGTGTTTCATTCACATGAATTGCTCTAATCGTTCCGCCAACGAACTATTCTTACAAATCAGATATTTTTAACTGCATAATTCTAATTAGGATAAGTATTAGCAGAAACGGTCTTACTACTTGATTCCTTGTAAGTAGAAAAGAAATATGGCTAAAGGGATACTCATATCTTTTAAGAGCTGGTCGTTATGTGAACAATTATAGTTCGTGTATATATTAAGGATTTCACGGCAGCGTCCATTTGAAATAAAATTTCTTCCGGGCTTGAAGGCTGGGGTCGAAAAGTAGGACTTACTCTTGACGTTTCTCTCAAAACTGTGTTGACCACAGCCTAAAAGCCCGGAATAAATTTTACTTCAAATTATAGTTCGGTTCGCTCTTGAAGGCCAGTAGTAAACACAGTAAACAGTAAGAAAGATAACTAGGTGTGAGAAAAGATGTGTAGTTTGAACTTGAAACCAATAACAAGGAGTATCTTGAAACCAGTCAACTCTAGAACAAAACTGCATATGATGTGTGTTTTAACATCTACTATTTTATGTGTAGTAAGTTTTGTCTATTTCTTACGGTTTCCTAGTTATAAAAAATTCATCCAGAATGATGAGGTCATTCCCAGAAGATTAAATATATACATTTCATTTGTAATGTAAATAAAGAAAAACAAAATTTTCTTTAAAATCTTCGTGTCGCACCATAATAAACTAAATACCAAGTGTGTATTGTATATAAGTAGACACGCAGACACACATATACCTTTTTATAAAGTTTTTTTGGACTCAAAATTACATTTTGAGTACATCCTTATTATATACTTAATTTAATTTCTTACTTATATATTCTAGCACCTTCTTTAACTTGTGTGAATAACAAATATAATGAGTTATGTTTTTTCCGTTTAGCGGAGCCAAAGGCAAACCTAAGTTAAACTGTACAAAATGTCCAATGATTTCCCTATAACACTAAACATAAATGAACTCCAGTATTTTCTATTCTCAATATTCCTATTTTAAAAATTACCGCTGCAATCTGTCATCTTGCAAGACGGCGACTATTTCTTCACAAAAAAAATCATGAGCCTAGTTGGTGTTATCATTACTGCTTCCAACTGGTGATATTTCCTATAACAGATGGACGTTGCATGTTCAAATAGCCATAGCTGGTAACTACCACTACCACTACTAATACAGATACTAGTAATAATAATAATACCAGTAATACTAATAATAATACCAGTAATAATACTAATAATAATACCAGTAATAATACTAATAATAATACCAGTAATAATACTAATAATAATACCAGTAATAATACTAATAATAATACCAGTAATAATACTAGTAATACTAGTAATAATAATAATACTAGTAATACTAGTAATAATAATAATACTAGTAATAATAATAATACTAGTAATAATAATAATACTAGTAATAATAATACCAGTAATAATAATAATACCATAATAATAATACTAATAATAATAGTAATAATAATAATAATTAATAGATTATATAATAGGAGATGTCACATTAAATCGTTTTATTTTTTTTATTTTAATATTCGTATTTTCAATATTTTTTTTTAATTATTAGTCCTAAAATTATATCCTTAGAATAAAATCCGGCTAAAAAAATAGAAGTAGTTTCTTTAAGAAATTTAAATATATTTATAATACTAGTAATACTAATACTAATACTAATAATAATAATAATAATAATAATAATAATAATAATAATAATAATTGGTCACGACTGATGAAATAAGAATCGTATTTGGAATAATAAATCACAGAAAACTTAGCCATTTATGAACTCTTTTAGTCTCTAAACTGCGACCGTTCACCAAAATATATTTCTACACACAGACATTTTATACAAATTTGAGATTTGTGACGATCTTCAATCTTTAGGCCGCTGGCACACTCAAGGAGTAATAATAGAAGAATGAAAATATTTATCAGTTATTAACCTGAAGCATTAAAAAACTTTAATTGTGTAATATGCTTAGAAGGAAGGAAACTCCAGGAAGTTAATGAGTTGAACGTGCCAATTGCGATTGATAAAGGAGGCAAATAATTCTAGACAATTGGCGGTAAGTTCGCCACCCTTCACCGTCTGCTTGCTCTCTGCTACTAATTTATGGTGGATAGAGCAAGTATTTTTAGCCCATCTACAAACTTCACAGCGAAATTTCATCCGATATGCAGCTTTTGAGATTCTGAAAAGTCACAAATTGCATTTACAATAGAGAGAGTGGAAGAACCTTGATTTTCAGACTACACTTGTAAACTGCAACCACATTAGCCTCAACTTCATACTTATTTCTCCTGTCCTAGATACCTACAGTACAAAATATCTACATTTGGTTATTGCACACTTACATAATGAAAAACATTACAAAAAAATCTTATGTGTTACACTCACATGACTTTCTCTATCGGTTCTACAAACTTCTTACAAGAGATTATTCTTTCTACACAATACTAATCGAGATAAACATTAACAGAATGTTCTCATTAGTTTCTTATAAGTAGAAGGGAACTAAGTGAATACATTAGGCTAAAGCGATAGTCAAATGTTTTAAAAACTGTCGTTATGTGATTGTCATTCCTAATCGCTTTTTTGCTTGGCCAGGGGTAGAACACTTCCTGCCTGAGAAAAGCATAAGCACTTCACAATTAAAGCCAATAACAAAGAATACCTCCATAACAAAACGTAACAGACATAAATTGTGTGTTTTGACGAGATCTACATTTTTTGTGTTAGGGATCTCTATGGATTTCCCTGACTTTAGGTACAAGTAAAGAAAGTAAAATCTGTAGATAATGCATCTATGAAACGCTTAAAGAACTGGAAAATAAATATGCAAGCTTGCAGTTTCAGATGATGTCGACGACGACGGTCACTAAGGTAGTCGTCTTCGCAGTAAGACAGATTTAATTGCATTTATAAATAGACCTGAGAACTGATAATGACGTGTATTACCGTTGCGTGAGCTCAGAGACTAAATGAAGCCCAAGGTTTTAGAGGTATTTCCTGTACTACTCTCATTCTATCAGATCTGGAAAAGCAATTTAAACCCCGCCGCGCTTGAGTGTCACTTTTACAGGCAAGCAAATTATTGCAGTAAAGGGGGCTCATATTTATGGCGCCAGCATGTGACGTCATCAGCAGTCTAGTCACCTGCAGCGTTAACAACCCATCAGCATTAATTGTTCCAGCAGTATGCTTCAAACGCATTTCATTACTGAGGAAAATTGCAAGAGAGTTGCTCTCTCTTTATTCTTGCACACTATTACTGTTTACACTCCAGTTAGTGGATTATTGATTCAGAGGTTGTTAACTGAATGCATGTCCATTTGCTATACTTTCATTTTTACTTTCTCTTACACGTACTATGTGCATAATGTATAGAGACTGTATTCATCGGAACTAGACGTTTTAAGGTCCCCTGTATCCAAAAAACAATTTTTAGAAAAAGGTCCACGTGTGTATCCATATATCTGTGAACACAATAACTCAAAAACAAAAGTCGGTAAAATACCAAACGTGAAATTTAAGTTTAGTACCTTTCAGAGATGCGACACGACGATTTTGAAGAAAAAAATCTGATGATTCACATGACTTTCTCCATATCCCTGCAACAAATAATTCTTAAAAAACTTATACTTCTATTTACTTTATGCTAATCAGAAAAAATTAGCAGAAATAGGCTTATTACTCGCTTCCTTGTAAGTAGAAGCGAAATAAGGGACAACCGTAGGTTAAAGTGATAGTCAAAAGCTGGTTGCTATGTCAATGAAGTTCCTTTGTTTATATGGATAGGAGCTGACAAGTTCCTGTATGAGAAAAGTATGTCTTTCATAGCAGAAACCAAAAATAAGGATTGTCACAAAAACGACGAACTCCACGAGAAAAAGTATATAACATAAATTGTGTATTTTAAAGTGCTCTACATTTTTTGTTTAGTAAGTTTTTGTCCATCTCTTATGGTTTAGCAGTCATTCAAAATTTAGCATAATTCATCCAGAATAAACTACTCTTCAGAGGCTATTCCCAGAAAATTCAAGATATACATTTCATTTGTCAGGTAAATATGTTTAATATCCGAAATTTTAATCAAAATCGTTAGAGCCATTTTTGAGGAAATCAAAATTTTCGAAAAACGTTCCATGTAAAGGGTAGTTGGGGGTGGGGGGATTTTTCTCAAAATCTTCGTGTCGCATCCCTGGAAGATACTAAACTTAAATACCAAGTTTGGTATTTTACCGACTTTTCGTTTTTGAGTTATCGTGTTCACAGACACACGGACACACACACGGACCTTTTTGCGAAAATGCTTTTTTTGGATATTGGGGACCCTAAACATATATTTCCGGTGAAATCTCGGTATCGAATTTTTGGTGGAGTGCAATACTTTCTCTATACACTATGTACATAGTGCGTATGGAGAAAGTAAAAATACCACCTTAAACAACTCTTTACATGGAGAAAGTTTTGAAAAGTTTGATTTTATGAAAAATAGTTCTAAGGATTCTGATTTACATACCGTATATTCAATATATTTACATAAAAAATAAAATATGCATCTTGAATTTTCTGGAAATAGCCTCTAAAGACCTCTTCATGCTGTATGAATTTTGCTGGATTTTGCGTAACTGATAAACTGTAAGAGATGCACAACACCTTACTGGATATAAAATGTAGAACTCGTTAAAAAACACAATGTATGCTATATATATAATTTTTTCGAAGAGTTGATGGTTTTTGAGATATTCCTTGTAATTGGTTTTAGCCATAAAATAGTTATACTTTTATGCAAAATGTAAATCTTGAATTTTCTAGGAATAGCCTCTGAAGTCTGCTTTAATCTGGATGAATTTTACGGAATTTTGCATAACAGCTAAACCATAAGAGATGGGCAAAAACTTAACACTCAAAAATGTAGAGCACATTAAAACACACAATTTATGTCATGTGTATATATTTTCGGGTCGTCTCCTTAGCGCGGTGGTAGCGCAGCTGCCTACCAAGCGGGAGACCTGGGTTCGATCCCCAGTACCGGCGTGGGGATTTTTCCCCCGCTGGGAGACCTGGACCGGGGTGCACTCAGCCTCGTGAGGTCCCTGGGGGGCCAATTGAGGAGCTACTTGATGGAGAAGTAGCGGCTCCAGGTCGTGAGGACCGCATTAACCGGCCGGGAGGGGCTCGAGGCGCTGACCACGTCTCACCCTCCAATACTGCACCCCATCCATGACGTCTGTAGTGGACCGAGATGGGGGACGCAGCGGCCGGGCGGTAGGCCAAGGCTCCCCGTGAGCTGTCGTGCCATGGAGTTAAGTTAAGTATATATTTTCGTGGGATTGATGGTTTTTTGACATATTCCTTGTTTTTGGTTTCAGCTTTGAAAAAAGGATACTTTTCTCATACAAATTCCTGTCCATACAAACAAAGGAACTTCAGTCACATAGCAACCAACTTATGGTTATCAGTTTAGCCTATGGTTCTCCCTTATGTTCCTTCTACTTACATGGAAGCAAGTAATAAGACTATTTCTGTTACTTTTTTCTCGATTAAAATGAAGTAAATAGAAGTATAAGTTTTTTAACAATAGTTGCAGAGATGTACAGAAAGTCATGTGAATGGAACACATCAGATATTTCTAATTTATTTATATTCCTTCAGCATTAATTATGGTATAAGAATTGGAATAAAATACATTATAACTAAAAGTAACAAAGAATATTATAAAATAAGAACTAAAGCTTTCCTGGCGACGTGTTAATTCAAAATCTTCTCGGGCTTCTAGCCAGGTAAAAACTTGGCTTGACACCAACGTTTCGAAGAAGTGCATCTTCCTCGTCTTCAGGGTGAACAGTTCACCCTGAAGACGAGGAAGATGCACTTCTTCGAAACGTTGTATTATAATTTGTGAAGTCACATGAGGCCCTTCTGGCACTAAACAGTCAAGAGTCTTCTTTTTCAGAATCACTTCATGAAGAAAACAGCAAATCCTGTGGGAGACGTCTCTTTATCAGAGGAACTGTATCAGATGTTTGTCCCAACGAGAAGTGTACTGCGCCAGGTACTAAGTGAAGAGGCTGAAAAAGGGTGCGAGCCTGAGATCGAATATGATGGTACTGAGTTCATCCGAGTGTTTCTGATATACCAAGGTGCATTCACTATAAGCCTTAACACCTTATTTTGAACAATTCTTTAACCGTCTTTACTGTTCACTTATTCACTTCTTCCGCTCCTAACTTCTTGACTGATTTGACCTTCCCGCAGGTCACTCATCGGTCCCTTATACACGTTACCGTACTCCTGGCACGAAGGCTCTAGCGCCGAAATTTCTGGTTGTGAAATCACGATACGCTATCAAAAGCAATGATCCAGAAAGGTAAATATCCAAACAGCAGAGAATATCACAATGATTTTGTTTGTACAGCTGCTATTTATTGTGTTGGAACGTGCTATTGTTAAGCGCGGAACAATAAATTCGAGCCCTATTAGGTAAGATTGGGAAATTTCACGTTAGACTGGAACTCGCTGTTGTATGCCCACAATACTTAAAATTTGTACATTCATGCTACACAACTGTTTTCCACATTTTCTACTTCGCTTTTTAGCAAATATTATGTACATGGTAGATAGAAGGTATTGTATTCCACCCATGCTTATTTAGTTTTTGGCTAAGTAGACTACTGTCAAAGTATGGAGTAATATTATGGGTTTTAATGCGTTTTGTGGCTTCTGATTATGGCTGTGTAAGTTTCTATTAAATGATAAATGTTTGAAGTGTTACATCGTCTGTTAGTATAAAGCAAACACACATTTATATTAAACTATACATTACCAATCTACCACAATTGCATTGTTGTGTTTATAGTGCGAGTATAATTGTTGTAAATCACAATTATACTAGATCAAACATTTCGATATGCCAAAAGTCATTAAGCAGCAAAAACACAAAGTCAAATCTATACTGTAACTGCTTTTAGAAACAATTGAATATGTTAAATGTGACAGTAGCTTGTCAGTAGGTTAATTTTGTCGACTCCTCCTTGTGGCCGTCTGGGGAATCCTTCCACATGAGAAAATAACACAAAACTTTAGGTACTTAACTATTTAATGTCCGTCTGCCCGCTTAATGATTTGAAATAATTAGTTTGGAAACGGAAATTGGTAAGGAGTCCGAGTTCATTTGAACTGACAACTAACTTGAATATTCATAAAAAGCTCAGATATGTATATGCTAGATATGAAGAATCGCCAGGCATCGAACTGAGAACTCTGACAGCAACTACAGTGCTACTGAGTTTCTGGTAGAACGCGATGGATGAAGCTGCAAAAGCCATGGTCTTAGAAGCTTCATTGGCCTATAGACTCTGATGCAGAAGTATACAAATATAGAGACGTTGCCAGGAAGGCTGTAAAGTTATTGATCAGGACTGGCAGATCCTGTTCGAACTGGTTATATAACCCCGTCATGCAAATCGCTACCATCTTCCATTATTACCTTCGGCAAAACTTGATATGCACTTCCATTATCTGTGGAAATACTGAGAGTCGAAATTGACTAACAAGATTTAAGGTTCTGACTCTCTCTAAACTTGCAGTATTTGTGTTTAGTGCCTGTTTCCTTATTAGTAACTACTCTTTGCCCACAGGTTTCCTACACACTTTACAAGCATATTTGATAGCCAAGGATGTGTCTGAAGGAGAGGGAGAGAGACAATATGAGTTGACGTGATATTTATAATTTTCCTTCCGAAATCTGTTTACATTTCCTTATTCTTCGGCACGATCTGGGACTCAGCCCATTTCGACTCCAAATTAGTGTGCTCCTCTCTTTGGCTTTTTTCACTTTTTATAGTGTTTTAACGCTGGGCACCACCACCACCATCATTATTCTGTAAGCTGCTGTACAATACAAGCTTCACCACCTTACATCCACTCTGTTAATGTGAATAGATATAGTTTTTTCCAGGGTTCTCCCCGTTTCCTCGGGCAACTTTAAGCTCAATTTGAGCATCATTTCAACTATTTCATGCATTCACTGTCCGGTATGACCTGCCAGATACAAGTACTTAAATAAATAGATAAAAATAAATCCCCAGCTCACAGTTTCTTTATAGATGACAGACAACTACGACTCCTTAGCTTTGATTGTTTTATACGCTCCCAGCGAGTTTAACAAAACAAAGCCACTCAGGTTGGTTTAGCTTCAAACATAGTTTTGCTGCGAATTCCTGCATACCTAGGCGTGTGGCATCACTGAGCAAATGTATGCAATTTGTCTTGACCTTAATGTTTAACGCTATTCTATTTATTTTTACTGCTTAATGCTCAAATGCTTTCATTTGACTCCGCAGGATGTTCTGTTCTATGATCGCTACGTCCATCTTCTAATATAATCCCTGATATATTCTGAAACAAATCATTTTCCATTATGTTATACATAGAATTATATTTAGAATTCCTATTAGAATGTGGGTATTTGAGGGAAGAGTTTGAGGAGAATTTGGAATACCTATAACTTATTCTGCTGCGAAGGGAAGCAAGAAAACAAGCGAATAGCGGAAGGTGATCGAGAGATACGCCTGCGTTGACCAATAAGTTTCTCTTATTTTTAGTGCCGAACTGGAAAAATTCGATCAGCAGTTGTTTTTTATTATAGTCCAAAAGCGTACAGTAGGCTCTATAACGAAACCGTGCCCATGGGCCTAGTAAGGTCAACAGGCGACCGCAATACAGGACTTAGTCCTTAAGGTAAGAGAGAGAGAGCGAGAGAGACATGGACCAACGGGAAATGGGTCAGCAAGGAGACTTTCAAGTTGAACAAGGGTTTTCGATATTTCAAGAGGATGACATCCTTTATATTTCCCTAATTAAAAAGAACGATTTGAGTGAACAATTTGTATAATTTGTAGTGTCATGAAATGATAATCAGTTAGCGATTTACGTTTCTGTGCGCGTGTGTGGGTAGGTGGAGGGGGGACATTCGATTTAATATGTCACTAAAATTGAAAATGCCATGGAACTATTGTAATTGCACAGAAATTCATCCTATTGCTGATCATAAAAAGAGGAAGTCATAAGATTTCAGAAATCATCAGAAATAGTAATTCGTGATCCATTCTGAAAAGTACAGAAAAATGGCATGCGCTTTTCAGACACTTCGAAAAATTATTGCCCTCATTGAGCAAGATTCTAGTGCTGCGAGTGCTGCCGAGCTACGAGTATATAGAGTATCCCCAAAGTACGCTATATACTTTTCTAACAGTGTCAATCTTGTAGAACATTTTCACATACAGGCTTACTGAACAAGTTTGGTACAAGGAAAAGGAAAGCTGCAGGGTATGTATGATACGAACAAAACACTACTGAACCACTTAAAGCGAAAAATATCACACAAAAAACTGCAGAACTTTGCATTTTCACGTTAGTTTTTTTTTTTTTTCTTTTAATTGGAAACATGCTTTATATTTATTTTCCTGATAATAGAAATAATATTCCGAATTAATCATGAAAGGGCAGAACCCAGTGTCCGGGATTCTAACTACCAATTTTCAGCTTCCTGTATTGCTGCTCTGCCAACTACACTAGGAAACCGGTATTAGTTTGTTATGAAGTTTTGCATGCGACTCGAGTTTTTCCAGCGAAAAATAAGGCAACATCTACTTATCTTGTGATAACATACTATAGTGGCTACTTGCATACTTTTTCTTCTGGTTCTACCTTTCCAGTCTTTGGAAGAACAAAAAATAAGACTGCATTGATTGTTTTCTCAACGAATTTAAAACTGTCTTTGATCCTAGCTTCTTTGCTGCACATCCCCCATGGCAAAAAAAAAAAAAAAAAAAAAAAAAAAAAAAAAAAAAAAAAAGATATACGATAGCAACCAATCTACCTGAGCTATGTGGGAGGAGCTACTTAACTCTTAACCAACTTAACACAGAACTACGAGGGCCTTTTTTTCAACCTCCGATACGCTATAAATAAAAGACAAGTATCATAGAAAACAATTATTTTATTACTAAATATTTTGTACATTATGGTTACTTTTCAACATAATCACCAAAAAGACTGAGGTATCTATCGTACCTGTGCACAAGATTTGCAATAACCGCTTCAAAAAATGTCGCCGCCAATGATTTCAATGTTTTGAAGATCTTCGTACTTTACGACGTTTGCTGAGAGCCATTCAAAACAAACGAAGAGGAATGCTGACTTCAGGAATTGTGTTGATCCATGACAACGCTCGTCCACACACTGCTGGCACAACCCATCGGCTCCTTGAACAATCACAACGGGACATTTTCGATCATCCGCCGTACAGTCCTGACCAGGCACCCAGCGACTTTCACCTTTTCCCTGAACTGAAGACGTGGCTGGAGGGGGGGCAGCACTTTCAAACCAACAAAGATCTTCAAAACGACGTCAATGCTCATTTGAAATCATTGGCGTCGCATTTTTTGAAGCGGACATTGCAATGCTTGTGCACGGGTGCGATAAATGTCTCAATCTTTTCGGTGATTATGTTCAAAAGCAAGTATAAGTGTCAAAACTTTTAGTAATAAAATAATTGTATGCTAAAAACGAGTCATTTATTTATAGCCAATCGGAAGTTGAAAAAAAACGACCCTAGTAATTATATGAAAACTTTCTTACACCCAAATTTACAACGAAAAACTTAAGTATGTATACCTTAAGCGAGTAAAAGTGGACCGGCCAAGCTCAGGTGAAACATGCATATGTATTTAAAACAATATGTTAAACTTACCTATAGAATTGACCTTTTTGCAAGAACAGTGTGAGAATACAGATGTAAACATTTCATCAACTAGGCATATGTGTGAGTGTGAGTGTGTGCGAGAGTGTGTACAATTCTACAAAATAAACAATATTTTCTACTAGATAACATCAATGTTGAGAAAACTTATGAATTATGTTTTAATTTTAGGTGTCAGAGCAGCAACATTCAGACTTTCATATTCATAACATGCAAAAATAACTATTTGCATATCTTAAAACAGTCTTACATTATTTTACATAAGTTTAATAATTTCAAATATGCCTGAAATCACAACTAAATCCTAAATGCACAAATATTGAGACCAGTGGTTCTCCAAAGTGTGTTATTCTTTCTGTGTCGCTAACGCTAAATTCTCTAGCAAGCATAAATGGGTCAAACAAACTACGGCCCTTTGGAAGTATCCCTAAATTTATTTTTAAACATTAGAATTTCTGCATTTTGCTCCTGTCTGCGCTCCCTGAAACATTTTACTCTGATGGCGGCGCCCCATATATTAAGGGAGAACAAGTTATTCCGTGTAATGTGAAGTGCTGGTAGAACAAAATTTAAACAAAAATACTGAGTGTATTCAATAAAAAAAAATAGTACCCTACGATACAAGATAGGTAAGCGCATTGCATAAGGACTGAGGAAAAGCTTAAAATTCCTTAACGCCGGAATTATTTTTTACATACAAGGGCTGTCTCAGAAGCACCCGAACAGCAGAACAATTTTGGGGAGAAACATTTACTTCTCTACATATTCTCCTTTCAACTCAATATTCTTTTCCCAGCGATTTTTAATAGCTTCGATACCCTGTTTATAGTGAGACCTATGAAGTCTGCAAAATAGCCATCAACTGCAGACTCCACCTCTTCAACCTTGGCAAATCTTCTACCACTAAGCCATTTCTTCATGTTTGGAAACAGAAAATAATCAGCGGGGGCTAAATCTGGCGAATAGGGTGCATGAGGAAGCAATTCAAACTTTAGCTCATTGATTTTGGCCATGACAATGATGGACGTGTGAACTGATGCCTTGTCTTGATGAAACAAAACTTTCTTTTTCGCTAAATGTGGTCGTTTTTACTCGATTTCATCACTCAACCCTGTAACAAGTTCACATAATATTCGCCATTGATTACTTTTCCTTTTTTTGAGATAATCTATGAAAAATATCCCGGATGCGTCCCAGAAAACTGACGCCACGACCTTTCCTGCAGATGGAACTGTCTTCGCCTTATTTGGAACCGATTCTCCCCTTCCAATCCACGGTTTTGATTGTTCCTTCGTTTCAGGTGTGAAGTGATGGACCTATGATTATTGTTATGAATCGACGCAAAAGCTCAGCCTTATTCCAGCGAAATATTCCCAAACGCTTGACAGAAACATCCTCACGACCTCAAAAATGCTTCTAACGATTTTGAGTAATATTCCTTATGTTTAAGATATATTTACGGCAAACGTAATGTTTATCTTGAATTTTCTGGGAATAGCCTCTGAAGACCTCTTCATTGTGAGTGATTTGTATCACTAAGAAACCGTAAGAGAGCTACAAAATCTTAAACACACGCACACGCACGGATTTACCTTCTTTCAAAACAGATTTTTTTATTCGGTAGACTTAAAATGTGTATTTCCGATGAATTCTCGCTATTGAATACTGGGAGGAATACAACAAATCGACCACTAATTATGCGTAGTGAAGAAAGTAAAACCACGACCAATAAATAATTTGGTTTTTCTGAACCTGTCCATTAAATACTTCAGGCCGATTAAATATAAAATCTGCTTGATTTAATCGGACTTGATTTCGTTTTATTCAACTCACCCCTCACAGTTTAAAACTATTATTTAAGGGATAAAGAAGTATTGATCTATTAATAATTGTAAAATGGCATATTAATGTTATTTTTACATGCTTCGGTTCAAATAAGAAACAGTAGTCCGACATGAGGAACAGTGATAGTATCGTGTCTGCCCCACATTCAAGAGGTTTACTCTTATCCTGAAAAACGAATGTCGAGTTCCTCTTAGCTCCATGGATCCATTTGGGCAATCTTTAGATACTTCCTTTCATCGCACAATATGAGCTACCAGATTAATGGAAACTAACCATAAGCACTAATGTGCTCCATTCACATGACTTTCTCTACATCTCTGTAACAAATTATTTTAATAAGCCTATTTTCCTATCTATTTAATGCTAAAACATTAGCAGAAACGATCTTATTACTTAGTTACTATATAAGTAGAAGGGAAATAAGGGAATATACTAGGTTAAACTGACTGTCAAGTGTTCTAAATCTTTTACAATTTACTAATTATGCAATATTCAGCAAAATTCATCCAGGTCTCACAAGCTATTCCCAGAAAATTAAAGATTTTATTTGTAATAGAAATAGGTTTAATATGTGATGTTTTAATCAAAATGTTAGAGCCATGTTTAAGAAAACAAAAATTTCTAAGCTTTCTATGTTAAGGGTAGTTAGGGGTGGAGCGATTTTCTTGAAAATCTTCGTGTCATATCCTTGGAAGATACCAAACTTAAATACCAAGCATGGTATTTAACCGCCTTTTCTTTTTTGAGCTATGCTGTCCACAATCACACACGGACCTTTTTCTGAAAATGCTTTTTTTTTTTTTTTTTTTTTGGATTCAGTGGATACCAAAAAACGTGTATTTCCGGTGAAATCTAGATATTGGGTGGAATACAATACCTTCTCTATCCACTATGTACATTGTACACACGGGGCTAGAGAAAGTAAAATCTGATGTACTCCATTCACATGACTTTCTTTACATCTCCTTAATAAATTATTGTCAATAAGCATATTCTTCTATATATTTAATGCTTAAACATTAGTCAAAACGTTCATATTACTTAGTTCCTGTATAAGTAGAAGGGATATAAAACAACACACTAGGCTGAACCGACAGTCAAATGTTTTAAAATGTGGTTCTATAGGATTGAAATCCGTTTCTTTGCGAGGCCAAGCGTTAAGCAGTTACCGTATGAGAAAAGTAATTATTTTAAAACTGAAATCAAAACAAGGAATATCTCGAAAACGGCCAACTCCACGAAAAAATGTATGTGACAAAAAATCTGTGTTTTATTGTGATCTACATTTTTGAGTAGTAAAATTTTGTGTAGCCCTTACGGTTTACCAGTTATGCAAAATTCAATAAAAATCATCCAGAATAAGGAGTTCTTTAGAGGCTATTCCCAGAAAATTCAATACATATGCCTAATTTTTTTAATTGGCATTTAAATATCTTAAATATAAGAGACTTTAACCAAAGTCGTTAGTGTTATTTTTGAGAAAACCAGTATTTTCGAATTTTTTCCCATGGAAAGGGTAGTTTGGGGTGGGTGGATTTCCTTGAGAATCTTCGTGTCGCATACTTAAAGATACTAAACTATAATACCAAGAATGCTATTGACCAACTTTCCAATTTTTGACCGATATTAAAAACCAAATTTGATATTTAACGGTCTTTTCGTTTTTAAGCTATGCTATCCACACACACACACACACACACACACGCACACACAAACTCGCACATGGTCCTTTTTCTAAAAATGTTTTTTCTGGATTCAGGTGAACCCAAAACGTATATTTCCGGCATAATCTCGGTAACGAAATTTTGGGTGCAATACAATACCTTCTCTACACACTATTACATAGTAGGTGTAGAGAAAGTAAAAATGGTATGCGTTTCATTCATATGACTGGACTCTGTTTTCCCATCTTGTACAGTTAAGGTTATTTCTACTCCATACTAATCGAAATAAGCATTTGGGGAATACTTTTGTTACCTAGCTCCTTTTAAGGAGAAGAGAAATGACGAACTCACTAGTGATTGGATAATGTTTTAAAAGCTGCCGCTATGAGATTGTAATTGAAATTCGCTTCTTTCCTTGCCCTGGAGTAAACCAAACGAAAGACGAAGGACCTCCTGTTTGGAAAAAGTATATAGATGTTAAAATTGAATCCAATAACAAGGAATATCTCGGAAACGGTTAACTCCACTACAATAATGAAAAGGACATAAATTATGTGTTTTCACGATTTCTATATTTGTGTAGTAAGTTTTTGTCCCCATCAAGGCGATCCGGGTTATATCCCAAGTGCCCGCATGTAGGATTCGTGGTGTAAGCGGCGTCTGGGCGGGTTTTCTCCGGGTCCTCCGGTTTCCCCCGCGACTCATGCCATCAATTGCTCCATCATCACCCTTCCCATCATCAATTTCGCTTATATTTCATATCACCCACTTCCTCGTGCTCATGACTGGCTATGGGCCGACCCCTCGTAACGGGTTCTCCATTCTGTACTATTGTGTGGTTGACTCCCCAACAGTCTTCTGACCCCTAGGCATTAGGCTGTGAGTCCTAGGGGGGCGTTAGTTCTACAAATGCGGGGAGAATAAGTCGATTACGAAGTTTTTGTCTATATCTTAGGGTTTATCAGTTATGCAAAAGACATTCAGAATAAGAAGGATTTCAAAGGCTACCTATATTCTAACAATTGAAGATATGCATTTTGTCATTTAAATATTTAATGTGTGGCATTTTTAATTACAATCGTTAGAGCTATTTCGAGATAATCAATAATCGAACAGTATTCCATGTAAAAGATAACTTGGGTTGGGGAAGATTTCCTTGAGAATCTTCGTGTCGCATTCTTAAAGATACTAAACTATAATACCAAGAATGCTATTGGTCAACTTGACAATTTTTGACACACAGATACACACACACACACACACATTCACACTCACAATCAACCACTTACGACTTATCTCGCCTTATAACGAGAGTGACGGGCAAATTGTACACATTATAGGGCTGTGGGTTGGTTGAAAACAATCACCGTTGCAAGGTAAAATGGCTGAGTTAATAAGTGATAGATTGTAAATCTATTAAGGAGATTTTTCTCCGGCAGACAAATCAACCTTTTTCTAAAAATGATAGCCTTTTTTAGCCAAGGATTCTCAAAGCATATATTTCCGGTGAAACCTCGGTATCGAATTTTTGGGTGGGATACAGTACCTTCTCTACCTATTATGTAAGTGTTAAGTACATAAAGTAGAAAAGAAGAAACAATGTGGTAATTACTATTAATAAGTATTCACCAAAGAGAAATAACAGTACATGAGGATTAGCACTTTAGTTTGAGATGGTATCAATCATAATGGGGAGAAATTGATAGTTGATGTATCAACTGAACTTCATGTTAGAGATACAAATTGTTATTAGATCACTTGCATTGCAGTACTTTCTGGGGCGAATGTTTAAATTCGCAACTTCACATTTGAGGATGTTAACGTTCTCTATCGCTGTTATTTTCAAGTTGACAAAGCGTACTCAATTCCTCGGGAGGAAAGAGAATTTGCAGATATGTAAGATGTTCTTCAGACGCCATTTCCTGCTATAACGCAAGTTTAACGCATTCTCGATAAAAGGATTCCACCAGCTGAAGACATTTTGAGATACAGCTCGCGATGATGGATGGTATCCGTTTAGCGGAATACGAGTCTAAACTGTGCCATACCTCCCTTTGGCAATTCCTACTTTTTAGATAGGTTTGTTTCTTTATGGTAAAGATTATATAATATGTACGACATTGGATTGTAAATGCTTTTCTACATTTTCTGTAATGAAATGACAGGTACACAATAGTTACATTATTTTGGAGCACTTTGCATAATAATAACAATAATAATATTAATAATAATCACCATAAACTATCTCACATACAAGCGGTCGCGAGTTCGAATCTTGCTTATGGCGAGTTATCCGGATAATGTTTTTTTTTTTAAGTTTTTTCCCTATCCTGATACTATGAATGGTGAGCAACTTTAAATTCCATAGACCCGAGATCATTTGAGCATCATCTCATCGTCCGACATGACCAACCGGGTTAAAGGACGTTAACTCACCCCCGCAAAAAAAAAAAAAATAAAAAATAGGATTAGATATTAAATAAACGATATATAAATTTGATTCTTAAGGGTTTCCATTTTTACTTTCTCTACATGTACTATGTAAATAGTGTATAGAGAAGATATTGCACTCTACCCAAAAATTCGATACCGAGATTTCACCGGAAATATAATTTTTAGGGTCTCCTGTATCCATAAAAAGCAATTCCACAAAAAGGTCCGAGTGTGTGTGTGTGTGTGTGTGTGTGTGTGTGTGTGTGAACACGATAGCTCAAAAACGAAAAGTTAGTAAAATACCAAACTTGGTATGTAAGTTTAGTGTCTTCCAGGGATGCGACACGAAGATTTTGAGAAAAATCCCCCCACCCCAACTACCCTTTACATGGAAATTTTCTCGAAATTTTTTATTTTCTCAAAAACGACTAACGATTTTGATTAAAATATCGTATATTAAAGATATTTACCTGACAAATAAAATGTGTATCTGGAATTTTCTGGCAATATATTCTGAATAGTACTTTATTCCGGATGAATTTTACGGAATATTGAATAAATGGTAAACCGTAAGAGATAGACAAAAACTTATTGCACAAAAAATATAGACCAGGTTAAAACACACTATCTATGCTATGTACATTTTTTTCGTGAAGCTCATCGTTTTTAAGTCATTCCTTGTTTTTGGTTTCTGCTATGAAGACATACTTTTCTCATATAGGAATTTTTCAACTGCTGCCATACAAAGGAACTTCAATGACATAGCAATCAGCAAGGAACAAAGCAAACATAGCAACAAGGAACCAAGTAATAAGACTATTTCTGCTATTTTAGTTTGATTAACACGAAGTAAATAGATGTATAAGCTTTTTAAGAGTAATTTGTTGCAGACATATAGAGAAAGTCATTTGAATGGTACACATCAGATTTTTTTCTCGATTAGATGAAGTAAATAGAATACTTTTTGCAGAGATGTAGAGAAAGTCCTGTGAATGGAACACATCAGATTTTTCATTATACTACCGAGCGGGATGACTCAGACAATTTCATCTGTGGTCAGCATTTGGGAGGTCGCGGGTTCAAATACTGTGGTCGGCCTATATGACGCATAGGTTTTCTTCGGGAATTTCCTCAGGTTGTCAGGCGTATGCTGGGTACGTATATTACATTACATTCCTCGAATTTTCGAGCCCACCGTTTCTGGTTTCATAATGATATGTTCTAATCACCTCTGTTTTAGGGTGGCAAAGATGTATACAGGGTAGTAACTGGATGGCGTAGTGTAAAATTTTATCCTAGCGTCATCAATGGACTCTCCTACGGTTTTGGGGCTCCACCGGGAGATTCGGAGCCTACGAGAAAGGCGCGTCGGATCGCGTAACGCTAGGGATCCCGTTCATGCCTGCGTTGTCGTCATTCGGATCTGGTCACGTTTTGGATCTCTGCCCTCATCCCTACCTCCCTCGGGTTACTTAGAAGCAAATAGTCACAAGAACCTACGTCCAGCACTGTGTCCCAGTACCCTTGTCCAGTCCTAATACTAATCATTCTACTGCTTTTGGTCATTTCCATACATAATAGGTGGTCCAAATGGCCCTGTATTTAACGTGAGCAGATATTCCTCCATGCGTTAAAAGGATTACAGAACTCAACGGGGCTGTTTCAAGTTTAAACCAGCCAGTGGGAAACTAGAGATTTTTATCACTCTCAATGATCGCGGCCCGCCTACCGTCTCCGCGATAAGCAAGAGCGATAAAACGAAGGTCGCTCTGCCAGTTCTAAATTTACCGGTTTTAACTTGAAACAGCTCCGTTGAGTTCTGTAACTCTCTTAACGCACGGAGGAATATCTGCGCACGTCTAATACGGGGTATCCGAGCTACCTGGTATACTTAATAACAAACTTAATTCAGCTAATCCTTCATCGTCTTCTTTGTACTTTGCACATTTTGTGCACTAATAATGCTGTAGTATGTTTAGCTGAATGGAGATTAATGCAGCTCATTTTTACTTTCTCTATACGCACAATGTACATAGTGTATAGAGAAGGTATTGCACTCCACCAAAAAATTCGATACCGAGATTTCACCGGATGTATATGTTTTAGGGTCCCCTGCATTCAAAAAAAGTATTTTCAGAAAAAGGTCCATGTGTGTGTGTGTCTCCGTGTGTCTGAACACTTAGCTCAAAAACGAAAAGTCGGTAAAATACCAAACTTGGTATTTAAGTTTAGTATCTTCCACGGATGCGACACGAAGATTTTGAGAAAAATCCCAACCCAAACTACCCTTTACATTGAACTTTTTTCGAAAATTTTTACTATCTAAAAAATGGCTCTAACGATTTTGATTAAAATATCGTATATTAAAGATATTTATCTGACAAATAAAATGCACAATTTGAATTTTCTGGGAATAGCCTCTGAAGACTACTTTATTCTGGGTCAATTTTTCGGAATTTTGCATAACTGCTAAACCGTAAGAGATGGACAAAAACTTACCACCCAACAAATGTAGAGCACGTTAAAACACACAATTTATGTTATATACATTTTTTTTCGTGGAGTTGATTCTTTTTAGATATTCCTTGTTTTTTGGTTTCAGTTATAAAAAACATACTTTTCTCATACAGGACTTTGTGAACTCGTGTCCATACAAACAGAGGAACTTCAGTCACATAGCAATCAGCTATTGACCATCACTTAAACCTATGGTATTCCCTTATTTTGCTTCTACTTACAAGGAAGCAAGTAAATAGAAATATAAGCTTTTTAAAAATAATTTATTGCAGAGTTTTTGAAAAAGTCGTGTGAATGGAACACATCAGATTTTTAACCTTAAATACGGTAATTTGTTTCATGTTCATTTAGAACAAGCAGAGAAGCTATTTGATTACAGAGAGAATATATGCTAAACTAGCAATTCATTTGTTTATTTGTAACATTTATTCTAGACCAGAATTGCAATTGGAGGGACACAATGATAATCAGTCCTTTTGATTTTTACATTCTCACCTATGTATAATAATTAGGGGAAGTATTATATTGTACCAAATATTCCATGGCTGGATTTACCTGAAAATACGCGTTTTCACACTCTGAATCCTGAGTAAGCGTTTTTAGAAAAAGTATCGTGTATGTTTGTCTATGAACAGTAAAACTCAAAAATAAAAAATAGTGAATCTACTAAACTTGATATTTATATTAAATTTCTACCAAAGTGAGATACAAAAAAGTTAAAGAATATTCCCCCATCGCAAATTACCTTTATATGGATCATTTTTTTGAAAGTTTCGATTTTTTTCAAAATGGTTCGAACACTTATTAAAATACCAAAAATACCAAAAATATGAGACATTCTAATAACAAATGAAGGGTATATATTGCATTTTCTAGGGAAAAATTGCCGAAGTTATATATATTTTAAATAATATTTGTGCAGCGGTTAATTCCGTAACATATTATCACACCAAAATGTAATTTAGATAAAGCAGACAATTTGTGGAATTCCTTTGTTTTCTTTCTTTTTTTATAGAGGTAACCATATCCGAGATATTTCACATTGGTTTAAATTTTGCAATAATTATGTTTTTCTCAAACATTATTATTTTTTTATTTATTTTTTTTTAACTTTGATCTTGCAAGGAAAATGAAATTTCAAACTCATAATATGGTTACCTTTCTTAAACTATAAACGATCGCTTTAGATTTACTGCCTTATTCCTTTGTACCTACAAGGAAATATGATATAAAACTATTCCTGCTAACGTTTATCTGGAGCGTAAAGTCTATAGAAGAATAAACTTTTATAACAATAATTTGAGCAAAAGAGGTAGGGAAAGCTATGTAACTATAACACACAAGATAGGTCTCCTCTATTCTATCAATACTATATCCTAGTAACGTCCGGCAACCCACAACACACGCAGTTGGATGAGGAAGTAGGAAAATCACATCGAGCCTGCCTCTGCAGTGTGGTGGTGTCTATCTCACATTCAAGAAGTCTCAAGTTCAAATCTTGGGCAGGGTGCATTACCCGGAGCTTCCGTAATCATAGGAAGCCAACTGTTGAGTAACTTTAAGCCCCATGTCCCCGGGCTCATCTGCAGATCTTTTTATGCAACTCACTCGGCGTTCGATATTACCTATCAGATTAATGAACACTCTACTACAACAAATAAATACGAGAAGTTACAAAATGGTTTGCTTATTCTAGATAGTTGTTTACAGTAAAATGTAATGATTAAAATTTAGCCAGCTATTGTTTATATTATTAATTTATAATATTATTTTGTGATTTTAAGAACCTTCTAAAACATTCCCACCGTCAGAAATCGACGTTGTTATTAAATTTTAGAGATGTGTTTCTTACAAAGGAATTTGTGTGAAGATTACTATTTTGATTCAATATTGTTTTTATATATATGGTTCAAAACGGTAACTACAATAAGAATACAAAGTAGTGGAGTTGCGGTAGTGTGAGTAGCGTGTCTGCCTCTCATTCTTGCTTAGGGTGGATTACCCAGTTAAGGAATTTTTTGGAGTTTTCCCTTATCCTAGAAGACGAATGTCGAGTAACTTTAAGCTCCAGGGACCCCGAGAACATTTAAGATCATTTTAGATATTTTATTCATCATCCGAAATAATCCGACTTTCAAATAGGTTGAGGTTTGTCCTTGAGCGCCACCAGGCCAGCAGCCTATTGGGGTGTTGCTGTGTTGACATATTGTATTCCCGCTTAACTGGGGCTAAGTAGTTCCGTCTCTCATAAATACTACTTGCGGTAAGACAAAATATTCAAATTTTACACAAACTAATTCAAGAGGAAGATAGAGAATTATGTTCGTAGCAGAACCATAATAACCACAAATTTTTAGCTCAAATAGTTCTCATAGTACACGTGAATAAACATTATGTCCCCAGGCAGATTTGCATGCTCAGTGTGCAAGTGAGAAGGAAATATGAAAACAGTGTGGGTAGCATCCTGGCAACGCAGAGCATGATAACACAGCTCATTCGCTGCAGCGTAGAACTCTTCTCATTTGAAAAAAACAAATTACTGGATGTTATGAAACAAAAAAAAATATATATATTTATCTGGGTATATATATAAAAGTCTATCATATTGGCAACTGGCATTTATTGGCTATGGAATAGTTATTTCTGCTTCACGGTGAGTATGTCTCCAATCTAGAGTGGATTAAAGAATATACCTACAGAGCAGTTTTCAGCAAACGAAGTTTGTAACACGATTAACTATGAACACTGAAGCTTCAATCAGTGTAATTATATTTCCACGTTTATGTAAACACAGCTCATGTTATATATACTTAGTTATGCAGAGAGGGATGAACGGCTGAGTTTTAAAACGGGCCATAACCTCGTTCGCTTCCCGAGATAAACATTAATAAGATGCAAAGCAGCTATTATCATGCTAGGGGCAGAGAGACAACCCGCCGTGTCACACGCAGCTGCTCCTATCATGAAGAGGTTCTGCTTTCACCGGTTACATCAGCAGTGTTCCTTCCCGTGTTCCTAGCTGGACAGGTTGCTAGCTTAAGCAATTGCTCATTTTACTTTCTCTACACGTACTATGTACATGTCCATAGTGTATAGAGAGCGTATTATAATATACCAAAAAATTCGATACCGATATTTCACCGGAAATACATGTTTTGGGTCCCCCTGAATTAAAAAAAGCGTTTCAGGAAAAAGGTCCATGTGTGCGTGTGAGTGCATGTGTGTGTCTGTGTGTGTCTATTTGACAGCTAAACTCAAAAACGAAATGACTGTTAAATACCAAGCTTGGTATTTAAATAACCTTTAAATGGAACTTTTTTCGAAAATTTTGATTTTCTCGAAAATGGCTGTAACGATTTTGATTAAAATATCCTATATAAAAGATATTTACCTGACAAATAATATTATATCTTCAAATTTCTGGAAATAGCCTCTGAAGACTACTTTATTCTGTATGAATTTTACATAATTGCTAAACCGTAAAATATAGACGAAAACTTGCCATACAAAAATGTACAGCACAATTTGTTATATAATTTTTTTCATGAAATTTATCGTTTTTGAGATAGTCCTTGTTTTTGGTTTCAGCATTTAAAAAAACATACTCATACCAGAATTTTTCAACTGCTGTACATACAAACAAAGGAATTTCAGTCACACAGCAACCAGCTTTTGGCTTTCACTTTAACCTATGGTACTCCCTTGTTTCGCTTCTACTTACAAAAATGTGTAGTGGACCGAGATGGGGGACGCAACGGCCGGGCGGTAGGCCAAGGTTCCCCGTGAGCTGTCGTGCCATGGAGTTATTACAAAAATGTAGAGCACATTAAAACCTATAATTTATGTTATATAATTTTTTTTCTCATGAAATTTATCTTTTTTGAGATAGTCCTTGTTTTTGGTTTCAGCTTTTGAAAAAACATACTCATACGGGAATTTTTCAACTGTTGTACATACAGACAAAGGAACTTCAGTCACATAGCAACCAGCTTTTGGTTTTCACTTTAACCTATGGCACTCCCTTATTTCGCTTCTACTTACAAGGAAGCAAATAATAAGACTAGTTCTGCTAATTTTTTCTCGATTAGCATGAAGAAAATAGAAGCATGAGCTTTTTAACAATATTTTGTTGCTGAGATGTAGAGAAATTCATGTGAATGGATCACATCAGAATTTTAGTGATTTAAACCAGATGCAAGATTATCATTCGAAGACCAGAAAAATATTACTTTCTATAGCAGAATGTACAGTGTACTAGAGAAGGTGTTGTATTCCACACAAAAACTGGACAGCGAGATTTCACAGGAAATAGATGTTTTGAGGCATCATGAAAAAGAAGTTTTAAAAATCTGATGTGCACCATTACATATATGGCTTTCTCTACATCCCGGTAATAAATTATTGTTAATAATCTTATTCTTCTATTTAATGCTAAAATATTAGCAGAAACGGCCTTATTACTTAGTTGCTTTATAAATAGAAGGGAAATAAGGAAATACACTAGGCTAAACAGTGAAATGTTTTAAAAAATAGTTGCTATGGGATTCAACTTTGCGTGGCTAAGTATTGATAAGTTCCCATGTGAGAAAAGTTCTAGTATTTTAAAATTGAAATCAATAGCAAGGAATATCTCGAAAACTGCCAACTCAACAGAAAAATGTATCGGACTTAAATTGTGTGCTTTATCGAGGTCTATATTTTTTGTGTACTAAGTTTTTGTCTATCTCTTACGGTTTACCAGCTATGCAAAATTCAATAAAAATCAACCGGAATAAAGGAGGTCTCAAGAGGCTATTCTAGAAAATTTAAGATATGCATATTATTTGTCATGTAAATATCGTAAACATAAGATATTTTAATTAAAATATTTAGAGCCATTTTTGAGAAAATAAAACTGTTCGAGATTTTTTCCGTGTAAAGGATAGTTAAGGTTGTGGGGATTTTCTTGAAAATCTTCTTCTCGTATCCTTGGAAGATACTGAACTTAGAATCAAATTTGATATTTAACGGACTTTTCATTTTTGAGCTATGCTGTCCACACACACACACACACACACACACACACACACACACACACACACACGGACGTACATTGTTCTAAATTTTTTTTTATTCAGGGGTCCCAAAACATGTATTTCCCGCTGAAATCTCGATATCGAATTTTTGGGTGTAATACCTTATCCATGCACCATGTACATAGTACGTATAGGGAAAGTAAAAAGGTGTGTGTGTGGGTGCGTGGAAAGGTTAACACAAAAACGAAAATACCTAAATACCAAACTTACTGTTAAGTTCAGTATCTTCTAACGATGCAAGATATTCAGGAAAAGCCTCCCACCCCGCTTTCCTCTAGACGGAACTTTTTTAGAAAAGTTTGATTTTCTGAAAAATGGCTCTGAGCATTTTTATTAAAATACATATCTGCAAGACAAACGAAATCTATTTCTTGAATTTTCTAGAAATAATCTCTGAAAACCTCTTCATTCGGAATGTTTTTTCTGTAACTCCTAAACCGTAAGACATAGAAGAGACATAACCCAAAAACTCAGCAATAAATAATAATGGATCTTGTTAAAACACACAATTTAGGTCGTAAACATTTTTGTAGAATTAACTGTTTCTAAGTAATTTCTTATTATTGGTTTCAGTTTAACACTACATGCGCTTTTTTTCAAATAGAAGTCATATTTCGTTCCACCGCTCTTTCGTTTTACTCTTGCCCATGGAAAGAGAATCGAATTCTAATTGTTCTACACGGCGACCAACTTTCTAAAAGACTTGACTACTGGCCTAGCTTATGAATAAACTTATTTAACTTCTACTTACAAGGAAGCAAGTAGTAATACTTCTGCTGATCCTTATCTGGATTAGAAACATGTATATCAGTGATGGCCAATTAGTAATGATCTGAGGGTCAGAATATGGTAAGGACCTTACTTGAGGGTCATGAAAAGTAATAGTATAACTATATTAAAAATAAAATAACACCAATGGCAACCTAAGAATATATTACTTTTAACATTATTACATGCACAGTTAAGGAACAAGCATTGCTTTTTACTAAGAACGATGAGGTTTGTCAAAATCTTTTATAAAAGTTTTAAAATGCACTTCCAGTTCTGACGTTGCAATTTTAAGAATATGAGATAACATTAAATCTGTTTCTGTACTTTGATTTCACTAGTTTTATAGCACAGAAGGCAGTTTTACATATGTAAGTACCACCAAATATGGAAGTAAGTTTTAAAGCTCAGTTTGTAAGATGTGGAAAATGTTCCTTTGAAATGAGTTTCCAAAAATCACACCACTTGCCTCTGTTGTTTGAAGAGATGAATCACATTGGAGCTCACAAAGTTCTAACTGTAGATCCCCGGGCTCGCACTCTACTTAACATCACATGGCATTGTTGAAAAGTTCCATCTGTGGTCGAAATACTTCAAAATCTTGAAATGTATCATCAATCAAATATATACACTGCTCATTGTCCGTACTAATTTCACAGTTCTAACGTTTTTTTTCACTCAGTAGTGAATACAAATACTGTCGGCTAGTCTCTCGCTGTGTCCATATACAATACAGCCCAAAAAGGACCTGGTAGTTGATAGTTCGCGAAGCTGAAATATACGAATCTTCTATATTGCATTACTTGGACTGCAGAGAAGTAAAACTAAGATTTTTATCCACCTGTTGATCTGATACGCAATATTTTTGGGTGGGTGTGCACTGGAACAAAATAGCTCCGAACAAAAAAATAAATCCGATTAAATACTGAATTCGAAATTTACTTCAGTATTTTCCCCTCAGATCAGTGATATGAAGCCTGACTCTAGGGCGGTGAGCCCAGGGTCCATTTTCGGTATCGATGTGGGGATTTTCAGCATCCCACGGAAGGAAAATGGTGTAATCTTTACCTGAACGTTGAGTCGAGTTGTGGTCTCTCCCACAATTCTGCCCCAGACACTGAGACCTTCGGCTTGAGTATTCATCATCATTTTCTAAGGATACGAAACGGAGAAGAAAGGTGCACCTGGTCGCTCTCCAAGTGCCAAGGAGAAAATGTCATAAGCCCATTATAACTCACTAATCGTCATCGCCTGATACTGCAAATTTGAAACAAACTTGCCAAGGTGGAGGATGGCCGCCCCAAAGATAGTAATGAATAATGGCTAGAAACAGTTTATAAAGATAGCGGGTCTCCATTTGCTTGCGGGCAAAACAACTCTAGCTCTCTCCCAGCTTCTATGTTATTCATTAACTAATTTAAACATTCTGGCGCTTATAGATGTGATAGTAACAAAGGCAGCAAAACCAAACATCTTCAAAATAGAAAAATAGATATACACATAACTTTATAGTAAAGTCACAAGCAAGATGTTTACAGCCGAAGTGAAATTGAGAATGGAATATCAAAAAGAGTACTGTAAAAACAAATTTCCTGCAAATAGTACATTTGTTTCATGCTATGTAGAAATCCATTATTGATTAAATATTGCACTGTCTATTTTGCTGGACGTGAATGCAGTGATATTCCTCATATATTTATTGTATGATCACAGTAAAGTTATTTATGAAACATTTGAAGCAAATACTGAACATATCTACGAGGACTTTCAAAACAAAATCGTGAGCATCTAAACCAGATATTACAGAAATATGAGGAAGTAACTGGAACGTTTATGCCAGTTAATTCGAAAATATGACAAACACTACAAATATTTTCTTATCGGAAAAGAGAAAATGAAGTTGAGAAATGTATTATTGTGTCGTTCTATGTTGGTGTTGAGTACAGAAAACAAGTAAAAGAAAAACTTAAATTTAAAAATGACTTGAGATGCTAGATAGTATGCAATAAAATAAATTTAAAAGGCTAATGTAGATAAAACTACCCTAAATTCCACATAACCTTTAAACTGATTGATTTAAGCCATTTTAGATAAATAATGCTTACAGTTCCTGAAAATACTGTATGAAACTGAACATAGAAGGTGTGAATTAATAAACCATGTTATACAGAACATTTTGGACAACCTATTGTCTAACTTGATAGTCTGACGTCTAAACGAAGTGCTTGCCAGTTGATTTTTGATTTTCATTCAAGTTATTAATCTATGATGAACATTAAAATCGGAAGAATCTTTAACCCTTGACGCATATCATGCTGCAGTTTCAGAAGTACTTCTGGAAACCTTGTAAAAATTGTACAACGTGCCAGCGATAAATAGATAATTCTTTAAACTCATAAGCTCAAATAAATGAAGAAGGAGTAATCTTTGTTCCTACCGGTATAATAATACCTTTATCTGAAGTGGCTTTATGACATATCAACCTTCCCAAGAGAGGTTTTTATTACACTGCTATGGCACCGTTGATGCATATCATTTGATGCAGCTCTTGTAATGGATCTCTCGTTAACGCCGTGATGCTCAATCTCATGTCATAGATAAACATTTATTTCTTTGCAAATTATGGTGTGCTTTACACCTTAGATATGAAAAATGTATTACCTATAGGAAGATTCAAAGTCTGTATTTCAGAACAACATATAAAATCTGTCTAGAAAATGGATTTCTGGATGATCACAAAGCTTTTCTGTGTTTTCCTTTGAATGCTCATAAAAGATGAATTGATACATTTTTTTCACCGTTACGTAAAATCAATCTCTTTACTCTCTTCTGAGAATCTGCATTTGAATAAAGTACCTAAACTGAAATTTTACAGTCCATAAACGCTCTGCGCGGACCTTGCTGTTACCGATGCGTTAAAAATTATATTTTTCTGGTTTTTTGCTCCCGCACTGCGTCCAATATTAAATAGTTGAAACAGACAAAATAGCCTAATAGAGAAAATAATGTGTGCTGCGGATTTCCATCACATATACGCCAAATATAATTATAATTTATTCGCTGAATTATTAGCTATTAATAAATGATGTAAATTATTATCATTGTATTGATCTCTTACAATTGGTTTTCAATATTTCTCGACGCCCTTGATTTTACATGGATCTCATGCTAATATCAAACTAGAACTAATTAATTTTCTTTGGATTAATTATAAGCTCATAATACACGACTATAATATACATTCACATAATATAGTCATTACTAACAATATTCTTTTTCGATAAGAACTGTTAAAAGAAACTACGCTGTTATCCCTAAAGTAAGTTAACCTTTTAATCGTTGTCAACAGACCATAAAACAATTATGCAATTAATAAAGAAAATTGAAAACATATTTGAACGCCCAACAGTTCACTTATTGCTGAGAGCGGTAGAAATTCAGAATACAAGACTTTTTATTCAGAGATTGCTAGATGCTTATCAGTAACTTAATCTATGCTTCCAGCAGTTTGGAAGTAACTAAATGGATATATCTTACATGACTGAGAAACTTTTAGTTTATATTCTCTTTATTATTTTTGTTTCATTGGGAAGTGTGAATTTAAGTACAAAGTGCACATCTAAGTGTAGGAAACCAAGTCCCGGGATGGAGTATTTAAGATTTTTATTTGTATAATGGACCGGAGAACACGACTCTGCTGTGGAGGTTCCACGGGCTTCGCTCTGAGAGGTCTGAGAAGAAGTTCCAAATCGCAAGCCTCCGCGCTATCTGTCCGCTACTGATCGAACTCAGGGTCGCAGTGGACGACAACCGACGAACAAACCCAGGCCCATCCAATGCGGGCCACAGACGTTGCTGCCTGAACCATCCTAATGGTTTTTCCCATTAGTTTTGCTACTGGGATTGTTATACGAGGGCCGTTTTTTGTTTTCAACTTACGATAGGCTATAAATAAAAGACAAGTTCATAGAAAAGCAATACTTTTATTACTAAAAGTTTTGTACACTTATGGTTACTTTTCAACATAATCACCGAAAAGATTGATGCATTTATCGTACCTGTACACAAGCTTTGCAATACCCGCTTCGATAAATGTTGCCACCAATGCTGTAGCCTGAAACCACTATCAATGCAACTGTTTATTGTGAAACTTTAAGACGTTTGCGGAGAGACATTCAAAACAAACGAAGAGAAATGCTAACTTCAGGGGTTGTGTTGATCCATGACAACGCTTGTCCACACAACCCATCGGCTCCTAGAACAACTCAATGGGACATCCACCGTACAGTCCTGACCTGCCACCCAGCGACTTTCACCTTTTCCCTGAACTGAAGACACAGCTAGGAGAGCAGCACTTTTAAACCAACTAAGATCTTCAAAATAATGTCAATGCTCATATGAATCATTGGCGGCAACATTTTTGAAGCGGGTATTGCAAAGCTTGTGCACAGGTACGATAAATGACTCAATCTTTTTTGTGATTGTGTTGAAAAGTAACCGTAAGTGTACAAAACTTTTAATAATAAAATAATTGTTTTCTATGAACTTGTCTTTTATTTATAGCCTATCAGAGGTTGAAAAAAAAAATACTCTCGTATGCGCTTCGTGGTGCAGTGTATGATTAAATATAACCAGAATGCAGCGTTCCAATGTTTGACCATATTGGTATAAACCTTTTACACTTATCCCGAAATTTAATTAAAATGAATTATATTACTAAGGTTCTCAGTGTCCCATTCTATATTAGGCGTGAAAGACCGCATAACCTTGCTCAGAGGCCTCTTTGCCATAGTTGAAAATCTTTTGGGCCATGTGGTACTTTCCTTCCGAAAGTAGCTGTGCTAAGAATCTTTGTACCCGAAAATACCCATCGCCCTCCGCCAGATTGAACCCGCTACCCTGGGAACACCAGGATACACTGGACCACGTAGGGTGATGCTCTGATCCCTAATGGACTGGTGTAACCCTGGAGAACATCTAGCCTGCTGGTACGAGTATTAATGTAATATTGAAACGATAAGAACACCACGTGGTACCTATTTATGGTCTATATTACAACAATTTCACACCTATGTCTGCCACACTTTCATTTTCACTTTCTCTACACTTAATTTATAGAGAAAGTATTGCTCTCCACGCAATAATTCGATCCCGAGATTTCACGAGAAATATATGTTTTGGGTCCTCTGTAACCAAAACAAGCATTTTCAGCAAAAGGGCCGTGTGTGTGAGAGTGTGTGTTTGTGTGTGTCCGTGTGTCTGTGAACACGGTAACTCAAAAACGAAAAGTTGGTAAAATACCAAACTTGGTATTTAAGTTTAGTATCTTCCAGGGATGTGATACGCAGATTTTGAGAAAAATGACCCCACACCAAACTACCTTTTACATGGAACTTTTTTCGAAATTTTTGATTTTCTTAAAAATTTCTCTAAGGTTTTGATTAGAATAACGTATATTAAAGATATTTAACTGAAAAATAAAATGTATATCTTGATTTTTCTGGGAGTAACCTTTGAAGACTACCTTATTCTGGATGAATTTTACGGAATTTTATTTAACTGCTAAACCACATAAAAATGTAAAACACGTTAAAACACACAATTTATGTTATACACATTTTTTCGTGGATTTAGTCGTTTTGTGAGATATTCCTTGTTTTTGGTTTTTGATCTTTGAAGATCGTACATTTTTCATACAGGAATTGGTCCACTACTGTCCATACAAGCAAAGAAACTTCAGTCACATAGCAACCAACCTTTGGATATCACCTTAATCTGTGGTACTCCTTTATTTCGCTGCTACTTACAGGGAAGCAAGTAATAAGACTATTTCTGCTAATTTTTCTTCCTTAATCTTTGAGCTCTAGGTTATTTGAACAGCTTCAACGCCATTCCATAGAACAGTATGCTTTTTTCGAGTATCATCAGGATGAAATAATAAAAAAAAATCTGATGTGTTCCATTCACATGACTTTCTCTACATCTCTGCAACAAATTATTGTTAAAAAGTTAATGCTTCTATTTACTTCATTTTAATCGAGAAAAAAATGCAGAAATAGCCTTATTACTTGCTTCCTTGTGTGTAGAAAGGAAATAAGGGTGTACTATATGCTAAACTGATATCCAAAAGCTGGTTGTTATGTGACTGAAGTTCATTTGTTTGCATGAACAGGAGTTGACAAATTCCTGTATGAGAAAAGTAAGATTTGCAAAGCTGAAACCAAAAACAAGGAATATTTCAGAAACGACCAACTCCACGAAAAACATTTATAAGTCATAAATTGTGTCTCTTAATGTGCTCTACATTTTTTGTGTGTTAAGTTTTTGTCCGTCTCTTACGGTTTAGCAGTTATGCAAAATTCCGTAAAATGCATCCAATATAAAGTCGTTTTCAGAGGCTATTCCCTGAAAATTCAAGATGTACATTTATTTGTCAGGTAAATATCTTTAATATTTGACATTTTAATCAAAATCGTTAGAACCATTTTTTATAAAATCAAAATTTTGGAAAAAATGTCCATGTAAAGGGTAGTTGGGGGTGGAGGATTTTCTTGAAAATCTTCGTGTCGCATCCTTGGAAGAAACCAAACTGAAATACCAAGTTTGGTATTTAACGGTATAGAAATACAATACTTCTCTATACACTATGTACATGAGAAAGTAATAAAGAGTACGGACCAAGTGAGTATTGTCCGCGAGCAGCTAATAATGATTTATGAACCATTACATTATTGAAGATCTATATCGACAACACCATTATTACATTTTGTGTGTTAGGAACCGTAAATCAGAACATTCAGTGGTTCGCCCTAATAAAGGATTACTCATCTTACCTAACTATAAAACCAGAGTGGCATTACATAAACGCACAGGATACGACTAGTTGCATTAATTTGGAGTTCACAATTCAACTATGAACTGTCCCTAACTACAGGCAAATATACATCCTTGACTTCTTTATTAATAAAACAAAACTTCGAGGGCTATAACTATGAGTCTAGGGTTAGGATATTTGTGCATTAAAATATACAAAATATATATGTAATTACACGATTTATATGCATTATATGAGGATATATGCATTAACAATTCAAAAAAAATGTCATATCCAAAACCCTTCAAAAATGATGAAATAATAAAAAAATCTGATGTGTTACATTCACATGACTTTCTGTACATCTCTGCAATACATTATTATTAAAATACTTATGCTTCTTTTTACTTCATGCTAATCGAGAAAAAATAAGCAGAAATAGTCTATTACTTGTTTCCATGTAAGTTAAACGGAAATAAAGGCGTAGCTTAGGCTAAAGTATTAGCTAAAAGCTGGTTGCTATGTGACTGAAGTTTCTTTGTATGCACAAAAGTTGACAAATTTCTGTATGAGAAAAGTAGAAGTTTTTTAAAGCTGAAACTAATAACAAGGAATATCTCAAAAACGATCTAGTACACGAAATAAAACGTATATAACAAAAATTGTGTGTTTTAACGAGGTCTGCATTTTCTGTTAAGTAAGTTTTTTTCTATCTCTTACGGTTTGCCAGGAATGTAAACTTCCGTAAAATTTATCCAAAATAAGGTAGTCTTCGGAGGCTTTTCCCATAAAATTCAAAATATATACTTTATTTGTCAGGTAAATATCTTTCATATACATTTTCTAATCATTTTTGAAAAAAAAAATCAAAATTTTCTAGAAGATATTAAACTTAAATACGAAGTTTGGTATTTACCGACTTTTAGCTTTTGAGCTATGCTGTTCTCACACACACACACACACACACACACACGCACGCACGCACGCACGCACGCACGCACGAACGCACGCGACCTTTTCCCAAAAATGCTTTTTTACTTTCTCTACACCTTCTCTATTACGTGCATAGCTTATAGAGTAGATATTGTAATGCATCCAAATATTCCATACGGAGATTTCACCGGAAATACATACTTTGAGTTACCCTGAATCCAAAAATTCTTATGTGTTCCATTCACACGACTTTCTCTACATCTCTGCAACAAATTAGTTTATGCTTATTTTTACTTCATGCTAATTTAGCAAAAAATAAACTAAATAGTCTTTTATTACTTGCCTCCATTACTATGTCATTATTTCTTCCACTGTGTAATTATAAGAAATAAAAATTCTGTTGTAAAACTCACCAATTTTGTTGATTGGAACTTCTGTTCAAGTGAACATAATCCTTGCAGTTACAGTACATAACAGCAATCATTTTAAGGTTTGAAAACAGAAAATATTCTTTGTTGCATCCAAGGCTTGATTCGTATTTAGAAAAATACTGCATTTACATGACGCACTCTACATCTCTATAACAAATTATATTATAAATAAAAAAAACTTTATTCTTCTATTTACTTTAGGATAGTAGAAAAAAAGTTTAGCAGAAATTGTCTTTATTACCTGTTTATTTGTAAATAGAAGGTAAATAGTTTATGCACTAGGCTGAAGCGATGGTCAATTTTTTTTAAAAGCTGGTTGCCATGTGGTTGAAATCAGGAGTTTCCAAATTCCCAAAATGATGAACTTCGCAAAAAAAAACATATGATATAAATTGTGTCTTTTAAGAAGGTCTACATTTTTGTGTAGGTAAATTCAGAACAATTTAAGCAAAACAAAGAGTTTTTCAGAGGTCATTCCCAGAAGGTTTAAAATATGCACTTTGTTATCTAAATATATTTAATATACGGTATTTTAAATCAAAAATATTAAGCCATTTTTGAGAAAAATCAAAATGTTTGAAACTTTTTCCATGTAGAGTATAATTTGGGGGAGCAGGATTTTTCTCAAAATCTTAAGTGTCGCATTCTTTGAGATACTAACTTAAATACCAAGTTTCGTGTTTCACCGACATTTCGTTTTTGAGTTACTGTGTTAAAAAAACACGAATACATGGACACAGACGCGGACCTTTAACTAATTTGTTTGGTACAAAGGACCCTAAAATGTGTATTTAAGGTAAAATCTCGGTATCGAATGGAATGCAATACGTTCTCTATACACTATTATGCAGTGTGAACAGAAAGTAAAAGAAACGTTCACCACAACAGACGGTATAGCACATATTTACAATTTGTTATTTCTTTCAACAACCAGAAAAAACATAATCTTAATATTCTTAGCCGCTACTAAATCATGTGTTTCATCCTTGCAGACAAACTTTTAGATTATGATCTGTTATGGTTCACGCCGTTTGTGTTTCTTGTTTTATTTAAACAAAGTTAGTAAATAAGTTATATATTCTAAATATTTTCCTGTGAAAATCGCAAATTTGTAAAAATACAAATTGCGACAAACCTCACTAAATACTATGTGAATATGAAAATAACAAAGATACATAAAAACCGTCAATTGTGGAAAAGGAGAGGCTGGGGAGATATTATTCCATACACATATTTCAACACGCAACTGTTTCAATCAAAAATAGAAAAGTTATTACATAATTATCCTAGCCCAAAATGACTATTTGACTTATATGACTATTATTTTGACCACACTTGCTGAGTTTAGACTTCTAATACTTACATAATTTTTTCAGCGTCCGTTTTACATTAAAGAGTTATTTCGGAGGTTTTGTTATTGGGAAGGAATATTTGGAATCTTTCCCAGAAGTAAGTTATTCACCACAGGAAAAAAATCTGCTGGAGTGGGACTCCGATAAGTTAAAATATTGGATTTCCCTCAAAAACAATAAAGTTTTAATACCTTCAAACTCTGCCCTTTGTAATACTGGATTATGAACACAAAAAGTATTTAAAAATTCTCCCTTTATGTAATTTGATAACAGATCCCATGTATGCCTGGTACCTAGGATCTCATTGTCATAATTTGATTAATTTATATAGTACCCACTTCACCACACTCCTTTTTCTTGCCCTTTTACAGCTGCGTATACTGTAGGTACTTATAATTGACAAAGCTTAACCTCAGTTTCAGTATTTCAAACTGTTATATTTGTTTGTTTTTTTTACTTTCTCTAGCCATGTATGCATTATGTATATAGTGGATAGAGAAGGTATTGTATTCCACTTAAAAATTCGATACCGAGGTTTCACCGGAATTACATGTTTTAGGATCTACAGAATAAAAAAAAAAAGCATTTTCAGAAAAGGGTACGTGTGTGTGTGTGTGTGTGTCTATAGAGAGCATAGCTCAAAAACGAAAAGACCATTAAATACCAAACTTGGTATTTAAGTTTGGTATCTTCCAAGGATGTGACACAAAGATTTTCAAGAAAATCCCCCCCCCCCGCTCCTAACTCCCCTTTGTACTGAAAAGTCTTCCTTAAAATGGTTCTAACGATTTTGATTAAAATACCACACATAAAGCCATTTCCATCACAAATAAAATGTATATCTTTAATGTTCTGGGAGTAGCTTCTGAAGACCTGTTTATTCTCTATGAGTTTTGGTGAATTTTGCATAACTACTAAACCGTAAGAGATACAGAAGCTTACTACACAAAAAATGTAAATTTCATTAAAATGCACAATTAATGTCATATCCATTACTTTTCGTACAGTTTACCGTTTCCAAGATATTCCATGTTATTGGTTTCATTTGTAAAGTACTTATACTTTTCTCAGACAGGAAGTTCTTTTTTTCTATTCCTGGCTAAGCAAAGAAGCTTTTTGCAATGACAGTCGCATACTGACAGATTTTAAAACATCCATATCTTTAGCATAGTGCATTCCTTTAGATCTGTTCTTCTTATAAGGAACTAAGTAATAAGTTTATTCCACTAATGTTTATATCCATTAGTATAGTGTAGACAGAAGAATAATATTTTATTAAGAAATTTATGTGTAGAGCAGTTAGAAAAAAATCTTGTGTGTTACACTAACATGAATTTCTCTTTCTTTTGACTGTGTAATTCTCATTTCTGAACAAAACCCGTTAAATTCTTGACTAAATGTTAACAGATTGTTCAATTTTCAAGTATCAATTTTCTGGCTATGTAATTGCTTTACTAATGTAAGTTTAGAGAAGACCTGTCTGACTGTGCAGTGATCGAAGCCACTTAAAGCAATCTCTGTAACCTTAAATTTTGTATTGCAGCTCATCAATAAATAATAATTTTCAGATCCACGGTCATATTAAGTTTTTTATTTGTCTGCAGTTTACGTTTTCTACATGTATTATGTACATATTAGGTAGAGAAGGTATTTTATTCCACCCATACATTTAGTTAATAACAATTTCACCGGAAATGTTTTTAGGTACCCTAAATCTTAAAAAAAAGAAAAAAAAGCAACGATATTTGGAAAAATTTCCGTATGTAAATCAGCTCAAAAACAAAAAAAAAAAAAAGTTAAGTACTAAAATTGGTAGTTAACTTTTATTTCTTCCAAAGATGCAACACCATCGCAAACTGCTATTTACAAAGAAACATTTTTATAGTTCTGTTTTACCAACATGGCTAACGATTTGACTATACTGTATATTTAAGATGTTTAATTACAAATAAAATGTATATTTAGAATTTTATGAGAATCTGGATGAATGAACAGTTAAACTGAAAGAGATACGACAAAAACATACCACACAAAAAATGCTCACATTGTAAAAACTCACAATATTTTCTGTGGTTAATAGCTTCTGAGATATTCCTTATCACTGGTTTACATTTTAACCTACTTAAACGTGCAAAGTGAAACGATTTTCAATTGTTTCACCGGCTTTTTAAAATATTCCACTATGGCATTTGCCTACTATATCGGCTTATTTCCCTTTTACCTACAAGGAACTTATATAACTATTTCTGCTAACGTTTATTTCGATTACCAGAAGTAGATAGAGGAAGAATCATTTGTAACAATAGTTTGTATAGAAATTCATGTGATAGCATAAGTCTGATATTTTAAATTACTTCTTTTGATATTGGGAGGATATCCACAAAATATTTGTCACAATTAAGGTTTACCTTGTATTTCCTTACCAACATAAACCACTGCGCATTATATTGGCACGATTTCACGCACAGGAATGTATGTAGGTTTAGATGGTACGATTGCACCCAAAAATTCTATACCGAGATTTCACCGGAAATACATGTTTTGGGTCCCCCTGAAAAAAAAATAAAAATTTCTATAAAAAGATCCCTGTCTGTGCGTGTGTGCGTGTGTGTGTCTGTGGACAGAATAGCTCAAAAATTAAAAATCTGTTAAATACCAAACTTGGTATTTAAATTCAGTATGTTCCAAAGATGCGATACGAAGATTTTCAAGAAAATTCCCCTTCCCTAAACTAAGCTTCATATGTAATCATTTTCGAAAATATTGATTTTCTCAAAAATGGCTCTATGATTTTGATTAAAATATCATATATTAAAGATACTTAATGGCAAATATAATGCATATCTTGAATTTTATGGGAATAGCCTCTTAAGACATCTTTATTCTGAATGAATTTTGCTAAATTTTGCATAAATGGTAAACCGTAAGAGATAGACAAAATCTTATTGAATAGAAAATGTAGAGCTCTTTAAATAACGCAATTTATATCATATGTATTTTTTCCTGGAGTTGACCATTTTTAAAATGTTCCTTGTTATTGATTTCATTTTAAAATACTTGATACTTGCTTTCTGATTTGGGAACTTGTCAACACCTGATCTCGCAAAGAATCAGATTTCTATACAATAGCAACTACATTTTAAAGCATTTAACTGTCGGTTTATTCTAGTGTATCCCCTTATTTCCCTTCTAACTATAAGGAACTAAGTAATAATAACCTATCCAATACAGACGGCTTGTGTGAATAAACAACTAGACCAATACCCATTGACCATAATAGTTGGCTATACTATGGATCCTGGGATTTAAAATACTTACAGCATTGTAAGTCACCACTGGGGTTGTCATCTCAAAATAATTTGAGATCACCTTGTGGTTTCCCGGGAAAAATGCGAATCTGTTGAAAAATTCAATGCTATGCCAGCAAATTGCCATGTTAGCTCAGTGGTAGAGCAACTGGCTAGAGACCGGGAGATCCGTGGTTCAACTCCCGGCTATGACATTGACTTTTTCAGTCTGACTCTACCTATCGAACTCCTGTCCTACACACGGCTTGTGTGAAAGTAATTAAAACAAGTTCTGTTTATCTCAATTAGCAGGAAATAGAAGAATAAGCGTACTAATAATAATTTAATACAGAGAGGTAGAGAAAGTCATGTGAATGGAACACATCAGATTTTTTTTTTCCCCCTTTCAAATAAGAAGTTTGATATCTTGTGAATGAAATGAAAGAAACAAAAACATTTCCTTGTGTTCTGACACATCTTACGTTAGCCATGCACTTATGATTACCTGACGGTTTCCTTCTCCGTATAAGAGAAAATTCATGGGAGTTAATAATGTATGCATGAGAATGCAGCGAGCGTTTCCACGCGACATAACTTCGTTTCCTTTAACTCTTGCTTTATGCTCCGTAACAAAGACATATCGTGCATCAAATTTAATCCTTGTGAAACTGAGAGAAATCTTCACAATGTTGTAAGACGAGAGACGGAACTATAATCAACAGTTCTATAACGTTTACAGTACCACTAGCTTTGACAATTCTCTTTACCATAAAAACAGCTGGTATCTTCAAAGCCAGTGTCGTATTAAATTCATTGCTATTATTCTTGTGCTATTATTCTCTGTAGTCCATTGTTGTCATGCTGTTCTACGTCTACTGAAAATTTATCTGATTCAGCGAACACATACTTTACTGTTAAGTGATGCACAATATGGCAGAATACCGCGCACCAAATGCGGTAACTGGGAAGTGTAGAATACTCAAACATTCAATTCTTACATATTGGGGGTAATACAATTTCACAACTTTTTCTGAATAATATTCATGGCCCTGTGTATCATTCTCGTTATACAAACCCGTTAGAGACGTGGTAAGAATTTGACTCAGCTCATAACCAGATTTAGGAAGTTCGTACCGTTCCCGTTCCGCATACAGGTTGCGACCGACCATATCGGCGCATCAAAACAAGTCATTGATAAGAACGCAGTGAGGGGGGAGGTAAACAAACCTGTTGTCAAGTAAATAGTATCGTGTTCCACACACATGACTTTCTCTACATCTCTGCAACAAATTATTGTTAAAAACCTTATGCCTCTATTTACTTCATGCTAAGTGAGAAAAAATTAGCAGAAATAGACTTATTACTCGCTTCCTTGTAAGTAGAAGCGAAATAAGGGAGTACCATAGGTTAAAGTGGTAGTCAAAATCTGGTTGCTATGTCACTGAAGTTCCTTTATTTGTATGGACAGCAGTTGATAAATTCCTGTATGAGATTTTCGAAGCAGAAACCAAAAACAAGGAATGTCTCAAAAACGATGCACTCCACTAAAAAAATGTATATGACATAAATTGGGTGTTTTAACATGCTCTACAGTTTTCATGTAGTAAGTTTTTGTCCATCTCTTACAGTTTAGCAGTTATTCAAAATTCCGTAAAATTCATCCACAATGAAGTACTCTTCAGAGGCTATTACCAGAACATTCAAGATATACATTTTATTTGCCAGTTAAATATCTTTAACATACGAAATTTTAATCAAAATCATTAGCATCATTTTTGAAAAAATAAAAATTTTCGAAAAAATTTGCATGTAAAGGGTAGTTAAAGTTTGGTATTTTACCGACTTTTCGTTTGAGTTATCGTGTTCACAGACACACGGACTTACGGACACACGGACCTTTATCCGAAAATGCTTTTTTAGATAAAGGGGACCCTAAAACATGTATTTCCGGTGAAATCTCGGTATCGAATTTTTTGGTGCAGTGCAATACCTTCTCTATACACTATGTACTAGTGCGTATAGAGAAAGTAAAAAGGTAGGATAGACTTCATATTTCCACATCTCAATACACGGAAATAAATTGTCGATACTTTTCCGACCTTCTAAACTTTTAAAGTTCACATGTCTATTTCTGACACCATTATTGACAGCTGTTGCGTTCACTTTGAACTTGACACGGATGAAAGGAATAGAGAGCGGTTGAGGCTGCATATTCTTGCCTAGCAAATGTCACCTGAGAGAATCATCATTTTTATCGACTCCCCGTCATTGCGTTCCTTGCAGGATAATCTTAAAGACGCCTGTATCTAAGGCGACTACTATGAATATATGAAAGGGAAAACGATAATCGTCAAATCTGTTTACTGGACTAAAACTGAAGCATATTTAGCTGACGCACCACACTTCATATGCAATCCAATGGCTTAGAAAGTCGCTCGCTCTCGGTCTTTGCATTTGCTTACTCCCATAAACAAAATAAATGAAAATGATTCCAGCAAAAGATAATCACACCTAATGCTTGACTTTTTACTGTTTCAAAATTATTTTTCCCCCTTTATTATTTAATTGCTGCCCATGAAAATCATACTCTTTCCTTAAGGGAGAATAAAAGATTTTCCCATCAATATTAAATCTCATAAATTCATGTCTAATTAATCAGGAACTATTTAAGTTAGCAGACTGACATTTTTAATTTTTCTACACGTACTATGTACATAATGTATAGAGTGTACTGCATACCAACCAAAAATAATTGATACCGACATTGTACCGGAAATAGGCGTTTTAGGGTCTCCTGTAATCAAGAAAGCATTTTTAGAAAAAGGTGTGTCTGTGAACATAACTCAAAAACGAAAAGTCGGTAAAATACCGAACTTTGGTATTTAAGTTATGTATCTTCGTACGATACGACACTGAAATTTTGAGGAAAATCCCCCCACCCAAAAGTACCATTTACATGGAAAAAATTTCGAAAATTTTGATTTTCTCAAAAATGGCTCTAAAGATTTTGATAAAACACCGTATGTTAAAGATATTTAAAAGTCAAATACAATGTATATTTTGAATTTTCTGGGAAGAGCCTCCGAAGACCTCTTTATGTTGGATGAATTTTGCTGCATTTTGTGTAACTAATAAATAGATAGTCAAAACCTTACTATACAAGAAATGAAGATCTTGTTAAAACAATTTAGGTCATATACGTTTTTTGGTGGAGTTGATTATTTTTGAGATATTCCATCTATGGGTTTGAATTTTAAAATACTTAAAAACTTTTCTCATACGGGAATTTGCCAACTCCTGACCACCAAAAAAACCTGTTTCAATCCCATAGCAACCAGATTTAAAAAGTTGACTGTTTGTTAGACTAGTGTACTCACAAGGAACTAAGTAATAGGACCGTTTTTTTGCTGTTCTCTGGATTAACATGAAGTAAATGGAAGAATAAGCTTATTAATAATAATTTGTTACAGATATGTGGATAAATTCCTGTGAATGGAGCACACCAGATTTTTATAGTTTATAGACGTTTGCTTTATAAGTTTATTGATGCACTTTTATCTAAATGTTCGTTTATTAAGAGAGATAGAATCATTTTGCTAACTACATGTTTTGATTGTCATTCGCACCCGGAGATCGCAGGTTCGATTCCCGGCTGGGGCGGGGTATTTTTCTTTAGCCAGCATTATTCCCTATCCCCCATAGAGTCTAGAATTATGTCTGCGAGAGTGAATGTGTGTGTGTTTGAGGGAAATAAATGATTTAAACCTGCAGATCTGTTTCAAGTGCAAAGCCTGCAATATGATCTGGGATGTTAAAGGGGGCTACATAAACGAAACAATAAAAAAATAAGGGTAAATTTTGAGTTGTGAATTGATGAATGCCCTTTTTAATTAAATATAATAATTGATAAAAGCTGATGTATTCCATTCACACGACACACTCTAGCTATTAAGCAAACAACTTTTCTTACCAAAGATTTTTGCTTTATCTACGACATGCTAATCAAGATAAACAACAGCAGACATTATCGTGTTACTTGCTTCTTTGTAAGTAGAGCCATAAGTGATTACATTAGGTTAAAACGATAGTCAAACTTTCTAAAAGCTCGTCCTATGTGAAACAGTTGAAAGTTCGACTGGCTTAGCATGGTCTGCAGTAAAACAGGACAGATGAAACAAAGCCTTACTTCCCGTGAGAGCAACGTTTAAGCAGTTTAAAATTTAAACTAATAACAAAGAATGTCTTAGTAACAGTTGACTATACATAAAAATCTGATGTGTTCCATTCACATGACTTTCTCTATAGCTCTGTAACAAATTGTTAAAAAGCTTATACTTCTATTTACTTCATGCTAATTCAGAAAAAAATTAGCAGAAATAGTCTTATTACTTGCTTCCTTGTAAGTAGGTAGAAGCAAAATAAGGGAGTACCATAGATTAAACTGATAGACAAAAGCTGGTTGCTATGTGACAGGCTCCTTTGTTCGTATGGACAGGAGTTGACAAATTCTTGTGTGAGAAAAGCATAAGCTTTTTAAAGGTGAAATCAAAAACAAGGAATAACTCAAAAGCGATCAACTCTACGAGAAAAATGTATTTAACATAAACTGTGTGTTTTAACGTGCTCAGCATCTTTGGCATGGTAAGCTTTTTGTCTCTCTCTTACGGTTCAGCAGCTATGCAAAATTCCGTAAAATTAATCCAGAATAAAGTGGTCTTCAGAGGCTATTCCCAGAAAATTTAAGATATACATTTTATTTGTCAGGTAAATATCTTTAATATACGACATTTTAATTAAAATCGTTAGAGCCATTTTTTAGAAAATCAAAATTTTCGAAAAAAGTTCCATGTAAAGGGTAGTTTGGGGAGGGTGGATTTTTCTCAAAAGCTTCGAGTGCATCCCTGGAAGTTCCTAAACTTAAATACTAAGTTTGGTACTTTACCGACATTTCGTTTTTGAGTTATCGTGTTCACAAACACACGAACACACGGACCTTTTTCTGAAAATGCTTCTTTTGGACACAGGGGACCCTAAAATATATATTTCCGGTTAAATCTCGGTATCGAATTTTTGGATGGAGTACAATACCTTCTCTATACATTATGTACATAGTGCGTATAGAGAAAGTAAAAATGTGTATATAATTAATTATGAGTTTTAATGAGATCTACATTTTTTGTGTAGTAAGGTCTGTGCTTTGTCTACATTATTGTGGTTTAACCGTTGTGCAAAAGTTTGTAAAATTCATCCACAATAATAAGATCTGGCTATTCCCAGAAAATTCAAAATACACACTATTTGTTATGTAAATATATAATATATGGTATTATAATCAAAATCGTTAGAGCCAGTTTTAGGAAAAACAAAATTTTAAAAAACTTGGTTATATATGACAAACTGTGTGCTTTAAATAGATACATATTTTTTGTGTATTAAGTGTTTGTGCATCTCTTATGGTTCACCAGTCATAAAAATTCACTAAAATTCATCCAGAATAAAGAGGTCTTCAGAAAATATTCCCAAAAATTCAAGATATACATTTGGTTTGTAATGAAAATAATTTAACGCGTGGTATTATAATCAAAATCGTAAGAACCAATTTTGAGAAAATCAAAATATTTGAAAAATGTCCCATGTAAAGGATAGTTGGGGATCGAGGAATTTTCTTGAAAATCTTCATGTTACATTCTTGAAAGATACTGAACTTAGATAATAAGTTCTGTCATTTAAGTGGAGTTTCATTTTTGATCTATGCTGCCCACAGACAACGTACAAACATAGTTCTAAAATGACTATTGGATTTCTTATGAAATCTTGGTATCGGATTTTTGGGTAGAATACAACACGTTTTCCATCCACTATGTACATTCTACACACGTGTTAGAGAAAGTAAAAGTACTGAAGTGATAAAAATTGTACACTTTGTAAGCTTCATTTGTTTAAAAACTTATTTTTCATCAATATATGAAAGGAATTAGATATTATTCAATTAGCGCAACTCCTTAGAGTAGCATATGGCACCATTACAATGTTTTCGTGAACGCATTTGAACTTCTAGTACGTGAGTTCGCCGCTATGTGTCATGGTGTCGAGGGAACAGCCAAAAACCCACAGATGTAGCTGTAAGAGAAAATCACGACTTGCAGACGCGAAATGCTAAATTTTTCACAGGAACCTTCTTTTTTCAACACATTTAGTTCTTTCACGTACAGATAAACATTACACCAGACCATTGGCTTTACTTCTGAAGGAAATTTTGCGTTCGGAAAAATCCAACATCCTTCGCCAAGTTTGACCTGCAATCTTGGGCCTTAGAGGCAACCATGGTAACTACTACATTACGGGGCGACAGATGTTACTGAATCGTTACAATTTGTAAATGATTTTTTTTACTTTTTCTACACGTACTATGTACACAGTGTATAGAGAAGCTGTTATATTACACCCAAAAATTCGATACCGAGATTTCACCGAAATATACGTTATGAGATTACCTCAATCCAAAAAAAAAGTATTATAGAAAAACGTCCTTGTGTGTATGTATGTACCATAACTCAAAAATGATAAATCGTTAAATATCCAACTACCCTTTACATGAAACAGTTTTCGAAAATTTTGATTTTCCTAAAAATGGCTTAACGATTTTCATTACAATATTGTATATTATCTTGGATTTTCTGGGAATAGCCTTTGGATGAATTTTACGGAACTTTCCATAACTGGTAAACCATGAGAAATGGACAAAATCCTACTTAACAAAAAATGTAGATATCGTTATAACACACAATTTAAGTTATATGCATTATTTTCGTGGAGTTGGCCGTTTTCAGATATTCCTTATTATTGGTTTCAGTTTTAAAAAACTTATACGTTCCTTATATGGGAACATGTCACCTCCTACCCATGCAAATAAATGGATTTCAATCCAATAGCAACCACATTTTAAAACATTAGCCTAAAGTATTCCCTTACTCCCCTTTTATTATAAAGAACTAAGCCATAAGATCGCTAAAAAATATGGCATGTTATTTATGGACGCTCTTTAACTACTATGGTTCTCAGCATCCCATTTTAAATTGGGCATGAGAGGCCACTTAATTTTGCTCAGAAGCCTATCTATCAGGCTTGAGGTTCTTTTACGTGTCATAAATCTACCACACGGGATCAAAGGCTTTACTTCCCTTCCAAATGAAGCCATGCTAAGGCTTTTTACATCCGAAAAAGTCTATCGTCCTCCACCGGATTGGAACCCGCGACCTTGGAGGGCGACTATAAGATCGCTAATGATTATCTCTATTAGCATAAAGTAGAACAATTGGCTTATTAACAATAATGTATTAACGTTGAACTAGAGAAAATCATGTCATTTTAGAGAAAGCTTGTTTAGCCTAATAAGTTATATAACTTTTAAAATGCTATTTGACGATAAATGTATTACATAAATTCATTTCCAGCTCCTAATAGAGAGATTCGTGAGGGATGCATCATATTTGTACTTAGAAAATTAAGCTGAAACTGCCTTTAGACTTGAAAGACTAGGTAAGAGCAATATTGCAGCTCTGATGTGAAGGGTAGAGGTGATAATTTAAGCACAGGTTGCGGCAAATATCCATCAGTTTAATTACATCATTAATAAGTTTACATGAGTGACGGCACACACCAAATAGCGCGTAGCCAGAGAGTGCGTTTAGAGCACTCAAAGCATGTCTGTACCGTAATTGGATCTACGGGCCTTGAAAACATACGTTCTCTTCAAGAGCAAGGTCCCTTTCACATAGACACGTGACACAAGTGCAATGTTATACAAAAGCTTGTGGGTAGGTAAATAAATGGGACCATTCACAATGCTTTTGATTAATGTTATCATGATTATCATCGCAGCACGGTAAGGTCAAAGCTCCATTAAAATGACTCTTTCTACATCAAATTATTATTAAAATGTTTATTCACGTTACACTAACAGAGATAATCATCTCCATAAATTGATTTATTATTTGCTTTATTTTAAGTAGAAGGGAAATAAAGGAATACACTAGGCTAAAGCAATAGTCAAATCTTTTAAAACCGGATTGCCATGTGACCCATCTATTTCTGTGCATTGCCAGGAGTTAACAAATTCCCCTATGAGAAACGTTTTTAATTGTTTTAAAACAAACCATAATCAAGGAATATCTAAAAAAAAATGGCCAGCTCCACGAAAAAATGTATGTGATATAAATTGTGTGTTTTAATCAGACCTACATTTTTTGTGTAGTAAGTTTTTGTCTACCTCTTACGGTTTACGAGTTATACAAAGTTTATAAAACTTTATCCAGAATGAAGTGCTCTTTAAAGGCTACTCCAAGAAAAGTCAAAATATACTTTTTATTTGCCATATAAATATCTTTAATATACGGTATTTTAATCAAAATCGTTAAAGTCATGTTTGAGAAAATCAAAGTTTTCGAAATTTTTCCATGTAAGGATAGCTTGGAGGTGGAGAATTTTACTCAAAATCATTGTGTTAAATCCCTGGAAGATATTAAATTGAAATAAAAAGTTGGGCATTTATCACTTTAGCGTTTTCTTTTTGAGTTATTATGTTCACGGACACAGGGACCTTTTCCTAAAAATGTTTTTGTTTTTTTATACAGGGTACATGTATTTCCGGTAAAATCTTAATATCGATTTTTTGAGTGGAGTGCAATACCTTCTTTATCTACGTACCATGTACTATGCAAGGAAAGAACAATAGCTAAGGACAGAAAATAGAAAATGGTATAATTTGATAAGAGATTATTTTATTTGTAAATCAGTTATTATGAAAAAAGTGCATATCCTACAATCTAATTTGGAAAACAAATTATTTGGAACCATCTTGCGAAAGAACTTTAATCATTATCAATATGGTGTTTTTAACGTTTTGTGAATCTTTATAGATTATAAACTATTCCGTTTGGCTACACATATGGAAATATTTAATACATACCAAGAGTTTCTCCGGAAAGTACCGTTTTGTTCTACCGACACCGCAACGCTAGTGTCGCAGTTGCACGTATGCACACTCGTGTCTCTGGTTCATTGTTTGTCCACTGAGGTCATTACTGTCGGATCATATTGTATTTACAGTTGTTAGTGATCCTTCAAAATGTTTAAGACAATTTCTGAACACACCGACTGAGAACTGTGTTCCGTAATATGGTTTTTGAACACAAGCTAGCTGAAATTAACGGTAAAAATATAATGGCAGATGGAACGATGAGAACGCGGGTTAGGCAATTCAATGATGGACGATCGAATGTTCATGATCAAGCGCCGAGAAGGCGGCCTTCTGTTGTCATTAATGGTTTTGTTGAACAAGTGAATGAGGCAATTCGTGAAAACATTCGGTTTACAATAAGAAAGCTTTGTGATATGTTTCCACAAATTTCAAAACGTTTGCATGAGACTGCCAAAAAGCGCTTAAATTAGCAAACTTGTTCCTGTTGGGTTTCGAAGATGCTTATTGATGATCATAATGAAGAGCTGGACGAAGCGACTGGGTGGTGCTTTGACATTTCATACTCGATAAGAGAGATGCATTTTTAAGCAGAAATGTGACTGGTGATTAAACTTGGATTTGTCCTGTCATTCCACATTCAAAACAACGACCTTTGGAGTGGAAGTATACATAAATCCGTAAATGACAAACATTCAAAAGAACGTTGGTGACACAAAACTTATGTGTACTGCGTTCTGGGACAGACCGTGCATTCTGCTTTTTGAGCTTTTTCCCAGCGAAGCAAAAACTTCAAAGCGGTACAACACTGTGAAACATTGAGAAATCTTCAACGCGCAATGCAAAATAAAATGCGTGGAATGTTCAGTAAATGCATTCATGACAACGCACGTCTCCATAGTGTTGGTGTCATAAAACCTGATTTAATAATTCGGTTAGGAGCAATTCAATCATAGCCCGATCTCATGTCTTCTGACTACCACTAGTTCTTTAGCCTGAGATGTGAGCTCGAGGAAGGAGCTTTGTCAGCGATGACGACGCAAAACACGGTTTTCAGCAGTGGCAGTCCACATTAGTGGTATCTTTTTTAAAGTTGATTCCTCGCTATGACAAATACCTAAACAATGGTGAAAACTACGTCGAGAAATAGGTTAAGGAATACTCTTTCATGTACAAATATATGTTGAAAAACAAATATTTTATACTTTTTCACATCCATACTTGCTTTACGGTCACGAAAATACTAATGCAGTTGTAGCATTATAAAATGCATTGTCAAAAATGTTATCCTTTCTTTTTAATCACTTCTATACATAATTATCTTGTTTTGACGTTAGTGTTTTGTTGGCATTGTGAATGGCAAGACGAATCTTTTAAGTCATACGTAATGAGATAACTTTAAATGTTATTTAAAGACATACCTAAATGAGTTTCAAAGCTGCTAAATCAAACTTCGTACTAGTTCAAGTATAATATGACTTTTTTTTTCTTCTTTTTTTAGCTTAACGTCCTTTAAACTTGACTATATCGGACGATGCATGAAATTGGTGAAATGATGGTCAAATGATCTCGGGTTCCATGGAGCTTAAGGTTACTCGACATTCACCTTCTCAGGATAAGGGAAAACCCCGATAAAAACCTTATCCGGGTAACTCACCCTAAGCGAGACCTTTTGAATCTGAAGCAGACACGCTACCACCACACCACCCAGGCGGACTAATATGACTGTTATATTCGTTCAGTGACATTTCGAAACAATTCTAGAGATTTAAGCAGAAATAGCAGTTTGCCCTCCTTCATAGAATGGCGATTTAGTTTTGATGAAAAGCAGGCTTTAATAGTTCTATCCTCATTTGTCCTTTCGTTTTATTTCTTTTCCTATTTGTTCTTTACTTTCGCTCCATCCTTTTTATGTCCTACTTTCCTTTTATTTCGTTTTCTCTTAACATTGTTTCCTATATTTTATTTGTTTATTTATTTATTCTGTTTACGTCCAAGTTAGCTTCTACTCTTTATTATTTCTGTCGTTGGGTTTTCCGTTTTCTTAAAGGCCGCTATGTGTTCTAGAGCACGAGCGCCGGAAACTAAATGCATTACTTATAGGCCCGACCTTGTCCTCAAACATTAGAGTATAAGGTGGAGGTTTTACGGTTGTCTTGACTTGCGTTTTTGCTAGACTTCGCTCATGAGTGCTCCGAATTTTTGTAACAGAGCACGGATGTTCCCAAGGGACTGTGCATTTACCTGTTGGAAGTGGTCTCCTTCTGCAGATGTTTTTTCTCATTATAAAAATATCCAAAGAGGATAAATTACCTTCAAGTGCTAATAAACAAACCATTATACAAATGGTTTTAATCGTTTACTCCCTCATAATATTCCAGCACCTAATTGCTAATTTTGTAAAGTACTCTAGCAATGGATCTATGGATTCATATAAAAAGGAGAACTAAATCGCGCGCAGTAGATATTACGTTATAAAAAATCTTATGTGTTCCATTCACATGACTTTCTCTGCATCTGTGAAATAAATTATTAAAAATCTTATACTTCTATTTGTTTCATGCTAATCGAGAAAAAATTAGCTTGAAATAGTCTTATTACTTGCTTCCTTGTAAGTGGAAGCGAAATAAGGGAGTGCCATAGGTTAAAGTGATAGTCAAAAGCTGGTTGCTATGTGAATGAAGTTTCTTTGTTTGGAAACCAAAAACAAGGAATATCTAAAATACGATCAACTCCACGAAAAAATGTATATTACATAAATTGTGTGTTTAAACGTGCTTTACATTTTTGAGTGGTAATTTTTTGTCCATCTCTTACGGTTTAGTAGTTATGTAAAATTCCGTTAAATTGATCCAGAATAAAGTAGTCTTCAGAGGGTATTCCCAGCAAATTCAAGATATACATTTTATTTTGCAGGTAAGTATCTTTAATATACGATGTTTTAATCAAAATCATTAGAGGTATTTTTAAGAAAATAAAATTTTTCGAACAAAGTTCCATGTAAAGGGTAGTTGGGGTGGGGGGGATTTTAATGACAATCTTTGTGTTGCATCCTTGGAAGATACCAAACTTAAATAACAAGTTTGGTATTCAACGGCCTTTTCGTTTTTGAACTATGCTGTCCACAGACACACACGCACACACTCGGACCTTTTTCTAAGAATGCTTTTTTGGATTCAGAGGGACCCAAAACTTGCATTTCCGGTAAAACCTCGGTATCGAATTTTTGGGTGAAATGTAATACCTTCCCTATATACTATGTACATAGTATGTGTAGAGAAAGTAATTAATGTAATTAAGTATGATTTCTTACACATCTTTACTGCAAAGCTTAAACTATACAAGAACACATAGGCAATTACACAAAAACTTGCCGATGCTCTTGGTTGTCGATAGTACTTTTCTTGTTTAATGTTGGTAACAGCCCCTATGATCCATACCAGCCCTGGGTGAGCTAACATGTTACGGTTTTAATTAAATCGGATACATACGTATTAGCCTAAAAACTATGATGAGGACCAGATTTACTGCGAAGATGAAAAACCTTGCATTTGTTTGACTGTATGGGATGCTTCGCAATGACGGTCCACTCCAGCATTCAGATGTGTCGGTAGTGTTTTGGTTTGATATAAATGATGCAACGCGAAGATTTTCAAGAAAATCCCCCCTCCATCAACTACCCTTTACATGGAAAATTTTTCGATAATGCTGATTTTCTTAAAAATGGCTCCAATGATATTGATTAAAATTTTGCATTTTAAAGCTACAATACATCCCAAATAAAATGTGTATCTTGAATGTTCTGGGAATAGTCTCTGAAGACCTGTTTATTCTGGATGAATTTTTCCGAATTTGCTTAACTGTAAGAGATAAACAAAAACTTACTAAACAAAAAAAAACAAAAAAACAAACGTAGATCTCGTCAAAACAACCAATTTATGTCCTTTTCGTTTTGTCTTTTTTTCCGAAATATTCCTTGTTATTGGTTTCAATTCTGAAGTACATATACTTTTCTCAGACATGAAGTGTTTCTTTTTCTTTTTTTATACTCCTGGCCAAGCAAAGAAGCGATTTGCAATGACATAGCGACAGCTTTTAAAACATTTGACCATCACTTTAACGTAGCGCATTCCTTTAGTTTCCTTCTACTTGTAAGGGACTAAGTAATAAGAACATTGTGCCAATGTTTATCCCGATTATCATTGTGTAGAAAGAAGAATAACCTTTTTAGGAAGCTTGTAGAGAAGCTAGAATAAGTGCCGTGATCAGATTTTTTTTAAAATAAAAAGAGCAAACTCCATTCAATGGAGTCTCATGCAACCCCAGCAGATTCCAAGTGGGCCAAAGTACCAGTTACTTTAATTATCCCTCTCTGTCCTTTACGGTAGGCACATTTTACTACAGTTGCTAGGATTCAAGCTCGCGACGTGGCCTATTGCCTTTACGCTCATGGACATTGGAACAGTTTCGGTGGTAGCGCATGTAGCAAATTATGCGATCAAGAAAATATTACTTGATACTTAATATGCAGCAAGTGGGGAAGAGGATACATTTTCATTTTTTATTATGAAAAAAAATAAAAGTTTCTCAATTTTGGGTTAAACTTTCGGATGCATCATCTTCACTTTAAATTTGATACAAAAGTACAGTAAGAAATGGCCATAAAATATTTAATATAAAACAGAATAATATATCAATTAGGATTTAAATTTTTTGTGGAATCAATAACAAACCACAAAGTAAAATACACCTGGTGAGTTTAAACTTTCTGTCGCTAGTGCACGGCCCTCGAGGACCGACCCTTGAAGAGAGATGAGAGAGAGGAGAAACCGGCCGGTCGGATCCAGGAGCGACGGCACTGCAATGACAGGGTCCCTACAGATTCAAGATCCAGACACCTGGACAGTCAGAGAACAAGACCAAGGAAGATCCGACGGTTCCCTAGTCTTGTACCTCTGTACCTAAACATCTTTGTCGGCACTTCCAACCTCGAAACAAACCAAACAATATGGCGGGGCAGAAAATCGAAGATAAGGAAAAGCCACTCCGCATTACCAGTTGTAGGAGCAAATCCCCAGAAGTCCATGGGTCGAACCCAGTAGCATGGAGCCCGTGTCATTTGGTAGCGCCCATTGTGACTTCAGATTTTACCCAAAATGAGCCCCCTCTCTTAATTATATTACTCTTGATTCTACCTTTCCAATTTAAGTCTACACGTGACATTGTGTTGTAAAAAATTATCAAACCAATAGCTTTGTTTGGATCAAATATTAATTGTTCCACTGACGGTGAAGAATTATTTTTTCAGAGCGTGATGTGCCAAGGGGTTCTACTTTTATGTCATCATCTTGAATTACACACGAACCATCAACCTGCTGTTGTTATTGAGAAAAAAAGAAGCAGCAAGGATCAAGTGCTTCCGGCTGGTGGACGAAAACGTGTCTCAGGACGACTTAGTTGAAACGTTGTGCAACTTGTCCGAGACATGACGTGAAGTTCTAAAAGTTGTGCAAACTCAAACTTCTCACCTCATCTTCAACAAGATGTATTGCCAGAGTTGCTTTAACTTCGGTAAGAATACTAAGACATCATGAAACACAGGGTGTTGCGGAAATAGGTTACCATTACAGTAATATATACATTTTTTATGAGTAGCCAATCAAGAAAAGCAGTCTGGTGAGAAACTGAATTATCTCTATATTAAAAAATTTAGAGGAGACAATTAAAACGTAATATAAAATTATTTTAACTGGTTTTGATCATGTTTTGTCTTGTTTTAATTTACTTTTGTTTAAGGGGAGTCAAAATACCTTATCTTACCAATGTTGAAGTTTTATTCATTATCTCAGCAACTATTTAAGATAATGTGCAATTTTTTTCAAGGTACATTCAGCAATAACGTTACTGCAGATTGATGAAAAATAGAATACTTCTTTTGATTAGAAGGAAAGATATGATTTTTTAAAGTAAAGCTCTTTAAAGTTTATTGAAAAATAATAATTTAGAAATTAAAAAAAAAAACTAATCCATATACATAAAAATCTTTTCATTTAAATAAAGCATATTTAGGTGAAGATATTTGGTAAAATGTTAGCCCTTAGTGTCAATTAGTGATTGAGATACTGGGATATTTGTATAGGAACTTTTACTTCAGAAATTTGTCAAATATAATTTTAAAAAAAATGCAATGTAACTTTCCAATCACAATTTCGCAGTATTTCGAAACTCTCTAATGAAGAAAATATCAACGAGATGCCAATGTTGAGAATAGCTAAAGAAAAATTTTCCGACCAAAATAAGAAAGAGATATATTTTCTAACATTAATATTTACAAATTTACTGGTGATTTACCAAGTGATGATGCCAAAATGTTCTAAAAATACTATGCGGGATTATTTAAACCACAATTTTAAACTATTTACAATTAGCGTACTTCTATGAAAGTTATACTAAAATGAGAGAAGACTCCAAATATTAATATGCAATTAAAAAAGATCCCATTTCGACTCCCCTTAAAGAAGTTTAACACCAGATCTATATAAAGCTTCAATACTTCATTTCATAGCATTTAACGACCGGTTTAACTATATACGGCACCAAAAGTGATGGACTCGGATGGTACATGAAATGAAATATGCAGGAAAGAAGGTTTTGAAAGGAGCCTTTAAGAAAAGTTCTAAGTCTAGGGTACCTCCCCAGTATTTACAAATTTGAACATTAAGGTTAGGAATATCCAAGGACATGGTTTCCAATCACTGCGGCAGAGCACCTTGTGACCCCAGGGTGGGAGAGATTCGAAGGCGACCAGGTCGGGAATTCGACGGACGCAAGGATGGACGGGAACCCTAACGGTCCCGGATTTAACACCTCCGACGACACCACTCCTGCCTAATCCATGGATCCCGAGACTCTGGGGGTTTCGAGGAGCCCTAGCCCGATAGCATGAGAATGTAGGTCAGTATAGAGCGGTACCAGAATCACGACAGTATGCAAGCCAGCAAACAGCCGAACATCGTCGTCTGGTCCCTCGACCCAGAATCAGTGAAGTGCTGGAAACAGAAAATGAACTCGGAATTCGCGGGATGGAATGTACCTTCCCAGCTTTCTCTAGGCGACCCGGAAAAAATCCCGAAAAAAATATGGGCTGGGAACCTACAATCTCCCAGGGAGGTCATTTATGAGACCTGGATAGGAGGACGGTCATAGCAGGTTTTGAACTAGGACTGGCTCTTACGAGCCCATGTCATAATGACATCACCATCTGTGTCGGTATGAATTTTCCACAAAAAATAAGTATTTTAATTCCTGAAAAAGCTAACATGGCAATATGGCAATTCTCATTTAAATAAAGACATTTCAATTATTTTGGCAATTTAATTTTAAGATTTATATTTTACCCTTATAAATAATATACCGTTTATAAGAAAATGAAAACCGGACTAGGATCTGCATTACAGATTTCCAACACTTTACGAAGTTTATTTGTTTATTTAATGGCAACGTAAAACTTACGCTTGAAAAAGTGAGGCAAAATTTCAATTTTTTTTTGACATTTGCAGCGTGAAGACGTGGGGAAACAATTTTTACGGAGAAATAATTTTTACTTTCTCTACAGTACCATGTACATAGTGTAGGGAAAGTATTGTATTCCACACAAACATTAGATTTCGATATTTCAACAGAAATATATGTATTCAGATCCCCTGAGTCCCAAAAAAAAAATTTTTTAGAAAAAAAGGTTAGGTTGTGTGTGTGTGTGTGTGTATGTTTCTGTGAACAGCATGGATCAAAAACGAAAAAAAAAAGTTAAATTCCAAACTTGGTATTTATGTTTAGTATCATCCAAACGACACGGAGATTTTCAGGAAAACCCCCGTCACAAATTACCATTTACACGTAAATATTTTTGAAAATATTTTAGATTAAAATACCGTATATTAAAGTTATTTACATCACAAATAAAACTTATTTTGAATTTTTGGGCAATGTCCTCTGAAGACCTCTTTATTCTGGATGAATTTTGCAGAATTTTGCATAAAGGTTAAGCCGTAAGAGATAGAGAAAAACTCACTGAATAAAACATATACATTTTTTTAAAAATATAGTCATGTCATACACACTTTTTGTAAAGTTGGCGTTTCCGAGATATTCCTTGTTAAAGGTTTCAATTTTAAACTACTCTTCAGTTCCCTGATGATGAGACAGAGTAGGTCGTTAAAAGCCTGGAAATCAAAGCTGACATTCCGAGAAGAAATCATTAATACTTCAAGTTTTCTCAAACGAGACCATGCAAAGTGAACTGAACCTCAATTGTTCCACATAGCGACCAGTATTTAAAGATTTGATCATCGCTTAAGCCTATACCCTTATTTCTCTTCTACTTACAAGGAAACGAGTAATTAGACTAATTCTACTCATATTTACCTCAATTACAATGATATAATAGATAAAAGAATAATCTTTCATAAGAATCTCTTTAAGAATAGTCTGTATATGGAACAGCTAGAGAAATTTTTGTGAATGGAACATCAGATTTTTTTTAAAAAAGTCCATGTTTGTGTGTCGGTGAACATGGTAATTGTAAAACGAAAAGTTGGTAAAATACCAAGCTTTGTATTTAAGTTTAGTATTTCCAAGGATGCGACACGAAGATATCCAGGAAAATACTCTGAAACCAAACTACCCTTTACATGGAAAAACTTCAAAAATGTTGATTTTCTCACAACTGGCTGTAACAATTTTGATTAAAATAGTGTATATTACAGATATTTACATCACAAATAAAATACATATCCTGAATTTTCTGAGAGTAGCCTGTGATATCTTTATTCTGAATACATTTTGGTGAATTTTGCAGAACTGGTAAACCGTAAGAGATAGACAAAAACGTAGTGTACAAAAAATGTAGATCTAGTTAAAACATTAATTTATGTCATATACGTTTTTAAGTAAATATTATCGTTCCAGAGATGTTCCTTCTTATTAGTTTCAGCTTTAAAACACTTATATTTTTCTCATCCGAGAATGTTATCAGTCCTGGCCATGCACACAAAGGAATTTAAATTATATAAAAAACAGCTTTTAAAAGATTTGACTGTTGCTTTAGCCTAAAATGTGTTAATGTTTACCTCAATTAGCATGAAGTAGATAGAAGAATAAGTTTTAGCAATAATTTGTTACAGAGATGTAGAGAATAGAGCACGCCAGCTTTTCTCAATTCAAATTAGCTATTAGATGCCACAGAGAAATATTTCAGTTTTCAGACCTAAGATGATTGCTGTTATACACCGTAGGTGTGTGTGTGTGTGTGTGCGTGCGTGCGTGTAATCAACATAGTTATAAAGAAAACACCGTTAAATACCAAACTTGGTTCATTTAACTTTAGTATCTTCTAAGGATGGGGCACGAAAAATCTCTTTATCCAGAATTATCCCTCACTTGAAACATTGGCTCTAACGATTTTGATTAAAATTGCGTAAATAAATATGGATATGTGAAAATGTATATTAGGTACCTGGATTTTCTGGAAACACCTCTGAAGACCTCTTAATGTTGGATGACTTTTTCATAATTGTTGAACCGTTAAAGATATATAACTCAACACACAAAAAATGTAGACCTCGTTAAAACACAGGATTTATGTCAAATAATTGTTGTGGAGCTAAACATTTCGTATATATTCATTTAAACAGTAATTTGTATACCTCTTCCTTTTATTTTACTCCTGGTCATGTAAAAGGAATCGAATTTCAATCACATAGCGACAGCTTTCATTTAGCTTATTGTATTTCCTTATTTAGTTTCCACTTATGAGGCACTAAGCAGTAAAATAGGTAAAGAATGACATGTGAATGCAATATATCTAATTAATATTTTTAATATGTATACATTTTTAATTTTATAAATTGCCATTCTGTCACCGGGCTTTGCTGGTACATGTGAGGCTTGCATTCGGGTAACGTGTTCAATTTCCAGCGACTGCCCACTCTGATCATGCAGTCTTTTGCGACGTTTCTCTGTTCCCCAAGCCAATTATTCTGCCATGATTTTCCGTTCCGCTCATTTCATTTTCCTTTCGTGTTTCAGGTGTGCTTTCACTATTGCAGTGTAGATGGTATAGGACATATAGCGTAATGCTTGCATTATTGAAAAATTTCTCCCTGCAAAAGTGAGTTGCCTCGACTACTTGGGCCGCTGTGTCACCCTTTTGGAATTGTTCTTTAATAGTGCGCGGGTGTTAAAACTGGAAATGTTAGGGACCTGTCTGGCTGTGGACCCTGGACCACTTCCTCACCTTATTCCTCACCTCATCCCTGCTTCTGGAGGGGGTGTACACAATCTATCTATTACGGTCTCACAGTGAGAGAGGTGTCTCCCAATTTCTTTCATCCTATTATTATTATTATTATTATTGTTAGAAAGCTTATGCTTCTATTTACTACATACTAATCGAGAAAAAATTAGCAGAAATTACTCGCTTCCTCGTAAGTAGAACCAAAATAATGAGTACCATAGGTTAAAGTGATATTCAAAAGCTATGGATAGGAGTGGACAACTTCCTGTATGAGAAAAGTATACGTTTTTTAAAGCTGAAATAAATAACAAGAAATATCTTTTTTAAAAAAAAAAACCAACTCCACGAAAAATGCATATAAATTAAATTTTGTGTTTTAATGTGCTCTACATTTTTTGTGTGATAAGTTTTTCTCCATATTTTATGGTTTAGCAGTTATGCAAAATTCCGTAAAATTCATCCAGAATAAAGTAGTCTTCAGAGGCTATTCCCAGTAAATTCAAGATAAACATTTTCTTTGTCAGGTATATATCTTTAATATACGATATTTTAAGCAAACTCGTTATATCCATTTTTGAGAAAATCAAAATTTTTGAAAAAAGTTCCACCTAAAGTGTAGTTGAGGGTGGAGGGATTTCATTGAAAATCTGGATGTCGCTTCCTTGAAAGATACTAAACTTAAATAGCAAGTTTGGTATTCAACGGTCTTTTCGTTTTTGAGCTATGCTGTCCACAGACGCACAGACACAATGTACATAGTACGTGTAGAGAAAGTAAAAAGAGCCGAGTTTATGCTAAGAGTAGTGAGTAATTTATAAAATTAAATAAGTTTATTACTTCAGTACGTTGTTAATACGTTCATTGGAGCGAAATTACGATCACTGCATTCACCTTGTCTCACTCTCTCTTTCCCTTTCTCGCTTTAACACGGCCACAAATGCGCTGAATTACCCAGTTTTACAGCGAAGTTCAAACTAGAGCCATTATCGGTCTCTGTTGCAGGGAACTTTGCAGAGAGAAACGCTCTGTTGACCGGGAGAACAATGTTGTAGTGCTGTTCTATCATAGCACTGTCTCTTTCAGCAAACAAAGGTGCGGGAAATGTAGTGGTTGCCTCTGGTACTTGCTCACATACGGAAACACCGTACTTTCCACGATTACTTCACTTTCACTTTCTCCTTTACACCCCCCCCCCATCTCTCTCACGGTTTTCTGCTACAAAGTCCAGCCATGGAAAAGAAAAGTTGATAGTTCTATAGCTAAAATGTTTAACATTACCAATAAAACCAGCACGAGTTGGCATCGACTGCTTTATACTATATCACCTTCAAAATAACTGGTTAAAATAAAATTTGGTCAGGAAATAATACTGTGACAACATTGCGACCGTAATCACCAAACGCTTATGCAAGTCATGGTCGATTGTTGGTATCAATTTTTACACACGTGCGTTAGTCAACACCCATGCCGCAGCCTGAGTGAGGTTTACCAACAGCTGCAGTATTGCACGTGCATCGCCTTCTGGAAATTTCCAGCCACATAACCAACAGATATAAGAAAGGGGACTAAGCCTAGCTCGGAATGTGAGGAGCCTATCAGTAGTACTACCAATACCCCAAACTCCACATCGCCCTCCGTGGTGTAATGGTTACCATGCTAGCTTCATATACCCAAGGTCGCGGGTTCAAACCCGGTCGTAGATTTACGGCACGTAAAAGAACCTCAAGCCTGATAAGAGAGGCCTCTGAGCAAAATTAAGCGGTCTTTCACGCCCAATATAGAATGGGACGCTGAGAACCACAGCAGTTAAGAGCGTCCATAAATAACACGTCATTTCCATTTTCCCAAACTCCACCAACATACCAAACCTTAACCCTAAGCCTTTACCAGAGTAGGTAATCAGCAACTCCACCCTAGCTGATCCTTAAATATTTAACTTAAATATCAAGTTTTTACAAGAACCTCCTTATTTAGAAATGTTACCTGTTACTTTCTCTACACGTACTATTTACATAGTGTATAGAGAAGGTATTGTACTCCACCCAAAAATTCGATACCGAGATTTCACCGGAAATATATGTTTTAGGGTCCCCTGTATCCAAAAAAAAAAAAAAAAAAAAAAGGATTTTCAGGAAAAGGTCCGTGTGTGTGTCTGTGTGTTCTTGTGTCAGTGTGTCTGTGAACACGATAACTCGAAAATGCAAAGTCGGTAAAACCCTAAACTTGGTATTCAAGTTTAGTATCTTCCAGGGATGCGACACGAAGATTTAGAGAAAAATCCTCCTACCCCAAAATACCGTTTATATGCACTTTTTTTCGTAAATTTTGATTTTTTCAAAAATGGCTCTAACGATTTTGATTAAAATACCGTATATTAAAGATATTTACCTGACAAATAAAATATATATCTTGAATTTTTTGGGAATAGCCTCTAGAGAAATGTTTATTCTGGATGAGTTTTGCGGAATTTTGCATAACCCATAAACCGTAAGAGATAGGCAAAATTATACTTAAGAAAAAGTGTAGATCTCGGTAAAACACACAATTTTGTTATATGCATTTTTTTTCAGGAAATTATCGTTTTTGAGATATTTCTAGTTATTGGTTTCAGCTTTAAAAAAACTTATGTTTCTCTTATACAGGAATTTGTCAACTCCTGTCCCTACAAACAAAGGAACTTCAGTCACATAGCGACCAGCTTTTGAAACATTCGACTATCGATTTAGCCTATGGTACTCCCTAATTTACCTTCTATTTTCAAGGAAGCAAATAATAACACCCTTTCTGCTATTTTTTTCTCGATTAGTATCAAGTAAATAGAAGAATAGCTTTTTAACAATTTATTGTAGAGATGTAGAGAAAGTCATGTGAATGGAACACATTAGATTTTTTTAAATTAAATTCGTTGCCCTTTTAAGCTTATGCTACAATTCGTGAAACAGTGAATTTAATCATATGCTACTGTTTTCTCATTTTATAAATGCACACAAACTTTTAATATTCTAAGAAATACTAAAATAAATGACAGATACTAGTCTGCAGTGAATCTATTTTGTATCACATGAGAAAACTGTTTACGGAAGGCAGATAATAACTTTATAGCTTTAATTTTTTCAATCCTCCAAAGAGGGTTAAGTGGAGGTGTATAAATAGTCCAGCTGGATTGTTCGCAAATCGTTCAACAAAAGTTTGTGATCTTCTGTGACTTAGAAGAATTAAAAGCGTAAACTAAAACAACTGAAAGTATCCGAGTCAGTTGGGAAAATCAGCTCCGTGCAGCATGTTACCACGGCAGCCTAGTTGGTTACTCCAACCGAAATATCGGAAAATCATAATTCATATTTCGTTTATAGCATTGGATTTTTCAGTCTGGTTTTACCTTCAATCCTTGTTCTACAAACATTTGAACTATGTGAAAGAACAATTAATTAAAATTGAAAGTATGTTTTCTGTATAAACTTTAAAATAAAAGTTTACACTACCTGAAAAACTATGCAAGTAGGCCCAATTAATTGTAGTGGGGTAGTTTAGAAGAGATTTGCTTATGAGTATAGATGTTTGATTAAAGCTTTATGCATTTTTTAGATTACTGAACCACAAATATATGTAGACTGGAGTAATTAAAATACTTCTTCCTTTAAATTAAGGCAAATGGAATCATTATAGTATAACTTTTCCCTTTACTTCAATGCACTACAAGTTATTTCCTTAAATTAATGCAGTTCTAAGATATTTAATACTTTTCGTATACTGCACTTTTCAACACCTGACCACGCAAAGAATTGGATTTTTATACCAAAACAAACACATTTTAAAGCATTTGACTGTCAGTTAAGCCTAGTGTATCCCCTTATTTTCCTTCTACCTATAAGGAACAAAGGAATAAAACAGTTTCTGCTATTGTTTATCTCGATTAGCATGAAGTGGAAGAATAAGCTTAACAATAATTTGATACAGAGAGGTTCAGGTTTTTTTTTTACTTTCTCTACACGTAAAATGTACATAGTGTATAGAGAAGGTATTGTATTCCACCCAAAAATTCGATGCCAAGCTTTCACCGGAAATACATGTTTTGGATCCCCCTGAATAAAAAAAAGCATTTTTAGAAAAATGTCCGTGTGTGCATCTGTGGAAAGCATAGCTCAAAAACGAAAAGAACGTTAAATACCAAACTTGGTATTTAAGTTTGGTATCTTCCAAGGATGTGACACGAAGATGTTAAAGAAAATCCCCCCTCACCCAACCAACTTTTACATGGAACCTTTTTCGGAAATTTTTATTTTCTTAAAAATGGTTCTAACGATTTTGATTAAAATAGCGTATATTAAAGATATTTACCTGACAAATTAAATGTATATCTTGAATTTTCTGGGAATAGCCTCTGAAGACTATTCTGGATCGATTTTACGGAATTTTTTATAACTGCTAAACCGTAAGAGATATACAAAAGCTTACCACACAAAAAAATGTAAAGTACTTTAAAGCACAGAATTTATGTTATATACTTTTTTGGTGGAGTTGGTCGCTTATAGATATTCCTTGTTTTTGGTTTCAACTTTGAAAAACTTATACTTTTCTCATGCAAACAAAGGAACTTCAGTCTCATAGCAACCAGCTTTTGACTGTCCCGTTAACCTATGATACTCCCTTATGTTGCTTCTACTTAGAAGAAAGCAAGTAATAAGACTATTTCTGCTATTTATTTTTTCTCGATCAGCATGAAGTAAAAAGTAGCATAAGCTTTTTAACAATTATTTGTTACAGAAATGTAGAGAAAGTTATGTGAATGGAACACATCATGTTTTCCTATAAAAGTTTTACGTTGTTTGGATTAATTAACTCGCTGTGACATAAACTGTTACCTTCATCTAGCTAGCAATATCTCTATAAAGAGTTTAACCTGCCTAGCATAAAATCGCGTCCCATCATTGTTTATGCATAGCCCATGCTGCATAGCAAAACTAGTTTCCGCACCAGTAAGCTTCTATTTATGTGCAAAAATGTAGTGCATGCTTTGGGATAAAATGTTATTACCTATCCTGTACACTGACATACCTACTGACTAATTACATCATGGCCACAATTATGTTACCCAGAGGCAGCGCTGTTGTGGTTATGGAACACTAGGCGATTGTTCCCAAGCAGTCAAAGCCTGTTATATTTGCTATGGGGAGGTGATGAAAATAGCGCTGACAAGGGAATTGCAGGTTATGTGGCGAGCTATTCCCTGATGAAAGCTAACAATGTTAGCACTCGCAAAGGAAAAAGAGCACGCTAAAATCCTTTGCGAATATTTAACTGTAATTATAGGAATTTAGCTACAAAGACCGTAAAAAAGTACATAAAATTAAAACTGCGTCCTCATGTGGGGGAGTCTTTGCTGTAGCATAATAAGTTATTAAACCTATTTCCAATAATTTCTCCACGGACGACATTATTGATAGGAGAGACGTCTAATAAATAATGCAAATTTTTTTTTTCTCCGGCAATTTTTGTTGAAAAAGTTTAAACTTTGTGTAGGATATCTTTAAATTTTCCAGCTTCACCTCATTCAGTTTGAAGTGATAAAACCCGACAGATAAATAATAACAACTTAATAAAAAAACACGAAAAGAAACGAAAGAAATATAACAAATGAAATAAATAAAAAGGAAGAATAATGTAAATAAGATAGAATTTAGGGAAACAAATAAAGTAATAGAATGCAATCAGGAATAAAACAGAATGAAAACTGCTTAAATAAAACTATCTATTTAAAAGGGAAATATATAACCGAAACAGAATTGGTTAAAAGTACGAAATCTCATGACTAATGAAAATGTGACAAGATATAGAAATGCAACATATTCTCAGCCAATAAAGTCAGTGAAAGTAACCGAAATACCAAAAGCCTAAGACCATGACAGAAAATTGGCTGCGAATAGATTCTCGTCTAGCCGCCAGAGCTCAGATTGGATTCGATTCACGCGGGAAGGAAATTAAGAAGGAGATGCGAGGTCTATTAGCGGGACGGGATATGGTGAACTATTTAACTGTATTTGTGAACGGTTTTGACGAGGCTCGGATCTGAAACCAGTTCTTGGAGTTTGGACGGCCAGGGGAACGGGTGCATTATCAAGTGCGGTACAGTAAACGGCATGTAGGAACAGAAATAAGTGGTAGTGTTCCTTTAAGGCTCCCCTGCACAAAACCAACCCCGAGATACTCAAACCATTTTCTTAGTTAGCCGGCAACCTAACTTCCTCCTCCCCTTCCAAAGCCCAGGCCATATCTTCACAAGTTTCAACAATTTGCGATAGGTGGCAGCACTAAAACTAGCCTTCAAAATGACATCTGTAATGGAAGTGCGTTCCAAACAGAGCAGTTGCTGAGTTTTGTTTTTTTTTTTTCTTTTGTTTTTTTTGCAGAAATCCAGAGCATCACATACATTCAAAGGCGCTTGTAGGATGTCTACGGAGAGCTGGCAGTGGACAAAACCACGGCGAGGCGTCTGCCATCATCACAAGATGAATCAGAGCTGCCTGATCTCCCGCGTGCCAGCCTGCCGTATACTCCTGCAACGTTCGAACTCCCTTATATGAAATGATTGACGAATCACAAACAAACGCCTCGCGCCTCAACTTGGCGTTTCTGTTGGTAGTGCTAAATGACTTGTCCAGTAGTTGGGGTACTCAAAAGGTTTGTTCTCGTTGGGTTCGTCGACGCCTATCTGATGACCATAAAGATCACAGAAGGACCATCTTTGCGGAATTGCTTGCTCGTTATGTGGCTGAGGGTGACAATTTTTTGCGAAATATTATCACAGGCGATGAAACATGCTTTCATCACTTCGGTGGCAGCATACCAAGTGTCCTTTGGAGAAAAAGTTAAAAGTTGTGTCCTCAGCTGGTAAAGTCACAGCTACGGATTTCTAGGACTCTGAGAGGCTCATGCTGTTCGATCTCCTCTCTCATGCTGAAATGATCAACTTTGAAGTGTATTGTGCTACTTTAAGGAAATTGAAGAAACGACTTCAGCGTGTTCGTAGCCACAAAAATGCAAATGCAGTTCTCATTGTGCATGATAACACAAGACCTCATACAAATCTGTGCACCCGAGAGGAGCTCACAAAACATAAGTGGACAGTTCTTCCTAATGTACCCCACAGCCCAAATCTCTCACCTTTCGACTTCCAGCTATTTGACTCAATGAAGGATGTACTCCACGGGAAGTACTAAAAGGATATGGAAGTTATTGACGCAGCAAGACATTGGCTCCGACACAGACCAGTAGATTGCTACCATGCAGGCACACAGGCACTCCCATCAAGGAGGTGCAAGGCCGTAGCATTGAACGGAGATTACGTTGAAAAATAAGAGTTTTGTAGCCAAAACATTGGGGAATAAGATATTGTGTTTGAATCCAAAATAAAATCAATCTTCTTTAAAAAAAAAAAAGTGTGATTACTTATTGAAACTCCTTCATACATTATCATCCGCTATCAGTCACCACTAAAAATAGTGCAAAAACTAAAAGGCATAAGACCACTGACTGGTGTTCACGCAAAGCACTGTTGCCTGAGGTAACTCTGTACTTTGTAATTCAGGCCACATTAAATGTACTCAAAACTAGTGATGGAACGATACCACCACTTTTCGATAATCGATACTCGACACCGTAGTGATTTTTGAGCACCGATTCTCGATATTCACTGCATAAAAAGTGTAAAGGAATGCTTGTTCACTGAATTATGTTCTTATTAGTCACTTCTGTGTATAAGCGCATGGAACCTATTTTGGAGAGTACTTTGCATTGTTTTATTTGATGTGGCTGTTAAACTACATATCTCAACATAGAAAGCTGGCGTTTTGTTCTCAACTCTCAGTGGTCACAGCGTATGTTTTGCGACATTTGGGGAAATTCAAGCATGGCTTTTGCAGTAGAGGTTTTGTGAACTTCATTCGCTATGCGATTCCAACATGATTCTTTAAATTTGTTTTATTGTGCGACTTCTTACATAGATGGCCTGGGATAGATTCTAGAGAACTGCGTATGGGATTTGTAGTGAATGAAGTGGCATCTCGGGGGTTATCCGGTTCCTCCGCCATTCATTCCACCAATTGCGCCATTATCATGTCTCTGTCATCCATTGCAGCTTCATTTAATATCATCCACTTTCACACTTTCATACTAGCATCGGGCTGATCATCCATCCTGATTTCTCTCCGATCCAGGACTCTTGTTACTCAAGCAGGTGTGTGTTGTTAAAAGGATATGGAAATCTTCGCGGCTAGATCAGCAACAACGATGGACGTCGTGGCTAGGCAGTTATATATCCTATCCACACCATGCGCTACGCACTACCGAAATATTTTTCCATTTTCTCCTGTGATAATTTTGCAGTTAAGGAAGCACTGGAGTACACCATTCAAACTGCCAATCAGACGGAATGAGTAATTTACACTGATTCACTAAACACAATTCTTTCCACTCGGAATCAAATTTCATACGGGAATACAAAAGACAAAAGCGACAGTAAAATCTTTGTATATCGAACCTAAAATAACATACACATTGTTTTACTTCTGACCATGAAAAAATAATGAATTGCTTGTTTTCTTATGCATTTCCATGCGTTGAATGATAAGACTATAGGTAAAGTATGTCACCTATTAAAGGAGAATAATGGATTAAAGACATAATCTTCTCCAAATGGGGTAAAATTACAAAATATTTATTATAACTATACTTTCATGCATTTATAAAAATTTTGATTTGGTCTGAGTTATATCATGCCATCATCCTTTTACACCCACAAATTATCGCTCTTCATTACGTTTTACAAACAACGGTTTACTCAGTTCTGGATGAACAGAAAGCTCATCATCCCAGTCTGCAAATATCGCTTCGAACATATGCCCAGAAGAGTTTCATTTCTTTAAGAGAGTTTACCTATAAAACTTACTTACCTCTATTAACATCTGGGACTGCTAGTCCAGAGATCTACTCTTTTCGACTTACCCACTCCAGTATGAGCCACTGATTTTCTCATCAATCAATTTTCTCATAAATCTGCTGAGGTGCTTTTTTGTAACTTTGTTTGATACTTATACTTGAACAGAGGAGAGATCTTGAATTTTAACTAAATGAGAAATTTGAAGAAACACGATCTGTAGACTACATTTATTTACGAGTCCTTGCAGATGCATTGTATTGATAAACACCGTTTTGTTACTTTTTTTTTTTTTTTTTTTTTTTTTTGAAGAGTCGATTGAGCATGATATTAATGATCATTATATTTGCATTTAATACTTCAACTTATGCTGAAGGTAGAAAAATAATTGCATACTCATTTTTACTGCTACATGTAGTAAATATGGAAATCATCGTAATTTATCAAAAATTCAATCATAGATTTTACCGGAAATATTTTTTTCAGGTGTACTAAAGTCAGATAAACCATTTGTATAAAAGTGTGTGTGTACGTGTGTATGTGATGCAAACGAAGATTGTCAGGAAATCCTCTACCTCAAAATGCCCTTTACGTGGAAATTTTTCGAAAATTTACTTTTTTCAAAAATGGCCCTAACCATTAGGATTGAAGTATTATACGTGTAAGACATTTTCATCACGAATTAAATACACATCTATCTAAGAGTATTTTCAGAAATCCTCTTCATAATTTATGTCTAGCATACATAGTAAACAAGGAGATAAACAACATTGTATTACACATATAATGTACATTTTATTAAAACACAATATTTCCAAACTATTCCTTGTTATTGGTTTGAATTTTTAAAAATATGTACCCACCTTTCTCAAATAGGAAGTGGTCATGTTTTTCCTCTCCTGGTCATGCAAAGAAAATGTGATTTCAAAGCAAATACAGATTGATCAATTGTTAAAGTTTTAACTAATAGCTTCAACCATTATGCCTATAAGGCGTTTATAGAATAGCATCCATAAACGTTTAATTCAAATTAATAGAAGGATAAGCCCTTGTAAGAATATTTTTTGAAGTTAGGGTGCAGAAAAATTATGTGAATACATGTCAAACCTTTGTATTATTTTATGCAAATTTAAATAACGTTCGTTCTCAAAACCGAGACAAAATCTCCTGTTCTCTTTACGCCTTCAAGTCTTCGATTTACTTATTTACAAAACACTGTCAATGCTTTATTCCTGACGACAAATATAGACAGTGCCGATCTCATCCAGCTTTCTTACTTCCACATAGCAGTTCTATTTTCCCATTTATTTACTTTGAGACTCCATTTAGTATGGGTATACTGATGTGCTTTAATTTTAAACATCTAAACCAATATTTAAAAATCTGATGTGTTCCATTCACATGACTTTCTCTATATCTCTGCAAGAAATTATTGCTAAAGAGCTTATGTGTCTATTTACTTTAGGCTAATCGAGAAAAATAGTCAGCAGAAATAAGTCTTATTACTTGCTTCCTTGTAAGTAGAAGCGAAATAAGGGAGTACCATAGGTCAAAGTAATAATCAAAAGCTGGTTGCTATGTGACTGAAGTTCCTTTGTTTGTATGGACAGGAGTTTACAAATTCCTATTTAAGAAAACTAAGTTATCATAGGTGAAACCAATAAAAAGGAGTATCTCAAAAACGATCAACTCCACGAACAAAATGTATATAACATAAATTGTGTGTTTCAACGTGCTCTACATTTCTTGTGTAGTGCGTTTTTGTCCATCTCTTACGGTTTAGCAGTTATGCAAAATTCCGTAAAATTCGTCTTGAATAAAGTAGTCTTCAGAGGCTATTCCCAGAAAATTCAAGATATACATTTGATTTTTCAGGTAAATGTGCTTAATAAATGATATTTTAATCAAAATCGTTAAAGCTATTTTTGCGAAAATCAAAATTTTCGAAAAAAGTTCCATGTAAAGGATAGTTAGGGGTGGGAGTATTTTTCTCAAAATCTTTGTGTCGCATCCCTGGAAGATTCTAAACTTAAGTGCCAAGTTTGGTATTTTACCGACTTTTCGTTGTTATCGTGTTCTCTCACACACACACACGCACACGCGCACGCACGCACACACGCGCACGCACGCGCACACGCGCACACACACGCACACACACACACACACACACCTTCTCTATACACTATGTACATAGTACGTATAGAGAAAGTAAAAATCTGATGTGTTCCATTTCTCTACATTGCTGTAACAAACTATTATTAAAAAGCACATTCTCCTATCTACTTTATGATAATCGAGATAAACATCAGCATAAATTGCCTTAATTACTTGCTTTCTTGTAAGCAGAAGGGAAATAACGGAATAAACTAGGCTATAGCGATAGTCAAATCTTTTTAATAGCAGGTTGAAATCCGTTTCTATGCAAAGCCAGGAGTTTACAACTTCCTGTGTGAGAAAGGTATTTTGATTCTGAAACAAATAACAAGGAATATTCTCAGAAATAGTCAATTCAACGCAAAAAATGCATATGACATAATTTGGTGTATTAACGTCATCTAAAATATTTGGGTAGTAAGTTTTTTTTTTATACTTCTATCGGTTTTCCAGTTATGCAAAATTAATTCAATATAGAGGCTATTCCCAGAAATATCAAGAAATACATTTTATTTTCCATATAAAGTACACGATAATCCACGTTGAACCTTACTTATATTAAATATTTGTATACCACTGTTTAAGAAAATACTAAATATATTTAATATACGGTATTTTAATCAAAATCGTTAGAACTTTTTTTGAGAAAATAAAAATTTTCGAATTTTTTCCATGTAAAGGGTAGTATGGGGTGGGGGAATTTTTCTCAAAATGTTCTTGTCGCATTCCTGAAAGATACTAAACTTAAATACCAAGTTTGGTATTTTACCGACTTTTTGTTTTTGAGTTATTTTGTTCACAGACACATGGACCTATACACGGACCTTTTTCTAAAAATGCTTTTTTTTTGGATACAGGGGACCCTAAAATGTATATTACCGGTGAAATCTCGGCATCGAATGTTTGGGTGGAGTGCAATCCTTCTCTATACACTATGTACATAGTACGTGTAGAGAAAGTAAAAATTCGCTTCACTAATATACGGATGGCGGTAATGAAGTAAGCTTCTAACCCATGGAGCTCAAAGCTAACCACAGATTACAAAACAGGACGTTTATGAACTAACGCCCGGTAGTTTTTGTATGTGTGCAACAAACGCTACCGCACAAATCCCGGAGCGTTGTGACTCGACAGAGAAATCCCCGCTGCAGCTGCGCATTTGTTTTAAACTTCAGTGAGCATAGGACAATGTGCAGCGTTAGTGCGTCACAAAACAGCTAGATGTGCCTTTTGTTCGCACACTAAAAGGCAGACAGGAATCATGACAAATGGAAGAAACCTCAGTTACACTTATTAAAGATGAGCTAATTTTTATATCTACCGGAAGCATTTCATAGAGATTCTGTCGCACTTTTCTTTATTACTCTCTATTAGTATGTACATGCATATTTATATGCTCACATTTTTAATTGATTTATTTTGGGCAGATCTAACCATTTCAGAGATATTCCTTGTTGTTAGTACAATGTTAAAACTTTAAAACTTTTCTCATTTGGGAAAGCCTCATGAGTTTCGTGTCTCTTTTGTTTTACTCCTGAAAAAAAAGAATCAAAATTCAATTACCCGCATAGGGAAATGTTTTAAAACCTTTGACTGTCACTTTAGTCTAGTGTATTCCCATATTTACCTTCTACTTGAAGAAAATTAGCTTTTGCAAAAAAAAATTGTTTCCGAATATGCATCATATTTTTGTAAGACAAAACGAACAGTTTCTGATGTCGCCGTATGCCTATACGCACAAGTTAACTCCTTTTATTATAAATTAATAAAACCAGGGTTAACACATTAGCTTGAAATACAGGTGAAAGTCTCGCAGAGGAAATATTAACCATAATATTAAAATAATGGAAAATGACTATCGGAAACGAACGGTTAGACCACTCGCGGCCCGGATTCGATCCCAAACGACAGCATGCGAGATTTGTGGTGGACAAAGCGGCGCAGGAGCGTGTTTTCTCCGGGTTCTCCAGTTCCCTCTCCATGACATTCAATTGGTGATCCATCTTCATTCCGTCTATAATCAGTATCATCGCCTGAGGTACCAGAGTAGTGAAAATAGTCGTTAAACACTATAAAAAAAATCGGAACAGAAAGTGACAGGATTAAGCGGAGATTAGATTTTCAAAAAGATGACATTCTTAGATTTTTGTGACACTTATAAACTGCTAAAACATAAGAGATGGACAAAACTTACAACACAAAAATATACAGCACCTTAATATACACAATTTATCTCATACACATTTTTTTCGTGGAGTTGATCGTTTTTGAGATACCCCTTGTTTTTGGTTTCAGCTTTAAAAAACGTACTTTTCTCATACAGGAATTTAACAATTCCTGTCCACACAAACAAGAAACTTCAGTCACATAGCAAGCAGCTTTTGACTTTAACCAATAGTACTCCCTTATTTCGCTTCTACTTACAAGGAAACAAGCAATATGACTATTTCTGCTGATTTTTTCTCGAATAGTATGAATTAAATAGAAGCATAAGCTTTTGAACAATAATTTGTTGTAGAGATATAGAGAAAGTCATGTGAATTGAACATCAGCTGTTATTTTTGTTTAGTAAGTGTCGCTAGTTTTTTTTTTTACAGAATTCAACATTTTCTGGTCAAATGTTTACAATATAGTATGTGAATACCTATTTTATTTATGAAATAATTCAGGTATCATTCGACGGTGTAGCCGAGTATTTATCGGTTAAGTCGGACGACTTAAGACACCGAGTGTGATAAAAACACCCGATTTTTTTTTTTTCTTTTCATCTATGTAGCCCTCTTAAACATCCACTGTGATATCGAGGGCTTTGCATTAGAAACAACTCGTTGTCTGTGTTTCTTTGCGTTGGGTTTAAATTGTTTTATTTTCCTTGATCACATTCATTCACTCTCACATACATACTTCCAAATTCTAGTGTCTTGCCTTCTTTGGTGCTATTAATACGTGTGGTTATTCAAAACAAAATAATTCAGGATGAATTTTAATCAAACTATGAAATTGAAGGAAAACAAATGCTATCCCTCTGAATAAACACGCTTTTTTATTATTAAATTATCTAAATAGTACATAAAACGTACACTATTTTTATCCTCTTTCACTACTATTCCCTCCATTTAAATTATTTCTTGTGAACCTTCCATTTCTACCCATCTTTATGGTCCGTGTCTTATCGGAAAGGTATGTAGACATAGGCTAGACATTGAGGGTGACACCCCATACAGTGAGACTTACTCAAATATATTGTGGCCACCGCCCCAAAGGAGGAAAGAGTGAAGTTAAGGAGCCATAGGAGGCTACAGTCCACAGGTAGACTGGCCACAGGGAAGCGCAGAAATCCCTAACAGTTTCAGGCATTGAATAGCTGGAAGGAGACTGAATACCCGCCGACCAAGCAGTCCTGTAGGGACTACGGAGAGCAATCTTTCCTATGAGCAAGAGTCTGGTCATATGTGCGGCAACGCCATGCGCTACGAAACCTTTAAGTACAGCTCAAAGACGGGAAGAAACTGAACTAAAATAGAAATTATGGAAAGAGAGACGTGTTAGATGACAAAACGACTCCAGCATTCACCTATCGACCAGGGAAAACATGAAAAAGTCACGGTCAGAGTAGGTGGTTGACGGAAAGCGAATCCGAGACCTTAAGAATGCAAGTGTCCTTCGTTACGCAAACTTCGTGCTTGGTCATGATAAACAGATTGGTGCCCATAAGGTAGAAGATCGTTACTTATAACATGAATTTAGATGATTTTACTTTGACAGGATAGGGTTTTTAATCTTCTCTTAAAGTGTTGAGGCCTTAATATACTAAGAACATCACTTTTACTGAATGTACATTTCTTTTCGAATGTGTCGTTATTTTCAGTGTTAAACATATTGTCTGTTCGACTTCGGGGGAAAAATCATCCCATCATGCAATGACTGTACCCATTCTGAGAGGAAGACACCCAGCGTACGTTATACGTTAAATAGGATAATGAGGATAGGGGCGAAATGAGAGGACCTATAGTTTTAAATGTGGGCCGAGTTAAAATCACCACCTCAGAGACACCCAGCGTACGTTATACGTTAAATAGGATAATGAGGATAGGGGCGAAATGAGAGGACCTATAGTTTTAAATGTGGGCCGAGTTAAAATCACCACCTCAGAGATTGGAATAAAACCACGGACCCTCAGAACGACTGACTTAAACGAAACCAAGGCACTACCCCCGGCGACCTTCCCAGTAGTTATAGAAGTGACACCCCCTTAGGAGTTACAAGCCAATGCCTAGGAGTTAGAAGCCTGTCGGGGAGCCTACGGCACGAAACCACAGAACGGAGTACCTGTTACGAAGGACATGCATATGAGGAAGTGGATGATATGAAATGTCAGCGAAATTAATTATTGGAAAGGTGACGATGGAGCAATTGGTGGAATGAGTAGCGGGCGAAATCGGAAGACGGAGTAAACCCGCCCTGGCGCCGTTTCGTCCACTATGAATTCCACATCTGGGCGCTTGGGTTCGAGCCCGGGCCGACTAGATGGGAGACGAGAGGTCTAATCACTCACCCATGGTGCCCCCAGGTAAATTAGTACGACTCTTAAATAAAGTTATACTCTAATAGTTAATGTTTTCTGCATCGAATTTGTAAAATTATTCAATTGCATTGCTTGCCTCTAATAGGTTGAAGTTGAAGAGAAAACGTTTTCAAGAGCTCGCAAATAAGAACACATTATTAAACTTTCTACCTCCATTCAGAATCAAAGTCATTCAGCTGGAATAGCTTTTTATTCGAAAATGAAATCATAACCATGATAAAAAGTTGATATCGAAATTGAAACACCCGCTGAATGGGAAACATTTTCGTACACGAGAGAATATTTTCAATGCAGCGAGGTGTGAAATTGGAGGATTTAATAATGGTAAAGTTGATGGAATTCGCTGCTTTCCTCAGATTTAGCAACCAATGATTGAAACCTTACAGAATACTTTGAAGATGTTTGTGCACGGAATTTATAATTCAACATGCTCGTTTCACCATGTTGGAATAAACAATTAAGCGTTTGTTTATAGTTTCCTTGGGTTAAAATTCTTCGAAAATGTTGGTGTTGATTAAAGCTTGTCTTTAGAGCATTATATCTACTTTGATTTATTTTTAATGTATCTTATTACTTAAGGCAATAAATCAATGAAACTTGAAACTCATGGAAACTTAAATCACAAATATTCTTCTTACTATTAGTATATATATATATATATATCCCCCCTTGGTAGTGTGTCTGCCTCACATTCAACAGGTCGCGAGTTCGAGCCTCGCTTAGGGTGAGTTTCCGAATAAAGTTTTTTCGGGGGTTTCCCTTATCCTGAGAAGACGAATGCTGAGTAATTTTAAGCTCCAAGGATCCCTAGATCATTTGAGCATTATTTCACCAATTTAATTCACCGTCCGATATGCCCAACCAGGTTAAGGCAAAAAAACATTTACGGGAACACAAAATGTAATTTTTTTTATTAGTGGACTTACCCTCTCTTTATGTAGGATTGACAATCTCCTAGGACTTGGGTCAAAAGCCTATCGTGGAACCACACGAACCACAAAATGGAGAAGCGCTCACATGTGGGACCTTGGACGAAGTGGCATTTGGGCGGGTTTCTCCGGGTGGAGCACTTTGCCCTATCACTCATCTCGCCAATTGCTGCATCATCGCCTTACCTATAATCAATTTCGCTTACATTTCATATCATCCACTCGTTCCAGGTTCTTCATTTTATGGTTCGTGTCGTTGGCTCCCCGTCAGGCATCTGATAGTTAGTCACCCTTGTAAGTCCTAGAGTGGTTGTCAAGTCCTACATAAGGGGAGGGTATGTCGGCTACAAAAAACATTAAAATTGGGAGTTCCCGTAAATCAGTATTATTTATGTTTACCGCTCACCTAATCTCAATAGTCTTTCGTTACCAGTCAAAATATCACAATGTACTACATAACCCCTGTCAGATTTTCCTTCAATTAGTACCACAACGTACACTACACAATGAAAACATATCACAACCTAGTTTCTGTCCCGCTATCGGTTGCCAACAGACTATCCCTACTGATGATACATGGAATGAGAATTCGAAAAGGAAATTTGAAAGAAAACGTTCAAGAGTCAGGTTTAGGATATCCACCCGGAACTTATTAATTTCGAGAATTGAGAAAAATTTCAGCCAAGGTGGACAATTCTGGCTAGATTAAATTACTGACCTTGACACAAGTATACAATATTCGGTGGGATTGAGGACAATGTCTAATAGCTTAAAATAAATTCCGAAAATGCTTTTGACATTTCTCAAATTTTAATTTTCGTAATTATTTTTCATGTAATATTAGGGCAGCTGTGTTTCTATTTATTATAGATAACAGTTTAACGATTCAAGTGGCTTTATCAAATTCAAAACGCCCACATGGTTTGCTAATTTAATGATTGACAATAGCAAAAAGTGCATATATCATGGGTGTTGCACATTGAATAAAATTGTAACTTGTCCAGTTCTCACTGTAACCTCCACTAGGTTCTCAGTGCTAATGTGATCTAGTTCAAAATTTCGCTGTCACTTTACCTCCTTCGCGACATAACGGCTTAATGAAATGCGCTTGACGTAACCTTAATTCCGGAAAATTCACCCCAGGGAAACCGCACGCAAGATATCTCGTACACTCAGCGAAAAGAGGGAGACTTACAGAAGATTTTGGTGATTTGACGGTTAGGATTGTGGTCTACGGTGCGCGGAGAGCGCTACATATCACCGTTTATCCCTCAAACAGCCCGGCGTCAACCTTCTTAAGCTTGGTTCATAGCATAGGGGTCACAATACTTTCATTATTATAGAATAAAGAAGAATTCTATAAGCAGTACTTTTTTTTCGTTTGTAGTTAAGGTAAGGTCATCCATTTAGATATGAATCTAGACGCATTCTAATATCTCTTTAAATGCAAATTCTACATTAATCACAGTTCTAAGGTTGAGTAAATAGATTGGCAGACTGTCCCCAGCGTGTTAACTTATCCTTATCCTGATGTAACTTTTATTTTTACTCCTTTATTTGCCTTTTGTAACGGTTTATTAGTAGAGGAGGGTTTCCTTTGTAAGTTGCTGTACGCTAAACTTAATTTCTACTCGCTCCATCAAGTAACAATAACAATAATGACAAAACCAATAATGATTTTTTACTGTTTTCATATAACGATTTTAATGTTTAAATATAGCTACTCTATATGCGGCATTCAGTTTTATGGAATTATTTAAATTACTGAGAATTACAATTAAAGTTTCTCCATCCTACGGATTAGTTTGTATAATCTGATATAAAATGAAATAATAATGCATAAAGAAAAAATCTGGCTAGCTAGCTTTTAAATTCTTTCTCCGTATTGGTAGTGCTCCGTTCTAAAAGCAATTCTAATGCAATTTACTCGAAGCCTTTATTGCCTCCACAGCCTCAACTTAAAAATACCTAAAAGGTTATATGGAACACACATATTTCAAACATAAATGTTCGCTTCTTGCTTATTACAAAGGTGAATGTCTTCTGATCTCCAAAAAAGTCCTGTAGACAGTTGCAGGAACACAGTGTGAAAGCATACCGTATTATTTTTAAAATTCCATATTACATATGCTTTTCGGATTGGTTAATACTCTTGATATCATATAAACATAAAAAAAAACACTAATAAAGTATTTCTCATCTACTGCAGACAATTATAATCTTAAGCAAGAGATATGGTTTAACCTATAATAATTATGCTTACGTATATAAAATAGGTTTTTAGAATAAAATTTAACAACCCCTATGCATGGGTTATATTAAGTATTGCCACTACTACTGTAGGCGAAGTTTACATATTTGACTGCCTCCGTGGTCGACTGATCAGCGAGCTGACTTCTCACCCGGAGGTCCAGGGTTTGATTTCCGACTGGGGCGCGGGAGTTTTACCAGTATCCATGATCACGTTCGCTAAAGTGCCTCACTTTAGTGCTTCATGGCGCAGAAAAACGTGGGTTCGGGTCCCGCCTTGGGTATGGGTGTTATATGTGTTTGTAAAATGTGTACATGTGTGTGTGTGTATTAGTATAAAAAACAAACAGTAATCAAACAGAAAACAAAGTCAATTTTGGGACAATGAAAAAAGAGGAAAAGGGAATACAGCATCGGAGTCCCAACCAGACTCCGAAACTGTATTATATATTATATTAGCCGGGCGGCCAAATTTGTCTGCATTTCCTGGTTAAGTTTATTCATTCACTATATATATATATATATATATATATATATATATATATATATATATATATATATATAATATAAAATATTCACCACGTCAGTAAATTTGTTTGAATATTATACATGTGTACGTGTCGAATAATCTGAAAACTGACATAACCGCTTTAGATAATTCTTTCAGAATTGAAACGCCCAATTCATTCTGATGTATATGAAGTAATAAAACACTTCTAAATTCACTTCAGAAGTTACTAAACGATTTTGAAGTTACTAAACGATTTTGAAGTCCCTAGAACTTGAATGCAAGCACATTGGAGTTATAAAAGAGCATGGTTACAAAAGTGGCTATGATTTTTTAGTTACATCGAGTAAAAACTAGTTAGATTTACCCCATAGAATACACATAGTTGCTGCGCTTTTACATTTTATTGAAAGGAATATACTCAGATGGCCACGACGTAATACTTCAAAAGACACAAAAAGAGTTTATAAAGCAACAATCGATCCTGGTTATATTTGTTTCTTTAACTAGCATGTATCAAATACTGCAGAAGTGTGCGTAATGAAACATCTGAATAACCTTTATTGTAATTTTACAGATCTAAATTTTCTGGGTGTCAAAAACTTCTAAACGTCCTTACGTACGCAAGTTATTCTTTCATTATTTCTGTCTTTCTTTTCATTAAGCTTAATGTTCTTTAAACTGGGTAGTATATCCGACGATGATTGAAATCGGTGGTGAAATGATGCTCAAATAATATCGAGGTCCATAGAGCTTAAAAGTACTCGACATAGTTCTCTTAGGATAAGGGTAACCCCGAAAAAAAAACACAGGAATTCTTGATTATGAGGATGACGCGCTACCACTAAACTACCGAGGCGGAATAGTTTTGCTTATTTCCTCTGTATTTATGTTGTAATTACATCTTTAGATGGTATGCCAAATAGCTGTATAAAGAGAGATAATTGCTAACAGTAGAAATCAGTGACTGATATTTTAGATTATCCAAAAAGATTATTTTTCTCGATGGTAAGGCTTAGTTTTTCAATGAGGTTAGCTTGGTGGCCAGGGAGTACGGAATCTTATTGGTTATAATTATATGTTATGGGGTTCTACATTGTTTGAAAATTATATAAATTTATGACCATAAAGAAGCTACTCGCGTATGTTTATTATATTTTGATTTCTTACATGCTATTTATTTACTCCCTTTCCAGACTTAAGTTTCAATTAAAGAGTGATTTTCAACTATAAAGAGCTTAAAATCTGCCACAGCGACTTTCCAATTGGAACTCTGTCGCGGCCCGACATTGCTTGCTAAAATGCTGTTATTCGTAGGCATACATCTGACACGTGTGCTTATTTCCACAATATCTTCCACCTTAAGCAAGGAAGTAAAGAACCTGTAAATGCAGTGCCTGACTTTAGTCAGTAAAATTAATGTTGTACAGTTAACCATATGTATGCTTAGCATTAAGATTTAATCTTCTAATTTTGTTATACTTAGCGTGTAAAAATTATGCAAAAAACAGGGACACAAACTGCGTTCATGAATCACTTGCTTTCTCTGCTTAATACATAAATCGTTATTCTTGAAAGCTTTCCTTTTATCGCTTTTTCATAAGCATCGCAAATGCAGTTTTACACAGCTCCATAGCTGGAAGATACATTGCTGGAGTCCAGATGCGCCCCAAGGCGTCTGCACAATCTACTAGTTAACTTATCCTAGTTGGTACGGGAAGAAATACGGTCCCCTGAGGTTTCTGAAGCAAATTAGAACAAAGCTGGACAAAGAGGAGACTACAGCGAGGAAAGCGCTTCTTCTAGTGCCTTCTCGGAGATAATATATTCACTACTCGTAACCTACTTATTCAAGTACTGCCACCTCTTGAAACATTGGAACACTTCCAGAATAAGCGCAAACATTGTGGCGGGAAAGGCGAGTTGTGCACCATACAGCACTTCTTCGTTGCCCTTTTCTGTCAAACATATATAAAACGCTTGCACGGAGAAAACTGTCTGAAGTTATGTATAGCAGAGCCCCAATATTTCGAGGTTCTCTGTACTTCGAGCTGGTCATTAAATTATACATAACATTTTACATAAAGCTAGAGTAAAATCCGGTGTTTACTTTCTCTACACGTAACATGTACATTGCGTATAGAGAAGGTATTGTAATGCACCCAAAAATTCCATACCAAAATTTCACCGGAAATACATGTTATGGACAAAGGTCCGCGTGTGTGACTGGACAGTATAGCTCAAAAACGAAAATACTTGGTATTTAATTTTGGTATATTCCAAAGATGGGACACGAAGATTTGCAAGAAAATCCCCCTACCCCCAACTACCCTTTACATGGAACTTTTTTCGAAAATGTTGATTTTCTCAAAAATGGCTAACAATTTGATTAAATCATACACTTAATAAATTTACCTGACAAATAAAATGCATTTGTTGAATTTTCTGGAAATAGCCTGTGAAGACTGCTTTATTCTGGATGAATTTTATGGCATTTTACATAACGGCTAAACCGTAAGAGATGGACAAAAACTGTCCACACAAAAAATGTAGAACACGTTAAAACACACAATTTACGATATATATCATAAATATATGTTGTTTTTTTTTTGTGGAGTTGATCGTTTTTTGTGATATTCTTTGTTATTGGTTTCCTCTTTAAAAAGCTTATAATTTTCTCATACAGGAATGTTTCAACTCCTGTCCTTACAAACAAAGGACCTTTGGTCACATAGCAACCAGTTTAGGCCTTTTTTTTTTTTTTTTTTTATTATTTGTGGAGTTTCATTACATACCTAAGATGGTTCTTACCATTTGAAGTTTTTGGGCATCTGTAGATGAGGTTTTATATCGTCTATGTTTTATAGTAACAGGAGCATATGGGGCCCATCTATTATTCGTTTCTTGTACAGGTCCGCTAATAACAATTATTGTTAATGCTGTGTTGATTGCATGTTTGTTTCATTCTTTGGATGTATTTAACTTCTTTAAACCTAATTCTACCCTGTTTATTACCTTTTCATTGCCTTTAAAATATTGAGATTATTTTTCGGAATGCAGGCAAGCAAATGGAAGGTGTTGCATTTCACCCATATTGAGATTACACTGAAAATACAAGTTTTGAGGCTACCTTGAATATCTTAGAGTCCAAAACATTTTAGAAGAAACACCGAGTATGTGTGTGAATAGCATAATTGAAAGGAAAACTGGAATAATTACCAAAATCTGTACTTTAGTTCCGTGTATTCCAAACATGTGACAAAGATTTTCAAGAGATCATTCACCACAAACTGTCCTTTAAATGGAACATTTTTAGAAATTTTTGACTTTTCTAAAAACACAATTTAAGTGCCAAAGTAGATACCTCCATGCTTATGGACATAACCTGCGAAATTCCTTATATGAGGTATAGTTACGCACTGCACAAAAAATGTGCATATTGTAAATCTCACTGATAATCTCTAAAACTGAGCCATTTCCCAGTTATCCTTTGCTGTTCGTTTGATGTTTTGTTTGAATTTATAACTATGCATTTCTTTCTAGCGAGGCATTGGAAGGAGAATGAAATTTCAAATTTTAATTCACTTTCCCTCTCCCCCTTGTAGCTATAATGAAATATATATTGCAATTTTTCAACAATAGTTTATAGAAGGTATAAAAGCAAATAAAGTATAGTGAATAAAGAAGCTATATGAATGTCGCATCAGATCTTTCTTCATGGTCTTCTAGCATGAGCTACCAGTATGAGACGGCGCTGGCGATGAAACAAAAGAAAGTGTTGTATTTCGTAACGGACATGGCAGTACTCATTCATTTAGAACAATCAAGTTGTTCCCTCCCTGTGACGTCATATGCTACTCGATCAATACGTGCGCATCGACTTCTCGAGCACAGACCTTCGCCACTAGCTTAATGTTGTCCAACCTCGATAAGGAAATCAGGTCGTTTATTGAACTTTCAATACCACATCTCTCCCACAGTTCATTTTTACTTTCTCTACACGTACTTTGTACATAGTGTATATAAAAGGTATTGTATTCCACCCGAAAATTCGATACCGAGATTTCACGGGAAAGGCATGTTTTGAGAATTCCTGAATCCAAAAAAAAAAAGCATTTTAAAAAATCACCGTGTGTGCATGTCTGCCTGTCTGTGGGCAGCATAGCTCAAAAACGAAAAGTCCGTTAAAAACCAAACTTGGTATTTGGGTTTGGTATTTTCCAAGGATGCGACACGAAGATTTTCAAGAATATCCCCCAACCCTCAACTACCCTTTACTTGGAACTTTTTTCAAAAACTTTGGTTTTATCAAAAATAGCTCTTACGATTTTGATTAAAATATGATATATTAAAGATATTTACCTGACAAATAAAATGTATATCTTGAATTTCCTGGGAATATTCTTTGAAGTCTAGTTTATTCTGAAAGAATTTTATGGAATTTTCCACAACTGCGAAACCGTAAGAGATGGACAAAAACTTACTAAACAAAAAGTTTAGAGCACGTTAAAACACAGAATTTATGTCATACATTTTCTTCGTGGAGTTGATCGTTTGAGATATTTCTTGTTTTTAGTTTCAGCTTTGAAAAACTTATACTTTTCTCATACAGGAATTTGTCAACTCCTGTCCGTACAAATAAAGGAACTTCAGTCACATATCAACCAGCTTTTGACTACCACTTTAACCTATAGCACTCCCTTATTTCGCTTCTACTTACAAGGAAGCAAGTAAAAATACTATTTCCGCTAATTTTTCTACATTAGCATGAAATAAATAGAAGCATGGGCTTTTTAACAATAATTTGTTGTAGAGATGTAGAGAAAGTCATGTGAATGGAACATCAGATTTTTTATATGTTGAGGAAAACAGAATAGCCAATTTAATGTTCTGGCTATCAGAACTGCTGTACTAGAATTCGCTTATACCAACGAAATCTCAACAACAGCGATTTCGTTAATCATTCTCAGTTTTTTCCTTTGTTTGAAAATCTCAACAAACAAAAAAGGTAGGTAAAATGTTCATCCATCCTTTCTGTCTGTCTCCCTCTCTCTCGCTCTCTCTCTCTGTATATGTTGTGTATGAGTCTCTGCAGTCTGACTCTGTATGCCGCAACATGTGTGATACCAAATTTGGCATTTATGAAGCTCAATATATTCCATACATACCACATGTTTTTCTCACCATTGATCAGCTCTGCATTGAGAGAAAACAAAGAAAAAAGACAATCAGATGTTTTGACAAATCAGAACTTCGATGCTATAATTTGCTTGGTTACTAGCTCGAAGTCGAAATATCAAAAGTAGGCGCATTTTATATACACACACACACACACATACAAATTCTTTTTGAAGTCTCTAAATGGAAAAAATAACTTCCAAAAATCAGATGTGTCCGTTTCACATGACTTTCCCTACATCTCTGAAACAAATTATTGTTTGCAAGCTTATTTTTCTAACATGCTAATCGATATAAACATTAGCAGAAGTGGTACTGTTACTTTTTTCCTTCTAAGTAGAGGGGAAACAATGGAATACAGTAGACTAAAACGATAGTGATTTTTTTAAAAGCTAATTGCTCTGTAATTAAACTTCGTTTCTTTGCGTAGCCAGGAGTTGAAAAGTTTCCGTATGAGAAAAGTTTTAATATTTTAAAGTGGAAGTAATACTCAGTAATATCTCCACGAAGAAAAAATGTAGGTGACGTAAATTGTATTCTGTAACGAGACTTGCATTTTTTGTGTAGTAAACTTTTTGTCTATGTTTTACCAGTTATGAAAAAGAGGTCCTTAGAGACTATTCCCAGAAAATTCAAGATATACATTTTATTGATATAAGCATCTGTAATTTACGCTAGTTTGATCAAAATTGCTAGAGCCCTTTTTAGAAAAATCAACATTTTCAGCATTTTTTCACATAAAGGGCACTTTAGGGGTGGGAGAATATCTGAAAATCTTCGTGTCGCATTCTTGGAAAATATTAAACTTAAATACTAAGTTTGGTATTTTAGCAACTTTTCGTTTTTGAGTTGTGTGTTTCTAAAAATGCATTATATCGATACAAGCGACCCCAAATGTGTAAATTGGTGCAATGGTATCCAAATTTCGTGTGGAATACAATACCTTCTCCATGTTTGTACTATGTACTAGTACGCTTGGAGAAAGTAAAAACGTAAAATATCCATTTCTATCTCTCTCTCTCTCTCTCTCTCTCTCTCTCTTTGAATATGTGTGCGCGCGCGATCTGACGAAATGTGAATAATACCAAACTATAGACATTTAAGAAATTCAGTACATTCGAGACAAACAACACGAAGATTTGCAGCAGAGTCCAACTACCTGAAATTGTCCCATACCTATATGGATATTCTTCAGAATTCTTGATTTCCTAAATAATGGTTTTAAATATATTTACATGGCAAACAAAATATAATACTTGATCTTACTGGGAATAGCCTCTCTTTCTCTCTCTCTCTCTCTCTCTCTCTCTCTCTCTCTCTGTATACATACGCATAACTGTATATGTATATGTCTAATGATCATAATCTTTGCTATTCTAATTTTGAATGACGAATGTCTTTGATTATATTATATTCTCTGTAGAATATCAGATTGGCCTGTGTTACATATTTTTTCAGTAATGTTTGTTTTAGGAAATATTCCTATTAGTTATATTGTGATTTTCGCTTTACTGTCTTTTATATTATATTTCTGATATGGCCTTCGACAACACCGGCGAATGCCGCCAATGCGGATTTCTGTTATCTTATTTTTAGGGGTTTTTAATATCCATTATCGATACCTACAGCTCAGAAGTGGTGCGAGCTAATGCCACACAGTAATTGGGAAGGAAATGCTCAAGGCCCAAGTTTAGGGTACCTTCTCAGCTTTTGGAAGCTATGAAGACCTGGATGAGACCGCAGTCAGTGGGAACAGTCCACGAGTTCGATCCCTGACCCATCGGAGGTTTCCACGCGTCACGCGGCGAATGCAGGTAAGTTTCATATTTCCGAATTTCCTGCCCATCACTTTTTGTTTCGGGGTTTGAGGATCTGTCGACGGAGTTTTGCGGGTTAAGAGTTTGTAGTGGCTTGTGTAGTGCAGAGGTGTATTCTTGACTCGTCACGGGAACACTCAATCGGGACCTGCCTTCGGATGCTTTCGGACTAGAACTTCCCGGTGACCCATCGGAATCTCAGGACCTGTGGGTCGGAAGCTTTACATCTGGAACTGTTAGGGACGCCGTACATGCTTGTGCCCTCCGGGTATCTCCCTGAAATCACGTAAACCTTAAAGGTTCCCAAGGACATACATGCGGTACTATACTTCTGGGTCCGGGAGTTTTATCTTATTCCTAATTCCGTTCCGTGTCTTTAACTCCCTCTGCTGCCCTTGTACACATGTTAACATCAAGTCGCGGATTGAAATCTCGACTAAAACCTAAAGCACGAGAGTTGCATTGTGGTGAATATCTCCCAATGAAACCGTTTTACTTGTCTTTTTATCTACTTTCGCCAATTTAGAATCGATAAGATTGAAATAAGTTAGGTTTTCTGGGATCAAGAGTGATATAAACCAGCCATGCCTCGTGGAACATCCCTATGGGATATTCCAGACAGGCTAAGTTATTTCTTGGACTCGCCTCGTGCGCTGTAAAAGTCGATAGCGAGTATCTACCATCGGAAAATGTAAAAAAAAACACCACTAATAGCTGTTTGTATGGCATACCGCACGTGAATAATGGCAATAAAGTTGTTTACTTACTCTACCACCAGCAGACCCTCTACTTTTCCATAATGATCATGAATTATAACAGTTTATTCATAGCTTCTATCTGATGTTAAAGTCCTAAGCATTACTGATTGAATATGTAGATAATTATTCCTTTTCAATTTGTTGAATTTTATGTAAATCTTCTCTTGGTGAATGTCAGATGGTCGACATAGTACACAAATAGAGAAGGTATTACACTTCTCCCAAAAGTTCGTTACCAGGTTTCACTGGAAATGCACGTTTAAAAAAGCAGCTACTAATTTTCCTTAAGTTACGAAAATATAACAGGCAAAAAGTAAAAAAAATATATAAAAGAGAACTCCATAACCTGAATGTTAACTGAATTTTCAAAGCCATCACATTTACTTTGTCAGCCCATCTAGTGAGAGTGGCTCGGAAATGCCCGCATCATACATGAAGCATTTTCTCTCTGTATCGCAATGACATCTGTCTAAACGATGCTGCTTATTGGGGATCACTGACTATGACTGTCAGCTGTTGGCAAACTTGGCGATTAAAATATTAGCCTCTGCCCACCAAAGAGACGCCTTTTCCATTGCAATAAATGAAAAACGCTGCTGGTTTTCCTGATTTTTTATGAAATTATGAAATGCAGCAGGCACAAAACAAAGAAAATAAAATTATCAAACAGAACTCATAACCACACTGTCAATTGAAACTTATTTTACAGACACCAGGTTTGCTTTGTCTGGCCATCTATTGCGGATGGCACCATAAATGTACCCATCACACTGGAAACATTCTGTCCAGGATTTACTTAATTTCGTCAATTTGCTGTCACTTTCTGATAGCTAGGTGGTGCTGGGGTAACATCTGCGACCCACATTGGGAGGTCCCAGGTTTGAACCTAGGCGACCACCCATTCTGACTCATTCGTTTTTCATGATTTACTTTGGTCGTCAGGTGAATTCTGGGGTGGTTTCAACTCTACCACAATTTTCTTTCCATCATTTCTTCATTCCTTTCTATCTCATCTCCCAGGTGTGCTTTCAGATTGGTTGTGTATGGCAGTGCGGATAAATGGCACGGATGTTTGCGAAATGGAAATATTACTCCCCATCAGATTAACGGGTCGTTTGCACTCCCTCTCTGATGGTCTGCCAATGGTACGGATCTTCGGATATCGATATGATAAATTTATATATTTAGCATGAAGGAGATTCTTGCCTTTATCTTTGAATTTTTAATTTTTTTATTTGGGGTTAAAATTTTCTTTTAAAGCTTTGGTTAATTAAGTGAATGCAACCCTTTCATTATGGAAATGTTAGGGACTTCCGCGCGTTTCTGAGGCCTGTATGTGCCTGCGACCTATGGTATCCTGTGGTTGCTTCACCTTATCCCATCCACCTTAGCCACAATGAACGTGCATATGTCGCAGAGCTATCCCTCTCCGTTCTCTACCCTTTACTTTTTCTGCAAAAATGAGTGGCATTAGTCTACTATTGTGATTATAATTGGACTTTATAAGTTGCTACATGTTTATAACAAAATTGACTTTTATTAGTTTTGGCAATAAAGCGCAATTAGGAGTCTTGATGCAAAAAAAAAAGAAGGTTACTGAAGGATGTTAATTGATGCGTTTCCGAACTAAATCGTGTTGTCCATGATTAACTTAGTACTAAACTTTTGCAGCTCGCTGATTTGCGACTGACAAAGCAGGGCTGGTAGCCTTAAAATTCAATTTCAGTTGACATAGAGTGTAAGGTTAGGGAGTTTCCTTTGACGGTTTTTGTCGGAACGGAAAGAAAGAGAGTCTGCTGTTATTACCGAGTGTGTGCAGGTTGGATGCAATTTCAGGCATCACTTTGTGTCAATTACTCCCTTTGATCTGTATAATTATTCATTGTCCTACACGGCGAGTAGTCCTCTCTCGAGATTCAAGGGATTTGTACCCTGCCTGCCTCTTTACATTTCAAACACTACCGCCACCTTGGTCCGGACACAGAGCTCTTTGGTTCAAACATGTGACAGTAGCACACCTGTTCAGGAGAAAACAAAAGCGGACCGTAACTCCATTTGGTGCGATTAAGCACATAAAGCCTTCTGTTCCATTTTTCCTTAGCAGAAGCTTGAGGTTTTAAACTTCATTTTTCCATCGCTTGAGTACTGCTTTAATGGCTAAACGAAATGGCTACATGTGAGGGTTACCTCGAGAGCTCCCGCGTTCCATTCCCGTCAGGTCAGACACTCTGGCTGTGACTTTTTGTGGTTTTCTCACATGGATAGGCGAATGCCGGGGTGTGTCATGTTCTAGAATTTCCTGCCCCCATCATTTACTTTCATCTACTTCGTCATAACACTCCACTGGTAAAAGAAAACATATATCCTTAATAGATTCATAGTCTATTAGTTTACCTCAGTTGTCTTGCGTTGTTACTAATAACTTTATTAAGATTAGAGTTCGATGTTTTAATTGTATTAACTATATATTTATTCTAGTAAGTGTTTGAAAGAAAACCTTTAATTTCAAATAAAAATAAATATTTAACGTTGTTCACTTTAATTTAAACATTGTAACTCAATTAAAATATCCTCTAAAAATAAACAGAATAGAACTTAACATCGTTGTAGATAAGATACAATAGTAAGCTATGTTTTAAAATATCTTTGAAATCAAATTTAAGCTAGGGTTTTGCCTTCCCTTTGTATTCTTTGTTTAGTGATGAAAATTATGAACTTACACTAATATTAAAAACCTAATTCAATGTTGTATAATCAGGCAACGGCGATTGATGCGGTACAGTGCTGCAATTTGAAGATAATTTCCGTAATTTGCTATTAATATATGGTGCAAGCTTTGTAATTCATGCCTATTTGCGGATTATATTATCTCTGATATTTATTATTACATTTGCTATGTTCTGTGAAAGAGAATGAAGTGCAGTATCTTTAATAGTAGTAAAGACAATGCCTACAATGGGAGATGCATGTGGAGTTTCGTATACTGGAACTCTCTGAAAGTTCCTCGATGATAAATCGAGCGTTATTAAGGACGCTCTTTAACTGCGTTAGTTCTCAACATCCCATCCTATATTGGGCGTGAAAGATCGCTTAATTTTTGTGAAGACCTCTTTATCAGGCTTGAAGTTTTTTTTTTTTTTTACCTGTCGTAAATCTAGATACTGACCAATAGAAAGAAGCCATGCTAAGGTTTTTACGCCCGGAAAAAAATCCATCGCCCTCCGTCAGGTTTGAATCCACAATTCTCTTGGGAAGTAGACTATTGAGGATGACTTTCTGGGTGATGTTTTGGTGGTAGAAGAACAATGAGTCCGACTTTGTGTTCCAGTTTACTCCCTGAAGTCCGGTTTCCTTCTACATTTCCAGTTCTTTAGCCCGCCATAACTCCTTTAACAACAATCGTAGTGGACTTACAAGTGTTTATTGTCATATTGACGTCACAGATTGAGCTATAGTGGCAAAACTACATGGTGAATTAATGGTGAAAATACAACGAAGAAAAAGTAAATTGTTTTTATTTGTAACGGCTGGCTTTAGTATTGTCTTTCGCTCAACGTCTAGCTTTCTAGTACTAAGGCAGGCGCAGAGAAGTTCATTTAGCGAAGAGAATATCGGCCGCTTTAGTGATGAGGTCTCCAAGAAAGGAAGAAACACTGAAGAGATACCTTGTTGATAAGTTCTTTTGTTAACATTTTAAGCTCAGATAAAAGCAACGATGAAATATTATAACTCAGTAATTATAATTTATAAATACTTTTTTCTTGTCAAATTTGGGCCTACAGCTGAGATAGCATAGACACGGATATGTTTATTTTCGATCTACTTTCACTAAAATATGCCAACACGATCTCTAACATCAATGTTACACATTAGCAGGTGTATTAACTCCATGTCAACTTCGCGTCAAAGTAACAAAAGGTTCACACTGAAGCAGAAAATAGCAGACGATCTGTGGAGGCGCTGGGGGTAAGGAGTATCTCGTACAGCTAATAAGCTTTCAGAAGAACTCGCCCCAGTTTAGAAAGGAAAGACAGCTCTAAGGAGGTAAGCCCCGACATATGTGGAAGAAGGGACGCCTAAAGGAAAAGCCGGGACAAAATCTGACGTGTTCCATTCACATGACTTTCTCTATATCTCTGCAATCAACTACTGTTAGAAATTCAAAATCTTCTCGGGCTTCTAGCCAGGTAAAAACTTGGCTTGACACCAACGTTTCGAAGAAGTGCATCTTCCTCGTCTTCAGGGTGAACTGATGGTTTGAGCTTGCGGAGACTGGTATTTATAAGAGCTGGGATGAAGCTAACATCTGATTGGCTCGCGTGATATTATGGCCTGGCATTTAAGATGACTGAGACATGGGCATGGACTTCGTAAGGCTCTTTAACATTGGTGTCCATGCTCAGCATAGACACCAATGTTAAAGAGCCTTAATACCTAATCCTCTACCTGCAGTCTTCCAAGACTTATTTTCTAGCAGGTGCGTGCTCAAACACAAAACATTAGCCGAATAACTGCTTATTGATGGATCCAGCTACAAGGGCAGCATTCGACGCAGGCATGGCCTTCTACAACACCGCTAGCCATGCCAGAGGTCAGTGGGCGCTGGCGCGCCGTGCCGCCTTGCTGCGGACAATGGAGACGCCTTCCGCCCCACTTACTAAGCCGCCTCCTGCCACGCCACCTACCGCTATGGAGCAGACAGTTTTCACCGCCGCCGCACCGGTATCCAGGAGGAAACCGGCCCGGCCCCAACCGCCGACCACCTCCACCGCCGTACCGGTACCCACCCGGGAATCGGTGCGGCCTTCTTCGCAGCATGATGGCCACCTTACAGTGGTCGTCATAGGGGTCCCGAGGGACCTTCCATCCCGCTTCGTGCTGGATGCCGCACGCCGCCTTTGGCCCTCTGCAGTAAAGGCCAACCGCATCACATCACCTCGGGGACCCACATCGCTGGTCCGCCTCCACCTGGGGTCTGCGCCTGAAGCCGAAGCTGCCTTGACATCACGCCTGCCCTTGTTAGGGCAACAGCTACGTGTCGAGGCTAGCAGAAGCGAACGTCCGGTCCCCTGCCGACGCTGCTGCACCTACGGACATCGTTCGGAGGATTGCCACGCCGCACCGAAGTGCCACTACTGTGGGGCAAGCTCGCTCACAGCCGCTTGCTCCAACCATGATCTACGCCGTCGACGCCGCTACTGCGCTACCTGCTCCGGGAACTCGCACTACACAGGGCAAGCCACGTGCCCCCTGTATCCCCGGAGTAGGCCTACACCTCCACAAAACACTCAGAAGCACCACCAACCATCACCACCACCAGACTCGACACCGAACACTTCACCGACGGACACCTTTCTGAAGGACGCCGCAGAATCCATAAAACAGAACATCGCCACCATCCTGGCGGCTACACACCAACTCGACATCCGTCTCGAGGAACTTCAGAGGGAAACCAAAGAACGACTCGCAGCATTGGAGGCCAAGCACCAGGACTCAGATCGAGTTGCAGGTGAAAACGGCGCGGTGCTTGCGTCCATCCAGCGCCAGCTGGACCGCACAGAGAGCCACCTCGTCCATCCACCTTCCGAGGACAGCGACGACCAGTGCCCGCGGCTGGGGTCTCTTGAGGCTTCGGTCGTGGGTGTCCGAGAGCTGCAGCACCAACTTCACCAATCCATATCCAAGCAGCTACACGACCTTCAGATAGGACTCACCACGGACATTCTCTCATACATCGCTACCGGTCCAGCCCCCAGGGGAAGGAAGAACCGGTAGTGCCATCATCATCACCACAGGGAGAGAGTGGCAGCTCTCCCTATACTTCCAATCCCATGTTTCACCAATAACTCCCAACCACCCACAATTTCCTTAATTCCTCACCAATAATCCGCTACGGGGGCCGGCTGGGCCTCGGTCAAGCCGGTCTACTAGCACAACCCTCACCCCTGGCGGCCGCACAGCGGGCCAGTTCACCTTTACCTTTTACTGCGCGGGTGCAACAGCGGTACCGCAGTATCCTTACCTTCCAATACCGGTGGAGGGGTTTTTTAGTCGGTAGGCCCATCCTGGGAGACCCCGACACTCCGGGCATGCCAGCCCGGGTTAGTCCTTAAGGTGGATTTTTCCCCTCCACTTGAAACTAAAAAAAAAAAAAAAAATGCTATAAATAGTTTTCTACGAAGTCCATGCCCATGTCTCAGTCATCTTAAATGCCAGGCCATAATATCACGCGAACCAATCAGATGTTAGCTTCATCCCAGCTCTTATAAATACCAGTCTCCGCAAGCTCAAACCATCAGTTCACCCTGAAGACGAGGAAGATGCACTTCTTCGAAACGTTGGTGTCAAGCCAAGTTTTTACCTGGCTAGAAGCCCGAGAAGATTTTGAATTAACACTTCGCCAGGAAAGCTTCAGTTCTTATACTGTTAGAAAGTTTATTCTTCTATTTACTTAATGCTAATCGAGAAAAAATTGACAGAGAGGATCTTATTACTTCCTTCCTTGAAAGTAGAAAGGAGTACCATAGGCTAAATCAAAGGTCAAATATATTAAAAACTGGTTGCTAAGTTCTTGAAGTAACTTTGTGTGGACAGGAGTTAACAAATTTCCGTATGAGAAAGCTATAAGTATTTTAAAGCTGAAGCTAATAACAAGGAATATCTCAAAAACGGTCAACTCCACAAAAAGAATGTATATAACATAAATTCTATGTTTTAACGAGCTCTACATTTTTGCGTGGTACGTTTTTGTCTATTTGTGATTGTTTACCAGTTAAGTTAAAATTCCGCAAAACTCATGCAGAATAATCATGTCTTCAGAGTCTATTCCCAAGAAAATTGAAAATATACATTTTATGTCACTTACAATAAGAAATGTTGAACAAAATCGTTAGAGCCATTTGGAGAAAATTAAAATGTTAAAAAAATGTTCCATGTAAAGAGTAATTGGGGGTTGACGGATTTTCTTGAAAATCTTCGTGTCGCATGCTTGAAGATACCAAACTTAAATACCAAGTTTTGTATTTAACGGTCTTTTCGTTTTTGAGCTATGCTGCCCACAGACACATACATGCACACAGACGGACAAACACGCGCAGACAAACTTTTCTAAAAATGTTTTTTTTTAATTCAGGTGATATCAAAACATGTATTTGCGGTGAAATCTTGGTATCGAATTTTAGGGTGCAATACAATACCTTCTCTATACACTATGTGCATAGAACGTGTAGAGAAAGTAATAAGGGCACACCACAGATCGATCACGCGACCTATCAAACTAGTCATTTCCTTGAAGGTGTGGGAAGGATGTTGCGGACTGAAGATAATTTTATTCCTGTCAGTATCTTATACAATGTAATCTATGAATCTTTGTACCTCATTGTTTATATGTTGAATGTAATAATTTCGCTTATACTCTTTGTATTTGCGATGTTCTGAGAAAAGGAATAAAGAGAAGTAACTTTGGTAGCAATAAAGACAATGGCTACAACGGAAGATGTCTGTGGAAGTTCGTTGTTTGCGTTAACATAGAACCCAACGATCCGCCCCAACAAGCCGTAAGTTTTCGTTATGCAGATGCTCCGAGTCTCGAAATCAGTGCATAAGGGGTAGGTGGTTTCGGCAAGCTGACCACTCCATTTCCAACTCTGACCTCTGGTCATGGAGGTTTTTGTTTGAAGAAAGCCAGAGGAAGCCACGTTCCTGCAATAATCCGTTTGCTTGGGCTATCGCACAAAATGTTGTTAGACGCACTATCTTAACCTACGCATTATGAAAATATATGCTTATTTTTTAAAAACCGTTTCTGTAACGTACAATGCCATTAGAACAAATTGTCAGTGCTTCCTTTATTAATGAATGACCATCATTTTTACTTTTTCTACATGCATTATACACAAAGTGTATAGAAAAGTATTACAGTCCACCCACTTCGCCGTAAATACCGTTTTAGGACCCCCTGAGTCCAAAAAACGTATTATTAGTAAAAGTTCAGTGTGTGTCCGTGTGTCTTTGAACATGAAGCCTCAAAAACGAAAGGCCGGTAAAGTACCAAACTTAGTATTTAAAACATTTTGAGAAAAATCACCCACCCCAAACTACCTTTTGCATGGAAAAAGTTCCAAAATTTTGATTTTCACAAAAATGGCTTTAATGATTTTTAATAAAATACCATATATTAAAGATATTTATAAGGCAAATAAAATTTTCATCGTTAATTTTCTGGGAATAGTCTCCCAAAGACCTCTTTATTATGAATGAATTGTATTTATATAGTTTAAAAACACATTACATTTTCATTTAAATTATTTGAGTTTTTCGTTATTGCATAGAAATAACTTCATAAGTTTTTAGGATATAAATTCATTTCTATTTTATTTAAAGTTAATTTTTATTCCTTTTCAAATGTTTTTCAGAATAATGAAAATATAAAAAGCAATTTAGAGGCATTATTTGAGGAATAAATAACTACTAATTTATTAATACTTTTAATGTGTCATATTAATTTTATTTTTAACCAACTTTTTTCTGAATTTTGCATAACTGGTAAACCGTAAGAGATATACATAAAAACTTACTACACAAAAAATGTAGATCGCGTTAAAACACACAATTTATGTCATATACATTTTTTTCGTGGATTGACCATTTCTGAGATATTCCTGGTTATTTATTTCAGATTTATTACCTGCATAGAAACGGATTTCAACCACATCGCAACCAGCTGTTTAAAGATTTGACAAACGTTTTAGCCTAGTGTATTCCCTTATTTTCCTTCTACTTACAAGGAAGCAAGCAATTAAGACAACTTCTACTAATGTTGTCGCCCTAATGGTGTAATGGTTACCATGCTAACTTCATAAACCCCTGGTCCCAGGTTCAAACCCGACGGAGGACGATGAATTTTTTCGGGCGTAAAAATCTTCTTGGCTTCCTTTGGAAAGAAGGTGAAGCCGTTGGTCCCGTATCTTGGATTTACGGCACGTAAAATAACCTCAAGCCTTTTTTTTTTTTTGGTAGTGTTTAACGCCCGCTTTAACTACTAATGGCACCGCAGGCGGCGACACTGATGATACATGAATGATGATGGAACACCGGTGAAATGCGATGGCGGGGGAAACAGGAGTACCCGGAGAAAACCCGCTCCATAAATCTCACATGCGGTCGCTTGGGATCGAACCCCGGCCGTCTAGGTGAGAGTCGAGTGGTCAAACTTCTCGGCCTCGGCACGGCCTCCCTCAAGCCTGAGGCCTCTGAGCAACAATAAGTGGATTTTCACGCCCTGTATAGAATGGGACGCTGAGAACCATCAATAAATAAAACGCAATTTCATTTTTTTCTACAAATGTTTAGCTAGATTATCAAAGTAGATAGAAAAATATGTTTTAAAACAATAATCTTTACAGCGATATAAAGAAAGACATGTGAATAGAACACATTAGATTTTTATGTTTAATGCTAATTTATTTTTACATTAAATGGAGAGTTCATGAAAAGTGCACGACATGGCACAGTGCAACCGGACGTACATCTCTGAAATACGGATCCTAATGTAATTATTAAGCTTGCATACCATCTCCTATCCACAATACGCTCGAGATAGATTTCCTATCTTGCTTAAGCTGTGGTTACAAACCCCTTTGGCAAGTTAGCTGTAATAAGCGACCCTTGCTTGGTATAATACGCGCAAAGGCATCAATGCCACTGACGTTGTAGAAGATTAGACTGTGTTCGTGGAGAAGATACATGAGTGAACAGTTTGGAAGTTGTAACGACTTGGTCTCTGACCAAATTGCACTGCTGAGAAATGGTAATTCATCGTAAGAGAAGTGAGTGATGGCTATAATTTATGTTTAAGTGCTTCTGGGGCTAGCAAAATTGTAGGTACATCTTTACCATCATCAGCAATACCATCACCAGCCCCACGATCCGTTTCTCTTTAAGACTTTTAGATCTACAATACATGGTGAAAATGTAATAAAATATTACTTTAACCACACAACCTTTTAATATATAAATAAAATAAAAGTATAGCTCTAACATTTTCATTGATTAAAGGGATGTTTTATCACATTTGTTTGAGTATTTTTAAGAATGCAATATCAAAGAAAATATTACCGATAAAATATTTTATTTCACACATTTTACTAAACTGTTGGAATGAAAATTATGATGTGCAGTTTGAAATTAGAAATGAGCGTTTGAAAATAAATCTCACCGATATAACTGTCTGTAAATACTAGAGAGCCATAATCTTTAATTTAATCAGTATATGTCGGAGTTGTCTGATTCCTACTGTTATAGTATTTGGCAAAGAACACTAATAAAACAAAAATCTGTTGGTTTCCATTACATTCTAGCTTTTCCACAAACACATTTTCTTACAAAAGAGTATTCTATTATTTATATCTAGCATGCTAAACGAGATAAACATTAACAAAAATGCTATTCTGGTTTCTTCCTTGTAAGTAGAAGGAGAATAAGCCTAGACTAAGGCGAATCTTTTAGAAGCTATCACCATGTGAAACAACTGAAATTCGGTTCTCTTTTGCATTTCCGGGAGTAAAACAAAAGAAATGAAACAACACTTGTCTTCCCGCTTGAGTAAGCTTTAAGTAGTTCAAAATTGAAACCAATTGAAGCACTTTGTTCTTTCTTTTTAGGAGTTAAGACTTTTGTTAAATCAAGTAGATTTAAGTAAAAAATGTGTTCATAATATAGTAACAACGAACCTGGAAACAGTTAACTCTAAAAAGAATGCACACGACATAAATTGTGTGTTTTAAAGAGATCTACATTTTTGTATAGTAAGTTCTCTCTCTCTCTCTCTTTCTTAAGGTTTACAAAAGTCGTCAAAAAAGAAGAGGGCATCATAGGTTATTTCAAGAAAAATCAAAATATATATTTATCAGTAAAACATTTTAAACATATGCCATTTTAATCAAAATCGTTAAAGGCAGTTTTTAACAATTACAATTTTCGAAAAATGTTTAGTAAAGGTCAGTTGGGGGGATTTTCTTGAAAATCTTCGTATCACATCCTTGGGAGATGCTGACTGAACTTAAATGCCAAGTTTGGTATTTAACCGACTTTTCTTTTTTGAACAGACACCCGTGGACCTTCTTTAAAAATGTTATTTTTATGGATTCATAGGATCTCAAAGCATGCATTTACGGTGAAAGCTCGTTTTAGAATTTTTAGTGGAATATAGCACTTTCTCTATCTACTATGTACGTTGTACATCCGTGCTAAAGAAAGTAAAATTTCAAAATTTTCACCATTCAAGTGACTTACTTTGTAATAATTTAAAATTCAAAGCTGTCACATATTTACTATATTAGATGAAATTCTACAAAATGTGCTTTCCTTATATTATCTGGATTGAAGTTATACGATTGGTTATCAAATCCTAGTATTACAATTTATTTAACTACACTTACCGCCCCCCCATCATTTATTCTTTGAAATTGTTGTACAAGAAAATATAACATATATATTATTTTCTTCCCTTATAACTGTACTTTTATAACGTCTTATTGTATGCGTAATAATATACAAACATCCCGAGACTTGAAATACAAATGAAATATCATCTTATATACTTCTGAACTACTCAGCTTCTACTATATACTACTATATAGCCTGTATCTTTTCCTATGAAAGAAATAGTGGACAAACCGTTAAGTCTTCTGGGAAGCAATTGAAAACATATAATCTTCACTTTTCGTCCTAAAATGGCATCCTAACCCGAAGAATACGTTCTCCTTTCTGAAGTCACTGCCATGAAAGTCTGCGGTCTTATTACATTTATGCACTTTAGATAAACCAGGAAGTGACATTCTTATGCTTAATACTTTAAAAAATAATAAAGGTCCATAATTTTCAAGGAAAACACATAATCCCTTGATAACAGTACTCGCTGAAATAGGTGACCGCCGACCAATACTGCGAGACCATGACACGATTACGCAAAGCAATTAGGATAAAACGGCCAGGACACCTCACTGAGGGTGTCAATTTCTTTCACGACAACGCGTGACCTCATACAGCCCAAAAAACCATCAACTGTTGAAACAGTTACGCTGGGATATCATCGACCACCCTTCCTACAGCCCGGGTCTCGCTCTAAGCGACTTTCACCTCTTTCCTCACTTGAAGGAACACCTAGGAGGCCGACGATTTGCTTCAGATGAGATGGTGCAGCCTTCACCATAAAGTGGCTGAACACACAAGGACTGGGTTTTTACCAGGAGAGAACATTCAAACTCATCTCAGGAAACGACAAGAACTCAACCGATATGGAGACTATGTGGAAAAGCAACCTAATGTATGTACCATCAGATGATTGTATTGGTTGTACCGTGTACGAAATACAATATAGTAGTTTCGCTGTAGGCTTTGTGGCTTTAGTTTCCGATCATCCTCGTATTTTTTGCACTACACATGTGGCTGGATAAAATGCGTCAGCTATAAGAGGAAGTTAAAAGCATTATTCCATTAATGCTAAATTTTGACCCATTATTTCACATTCCAATTAAGATAGGCTGAAAATTTCCTGGACTACAAAAAATGCTTTCAATGTACACTAAAATACATTTATCCAATAATGATTGCTTTTAATCATACAATACTTATTAAAATTGTATTAAAAATATAAGCAAACATAATATTGAAGTTGAAGTTATTATGGTCCCGAAATGTAATTTAGCCATCCTCAACAGTTTCTTATACGAAACCATAAAATGTCAACCACAGAAAAAGATGTGCACAGTAAAGTTCTGATGTGTTTCACATGATTTTCTCCTCCTACTCTATAAAACTATGCTTACAGAAGCTTATTGTTTTTATTTCATGATAATTACTAACAGAAATGGTCCTATTACACATTTCCGCGTACGTGCAAGTGAAATAAGAGAATACACTAGGCTAAAGCGAATAGTCATATCTTTTAAGAGCTTATCGCTGTGACATAATTTAAAAGTCCATTCTCCTGTCACAGTTAGAGGCAAAAAGTAAACAAACAAAATAAAAAAATAAGAATGAACAACGATGAATGGTTAACTGCACAAAAAATGAATTTGACAGAACGTGTGTAGTTTACTGAAATTTGCAGTTTGTGTGTAGTAAATTTTGTTTATCTCTTACGGTTTACCAGTAATGCAACCTTTTTGGACGCTTTTTTGAGGAAATCAAAGTTGTCATAAAAGTTTAAGGTACAGGAATTTAATTGAAAATGCTTGTGTTGCATCAATATATGAAGTTTGGTATTAAACGGACTTTAGGTTTGAGTTTTGGGTGGAATACATTCTCTACTACTATGTATGTGGTAGAGAAAATGAAGAAAACAAAGAAGTATGCAATACAGTAATACTATTTTTAGAATATATCTAACTCCTAATGATAAAATACATTTCGATTAAAAGAGGAAATTCCAATAACACAGCCTACACACAATAAGACAGAAAAGCTGAAATGTATTTTTTGTCAGTTTTGTTCTCCCGTAAATTTATACTTAAAAGTAGAATATAAACCATCTCAAATTCTTGTTTGTGTGGCATAAATCATCACTGCCCTCCGAGTTTCATTTCATTAAGTAGTTTGTTATTAAATGTTTCATCAACTTTTCTGATTATTTCATTTGCAATCGTATCGCGTTAGTTAAACAGAAATTTAAATGAGCTTAATTCCTCAATTCTGAAGTAGCGCCTTTTACGCTCCAATATGTCACAAAGCGCAGAGAAGGACGAAGGTAACGGAGCGACAAATTCATCAAAGAGACAAGTTTTCGACTTCCACTAACGCCTTGGAGGTTTAATAAATGCTATTTAATTATAATGATGCTCCGTAACTAACTGCATTTATTTAGTCAAGGAGATCCATGGTTAAAGGGTATTAATGCGATTATTTATAAGGGGAGATTAAGGTGATTATTACATTTTTATAATGTAAATGAAAGTTGAAATTTGTGTAAAATGTATTAACACAAACATTTCTAACGTGTTTAACTCAGTTTTGTGCATAATTTTACTAACTTCGTGTATGTATTTTATGCAGCTTAACTACCCCTACACATAATAGTTTTAACCATGCATGGGCCTTTTTTACCCCGTGGCTCACCGCGTATCACGTGACTTCCTTTCAATGTGCTGTGTATAACACATAATCTGTCTTCCACGTAGAACAGGATGGAACACAAGATGTGTTTCACTATAACGGACTTTTAGCGAATATATTTTGTAGTATACAAAATTACTGCAATGAAAAAAAACTTATTATTCAGCTACTTGCAAAATGAGGCTGTCACAAGCAAACTATACTAAACATGTAAACAAAAAGAGAAATAAACACATAATTGAAACTATAATCAATACGAATAATTGTTAAAGTTGCAACTTGAGGCGGGAACTTCTTTTAATTATTTAATTCATATATTTTTTTTTTTTTTGCAATTTAGCTATGTATGTTTATTTTTAATTATAGCATTATAGTATAATTTAAAATATGTCAATTGTAAATACCTATAACAGAATGTCTATAACGATTATATCTGTAGACCTGGGGTGTACTTTTCTAGAGGAAACATCTTGTCGTATCGCAGGCTACATAATCAACCAAATGATATTTATTTGCTCATGCTATTTTACGCTCCATTCCTAATACATTGGTAGTGCAATTGCCCTAGTAATATCATTGTAATCTTATTTGTTATACCTTTATATAAGGTCGCCAGAAGAATGTGCCGTTATGATCTGGCCATTGTGTTCCAAAAGCCCCGTACAACGCGCGAGGTCAAGGAAGGATAATAAGAAATTCACAATATTTGCCTCGTCAACGGGGTGCATACAATTCGGCCAATGGGAAGCCAGGAAACTGACGGGAAATTGAGAACAGACGCTAAATGTTCGGCCAATAACAGGATAACTTGAGGGTACACAGTTTTAAAAATAGTATAAATACAAATGTCCAGGAGGCATAAACTGGAGGATGCAATCGTAAGTGTAGACACATAAAGTGACATTCGCGTATGATTGCAGAATCGGACGCGAAGTGAGCATCCGCAACACTGCGCGTGAGATTTCGCAATTTGAGTTAAAAATATTATTGTAAAACCTAGCTGTAACATAAAAAACGTGCCCAGGTTAATACCGATATGCCCAATAAACTAAACTCTGGGAGATCCAGAGTGATCCCTAACAGCCAGCTCTGTCTCAGCTAATATGAGCTGCGTGTGCCTCTCTGACAATAGATTCATGCTACGTAAGCAATGACATTCCAAACATTCCTCAATGCAGCTTCTATTGACACCGAATAATCGTATTGTAATTGTAAACATAAGCAATGATAATGACTTTGACAGTGACTTTGACTTTAGAAACAATGATGAAGATGATTTAAGAGAGGAGCCCTGCCAAGCAACCGCTAGGTTTGGTGCTGTAGCTATGGATGGGCCGAAATGGCAACAGTGTGACGGAGCGGCAACGAGATAAGGCAACTGTCAGAGATCACTATGGATCTAGTGTTAGGATCATGTCTCGTGACATTTCTTTTCACCACACCTGAGAGAGAGAGAGGGGGGGGGGGGTAGATCATAGACTTTCAGCCACCAACATTTGAACCCCACAGCAACAGGGAGAGAGAGGGAGGCGACGTCCACGGAAATCTGAGAGTTCCAACATCAAGGCCAGAGCAGGTCGTGGTAACCAGTGAGGAAGGACGGTTCAAGATGTATAGGATACAGCCTAAAATGAATATAATCTGTAAACATATGTATTAATGAACTCTTAACACCAAAATATTTTGTTCCTTAAATAGCTCTGAGGGACGCTGCCTTAATAAATTAAACCGTAATAGTAATTTGTATTTTCTGCAAAATTATGCAAAAAAGACGGGTTGGTTCTCCTTGTTCCAAATGACGGGCCGATATCAACTGAAGCGAGATTGTATGTATTTAATTGTTTATTTATGTAAGCATCCAATATTGCTTCTTCACTTTTCCTGCCAATTCATTACTGGAATTTGATATCTAGCAGATATCTTGAGTTCCAAATCTTTATTGTATAATAATGAGTAAAGCACTCGATTTTATTTTTCAATTTATATGCACATCTTGCATTTTTAAACATAATTTTCTAGTTTTAAAAACTAAGAATCGCATTTTACCACTGTTCACATTATCACTCTACCTCTTCGAGGATAATTCATACCTGATTCAATCCAAACATTTTCAATATTCCATAAATAAAGATGAACTTTTCAGGATTATCCAATTAATAGTTTTTTAGAAAAAATTGTTTCAGAAAATGCATCTTCTAGAACACATTTTATTGTTAAATTATAGAGTAAATGGATTGCTTTAAGATATTTTCATAGTTTCGTTCATTATACTTTCGTTTCATTTGAAAAAAAAATGCATTATGCCCAGTATCTGAAGAACCAGAAGAGAAACGTACTTTAAAACCGCAGAGCACTATTTTAATCATATCTATATTAATATTACACAGAAACACAAGTTGTGTGTATGTACGGTAATCTCAAAAAACACTGAACCGATATTGATCATTCTTTCTCACTTGAAATCGTTATTCTTTCTCACAAACATGGTTTTTAAGACATCCTCTAACTTAATTTCATAAAACTACTAATGGATTAAAAAGGAGCTATAAAGCACATAATAATAATAATAATAATAATAATAATAATAATAATAATAAAAATAATCATCATCACTATCGCTAAACAAGGATTATATAAGCTGATTAGACAAAAGAAGAGGCACAAAACTATCTACGTACATTAATCACACATCACATATCTCTAATCTGTATAGTATGCAGATGAAATATTACATTCCATCAAAAACTTGAATACCAAGATTTCAGAAGAAATAAACATTTTAACACTTCCGGAATAAAAAATATCATTTTTGCATGTATGCGAGCATGTGTTCCTGCGAGTCCTTTTCTTCTACTTCTCCTCTACCTGCTTACCCCCCCCCCCAGGTATAAATTCCTGGATGATTGGAAATGAAGGCAAAATGAATGACATGAAAGATGATGATGATGATAGAGCAAGTGTTGGAATGAATGGCGGGGGAAACCCGAAGATCTGGAGAAAACCAACCAATTGTTCATCACAACTACCACACTTAGACATCTGGGATTGTACCCTGGTTGCCTCGGTGGGAAGCGATCATTTTAACCACTTTACCATGGTCCCACGAACATTAATCCACAAGAAAGAAAGAAACACCGGATAAACGCCAAAATTAGTATTTAAGTAAATTCTGCAAAAGATGCGACACGAATATTTTCAAGAAATTCCATCACCTTAAACTCACCTTTACATCTAACATTCTTTCGCAATTTTATAATTTTAAAAATGGACTATTTCGCTTAAAACATCATACACCAAATACATACATAACAAATAAAATGTACATATTCAATTTTATAAGAATAGCCTGTGAAGTTATCTTCATTCGGAACGATGATTGTTAGTCTTGTATAACTGGTATAACCAGCTAACATAATTTATTTCCAGTAATTTTTATGTTCCAAAAACCATTTTGCGCTATATACCTTGTTAACTGCTCGAATTGTTTTAAAACTATTATAATGTTCAACTAACTTCGATATTCAGTTTCTAAGGATTGACTAGGACTAATATGGGAGATAATTGATCCAGATCTTAATCATTGTTTTTAGTAATTAGAACGAAATATCTAATGTAGATATATTTGCAAATGTTTTTTCTCAATTAAAAAGAAGTAAAGTAAAAAATAAACTTTTTTAAGTGTATGGTGGCGAAGAAGTAGTTTCAACCCAAAAATCTGTTAATGACCGGGACGGAATTGTAGCAGAGACACATTTCCCTTCCACAGGATTTTAATGAAAAAGGGCATACACCCAGTATTATCAGCGAGTAGAAAATGTTTACACTGATACCGAGAATCGAACTTGGATGCCCCATACGCTGCCATTGCTCTAATGGACGAACAAGCATTTCTTTTACTACCATCTTAAGGTTTTTGTATACGGAAACTCGGCAACTATGCCGTTGTTTATAGTGACACTACTTGAATGTAAACACGATATCAGTGCCAGCAAACCAGCGGTATTGATAAATCTTCTGCATTTCCGTGTCAGATCCTTTGGAGATGAACTTTAACATCAAGTTTGGCAGTTAATCACACACACAACGGGCCTTATATTTGAGATACTTTTTTTTTCAACCACCGATAGGCTATAAACAGAAGACAATTTAAGAGACAATTAGTTTATTACTAAAAGTTTTGTAGACTTATGGTTACTTTTAAACATAATCACCGAAAGATTGAGACATTTATCGTACTTGTGCAATGGTTTTGCAATACCCGCTTTATAAAATGTTGCCGCCAATGATTTCAAGTGAGCATTGACGTTGTTTTGAAGATCTTCGTTTGTTTGAAAGTGCTACTCTCCTAGCCACGTCCTCAGTTCAGGGAAAAGGTGAAAGTTGTTGGGTGCCAGGTCAGGACTGTACGGCAGATGATTGAAAATGTCCAATTGAAATTGTTCAAGGAGCCAATGGGTTGTGCCAGCAGTGTGTGGACGAGCGTTGTCATGGATTAACACAATTCCTCTTCATTTGCTTTGAATGACTCTCCGCAAACGTAAAGTTTCACAATAAACAGCTGCATTGATAGTGGTTTCGGGCTGCATCATTGACGATAAATGCCTCAATCTTTCGGTGATTATGTTGAAAAGTAAACATAGGTATACAAAACTTTTAGTACTAAAATACTTGTTTTTGTATGAATTTGTCTTTTATTTATAGCCTATGGGAGGTTGAATCCCAGTTAAATTCCGGTATAGAATTTTTGGGCGGAATGCAATAACTTCTCTACCTATACACCATGTATTAGGTAGAGGAAGTAAAAAATTGGGATTGCGCAAATACAAAACTGATAAGCTACGACTAACTGAAGACCCAAGTACATTGCGAGTAGCTGAAATCACATATATTAAGTATGCTAAATAAGCTGATGTTTCAGTTCTGGCCATGCTAGGGTACATGAATTTTACACAACCATAAGATATTTAATTATTAATGTTTACGCTCCAATAGAACTTAAAAGTGATATAAAACTGAGCCAAACTTGCATAGTTAGAGCTGATAACCAAGTTGGTCTAGCATGCTGCTAGAGTTGAAGTAAAAGCGCACTGAACTGTAGGTTTCTAGGCGAATGCATTTAATTATGGCGTTGTGTGTAATGCAGCACCCTCCTCTCTCTAAACTTCCTCGGCTACCCTTGAAACTTTCCTGCTTAAGTGAAAAGAAGCTAATATAAAAAAAATCTGAGTTTTACCCTCAGATGACTTTCTCTAGCTGCTCTACAAACAAACTTCTTACAAAACATTATTTTTCTTTCCACACAATGCTACTCTAGATAAACATTAGCAGAATTTTCTTATTGCTTAGTTCCTTATAAGTAGAAGGGATCTAAAGGAATGCGCTATGCTAAAGTGATAGTCAAATATTTTAAAAGCTTCGTCATGCGATTTCAATGCAAATCGCTCCTTTGCTTGGCCAGAAGTAGAACAGAAGAAAACCGCACACTTCCTGTCTGAGAAAAGTATAAGTACTTCACAATTGAAACCAATAACAAGCAATATCTCGGAAGGGTTACCCCTAAACAAAAACGCAAAGGACACAAACTGTGTGTTTTGACGAGATCTACATTTTTCGTGTAGTTCGATTTTAGTAGTTAAGCAAAATTCGGGAAAATTCACCCAGAATAAAGTAGTCTTCTGAAGCCATTCCTAGAAAATTAAAGATATACATATTTTGATTTTATCAACATTTTAGAGCCATTTTGAGAAACTAAATATTTTCCAAAAATTTTTCCATGTAAAGTTAGCTGGGTGTGGGGGGATTTTCTTGAAAATCTTTGTGTCGCATCCTTGGAAGATACCAAACTTAAATACCAGCTTGGTATTTAACGGCCTATTCGTTTTGGAACTGTGCCCACAGACAGACAGGCAGTCAGACAGACAGACACACACGCAGACATCTTTCTAATTTTTTTTTTTTTTTTTTTTTTGAATCAGGGGGTCCGAAAACATGTATTTCCGGTGAAATTTCGGTATCTATTTCTTGTGAAATCTCGGTATCGAATTTTTAGGGGTAATGCAATACTTCCTCTATACACTATGTACATAGTACGGGTAGAGAAATTAAAAATCTGATGCGTTACATTCACACGACATTCTCTAGCTGCTCTGCAAACTTCTTACAAAAGACTATTCTTTTCATACAATGCTAATTGAGATAAACATTTGCAGAATGTTCTTATTACTTAGTTCCTCCTTATAAGTAGAAGGGAACTAAAGGAATGCGTTATGCTAAATGATAGCAAAATGTTTTTATACGATTGTCAATTCAAATCGTTTCTTTGCTTGGCCAGAAGTAGAGCAAAATAAAAAGTGACAGTTCCTTCCTGAAAAAAATATAAGTAATATAAGCAATTGAAACAAGGAATATCTCAGAAACGGTTACCTCCACGACAAAAACGTAAAGGGTATAAATTGCGTGTTTTGATGAGATCTACATTTTTGGTTTAGTACGTTTTTGTCTATCTCTTACGATTTAGCAGTTAAGCGAAATTCGGCAAAATCTATCCAGAATAATGCGGTCTTCAGAGATTATTCCCAGAGAATTTGAGGTGTGCATTTTATTTTGGATGTAGATAGCATTAATACACAGGATTTTGATCAAAATCGTTAAGAGTCATGTTTTAGAAAATTAAAATTTTAGAAACATTTTCCGTGTAAAAGGTAGTTTCTAGTGGGAGAGGGGGGATTTTCCTGAAAATCTTCGTGTCGCACCCTTGGTAGATACCAAGTGTGGTATTTAACGGCCTTTTTGTTTTTATGCTGTGCTGTCCATAAACACACATGTAACTTTTTCTCATTTTTTTTTGGGGGGGGGGATTCATGGGAACTAAAAACAGGTATTTTCGGTGAAATCTCGTTATCGAATTTTTGGATGCAATACAATACCTTCTCTATACACTATATACGTAGAACGTAATAAAAATCGTAAAACATCAGTTTTTAGCCTAAGATGGCGACCTCCACATCACTATCCCCACATAATTTGTACACGAGTGTCTAGGATTTTTACTGGATTTCCATACAATAAGTTAATGCTGTATCGTCGTGCCTTCAGACATAATTTAAACTAAACTTGCGCAGCTTCTTTCCGATTTTGTCCCGTTTAATCGTTAATTTTGACAACAGGTTTGAACCAACAGGAGAAAGGAAAATGAAGCGCTGTGTTTTTCAATTATAAATACATGTAGGGGTAACTGACTTATATTCTGTATTTGCATTTCGAACTTGTAAACACTGCGGTGCAGACTACGGGCAAAGCATAAAGCGTGCAGTTTTAGACATCCGCTCACCTTGTGGTTCCAAGGACTGCATAAGTGGAGTGCAACCACCATTCATGGTAACACGTCTGATATCCTCTTGAAATGGCATGATGTTGATTATCTTTTCAGTACACCGGTTTATGTAACATTTATCGTAACGTTGAGCTTCGCTTCTAAGGTGTGACTTCTATACCAGAACAGGATTCTCAAGGATGATCCCTCTTAATCCTTCTCAAGTTCTTAAAAGTAGTTATATTTCATCACTCGATTTTACTACACTGCACTTTTTAGCTTTATTGCATACAAATGCTAGTTTCACCACATAGAAATACGGCGCTGTATTCTTCTAAAGGAAACAGCGCAATTGTAAATTACATCTCTGAAGTGTGTACAATGTAACAAAGATATATATAGAAGCATTACTACGTCACTGAGTATGTTCAATAATTGTTCAATAGTTAAATTCAACCCAGATGTTTTAGAACGTAGAGGAGCTACAAGAGCTACCGCGAAGTACACCCAGCGGGCTCGGAGACGTCGTCATCAATGAGTCTTGGCAAGAAGAGTACTAAATTGGTTGAGGAACAGAGCATATCGACTGGCTGGCTGCCTTGCCAACACACACCTGTCCGTCCGTCAGCACGCGATATTATTGACCCCAGGTCAGGAAGTGTGATGTGGCTTACCTAATCCGCAGGGGTAATCAAATGTGTATTTACCACAAGCACAAACATAACATTTCTTCTCGCAATATGATGAATACAAACTAAAAATATGTTCAAAATATATATATATTTTTGATGCAGTCATAAATCAATGGCAAACACATTCAGATAAACGTTTTACATTAGGCTGTTACTATTTTATTTGCTGACGACCAGGTTATCCTCTCAGATTCTGAAGAAGGTTCACAAAAAGCTGTATATAAATACAAAAAGCACCTTTAAACTATAATTTGAACATACTCACAGCTAAAGCCAAACGAAAGTTACTGATTAGAACTAAAATAGAATTAATTGAACGCATAATTGAACAAATTAATAAATGTAATTACTTACAATGTTTAATTTCATATGATGATCATGCCTTAGAACAAAAATTAGCTAAATTTCAATATATCTGTGGTACCATTCACAGAAAATTAAGAAATACACTTTTAAAATTCTACAACGTTTTAGCTGTTCCACTTCTAGCATACGGCAGTGAGAACTGGGCATTAAATAGAGGAAATAAAATAGAAATTGAATCGCAAAAATGAGGTTTTTAAGACAATTCTGCGATGTACTTTAAGAGATCATAAACGCAACGCAGATATAAGAAACCAATTAAAAATCAATAGCTTACAAATAAACATTTACATCTTGAAACAACACTGGTACAGTCATTTTGAAAGCATGGATCATGATAGAATAACATAAGGAGTGTTTCTTCACATCCTACGAGGTAGAAGATCAATAGAAAGACCAAGATTGCGATGGGAACAGACTTTAAGAGAAAGTTCTTGAATAAGAATATATATTTTTTAATTGTTTCAATTATATAGCCCCATTTAATATCCAAAGTCATATCGGAGGCTTTGCATTAGCAAAAGCTCGTTGACTAAGATCTTTCTCTTGGGCTATTTTAATCATTTTTTATTCTTCAAACACAAACATTCACTCTCACATTCATACCACCGGACTCTGTGGGGGATAGGGAATAACAAAATTCCCCACCACAGCGGGGTATTGAATCCGGTACCTCCGGGTGAGAAGTCATCTCTATGATCACTCGACCATGGAGACAGTCAAAATTATATTTGTCATTTAAGATCCTTATTATAATGAGCAAATTATTTGCCTCCTACCCATTACCAATTAGCAGCACTTAGGTGTTTCGTTCACACTTACCAAGTGGAATATCCTAAATAATAGAATTACTTTGTCATATTAGAAGAAACCGTATATTTTTAATATATTTAAAATGGAACTGAATCATCCGAAATGTGTAATGTAAATGTTGTAACACTTCACTGAACACTGGTAGTACAGAGGTAACTTTTAACTCATCTACTAGAGCAGTTGCGCTCTACAAATTGGTGCCTAAGTGAGAAACTTATATTTGCTAAAGGTATGTGCTTTTTTTTCTAAATATGTATGTTTCATGCTGTTTTGAATCGAACAGCTTTTATGGTGAATGACATTTTCTGGCAAAAATGGCTCGGCTTCAGGGTAAAATTGAAGACGGTAAAATTAAATTTCTTTGCGATAAAATCAGTCTAAGTAATTTTATCTTTCTGGTAATAGCAGGGTTATTTAAAATGGTAAATATTAATTAAAAGAAGATACATAAATAAAATAATCGAACTTGCCTTAATAAACAAAATTGTTAAATAATTACTATTATTATATATTTACTGTTCTTCAGATATTTTATGCATAATAAAACGTGTAATCTAAATCCATAGACGTGCATTATTTTATTACCAAAATTTTTTTCCTAATTATCATTTCAAGAAACTTCGTAGACCTCTACCTGTGGCGCCATATGCTAAAAATATTTTAATCAAACAAAAAGATACATAACAAAAAAAGGTTCTTTGTAAACAGTCTGTTTACAATCATAATTAATGGAAAACATAAAGAGATAAAACATATATATTGAGCTGGTTAAAATACAAAAGTTGTATTATAGCATTATTTGGAAATGTTTTATTAATTGTTATAATATGCTGTATGTGTACTTAATGGTTCAAATGACGCAATATCAGATAAATCGTGACTATTATTTGTAATTAAGTAATTAGAGCTAAATTTGAAATAATTTTAGGAAAGCATTTATTATGAAAAAAATAAATGGATATGGTTATTAGGTGAATTCGTATGCTGAAGTTTTAATGGGTAGAGAAAAATTGGGATCTTATAAGAATTTTGTAGGCATTTTTATTGAAAATCTAGCGTCAACTTTACAATTTGCATCATTCTTCAGTACCCAGGATTTGAAAACCATCACTGGTTTATAAATTATAAGCAATTACATTAATATTTTCACACCTAAAAATGAAGAATACTAAGCATACAACATTTAAACGTGACAGATCAGTAGTAATGAGCTTCCTAGCGTAAATTGACGCATTTGTATGCTAAAAGCATTTGCCTCTGCCACTGTCTACCTATACCTAACTCATTTGCAGCCTAGTACTTCGATAGAACTTCGACGCGCAACAGTTAAGCCGTTACCTTCGTTCAACTTCCCCTAAGTCGGTGGGGAACATTTTTGATTATCTAGTAGCATAGTCGAGTAGTCAAGTTGCAGAGCCTAAGTTTAGAAGCCCCCGATAGTTAGGCAACTTCTCCTTCCTGAGAGCGCTTAGCGTACATAATGAGACAGGAGTCGTGCACCTGCTAAACTCAAATATAACGGAATTCAACATTGCAATTGCGAAGCTATAGGACAATAAAGCAGACAAATTTGCTTCTCTAATGCTAAGACATTAATTTAATGCTTTATTACATGAATATTTCCATGCAATAATTCACTTAAACGTTCCAAACCTCACCTTAAAAGGTTTATACAGGATGCAACTTATAATACGAGTATACCAGCCTTTACTTTTTAACACATTGTCGTAAACTAATGTTTCCTGTAGTTTAAAAGACACATTTTACTTTTGGAGAGTTTAACTACATATAACAAGCCGTGTGACACAAGTTCAGTGCAACACAGTACATACATCAATGACTTATTTTTGTGATAATGGAAGGAGTTTTTTTTTTATAAATTAAAACAGTACCGGAGTCTGGCTAGGACTCCAGCGCTGTATCCTCTGTTTACATTTCCCCCCTAAATTTACCTTATGATTACTCGTTTTACTGTTCCTTTACACAAACATATACACATTGCACAAACATATAACACCCATGCCCAAGGCGGGACTCGAACCCACGATCTCCTGTCCACGAAGCACCAAAGCGAAACGCCTTAGCGAGCGTGGCCATTGGGACCGGCATGAGTTCGTTCGTTCTCACTCCTGCAGATTCACGCACTCTAACAAGAGGTAATTTATATAAATATTCTGCATCTTCTTTATTCCCAAGATGCCAAATACGCTCTGTTTAGCTATAACTTGCAGCGCCAAAGTCTACAATGTTAGTCTGCAGAAGATGGGTCTCGGGAACGATGATTTCAGCATAGACAGTAATCCGCGGGTTGCATAAAACCAGAGAATATGGGGCAGATGTATGTATTACATCAATTGAAATTAATAAATTTACTGTCGCAAGTGCTAAGTGCTGTTAGTACTTCTAAAATATTTTATCTGTGCCATCATAGCTTTCTCTTCCTATTCTCCAACAAGTTATTCTTACAAAAGCTTATTCATTTATATAATTCATGCTGCAAAGGAATCTTATTGCCTGTTTTCTTGTAGGTAAAGGGAAATAAGAGAACATACCAGGCTAAAAGCATAGTAAATTTTTCAAAAGTTAGTGGCTACATGATGACATACTTTGGTGTTTTTGCATGATCAGGAATGAAATAAAAAGTAAAAACGAATGACGATTTCCAATTTGGAAAGTATAAAAATTGGACAAGTTAAATCAATAAGATGGAATATCTGGAAATGGTTAACTCCACAAAAAAAAAAAAAAAAAAAAAAAAAAAAAAAAAAGAGAATGGAAAAAAAAGCATCTAGCATAAATTGTATATTAAAACGAGATATACAGTTTTTGTGTAGGAACATATTGTCTATCTCTTACGGTTTACCAGTTACGTTAAGTCTTCTAAAATGAAGAGAGTTAAGAGACCGTTCCTAGAGAATTAAAAATATGTACTAAATTTACCATAAAAAGATCTTAAATAAATGGTGTTTTAATTAAAAATAGAGCAATTTTTAGAAAACCGAAAATAACAAAAATGTTTTCATGTAAAATTACTTTGGAGGGTATTTTATTTAAAAAACCTCGTGCCGTATCCATGGAATACACTGAAGTTATATATAAAGTTTGGTTTAAATACCAAGTTAACCTAACTTTTCGTATTTCAGTTATGCTGTCAGCAGATGGACGGACAGACATGCACACATGTCATTTCTAAAATCCTTTTCTATTTTGTACATTCAGAACATGTATTTTATGCGGAAACACGGTACCAAATTTTGAGAATGTGATGCTTTGTCTACCTATTATGCACGTGGTAGAGCAAGTAAAAGAAATCTGATGTTACATTAATATAACTTTCTCTGTCTACTGTTTTTTATTTTTATATGGCTTCTACAAACTATTTTTGCGAAAGCTTATTTTCTGCATATTTTTATCAGCGATAACTAATACGAAAAAAGGTTCATTACATGTTTTGTTGAAGGTACGAGGAACATATACGGATCCGAATTGATAATTAGACGCTTACGAGCTAGACGCTAAATACCGGCTGAGAAACTCCACATGGTTTCTATGGCATCACAAGAAACAACTGAATAGCGACAGCACTTTAAAAAAGTGCCGAAGAATTTCAAAATGAATATGTCAAAAAAAATGGCGTGTTATTTATGGACGCACTCTAACTGCTCTTTTACGCCCGAAAAAATGCATCGTCCTCCGCCGGGTTTGAACCCGCGACTTTGGGTATATGAAATCAGCAGGGTAACCATTACACCACGGAGGACGACTATGAATATGTCGGAAATGGCTAAGGGCACATAAATGTATTTGAAATAAATTTCATTTCCATCAGTTATACAAAATTACCAAAATCGAAAAATCCGTTATATACCAAACTTGGTATTTAAGTAAAATATTACAATATCTGTCAAGATTGAGACACAAAGATTTTCAAGAAAACTATTCTTTATATATAAGGCTTTTAGAAACATTCACTGTCTCAAAAATAGCTGTAAGGATTTTTATTAAAATATCGTACAATAAAGATTTTGCATGATAAATAATCTACATATTCTGAATTGCTGGAGAATAGTTTCTGAATTCTTCATTTTGGTTGACGTTTTACAGATAGACAAAAATTGTAGATCTCATCAAAACACACAATTTATGACACACACAGTTTTGTTATGTAGCTAACCATTTCCGAGGTATTGTTTTTTAGAGGTTCATCTTCCAACACTTATACTTTTCTGAAACCTGAAAACGTTATTGATACTTTTATTCCTGATCAATCCAAGACTACGGAACATAACAACCGCTGCTAAAAGATTTAACTATTACTTTAGGTTCTTGAATTTGCTTACTCCATTTTACAAGGAAATAATATGTAATAAAACATTTTTGCTATTATTTTCGTGAATATGCATAACATATGTAGAATAGTTAGCGTTTTTAAGAATAATTCGTTACAGTATAGGTAGAGAAATTTATGTGAATATAGTAAATCAGAGTATTACTGTTATTATTATTTATAATTAATGAAATTTGTGTAGATGTAGAAAATACAGTAAGTATATAAACAAATGATGCGTTTTTCTTTATATAAATGTTTTAATAAGTATAATTTTGAGAAAGAATACGAAGTAAAGAAATATGAAACAAAGTATAGGGTAAATATAATAAGCAGTCACTGTAAAGCCTCTCAGAATGATTAATAGAGGAAGTGTATATTTGACTATAATGTTCGTGATCGAAAATTAATGCCTCATAAATAGACAAATAAATTGAACAAAAGTTTTAAGTTAGGTAATAAACAATCAGGTATGTAAGGAATAATATCATTTGGTTTGTTAGATGTTTTGCTTTAACTGAGATTTAAATGGACATTCTAAAGTTACGCAATAATTTCAAAACTGCACGACCTCACTTGTTGTTCCAACTGCACAAAGCCAGCATAACAAAACCCGAGGTAAATGACATTTCCAGAAACCTAATTTTATAGATAAAGCCACTCAAGCTCTGTTGACATACATGGCACAGTGCGCGTTAAAGACAAAATGAACCCGCAAATGCTGTCCAGTAAGATCGCATTTACATCACTGCAGGGCATGACCCGTTGTTAACTACTAGATTCCCACCAAAGCGACCCGAGTTCACTCCCAGCCACCATTAGTGGGATTTGTGGCGCACGAAACAGCACTTGGGCAAATTTTCTCCGGTTCCTGCGGTTGCCTTTGCCATTCATTCCATCAATTGCTCCACCATCAGTTTCAACCCCAGTGCCATTTATCACTCCTTCATTCAGCATGATGTAGTCTGTGGAGCTAGGTTGCGATGTAATCACTGTCTAGGACAATAGCCGGGAGAATTCGGATGATTTGTTTTCCACAGCGCAAATGCAGCACTCTAAGTTGTGGCCAAGAACTTACGCAAACTACAAATACCTGTTTCGGGGAAAATGTCTTTAAATTTTATACGTAACAAAGGAAAACATGCATTTTAACTATCAGTCAAATGCTAGAATATGATTTGTTTTCTTCCCTTCATCAAAATGTTATGCGTTCGAATTTAAAAAGGTATGATTCCAACTGTCTTATTCTTTTCTTCGGTACATGTTTTCAGGGTCTCTTCCAGTCTTGCTTTGATGAAACAATTTAATGTGCCTTCAACTAACCACACAGAAGAACAGTTCTATGAAACTTAATTATAAATAAACTCCATCAAGAATCTAAAATTTTAAATGCAAACAAAAATGAATAAAGGATCCACATTCATTTTCATTTCAATTTTCTCTATTCGTTTAAAAGAAATGTTATTTATTGCAATGAATTTAGAATTGTGTGTGTTTATTATTAAAATAATCAGATTTAAGTAATAAAATCTTATGTATTCCATTCACATGACTCTCTCTACATCTCTGCAAAAAATCATTGTTAAAAAGGTTATGCTTTTATTTACTTCATACTAATCGAGACAAAATTAGCAAAAATAGTCTTATTACTTGCTCACTTGGAAGTAGAAATGAAATAAAGGAGTACCATAAGTTAAAGTGATAGTCAAAAGCTGGTTGCTATGTGACTGAAGTCCCTTTGTTTGTACAGACAGGGATTGACAAATTCCTGTATGAGAAAAGTATACGTTTTTCAAAGAAATATCTCAAAAACCATCAACTCCACAAAAAATATTGTATATTACATAAATTGTGTGTTTTAACGTGCTTACATTTTCTGTGTGGTAAGTTTTTTCCATCTCTTACGGTTTAGCAGTTATGCAAAAGTTATGTAAAACGCATCCAGAATAAAGTACTATTCAGAGGCTATTCCCAGAAAATTCAGGACTTACATTTTATTTTTCAAGTAAATACCTTTAATATACGATATTTTAATCAAAATCGTCAGAGAAAATTTTGAGAAAATCAAAATGTTGGAGGTGGGGGGGATTTTCTTGAAAATCTTTGTATGATACCAAACCTAAATACCAAGTTTGGTATTTAACGATCTTTTCGTTTTGAGCTATGCTATCCACAGATACACACACGCACACACACGGACCTTTTTCCAAAAATGATATTTTTTTTATTCAGGTGGTCCCAAAATATGTACTTCCGGTGAAATCTCGGTATCGAATTTTTGGGGGCAATACAATATCTTGTCTATACACTACGTACATAGTACGTGTAAAGAAAGTAAAAAGGTTTTCTTCGGTACATGCTTCCAATGATGCTGTTTTAGGATGGCAAGATGCTCCCGAAGCACTGCCTCTCCCAGTCTTGCTTTTATAAACCAATGCAATGTGCCTCAACTAAACGTGCAGAAGAATAGTTCCATAAAACTTAATTATTAATAAAATTCACGAAGAATCCAAAATTTTAATTCTAAAAAAAAAAAAAAATCAATAAAGGATCCACATTCATTTTCATTTCTATTTTTTCCATTCGTTTAAAGAAATATTTTATTCATTGGACTGGATTTAGAATATGTGTATTTGTTATTAAATTAAGTAGATTTAAGTAAAAAATGTGAAGTTATGAAATTTGAATCTTTCATTTTAAGCTCCAGTTAGGCCAGTTGTTTTACGGAGGGTAATTGCTGTTCTCAGGACGAAGTATGCGCAGCAGCGCATCGCTGATCCTATTCCAAATCTCCTTGGCCCGATGACAGCAGAACAGCCTATGCTCAAGGGTATTCGTTGTCACACAGATGTTACGACGATTCGAGTTTGCCCTTCCATTACGCCATAACTTCTCCGCTGTGAGAATAATCTATTTGATAATGGGAATTAGGAGTGAAGTAAGACACAAGTAGAAGCTTCTGGGGATCAGAAATTCAGCCAGTGGTTCTTCGGTAGTTGAGGCAATGAGGGAAAGCAGAATAATTTGACTAGAAAGGCCAATGACATCAGAAATGCTTGTTGCTATAAAATTATAGCAATAATCAGCATAGATGGCCATGTTTATAGTTATTTATACTTGCTAACACTCCAAGAAAAACTATAGAGACATTTTATTTATTGAAAAACTGCATGGAAACATTAATATACTATTGGTTGGCTGGGTGATGGTGATGGTGAAGGGTTTGTATATCTTTATGTAAAGTGAGATTTGGTTTTCTTGAAAGCGGCAGAGGATAATTTAAGCCTGTGGCCAGAAGCCTACCGTGCCGTATGCAACCTCCTGGAGGAAGGGATTATGTGAAGTATCTGAGGGTTTGTTACCTGGGCCAAGTAGTAGCAGGTGTGGATTTTGCGGATTACCTGAACTTTACAGATGGAGACACTCCTGTAGTCACTACCCAGCGCCGCCACTCGCCTCTCACTCGAATACAAGCGACCGCATGTGAGATTTGTGGTTGTTAAAGCGGCGCAGGTGCCGGTTAACTCAAGAGTTCTCCGATTTCCCCCGCCATCGTATTCCACCGGTGCTCCATCTTCATTACATATATCACCAGTTCCATCCCTAGTAAAAGTGGGAGCTAAACACAACAAAAACACCAAGCGCTCTTCCTAACAAACAGGTTCGAACTTTCCTGGTTCCATACCGGAGGAGGAGGAGGAAACAGGACATATTAGTGCGCACCCACAACACTAACTATCCAGTCAAGCCCGGTACCCCGAAAGGTGGTATGAAATGAAGGGACCAAAAAAAAAAAAAAAATGGTACGAGATTAGAAAAATACCACAGCATTTACCCGGCAACGAGGGAAAATAATGGAAACAGAGAGAGAGATCGTGAGCTGTAACCGGGGATCAAACGCACAAACTCCCAAATGCGGACCACAGATTGCTCCGTCTGAGCAATCCCATTCTGCTACGAAAGCCAAAATTTCCAAGAGAGAATAAATAGAAACATTAAAAACACATTATGGTGTACCACATTAGAGTCCTTCAAAAGGCACTTTAAACTGTTATAAATATTATAATATTTGAGATAAGAAGAAAACGAAAACATGAATTAAATCGTGAATAAATGTTAACAAATAAAAAGCAAGAGCCATATGATATTTAAAGATGAACATTCAGCTTCCAGATATCATTATACTCCATGTTAAGGGTAATAAACTAGGCTGGCTCAATTGGTTAGGCGCTGATCCGGTCTCAATGTCGAGGGTTCAAACCTGACCCAAACCGATGATGTCTAAGTGTGCTTAAAAGTACATTTTCCCATGTTAGCAGATTTACTGAAGAACTCCTGAGAGAAGAGTTTCCGGTACATCGGTGACCATGATATGATACTGGCAATTAACAGTGTTGTTAACGAACAAACTTATTAATAGCAGTAATAAATACATCAAAATTTAGACGATTTAACATAGTCCATGCACACATACCTACAGAAAATAGACTAAACACACCGGTAGGTTAGATTATCAGCACTGAAGCAGAAAATTTACTTTCTATCACGACAGCATGGTTTAAAAGAAACAAACAAAGAAAAAAGAAATAAAGAACAAAAGAAAGAAATTATTATAAAAATGTAATTTTTCTGGTATATTTGCTTCAATCCCGTTGGTGTTATAGGATTCCCTTAAATGTTTTCTTCAAATGTACTCAACCATATTATTAAACCATTTTATGTTGACTGGCATGCTGAGTTTAAGTACACAAGCGTCCTTAAAATTAGTTTGAGGAAGCTGTGAAATTACTGCTTTCTAAAAATTTCAACAAATCCTTTTTATTATTTCCCTTATTAATAATCCCTATTTTCAGTATTTATGAAAGACGCCTACATACGAGTTTATTTTAAAATCTGGAGGGAGATCATCATAGTCAATTTGTCACTGAGCGAGGGTCATAATATAAGCACTTGCGCTCCCTGCCACTTCATTCAGCCCACACGATTGCTTGCCCTCAATGCGGAGCTGTAATGCATACTGTAGGCAAACCCTGTGACTTGTTCATTTTCTGCTGCTTTTTGGCGTGCAACTAAGCTGGATTATTCCGTATTGGTAGGTAATAAAAGTGCATGTGAATATTATGCTGTTATATTCCTGAAGACTTAAGAGACTGCCGTCATTATACTGTTTAAGCAGAAAATTAGGACATACATTTATAATCAAATACTGCTCTATTAATATGAAAATACGTCACTTTAATTTATTGTTTTACTAATATTTTATGGCCTGGCACGCAATATGCATTTCAATTGTAAATAAGACAAATATGCGTTTCAACCTACAGAATATTTTACTTAAAATAATTTTGTTGACATTTTTTTTCTCCTTGTCAGCTCAGTATAATTTTTGTATCTTTTATTATTTGATTTTATTAGTTGTATAGAATTGTATTTTTGTTTTTTATTCAATGCATCATGGCGGTATTGAATTTAATGTATTTTCTGGTGGAGTGAAAGAGGTGTTATGGCGTTAGCTTCAACCAGGATAAATAAATACTTAGATAAATAAATATTCTAGTATCTGGGTTGTCAGAATTAAATAAATGTATTCCTTTTCTATTATATACTAAACAAAGGTTAAATTTATTGCGATAATAATAATGACCATCAATCAATCCGATATTTTTGTCATGAAGCAATTAAGCTGCGTTATAAATTGTTGGGATGCAAAACCGAAATTCCATTTTCGAACTACTTAGCCACTCCCCCCCTCCAGCCGATAATCGTAACGGAGAATTTGGAAGTTGTAGAGGTTGTCACCTTAGGGTTTTATATTTGCTATCTAATTTAAAGCATTTTACAGTGGCAGAAAATTCCGAATTCGTTCGAAGTTACATAAATGGATGTTGTGTAACGGGAACATGAACTGTATGTAGACTGGGTGTTTAGGATCCAAGGAGATTGGATTTTGGTAATGGGTATGCTTCGGGCTTCACTTATTCTTTCGCTCTTGCGCAATAAAGACTGCAACAAAAATTAGTTTCCTTCTAAATCTTTATTTATCATGATTCACTTAAAGCAATTCCCTTTAGAATTCTAGCTAACTTCTACGCTCTATATTCTATTCTCTTAACTAGAATGCAGCCCATGTTATTCCGTGCTTTATCTACAAGCATGGAATCTTTATAAGCTTTAGATTACTTAAAAAAGAAACAAGATACTTTGTCTTTGCTTCAGCAGAGCTTTAGTCCTATTATCAAAGACTTAAATAATTCACTAAAATCCTCTGTGCGTATCTAGAAGATGCACTTGAAAAAAGAAGCGATTTATTACATGTTAGTGAATTAAAGTAACATAATACAGTTCATGACAGCATTTGCTAAACTTTGTAGCAAGAAAGATTAATGTGAAATACGTTCTTTCTCACCTATGTTCCTCTCGAAAATCCACAATCATAGTCCTAGTGACAGCTGGCCATGTTTCAGCCTGGATTAAATCTGCAGAGTTATTCGTTGAGCACATAATGAAACCCTGTTTTCAAGGATAAATATAGAACTGTCCTTTTCCCCAAAGATTTCTCTCTCCAGTCACAATACTAGCAACACCTGGCCACAAGTCAGAGCTTAACCTGTAATACCACAGTGTAAACTTCTAAATTCTGGATTCATCTAAAGAACATTTATATAATATATGACATATGTTATTATTTATACGTATTTTATGCAGAATATAAGTTTTAAAAAATGATCAAAAGTAATTTTCTCAGCATCCACATTTCTTTTAAACCAGACATTTTATTTTCTCCAATCGGGTGATTACAAATTATACTTTCACACAGAATGAAAATAATCTGATATTTTCCATTCACATGGCTTTCTCTACATCTCTGCAACAAATTATTGTTAAAAAGCTCTTGCTTCTATTTTCTTCATGTTAATCCAGAAAAATTTAGAAAAAATAGCCTTATTACTTGCTTCCTTGTACGTAGAAGCGAAATAAGGGAGTAGCATAGGCCAAAGTGACAATAAAAAGTTGGTTGCTATGTGATTGAAGTTCCTTTGTTTGTACGGACAGGAGTTGATAATTCCTGTATGAGAGAAGTATGTTTTTCAAAGCTGAAACCAAAAACAAGGAATATCTAAAAAACGATCAATTCCATGAAAAAATGTATATAACATAAATTGTTGCTTTAACATGCTCTACATTTTTTTTCAGGTAACTTTTTGTCCATCACTTTCGGTTTAGCAGTTATGCAAAATTCCGTAAAATTCACGCAGAATAGTCTTCAGAGGCTATTCGCAGAAAATTCCAAGATACACATTTTATTTGTCAGATAAATATCTTTAGTATATGATATTTTAATAAAAATCGTTAGCCATTTTTAAGAAAATCAAAATTTTCGAAAAAAGTTCCATGTAAAGGGTAGTAGGGGGTGGGGGATTTTTCTCAAAATCTTCGTTTCGCATCCCTGGAAGATACTAAACTTAAATGCGAAGTTTGGTATTTTACCGACTTTTCGTTTCAGAGTTATCGTGTTCACAGATACACGGACCTTTTTCTGAAAATACGTACTTTATTTGGATACAGGGGATCCTAAAACATATTTTCGTGAAATCTAGGTATCAAATTTTTGGTGAAGTGCAATACCTTCTCTATACACTATGTACATAATAGTGTAGAAAAAGTAATAAAAACGTGTGTTCAACTAGTACAGTTTGCATTAGACGGAGTCACCTAATATGTATACTCAGCTACTAAAGGGTTAACATGCGGTTTGCTTTGCTTCTCCAAAGCCTCTCAGTTATTTTTTTTTAACTCCATTTTTTAACTCCATTATTCAGGTTTTACATCATTCAATGAACATGTCTATCAATAAAAACAAAGCCATTGTTTGAGTCCAAGTGGAGTTAACCATACCTGAGAAGCTTGTGAGAAGCAAAAGCAAGGCGTATGCTACTTAATGTAAGTTATGGTTACTAGGAAGCGAAGGTGAAAATTATTATTTCCGGCGAAAACGGTGGCGGAGGCACATAACATTTTTCCTCACCAAAAATGAACATTATTCAGGCATGCACGAGAACTTATGGCGATGCAATTTTCACCATTGCTATAATTCTGATCGGTTTCTTCAGATTTCTTCATGCAAACGATGCATGACTTGCATGCAGGTTGTATTCGTTACCGTCCTATTACTATCCTTTAGTGGTACTCTTCAGTCTTGAGAATATAAAGAAGTCGCCGGAAGCTGTGTACCCGTGAAAACTGATTGAGGCATCATAATGGTTTTGTTTTTTTCCCCACAAAAATTGACGAAAATCAATGTGGTGTGAGTGGGTGGTGATGGAATTTCCATCAGTGATTTTGGTACAGTTCTGGTCTGCTTTTTCAGATTCCTTCATGTAAACAGTGCAAAACTTACAGGTTGTACCGTACACTATGCTGCAGAAACTCAAGATGCACCATACCATTGAAATAGAAGAAATCTTCATATTTGATCGAACTTTTCGAATGTTTTCGATCTTGTTTCTTCAGATAGCTTCCATTAGGCTGATTGATTTTGACGTTATACCTATATATTCATGCTTCATCGCTTGTTGTGTTCTTTTAAAGAAGATCAGAACCGTTGTTGACTTACTTCAGCAATTCCAACCGATGTCCACGTAAAGTCGATTTTGGTCGAATTTTGAATAACACATTTCTTGGTCAAAAATCCGAAACAAAGTCTTGGTCTGCAACAAATGATGTACTCACTTCAAGAATAATATCTCTCGTAGTGTTTCGGAGATCTTCAAGAATAATTTTCTGCATTGTTCGATGTTGTCTTGGGTTATTGGTATACCAGGTCGTCTACGTTGGCCCTCATCTTCAAAGTCTTTACGACCCTCCTTTAAAGGCTTGTACCACTTGTATTATCCATAGTATTTTCACCAAAAGCCATAATCAAAATTTCGAATTCGGTGCTGCATGTTATTTTTTTTCTAAGCAAACTGAAATACAAATTCTTTAATCTATATCGCCGAGCACACCAAAAACTTTTGGAATATCAACAATCAACTGAAGATTCTAACATTTGAAAATGCCAACATATATAAGAAGCGTGTGCTTTAACAAAATTAAACATTTCTTAAAATCGGATTAATAAGGTGCGAGAAATTAAAAAAATTCTATCAGGTTTCCCAGAAAACTCGAAACCTACAAATAAAAGGCTACTAGGTCATCAATCAATAATAAAATACATAAATTCGAAATATTTTGAGGTTGGAATAGATATAAATTGTGTTGTTCATTATTACTTTTTCTAGCATGTATGCACGTGTTGTATTCCACCCAAAATATCAATACCGAGATTTCATTAAAAATACATGTTTTAGGGACCTCATAAATCCAAAAATAAATTAATTTTAGAAAAGAGTCCGGCGTGGTGTGTGTGTGCGCGTGTGTGTGTATGTATGTGAAAGGAATAAGGAAAGTCAATTAAATATCAAACTTGATAACTAAGGATACGACAGGAAGATTTTAGAGAACATTCTTTCTCCATTAACTACCCTTTACATGGAGCACTTAAAAATTGTGATTTTCAAAAATGCCTCTGAATGATTTTTATTAAAATCTATATGTCTTAAGATATTTTCATGACGAACGAAATGTATATCTTGAACTTTCTACGAGTAGTCTCTGAAGACCTCTTCATTTTGAATGATTTTTGTAAAACCGGTAAACCAGTATCACAGATCTAGTTAATACACAATACAATTTATGCAATTCTTATTCGTTTCAATTCTAAACTATTCAAAATGTTCTTAAATGGGAAGTTACTTTTCTTTCATCTCTCTTTTGTTTTACTGTTGGCCTTGTATAGAGCCCCGAATTTCAATTGTTTACATAGCGATCAGCTTTTAAAATAATTATCGCTTTTGCCTGGTGTGTTTCCTTATTGCCCTTCTGTTTACAAAAGAGTGCTAAGTCAATTTCTGCTAGTGTTTAACTCGGTTAGCATGATGTAGAAAAAAGAAGGATATTTTTTATGAAGAGTTCTGAAACAGATGGAATAAATAATGTGAATGGAACACATCAGATTATAATTATTGTTGTTTTTGTTATTATATAGTCCAGTCGGAGATCAAACCCGGTGCAGATGCAATGGTTTTTAAGTGTGTTTAAAAGTAACAGCCAAGTCTTAACAGGTTTATTGCATGTAAAAGAACTTTGCGGGACGAAATTCTTGCACACACCGGTGCTGATGTGATTCTGGAAACTAACAGCGTTATTAACAAAAATCGGACGTGTTCCATTCGCATGACTTATTCTACATCTCTGTAACAAATTATTGCCAATAAGCTTATACTGCTATCTATTTAATACTAAAACATAGCAGAAACGGCTTTATTATTTAGTTCCTTGTAAGTATAAGGGGAATAAGGGAATACATAAGGCTAAACCGATAATCAAATGTTTTAAAACGTGGTTGCCATGGGATTGAAATCTGTTACCTTGCGTGACCGAGAGTTGACAAGTTCCCGTATGAAACTATTTTAAAACTGAAATCAATATCAAGGAATATCTCGAAAACGGCCAACTCCACGAAAAATGTACATGACATAAATTGTCTGTTTTGTCGAAATGCACATCTTTGGTCTGATAAGTTTGTGTCTATCTCTTACGGTTTACCAGTTATGCAAAAATTCAATAAAATCCATCAAGAATTTAGAGGTTTTCAGAGGTTATTCCCAACAAATTGAAGATATACATTTTATTTGTCATGTAAATATCTTAAATATAAGAAATTTTAATCAAGATTTTTGAGAAAATAAGAATTTTAGAAATTTCCTCCATATAAAGGGTAGTTGGGGTGGGGGGATTTTTTTGAAAATCTTCATGCTACACATCCTTGGAAGATACCAAACTTGGTATTTAAGTTTGGTATTATTTTACCTAAAAATGAATTATTTTTTTTGAATTCAGGTTGACACAAAACATGTATTTCCGGTGAAATCTCGGTATCGAAATTTTTGAAACAATACAATACCTTATCTGTATGATATGTACATAGTACGTCCAGAGAAAGCAAAAACGAAATATTTAAATATCCACGTATTCTTCCAGCAAACAGGAAAAATGGCTAAGATTAACAGTTGAGCATCTAAGTGGTTCAACTACATGCGCAAATTCTAGAATTTCCAGAAGATTTGTTTGGTTTTGGATTGTTTTACGTATAGATTGCAACATTAACGTGAACTGTGAAAGAGCTAATGAGATGCTGAGAGTTTGCCCTGGATCCTTTTGTTGGCAACCAACTCTGAAATAGTTTCGAGAGGGGTATGTGGCTGAAGAGGTGGTGTGATAGTCACGCAAGCGTTAAGCGTTGCGGTTTAGTTACGTGCTCAGATTTGCGGCGCATCACACACACACACACACACGTATGTCACCACCCTGGTAGCGCTTGCACCCGCGCCCTTTTCTGTTGAATAGCGGCACATGCAACTCATATCCCCAGATGAAACGTTGAGTGCATAATTACTGTTTCACTGTCTCCCATAGTTTGCAAAGCGTTCCTTCCCAATTTGCCAACGCTCGCAAGAAATTGCTGACAACGAAGTAATTAATGGCCACGTAACAATCTACTACCCCACTTTGGTTAATCAACTACCTATAATACTACCTGATAAATAACCCTTTCTCACTGGTCCTATGCTACAAGCTGGGAGTGTCATTTATATTTTGAAAATTCATGCTCAGTATTCACATGCCATTCCCTATAATCTTAAATAAACAAAAACTAATTTTCGCCTGAATGTTATTCATTTTCAAATATGACCGAGCCGTGGCAGAGTGGTTAGACCACTCGCCTCACAACTTCAATCCCAAGCGACCGCATATTGCATTTGTGTTGGACAAAGTGGCGGGGCGGGTTTTCCCCCGCCATCACATTCCACCAGCTCCATCTTCATTCCATTTACCATCCTTGTCATCGTATGGTGCCATAAGTAGTCAAAGCGGGCGATAAGCACAATGCAAAATAAATTCAAATATTCTGAAATCGGCAGCTATGTAATACCTTTAAAAAACTGTTCTCTTTGTATAACTAGAGAAAAATCGTTTAACAAAACAATTTAGTAGTTGTATTTTATACACAAAGTACTGAAGGTTCAGGCTCGCATTCGGGAGGTCCTATTCAAAGACCGACGGATCTTCCTGAGGGTTTTTCGTGATTTACCTCAGTCGTCAAGCTAAAATTATATATTTAATACCTCGCCCAAACTTCCACCTTCATTGCTCTGCTATTTATCTACAAATAGTGCAAGTATAAGTGAATGAATAAGTGTATTTTATGACATAACAGTATCATAGATTGAGCTTCATCAAGCGCAAGGTTCACAAACCGTACGTGCTTTTGTAATACACAAAATAGTAAGTAATATTAAACAAAAAAACAACAACAAAGAATTAAAGGAGTAAACACGAAAATAAAAAGGCAAAGATATTCAAATACAATTTAAATTTACAACACAGAGTATACCTTATTTAGATTTATTAATGCACTCTTATTATAAAAAACTTAATATACTTAATAGAAATATATACGCATAATATATACACAATGATATAAAGTATGACATAAGCATTACCAAAAGTATATACGAAGGCCGTTTTTTTTTTCAACCTCCGATAGCATATAAATAAAAGACAAGTTCATAGAAAACAATTATTTTATTACTAAAAGTTTTGTACACTTATGGTTACTTTTCAACAATCACCGAAAAGATTGAGACATTTATCGTACCTGTGCACAAGCTTTCCTATACCCGCTTCAAAAAATGTTGCCGCCAACGTTTTCAAATGAGCATAGACGTTGTTTTGAAGATCTTCGTTGGTTTGAAGGTGCTGCCCTCCTAGCCACGTCTTCAGTTCAGGGAAAAGGTGAAAGTCGCTGGGTGCCAGGTCAGGACTGTACGGCGGATGATCGAAAATGTCCCATTGACATTGTTCAAGGAGACGATGGATTGTGCCAGCAGTGTGTGGACGAGCGTTGTCATAGATCAACACACAATTCCTCTTCGTTTGTTTTGAATGGTCCTCCGCAAACATCGTCAAGTACGAAGATCATACATAACCAACATAACCACATAAAAAATACACTGTGTTTTACAAATAAATATTTTATAAAATTATACACTAACAACTGACGCTCACGCCAGTGACGTCACAATAATTGCGCACTCAAAATTATTGAAAATAGTGCAAGCATAGACTTTAGAAAGTATTAAAGCTACACATTTAATGAAATAAGAACCATCTTTCTGCGTCTTCGACATAGATGAAGTTACATCCATTAAATCAAGGAGACTGTCTTAACCTCTTGAGGGAAATTAAGAGATGGCGCGGCACTGCACGGCCAAATAGAAGAGCATGCATGTACTGCAGACCCTCTAAAATCTTGCAATGTGATCGTTTATTAATGAATTCATAGACATTGCATAGAGAAAGGAAGCAGAATTCTTCCTCTTTGCTGCAACGCAAGGATAGAGTTTGAAGTTCGCAAACTCTTGCGTTGCATTGCATTGCGTTTCGTTTTGCGTATTTCTATGTGAATGATTACACTAAATAATATGAGTCCAAACGCTTGTGCTTACGTTGCGTCTGCGCTTGCATTTCATTGTGAATGTAGCATTATATGCTTCACACTATCTTCGTATGTAGAGAGTTTCTCCAAACTGGACTAAGAAGGAATTGACAGATCGAACAGAAGAGACATGTCGCAGGAATAAAATGCAACATCTAAAGAAGGGAAACCACACAAGGAAATCAAACCATTGGCATTGTAAACGAGTCCATTGTGCTGGTAGGATATATTTGTATGGCCAAACAGCTTCATCTGGCCACTAACTCAAGGAACTAAGCCGCCCCATTGACACAGAAAAGTCTATCTTGTCTGACATTATCGGTCACGAATCTGAGACAACCCGTATCACGTGTAGTGGGGTCAGGACACGGTCGCTATATTTTCTCTAAAGGAACCGGGTCACACAATCGATATTCCCGGCCTGCTCAACACAGCTACGTAATATAGCACTGGTAACTGACAGTCATGTAACACGCGAAGATGCATGCTAAGGCCATACTGATAAATTAAACCTATGTCTATCCAATCTTCCTAAAGCTTTTTAGTAACTGTGTTAGCTTGGTAAATAAGGCGCCCTGCAATGTCAAAGTAAACACAGTTTGGACTCGTTGGCTTCAATCAATTTTATTTCCCTGTGGCCCAGGGCTTTCTCCTAAATCGCTTTCCTTTTTTCCTCTAAGTGAGTGTATTAGAGCCTCCATTCTTTAGAGCCTGGTTAGGATAGCTCAAGAATTTTCACATACCAGAGTCCTAGGTTCGACATCGCCCAGCCCGACCATTGGATTTTCATTTTGGTCGCCAAGGCGAATGTTGGGGTAGTTCCCTACCACATTCTCATTTCTCTTTCATTTTTATTTTACTTACCTTACTTTATCTACTCTTACTATTTACGTAGAGTATAGAAAAGGTATTGCATTCCACCCATTCATTTCTCTTTCATTTACTATGCACGTAGTGTATAGAGAAGGTATTGCATTCCACCCAAAAAATTTATACAGAGATTTTACCGGAAATATACGTGTGTGTCCGTGTGTATGAACACGATAACTCAAAAACGAAAAGTCAGTTCCAGAGATGCGACACGAATATTTTGAGAAAAAAAACACCCCAAACTACCCTTTACATGGAAAAAATTTCGAAAAAAATTAATTTTTCAAAAATAACTAAATATTTTTATTAAAAACCATATGTTTATATGGAAAATAAAATGTCTAACTTCAATGTTCTAAAGACCTCTTTATTTTGAATGAATTTTGCGTAACTGGTAAACCGTAAGAAATAGACAAAATTTACTGCACAAAAAATGTAGATCACGTTAAAATACACAATTTATGGCAAATACGTTTTCTTTGTTAAACTGACCATTTCTGAGATATTGCCTGTTTTTTCTTTCATATGTAAAACACTTTTCTCTCACGCAGAGTTGTTAATTCCTGGCCATGCATAGAAATGGATTTCATCCACATGGCAACCGGCTTTTAAAAGATTTTACTACCGTGTTAGCCTAGTGTTTTCTCTTATTTTCCTTCTATTACAAGGAAGCAAGTAATTAAGACAATTTCTGACAATGTTCATCTCGATTATCATAAAGTAGATAGAAGAATATGCTTTTTAACAATAATTTGTTACAGTGATGTAGAGAAAGTTATATGAATGGAACACATCAGATTTTTTCTCTAACTCAGCATATTTGAATCTCTATTCTTTAGAGAATGTTTGGAATAGCTCAGGAGTTTACACATTCCTAGGTTCAACACCATTTAGTTTTCATTTTGGTCTCCAAGGCGAATATTGGGATAGTTCTCTACCACGATTCTCATTTCTCTTTCATGTTTGCTTTCTTTACGCGTACTATACGCATAGTAAGTAAAGAAGGTATTGTTTCCAGCCAAAATTTTGATATCGAGATTTCACCGGAAATATATTTTTTGAGGTGTCCTGAATCCAAAAGAAACATTTAAAAAAAAAAAAAAAAGGTCCGCGTATGTGTCTGTCTGTCTGTAGACAGCATAACCCCAAAACAAAAATATCGTCAAGTGCTGAACTTGTTATTTAAGCTTAGTACCTTTCAAAGGTGCGGCACGAAAATGTTCAGGAAAGTATCCCATTCCCAACTACTTTTATATGTAATTTTGCTAAAAGTTTTGTTTTTCCCAAAAATATCTAACGAATTGTTTAAAATACCGTGTATTAGGCATATACGATAGGCAGTATATGACGTCAGAGTTGTTGTTGGATGACTTGCTATTGAATGTCCGTCAGGAACCCTGGTTTCAGCACGATTGCGCAACACCGCACTTTACACGTGACGTCTGGGGACGCCTTAACCGAAGATTCGGACAAAGATGGCTAGGGCAGGGTGGTCCTATTGCACGGCCCCCACGATCACCGAACTTGACGCCATTGGACAAGGTGTGCGAGATTCCTATGAAGGCCGAGGAAAAACTGTTGCGAGTTATGGTCGTTGTACAGGAGATCAACGGGATACCAGGTGTCATGGACCGAGTGTACCGAAACATGATTCGTCAGCATAACGACGTTGGTGTTCATTACATTGAATCTTTGTTGTAATGAGCAGTTTCGTGGGTCACATCCAGTGTAGAAAGCAGAAACAAATTTGTTTTATTCCACTGTTGACACAAATGTTATTCTGATCAATTAAATGTTTTTATTAACATGGTATTATTACCAAATACATTTGACTTTCTTCTTTTATGAGTCAAACGTCATTTATATTATTTACCTTACGTCTCACCTCAATTCACATGGTGCCCCTCTGACGTCATGTACTGCCTATTCGGTTGCAAAACAATACTGGCAAATCCAACACATTATAATGGCTGTAGCACGGAAAGTGTACGCTTCCGGACAAGGCTTTCTATCCAAAACATTGTCTACCAAGTCCCCTCTACTAGCTATAGAAGCTTGAACTATGAATTTCCAAACATTTTATATGTTTAAGATATTTTATGACAAATAAAATGACTATCTTGAATTTTCTGGTCGTAGACCTGTCCATTCTCAATGGCTTTTGCATAACTGGTAAATCATATGAGATAGACATAATATTATTACACTAAAAATGAATACATGTTAAATGACACAATTTATATCAAATATAAATTTTGTCGAGTTAAGTATATCCCGTTAGTAGCTTCAATTTTCAAATACTTATACTTTTCTTAATTAGTTTTATTATCAAATATTATTAGTTTCTTTTTTCCTCCTGGTCAAGGAAATCCTACTGCGTTCCTCTATTCCCATTGTACACACAAGTAAGTTTTATGAAACGCATTCTGAAAAATTTTATCTCGAATAACATAACATAAATAGATAAACAATTGTAGAAATAGTTCGCTGAAGGAGGAGTAGAGAACTTCTGAATGCAATATATATTTAATTTAATTGTGTTAATTATAGCAATTGCGAGTCATCAGTCACTTGTGCCTATTTTGCTGTTCTTCGGGGTCCTTACAAAATTCTGATACCAAAATACTGAACTCGTAAAAGCGTTTTGTTATTGTAACGTGACAGTCGTGCAACATTTTGACATTCCAGAACTCACAGCCTGCGATGTTGCCATATGTTTCTATCTGTGAGACACGTTTTCCTTGAGAGTTCATTTTCACTTTCCCTACTAAGTACAGAAGTAGGTGAAATATTGTATTACACAAAAAATTGATGGCAACATTTCACCGGTAATACATGCTTTGAAGCCCATTGAATGAACAAATAAATAAATAAGTAAATAAATACATTAATTAATGAATTAAATGTATTTTTAGAAAATGATCCCTGTGTGTACACGTTTGTTTGTGAACAGCATAATACAAAAATCTGATGTCTACCATTCACATGACTTTCTCCATATCCCTGCAACAAATTATTCTTAAAAAGCTTATACCTTTATTTACTTTCTGCTAATCAGAAAAAAATAGCAGAAATAGTCTAATTACTCGCTTCCTTGTAAGTAGAAGCGAAATAAGGGAGTACCATAGGTTAAAGGGAAAGCCAAAAGCTGGTTGCTATGTCAATGAAGTTCCTTTGTCTATATGGATAGGAGTTGACAATTTCCTGTATGAGAAAAGTATACGTTTTTCATAGCAGAAACGAAAAATAAGGAATGTCACAAAAACGACCAACTCCACGAAAAAATATATATAACATAAATTGTGTGTTTTAAAGTGCTCTACGTTTTTTGTGTAGTGAGTTTTTGTCCATCTCTTACGGTTTAGCAGTCATTCAAAATTTAGTAAAATTCATCCAGAATAAACTACTCTTCAGAGACTATTCCCAGAAAATTCAAGATATTGTCACAACTAAAGTTGGACACAGGGGGGAATAGCTATTAGAGGGTAGTGAAAGGAAGGTAGATGGTAGAGCAATGATAACAATGGGACTTAAGTTAAGCTAATATATTAAGAAAGATTAAATAATCTGTTGGTTACGCATGTTTGGTTTACAAAGGTGGAGGATGGCAAACTATTCTATTAATCCTGGCCAATATCATTCTCATTATGGAGTTACTAACATAAATCCTTACCTTAAGAAATATGTCATGATGTGTCTAGGGGAGGTGAGAAGTGGTCAAAGTGGTGGCCGGTTGAGCCCGGAGCGACGCCTCAAGACGCACACAAGCAAATAGAGGTTCCCCGACGGTCAAAGACAATAGCCCCGGAGGACGGGTTTGCCGTCCCTTAAATAGATTTAGTGGCGTCCCCGGAAGGGCATTCCAACATGGTGGCCGTTCTCCTAATATGAAGAACCAACGCCCTGATAGTGGGTAGACTTAGCCAATCAGCACCGAATGCTTAAATGTTCTAGAATATCCTGTGTGACGTCAAAGTGCGAATGTGCACGTAAACCGAAAGGAAGTTGGTGGCATCAAAAGTCCACTGGGAGTGCCATCGGAAGAGGCTAGTCGCTTCCATCCTGTTATTTCATCAGCTTATAACAAAGCTTGTATTTTCCTAAGAATCTGTAAGCTCAAATCCCAATTAATTCAGATTAATTAATTCGTAATTACTAAAACATAATAAATTAAACTCTCGCCAATGACACATGCGACATACCTCCGAACGGTAAGAAAAGCGGCCCCTGACGCTTGTTAAAAAAAACAAGAATTTCAGTTATAACAACAAACAAATATTGAAAGGGGGTACCAAACACCGCAAAACGTAATACAATTACAATATCACATAAAATATACAAGGAAGTTTTCAGAATTTGAGTAGCACCTGAAAGAGAGAGAAAAAATTACAAGGGGAGTGGAAGAAGTACCTATCAGAAGGAGGGAAAGGTAAGTTCACTCGTTGAATCCACAATGTGTGAGGTCAAGTTCCATAGGAGACCTAAATGAATACTAGCACGGGAAGTTTTTCTGACTTTTGGACACACAGAAGAAAACAATGTCGACGAATATGTTGCAGATACAATTATACACTTGCTGAACGCAGTCTGTGAAAAGTCTTTGGGACACAGCCAGTGTCCAAAGGGAGATAAGCACACGCTATAACATTGTGTCCTTAGTGTACGATCCTCACCAAGCTTCCGGAAGAAAAACCAATGTCCAGCAGTACAATGTTCTTCTGGCTTCAAGATGAGCACTCGTAACATCCCTCCGGGGGTATATAGTCCATTGTTCACCCCCAGGGTAAACTGAAATGTCGAAGGTGGTGCTCAGCCTTGATGTCCCACGAAGATCCTTGTTGACGGATGGTGTGTCAGCACCGTGCAAGTGCAATTAGTGTGGATTACTCGAAAGAGAAACAAATACAAGGGAATTAGGGTTGGAAAAATAAAAAATGAGAAAGCAGTAATACTTATGTGAGGTAGATCAGGTGGTGGATGCGGGACAGGCACGTCAGGTAATCCAGAAGGTACGCATGTTAAAGATAGGAGGAAATAATTGAATGATTGTGCTACTACATAAGATTCTCTAAAGATGACAAACATAAAATGCAAATTAAATGAGTAATATGTGGTCGTGAAACATTTAAGTAATAATGAAGTTGAGTAATTCAACATGGCGTAGAAGGAGTAAGATTACAACAAAAACTGATAATGCATTTAAAGGCCACTGACAACGTGTCAGAGGTTAAAATTTGAAATTTAGTGACTCGTGCTACCAAACTAACACATTACACAGATGTTTCACCGGAACACAAACAAGTTACAAAAGCAATCATGATAGTGACAGTGTAATACAAAAAAAAAATTATATTATAAAATATTAAGTATTGCTATTCATAAGTGGAATTCAGATATTTTTGTTCAGCTAACAATTAAAGTTTCATTAGTAAATATAACATGAGATGGATCTTAGTAGAAGGCATAAAATCATAACATCAGAAACAGAGCAACTATTACATTCATACAATCAAATTTTGGACAGTAAATAACCAGAAATGTGACTGACAAAATAGTTTACAGAAAGTTGAAATAGTAAATGTAAGAGATGTAAGTAAATACAATATTAATAAACATGTCAATGTATCTAATAAAAACATTATGAATACTGTAGATTAGACCCATAGGGTGCGAAGGTACTAGAGGTAACAAAAATTATGCAAAAAAGAAACATAGTTTATCAATACCGGAAACGATATCCTCTCAAAGTTAAAATAAATTACATTATAAAGCTAAAGATAAACTAGAAGGCATCACCCTCCCTCAATACACCAATAAATAGGATGCGCGATCGCTATATTGTTAAAGAGTCGTCCCTTCCAGTTAATCAATAATGTTTAAATTAGTATGGCAAGGTTTAAATACATGTTAGATAACGTTCCAATAAAGATAAGAAAATAAAGCAAAAGAAAAAGGATTAAATAGTTAATGTTGTTATTACCACTTTAGAAAAACATTTCTGAACGAACAATAACACCCTGATGGCTATCGACTGTATCCACAAGTATGATAAGATATTGATTAAACCAAAATAAGTCATGGAACGATCTTCTTAAAAGGCATGTTACAGAGTTGCATTACGTACAAATTGATTTTGAACACATCACTTACCAAAAATTAAAAATTTTCGTGATACAGCAATAAAATACTGCTACAGGAAGCTATGTTTAACAATGTAAAAACGTTAGAAATACCGAGTCTCCAGTACATTTCTTGTTTATACAAAACATAGAAGTATCCTTCAATTGTTACTATAATTAATAAATTGCTAATTATGCTCCATCTGTTACTTTAAATAATGGCAAAATCATAACCATATAATATTGCTATTAATATGTCAACAAATCTTTTTCTTTACACATTAGGAATTGTCAGAATTAAAACACATAAAAGTAAACAACAATAATTACATAATATCACAATGACGGGTGGTGAGTGCCGCCATTAAACATACTCCTCGACTAGTTTAACTATCCCGGGACACTTAAAACTCAACATTTATACTCATCTTACGGGAGCTACCCGCATCAACAAAATAACGTTTGTGTACACAATATTAAAACTCTGCGTAGTTTTCCAAAGTACATGTTCCCTAGATTACTACCTGATGGGACCCTGCGGTTTCCCCAGCAAATAAAATAATCCTTATATTTCACTACAAATATAACCTATCCCAAGGTTTTTGTCCACATCGATTAATGTTTCATAAGACCTCGCGGTTTACTCAGGAAATTAATTAATCGGAAATCGACCTCTCATAAAAATATTCTCACACAGATTTAACTCTTCATGGAGCCCTGCGGCTTTAGCCATAAGGAAAATAATCTGATACATATATTCTCAGCTATAACATCATGGAGAGGGCATACGGCAAAACTCTCCGAAATCAACGATAGTGACGAAAACTCTGACAATCCATAATGAGCAGACATATGCTTACGTATAGGAGCAAATTCTCTCGGTAATGTTTATTGTATTAAACAGAAAGTCTACAAAATAGTGTATCTCAAGGCATTAAACTATTGACAACAGGATGCGGTAACAGTCATCCGCCAGAAAATACAAAGCAAGATGCCATTACGCATACCGGATAAATACAGTAGCGGAACACCAAAAAGAAAATAAAAATAATTTACCTTTCTGAAAGAAATAACTCGGAAAAATACATCCATGGTCATCATATTTGGCATTATCACCTAGTCTTATCGCCGATGATCAACATTGCTTCCTAAGCTCATACCAATCGTAGGGGGAAAGAATATAAGCAATAGAACTCACGTCTGAAATCAAAACTTAACAACAAAATATAAGCAACAAAAACACAGCAATATTATGCACAAACATTATAATTCCAAAATACACGTCACACACACACGTGATAGGTAAAAGTAACCATTGCGTAACTCAAAGAATGGAATACATCCAAGGGAAAATCCAGTAAATATACTAACGGTGTTCCCTTTAACACTTGTATATATTTATAAGTAGGTTTCTGCTAAAAACATTCAATTAAAATTATGCATTATGCTCTATGAAGGAAATTAAAGTAAGCTAGTCCCTAATTGCATCTGAACGCAAAGTAAAATCCTGTACATAAAATATAGGTATTATGAAACTAATAAATATTAAAGTAGACAGAAGTTATAATATGGTAAGAGAAATTTCTGAGATGCAGTAAAAGCTTTGTCGGAAAGAGCAAGGCTTATCAGCGAAGACTTCCGCTTTAAAGCAGTCTTATATCAGATTTGTAATGAACAAGGTCGACTTTAAAAAGTCAGTGAGTTACGGTCAAATAATTTCTGCTAATTTGTCTAAGTGGAAAATTTTTCGTATGTTAATTGTAACGAAAATAAACTGATGAGTGTCAGCTATAATCTTCTGACGTTCATCTATTAAAATCATGGGTGCCAATGGATAAAAAAAATTGCAGTAGAGGTAACTTTAATATATGCTTACTTAGATTTAAGGAAACAAACTAGGAAGGTGTCCATTTGTTTCGAATTTCACTAAAATCACGGTCATAAAATGTTTGATTTCGTAAACTATCTGTTATACAATGAGATTAAAAGTGGATACATAATGGTCAAGCCTTCAACGAGAAAAAAAAAAATCAGCAGTTACTATTATAGCTGAATGAAAAAAATAATAACAATGAAAGTTGTAAATTTTTCATTGTGAAGTATAAGCATAATGCTGATTAGAAACATAGATTCCTAGATTTGAAAAAAAAGTATTAAATAAATGTTACTTTAGTTTATCGCGATTCCATTCAATCGTATGGTTAAGCAGTATTTCAGCTTACTAATTAACACAAACTTTAGGTGACTTTATTTAAAAGTATTCAACACAATCTATTAGAAATAAAAGTTATTAATACAATCCTGTTTTTATTTTAGTACCAGTAGTGGCTTTAAATAAGTTGGCAACAGGAAATATCTCAAAAAGAACAGATTTTAAGTTTCACGAGGTTATCTAGTGCGAATAACATATCACTAATCTGTGTGTATATATATCCAACTATTTCGCTACTGAAATTTTCGATTTTAAGACATTATTTTAACTGTAACATTACTTAATAAAATATTATTATTGTTATTATTATTATCATTATTATTATTATTATTATAGCAGTTCTTACTGTGATTCTCCATTATACTTTTTTAAAAATTATGTTAGAATAGTTAGAAGCTATTAAAATAAATCTTCCTTTCTGATTATTATTTTTACTATTGTTTTTATTTTTATTCAACGTTCTTACTTATGTTAGTAAGCTTAATATGATTTATTTAATTGGCAGTTTACATATAATAATTGTTGAAAATTTTATTCGAAATAAAAGGATATTGTTACTGTCTTACATGTTTTTATTTTTTTTTTCGACAATTTCATTTTGCTATTTTTTTTTATTCGTAATGTGAATTATTTAGTCAATTTAAAGAAAGTATATGTTATAATTTACTATTAATTATTATGTAGTGATTAAGTAATATATTTATCTCTCTGTTATGGTAAAATGCCAATTTATTTGTAAAACTATTTTACTTGAGCATTTTATTTTCATATTAAACATTATTACTATTATGTAAAATTAATTTTGGTTATTTTGATGTTTTATCAACATTATTATTGTTATTATGAACATTATTATCTTAGCTTTATATTTTGTTTCAAACCTGTGCTCTAAGTGGTTTTCCAAGAAGTAAGCAAGGAGAGTTTGTTAAAGTAGCGATAAAGTTTCGTTCCTATAATTCATTATCGGAGTTTTATATTGGAAGTATGATAATTAACAATATTTTCTCTTCAACACAGGCATTCAGATAGAGTATACATCTTCACAAAAAGGGTTACTTATGTTACACACTGCTTGACGGTTAAGCAATATTGTTTTATTCATGTATATCATATTGAATCAGCTACTGTGCTACGTATTTATTTATTTATTTATGATCAATACTTAATCATCTCTTCTTTTTTTTTTTTTTTTTTAGTAAGCATTAAACATTTATACCTAGTTATGAAAAGTACAATTATTGTAATTTCGGCTACTATTGGTGTTATTGAAATACGCTTTTGATTTATTTTAAATTACCCCTGGCTACTGGGACTAAGAATGACAAACTAAGTATTATGATTACCGGATTTGGAATAAAATGTTTGAAATTGTTGCGTTTGTAATAAGCTTATCTAGGGGCTATATTATCTCCACATCTGATTATAATTATATTAAGCACTTAGGCATGCTAAACTATCCATACATATTATTAAACATAGCAAACAGAGTATTAGAAGACAGAAAAGCATGATAATAAAAATTCTTAGCTTATTATTGAGCTGTAAGCGAAACATATCTAATATTATAAGAATTAACTTGATATGACCAAATATATACTTAAACCATATAGTCCTTCTTCAGCATATGCATCCTGTCTAGATGTAGTTGGCTTCGTAGTTACTCGGGGTCACTTGCTGCTGTCTCGGTTTGTTTTTTTTTTTTTTCAAATCAAGTGTTCTTTGTGCTGGTCTTTTCTGGGGGGGGGGGTTGTTAAAGGTGCTTATGGGGGGAATGTTTTTAAGGGGCGCTCCGGACCCAACCAACCAAGACGACTTCAAGTTCGACCACCAGATATGTAGGGCAAGCGTTGTAACCTTATACGCGTCTAACAGTTCATCTTAGGTTATACACAAAAGTAAACCTACAGATCCCGTCGGTGGACATTTGTTACCAATTGTCTTGAACTAGACTGATCACATTATCACTTATATCGCACATTTACAAATTGTACAGTTGTTCTCTTACGCGGGTTGTTGTATATAAGGGATTTATCATACGAATAAACTCACGATAAAAATTATTGAGAATATTATGAAAAAGGCACGTATCTAATGAAATTTAAGGTTTCTCAGAACTATTAGATTCATAAAACTATTTTTAGAATGACCAAAGGATTAAGACACAGTTATCTGGGTTGCTGTTCCAGCTTTCCAGAACCAAGAGTTGGAAATTATAAATACTTGCATATGAGTAACACACGTAAATGCATCAAAACGGTTATCTTCTGCTGCGGCGGTAGTAAATATAGAAAGAGATAAGCAACCACATCATTTTACAGATTACCGCTCCAGAGAGAAACCTATTAATGTTTAAAGTGACAGTCCAAGAAATATAAATTAGCGATAAAATAGGCGCTGAAATAAACATATTTTGGTAAAGTGAATTGTTGGAAGATCACATGTGCAGATTAATACTCAAAATTTCCATTGAAGCACGAGCAATCATAAATGTTTAGTGAAAACTTTACATCTCGTATGCATGTCACTGCATACATCTAAGTGAAAAAATCATGGTATTTAACCCAAGGATGGAAGGGGGGGGAGGGAGGGATTACATTGATGGTCAGTACAAATCGAATTTTTAAAGTGACATAATAATTGAAGCAATAAAATTAAACATTATGTTGCGAATCGCATATATAGTGCCATACTGAAAAAAAAATTATACTGACTGTTTATATTCCAATGGAAATCAAGCACTGCAGTAACACCGTAAGATATCTGCAAATTTTATTTCCATAAACTTTAGCATTTAAAGGCTAAATAAATTAATTATAAAATAGAAAAATGCAGTTGAATAAAGTGTTCTTTTGAAAAATCGAAAGCAACTAATTCGAGGCTAATGCAAACTGTGATGCTTAGGAGAAGAATCACCTTAAATGTACTCTAAAGATTACAATTAAATAAAATTACAAAAGTATTTTAATTGCAAAATTTTGAATTTGTAAGCTACTGAAAGAAATTGAAAACAGAGGTATAAATTGAAACATCAGGCAAGGAGACTACATTTACGATATCCATTTCTGGCAATAATATAGTAAGAAAAGAAAGTGTCTGGGGAGTTGCAATGCATATGCAAAATCGAGGCAGGGTTTCTGGGTGACATATTGTTAGAATCAGTGTAACTCTATTATTTGTGAATTAACTCTACAATATAATAATTTGAAAAGGCGGCGCTACAACATATACCGAGGTACGGGACCGAACCATACCCTTCACCAACGAAACGCTGATTTCGGGGAAGAGCCGGCGCTTCCAACATAAACCGAGGTACGGGATCGAACCATACTCTTCCCTAACAAAATGCTGATTTCGGGGAAGAGCCGGCGCCTCGACCATAAATGTCACAACTAAAGTTGGACACAGGGGGGAATAGCTATTAGAGGGTAGTGAAAGGAAGGTAGATGGTAGAGCAATGATAACAATGGGACTTAAGTTAAGCTAATATATTAGGAAAGATTAAATAATCTGTTGGTTACGCATGTTTGGTTTACAAAGGTGGAGGATGGCAAACTATTCTATTAATCCTGGCCAATATCATTCTCATTATGGAGTTACTAACATAAATCCTTACCTTAAGAAATATGTCATGATGTGTCTAGGGGAGGTGAGAAGTGGTCAAAGTGGTGGCCGGTTGAGCCCGGAGCGACGCCTCAAGACGCACACAAGCAAATAGAGGTTCCCCGACGGTCAAAGACAATAGCCCCGGAGGACGGGTTTGCCGTCCCTTAAATAGATTTAGTGGCGTCCCCGGAAGGGCATTCCAACATGGTGGCCGTTCTCCTAATATGAAGAACCAACGCCCTGATAGTGGGTAGACTTAGCCAATCAGCACCGAATGCTTAAATGTTCTAGAATATCCTGTGTGACGTCAAAGTGCGAATGTGCACGTAAACCGAAAGGAAGTTGGTGGCATCAAAAGTCCACTGGGAGTGCCATCGGAAGAGGCTAGTCGCTTCCATCCTGTTATTTCATCAGCTTATAACAAAGCTTGTATTTTCCTAAGAATCTGTAAGCTCAAATCCCAATTAATTCAGATTAATTAATTCGTAATTACTAAAACATAATAAATTAAACTCTCGCCAATGACACATGCGACAATATACATTTCATTTGCCAGGTAAATATGTTTTATATCCGAAATTTTAATCAAAATCGTTAGAGCCATTTTTGAGAAAATCAAAATTTTCGAAAAAAGTTCCATGTAAAGGGTAGTTGGGGGTGGGGGTATTTTTCTCAAAATCTTCGTTTCGCATCCCTGGAAGATACTAAACTGAAATACCAAGTTTGGTATTTTACCGACTTTTCATTTTTGAGACACACGGACACACACACACACACACACACACACACACACACACACACACACACACGGACCTTTTTGTGAAAATGCTTTTTTTGGATATTGGGGACCCTAAAACATATATTTCCGGTGAAATCTCGGTATCGAATTTTTTGGTGGAGTGCAACACTTTCTCTATACACTATGTAGATAGTGCGTATGGAGAAAGTAAAAACGAAATGCCGGGTAAATATCAAACGTGGTATTTAAGTTCAGTGTTATCCAAAGACGCAACAAAAATATTTTCAACAAAATATGCATAAGTACCCTTAAATAAAACATACGGGTCTAACAATTTAATCAATAGAGCAAAAATAAGATATACATATATCTTCAATTTTCTAGGAATAGATTGCATCACCTGGAAGTAAATTTATACAATCCCGGATTGCTCGTATACGTTAATAGACAAAAATATACTGCACACAAAAAATAGAGCTTTTTGAAACATACAATTTACTGAAAATCCTTTTTATTGCAACAACATATTCGAATTGCTGTATACCAGTATTTAAATTCTGCAGATTTTCAGTTGTTTCTCGCGTTGTGATGGAAAGAATATGTTTTATGGCCACTTGTAGCGTCCAGTTCTAAAACATTCTATTATTACTATTCCCTTTGTATCTATAAAGAAGTTCGACAGGTTACAGTTAAAATGAAGTAGATACGAAAATAAACTTTTCTAAGAATAATTTGAATATCCAAGTACTAATTGGAACAGTAGATATAGTCTGGTGAATGTAGCAGGTGAATATAGCACTTCAGATTTCTGAAGTAAAGTAATTTATCCTTTTGTTCAGGCTTTAACCGCCTCTTTTCTTAAACCGTTGTGCGGGATTTGTTAAAGTTTTGGCCGTTTCCCCTTATCTTTCATATATTCTTCTAGGTTTCGTGGCGTATGACAAAGAAAGCCTAGATGCTTGATGAAAGAAAACGAGTATTCACCGTGGACACTAGAGAGCTGCTTGGTCGGCGAATCGTTCGTAACAATCTCTAGGTTGCTTAAGGAGTGGGACTGTTCTTTAAACCTAGAATTGTTAGGGACTTCCGCGCGTCTCTGTGGCCTGCCTGCATCCTACGATTTCTTCACTTCATAACTTACTACCATTGCGCTACAAGCTCGCAATTTTTAGATGCTCCCCTACGTTGTTTATCATACACCTGTACCGTATAAGTAATATAAGTATATTTTATGTACTTCCGTTTTATGTCCATTTTTCAGAAATTACGGGACATATGAAATTAAAAAAAATGGTTTCTTAAATTGCACATTTCCGAGGTGGAGTATTAAGAAACTTAAAATTTGAGATTATCAACCAGGATAGTAACCAAATACTACACGGTAAGAGTGCCAAGAGAAATTGCAATATAATCTGGCTCAGAGAAAAAACGTTATATCATCACAGTGAGAAAATAAAGGTAGAAAATCACTATGGCTAATTAACAGCAGAGACCGAAAATTGGGACAATCTTACTACAGAACTGTTGTATTTCATTAAACACGACTGCAGCAATGAAGTATATTTACACAGGTTCTCATATGTAAAGAGAAATCTGGGATTACAAGCTTAATCTTGAACGTTACTGGAGGTCTAGAAAATGAGTCCTCTAGGGAGAATCTGTGATATTTCTGGTGAACATGAATACCTACATTTCGTAAGAGAACTTGAAGGAAAATGTTTTGCTTATAAAGTACATATTACTGAAAATGGGCGTGGAAATTAGAATACGTTTAATAACATATCACATTAAACTCAGTATAGGTATATATTTGTGACGCAAGCTGGCATTTTATTGACATGTTCTTTAATATTTCTGATATACGGTATTATTATTATTACCGCTTATGATGATTAATGTGTTATAAAAGAAAACGTAACAAAGCTGGTACCTCATTAGGCATTTTCTCATCATACTTACAATTGTGTCCTCTTTTACTTGTACAGTGAAAACGTAGAGACACTTTTGGTTTTCTATAGTGCTTTTCTTTATTTAATGTTGGACTTCTCTGTTTTTGAATAGCGAGCCAATTTTTTTTTAGTTTGAAGTAGAGTTCGACACATACGCATTACTATTAACAGAAGCCGGGCCTAAGTAAGCGGTTAAAGGGAAGAAGTTAACACAAATTTAAACTGAACTTTTTCTGATGCGGTCCTTAGCACTCTATTCTAAATTGGGCATGAAAGACTGCTTAAATTTCGATCAGAGGCATCTCTATCAGGGTTGAAGTTTTTTACGTGTAAATCGACGATACGGGACCAACAGCTTTACTTTTCTTCCGAAGGAAGCCATGTTAAGCTGGATTTGAACCCGCGAGCTTGGGAATCAGAGGCTAGCATGTTACTCCTAGACTACGGATGACTGGGCAGAGGAGGAGTAAGGAAACATTCATTTAAAAGGCTGGAAAGGGTGTTCCCCACGACTGTCCACAGCATCCCCTAGATAAGTAAATCTCATATTGGTTTGATATCAAACATTATCTATAAACACGGGTTGGTATCAGGTTAAGCAGAGAAGGAACAGGGAAGAGTAATAACATTAAATTGAGTGCATGAACAATGAAGGGGGCGAGCATTGGGCGTAGATAAGTAAATCTCTTATTGGTTTGATATCAAACATTATCTATAAACACGGGTTGGTATCAGGTTAAGCAGAGAAGGAACAGGGAAGAGTAATAACAACATTAAATTGAGTGCATGAACAATAAAGGGGGCGAGCACTGGGCGTAGTAGAGTCAGTTTAATTTAAATGGGTCAACATAAATCAAAGTGCACTATATCGGCAGCATTCCGTGTACTCGATTGTACACTGATCAACATATCACTTAATTGGATTCATATTTTCGTGCTGTAAAGTTTCAGTTCTTTTATGAAACAAAAATATGTCTTAACTATGCTCCTAAAACCTCGTCCTCTTGAGTGATTAGGGGCCTTTAGGTTTTGCTTATATTAGACACCATAAATATTTTGTGATTGTGTCATGCCAATTATTAAATGATTTAATTACAATCCGGCCACAAGAGGCGCTACAAAAAAGACCCCAACAACTGGGGACAGTATTCTTAAGCTCCTGAAGTCTGGAGCTACACATAACACCCCAGTAGCCTTTCAAACCCTCTACAAGATGACACGACATGTACCTCTGGTCTAGCTGTTTAAAACTGAGGGAACGGATCAAATTGGTGCACCACATATAAACGTAATTACATTTTGCTTAGCCTACTTAGGCTATGAGTAATTATAGTCTAAGTAAATTATTTAATCTAAAAGTAGTTGTAAATATATATTCATCCTACATAATGAACAAGAGTTTATCAATTTATCTAGAAAAGTTCAATATTACAAATATCTCCCCCCCCCCCAAAAAAAGGAAATAAGTGGTGGAAGAATTATATGATCCTCTAAACCAATAACAGATCGAGTTCATTAAAAATGCTCAAGCTTACGTATGTTTTATCTTTCCCAGATCTGTGAAAAATCTATGGAGAGATTTTTAACACCAGTGCATTTTCCTTTGTAGATGGGAAAACAGCACATGGCAGCGCAGAGTAGAATATGCCGCTACGAAATATGCTGCATTAAGAGAATATGACTAGCTTAAGTGGTACCTGTATATTCAAGACAGATCTTTCGAGCATGTTTAAGGGAAACATTTAATACGAGCAATTAAAACTGAAATAACAGTATTTAGGTTTCAATGTAAAAAATCTGATGTGTTCCATTCACATGACTTTCTCTATATATCTGTAACAAATTATTGTTAATAAACTTGTCTTTTATTTATTTCATGCTAATCTAGAAAAAATAGCAGAAATAGTCTTATTTCTTGCTTTATTGTAAGTAGAAGCGATAAAAGGGAGTACCATAGGTTAAAGTGAAAGCCAAAAACTGGTTGCTATGTGACCGATGTTCCTTTGTATGGGTAGGAGCTGACAAATTCCTGTATGAGAAAAGTATAAGTTTTTCAAAGCTGAAACCAAGAAAAAGGAATGTCTGAAAAACGATCAACTCCACGAAAAAATTGTATATAATATAAATTGTGTGTTTTATCGTGTTCTACATTTTTTGTGGGTTAAGTTTTTATCCATCTCTTACGGTTTAGTAGTTATAAAAGATTCATCCAGAATAAAGTAGTCTTCAGTTGCTATTCTCAGAAAATTCAAAATATACATTTTATTTGTAACGTAAATAACTTTAATATACGATATTTTAATCAAAATCGTTAGCCATTTTTTAGAAAATCAAAGTTTTAGAAAAAAGTTCCAAGTGGGGGGATTTTTCTCAAAATCTTCGTGTCGCATCCCTGAAAGATATTAAACTTAAATACCAAGTTTGGTATTTTACCGACTTTTCGTTTTTGATTTATCGTGTTCACAGACACGCTGATAAACGGACACACTGAAACTACTTTTTTTTGGATACAGGGGACCCTAAAACATATTTCCGGTGAAATCTCGGTATCGAATTTTTTGGTGGAGTGCAATACATTCTCTATACACTATGTACATAGTGAGTATAGAGAAAGTAAAAAGAAAACAAAAATTTATTTTCAATGTTTGCTTAATATGTACATAAAGTAAGAATCGCATAGATCCGCCACTTATCTATCAGGTATCACAACGTAAGGTGCATATAGTAGGTTTCAGTGAGAAGAATTAAAGTAAGACAGGTATTTTATTTAACAATTTAAATGAAATAAAATAAATTATTTTATTTAAGATTTAAAAAACGAGACTGACAGGTACAGTATTTTATTTTAATTTAAAGAATGACGAAACATGATATTGATAAAATCTTATCAAATCTACGGACGCCTGATGAGCGAACAGATAAAAGTAATTTCTTGAGGACTGGATGCTTGCTCGCAGAAGAGGGCACACCACGTCTTCACTAAAGGGCTTGATAAATGGATCGCCCATAGTCATCTTTATGCAGCTCCTTCAGCGAGATGGATCTTTGAATGCGGAAATGTTAGGTAATCCCATGACCTTCAGCATCCTATGATTCTCTCACTTCTTTCTTTCCTCCTGGGGGTAAGGGATAGACAAACGAATGGGATAGATTGCGCAATGCTTTACAGAGATATAAATCAGGCTGTCAAGTCCCACATGGAAAGGATGAAGTGAGTGAACCACAGGAAGGTACAGGCCATAGGTAGACAAATTACAGAGACGCGCCGAAGTTTTAATTTTCCAGTCCCGATAACGCATCCCACCGCTGGACCCACCAGAGACGGCAACCAAGTGACTTCACTTACTGTCCATGGGAACTATTCCCTCCACTGAGCATGCATCCGCACCATCTACCCCATCCGCCACACACTAGGAATCGAAACACACTGTAAGATGAGGAGAGGAAATAAAAGTAAAATGATGGAATGGATCGTAGAAGGTGACAAAACAAGTATTTGCCCGAGGCCAGGAATCACCAAAAAACCCAAGTGTCAGAATCTCCGAGATTAAATCAACCTCTCAAATATAGGTCGCGGCGTCAGCTCGCTCGGTCATACCAGGGGTAGTATCCGCAATAGATGAATCTATGTAGGTTTAAGTGTCCCCTCCGTTGTGTAACCGTAACTCTAGCCCTAACCTAACATGCATGTTTTTAGAATAAGGGAAAACTTCAGAATAAAAAGTCAACCTAACCGAAATTCGAACTCGCGGTCTCTTGAATGTAAGTAGAAGCACTAACTTTATACCAAATAGTTGGGGAGAATGAATTATTCTTCTGAAAAATCTGATGTGTTTCATTCACATCTCTTTCTCTACATCTTTGTAACTAATTATTGTTAATAAGCTTATTCTCAAGCTAATCGAGATAAACACTAGCAGAAACGGCCTTATTACTTACCTACTGATAAGTAGAAGGGAAATAAGGGAATGCACTAGGCTAAACCAACAGTCACGTGTTTTAAAATGTGGTTGCTGTGGGATTGAAATTCGTTTTTTGCATTGCCAATAGTTGATAAATTCTCCTATGTGAAAATTTTAAGTATTTTAAAAGCGAAATCAATAACAAGGAATATCTTCCAAATGGTCAACTGCACGAATAAAATATGTGACCTAATTTGTGTGTACATTTTTTGTGTTGTTAAGTTTTTGTCTATCTCTTACAAATGCATCCATAATACAGAAGCCTTCAAGGGCTGTTTACAGAAAATTTAACATAAACATTTTATTTGCCGTGTAACTATCTGTAGTATACGGTATTTTAATCAAAATGGTTAGAGCCATTATTTAGAAAATAAAATGTTTCGAACATTGTTACATGTAAACGGTAGTTTGGGGAGGGGGGATTTTCCTTAAAATCTTCGGATCGCATCCCTGAAAGATAATGAACTTATATACCAAGTTTGGTATTTTACCGACTTTTCTTGTTAGAGTTGTCGTATTCACACGCACACACACACACACACACACACACGAATTTTTTTCCGAAAATGTTTACTTTTTATACAGGTTACCCTAAACATTTACTTCCAGTAAAATCTTGGTATCGAATTTTTGGGTAGAATGCAATACCTTCTCTAAATACTATATACATAGTACGTGTAGAGAAAGCTAAATGTAGTGCTTTAAATAACAACGAGGGTTATGGTACTATATTTAAAGCATATTTAATAAGAAAGCAGTTATTAAAGCTGTATTCATTGAACAGATTAATGCAAGAATTTTTTGTCCACGGTTGTACGTTGTGCAATCTGCTGTTTCACATTACAAGCATTGCATTACTTTAAGAGCCAGGATTTGAACAAAGTTTTGCTTCAGCAAATATCACCTTCTTTGTTTATCGTTTCCACTTACAAAACCACCTATCGTAAATGTCTCTAAATACGGCTTTGGAAAGATATTGAAGACATTAAAAAGAAAAAGAACCACCGAAATTGCTTCTATGCGAACAGTTGTAAGTTACGGAAGAAACAATCTTGCAGATGTGCAGCGGTCGTAAATACCATCTGTGTTTGCTGAGCATAATTTTGCAGTTTGCCATTTTGTGCAGGAGAAGCCAAGCGACTGCAGCAGATAACCAGTGCGGTTAATGAGAGCGCAGTGTGGCAAAATTCTGCTCCAGTGAAAGTGAAACACAGGCATGAAATGCTGAACGTGTCAATTACTGCAGAAACCGTGTTGGAAATTACTTCTGTGACAGCAGCTAACAGTTTCAGTTGCTCATGATCATCAATATGATCCAGATCTTTATGTGTGGACAAAAGATTCTTCTTACTTTACACATGCTAATCGAGATAAACATTAGGAGAATGTGTATATCACTTAGTGTTCTTATAAGTAGAAGGGAAGTAAAGTAATGCGCATATACGACATACAAAATAAAAGTCTGATGTTTTTTTTTTTTTTTCTGTAACTGTTTAACGCCCGCTTTAACTACTTATGGCACCGTAGGCGATGACATTGTTGATACATGAATGAAGATGGAGCACCGGTGGAATGCGATGGCGGGAAAAACCGAAGAAAACCCGCCTCAGCGACGCTTTGTCCACCACAAATCTCACATGCGGTTACTTGGGATCGAACCCGGGCCGTCTAGGCGAGAGGCGAGTGGTCAAACCACTCGGCCACGGCACGGCCAAAAATCTGATGTGTTATACTCACATGACTACAAACAAACTTCTTACAAAAGATTATGCTTCTTTCAACTCAATGCTAATCGAGATAAACATTAACAGAATGTTTATATTACTTTGTTACTTATACGTAGTAATGAGCTATGCTAAAGAGATAAGTCAAATGTTTTAAAAGCTGTTGTTATGCATTGATATTACTAGTCGCTTCCTTGCCTGCCAGGAGGAGAAGAAAAGAAAAACGGACACTTCTAAGTACTCTACAATTTTTTTTAATTGTTTATTTTGTTATACCTTACAATGAAACATATAAATACACATCTTTTTGGTGTCAAACAATTAACTGGTTACAAACACATTACTATATTCTATTTGCAGCTAATGAACTAAGATCAATCAGAAAAGTTCTTATATCTCTTATATAATTTTGCAGAGTAAGTATTACAGAAGAGCTTAACAGAATAGCTCTGTTTTCATATAAATTACATACTCCATTAATTTCACGTATTCATAATGTTGCAACATATAATACATTGTATTCGCTATTAACCACAATGTAAAATAATGTCTTGAAGTCCGAGTTCAACAATATCTAGTCGAAGAACGATATTTGGAGTACAACATTTATAGTGATTTAACCGTAGTTTCTTCAGGGAATCTATAAAGTGAACCTTAATTTCCGGTATAACAGAATAATAATACAATCTATGTTTTACTGTGTCTTTTCCGTAGCATTTCTGGTACTTACTAGAATCAGTGAGATGTATTTGATGTAATATATACTAGTGGGTAGGATATCATGAACAACATAAGGGTCTGATTCCAGCTGGAAGATATTTCCAGGAGATATTCCGAAATAAATACCAAAACTGAGTGTCCGGAGGCAAAACTTTCATTATTCTAACTAATAACTAGAAAAATCTTGAAAGTGGTAAACTCCACGAAAAAAATGTATTTGACATAAAGTGTGTATTTTAACGTCTACATTTTTGTGTAGCAAGTTTTTGTCTATATCTTAAGATTTACTAGTTGTGCAAAATTCCGCAAAATGAGTCCAAAATAAACAGATCTTCAGAAGCTATTCCCAGGAAATTCAAGATATACATTTTATTTGTGTTGGAAATGTCTTTAATATGTCGTATTTTAATCAAAACCATTAGAGCCACTTTTAAGCCAATAAATTTTTCAATAATTTTCCATGTAAACTGTAGATAGGATTGGGGGGAATTTCTTGAAAATCTCTGTGTCGCATCCTTAGAAGATAACAAAATTAAATACCATGTTTGGTATTTAACCGTCTTTTTGTTTTTGAGCTATGCTGCACACAGACACATAGATAGATAAACAGACAAACACACACACACACACACACACACACACACACACACACACACACACACCACACATAGAGACCTTTTTTCTGATTTCTTTTTTTTTTTCTTTTTTTTTTTTTTTGATTTAGAGGGTCCTAAAACATGTATATCCAGTGAAATCTCGGTATCGAATTTTTGGGTGGAATACAATACATTCTCTATCCACTATGTACATTGTACATACAGGGCTGGAGAAATTAAAAAACAAATTATAAAAGAAAACTTAACAAATATGGTAACTCGTCAGAAATTTCCTCATTGTATTTACAATCGTATCAATCAGGCATGCACCACATACCGATTCATTATTTTCTCCTTCTCTTACTTATGTACAGTGAAAACGTACCGAAACTTTGGGTTTTCTATAGTGCTTTTCTTTATTTAATGTTGGACCTCTCTAATTTTGAATGACGAACCAATCTCTTTTTGGTTTGAAGTGGAGTTCGACATCCACGCATTAGTCTATTAACAGAAGCCAGGACTAGGTAAGCGGCGAAAAGGTAGGAGCTAACAGATATTGAGCTTTACTTATGGACGCGCTTTCACTCCTGCGATTTTTAGTGTCCCATTCTAAATTGGACGTGATAGACCGCTAAATTTTGCCCAAGGGCATCTCTATCAGGGTAGAAGTTATTTTATATGTCGTAAGTCTACGACACGGGACCAATGGCTTTCATTCACTTCCAAAGGAAGCCATGCTAAATATTTTTACCTTCCAACCTTCAAAATTGGAAACTGAATTCAATCACGAAAAAAAAAAAAAAAAAAAAGATTATGAAGCTTTCCATTAGTCTATTTTTAAGTATATTTATAGAGGGTTACGTTACTAGCTATTACTTTTCCCTACCACGTAGCTAGTAGGTAGAGCAAATATGGCACTCCACTCTAACATTAAATATCGGGATTTAAACGTATCGTGATGTGTTAAAATAGAAGTATCGTATTTCAAACCCTTCGTGTGGCAAAGAAGTTCCCGAATTCAACGGGGCAATTGAAAGCAAACATCGGTGAGCAAATAGAGCAAGCGACCTTCCTTGTAAAGCGGAGAGAGAATCGCGCTTCTGTAGTTTCCAGATTTGTATCCTGGAGTCCTTGATCATATACAAGGAGCCGAAATGTACTTAGCTGCTTTCCACTTCAGTTACAGATCCTTTATTCTTGAGAGAATAAAATCACTTATCAGTGTTTATCAATTTATTACTAGTTTGAAAGTTTCAAATTCTAAGGAAATAACCCATTTCAAGTCAAAATTCTTGAAGTTAATATATTTTTCACTTTTTACAAAAGTAAACACTTTTAATCTTAGAACCACGCAGACAATTTATTTTTGTGAAAATCGATGTTTTAAATTGTTATGTAGCCATTTTTGAAAAATCCTACATAGCTATTTAAATACCTGTCATGCCCGCCCATTTGTCCGAGGTGCACATCCTCTTATTTATTTGCCAACCCGATTTAAAACAGGTCTCCTTGCACGACGATTGCTTATTAGTGTTTTTAGTGCTATTTAGCGATATTACTGGAAATAATTCAAAGTAAATAATAACATATCTTTAGATATTCAAAAGAAAGAATTTCATTGTAATGAAATGGCGCAAGGAATATCATTATGTTTCATGCATTTTATGTTTTATATGTGCGTTCTTAAATTATAGCATGATATTGATTAACCCAGACTTATACTCGAGGCGTATGCTAATGAGACTTCAGCAACATGCATACACATTCAGCACAAAATGGAAAATCTCAACATGTAGGATGAATAAAGGCAAATTGAAGCCTTTACAAATTGATGAGAAAAGATGGAATTTGTACAAATAGTAATACCCCAGAACTCCATATAGATTCTTCACTTATGCGGCACTAAAAGGTTACATGCCTCCATTTGGCACAGGTATCTTAAAGAAAATGTTTTCTACAGAAATACTGAAAAATGCAGCTGCTAATACAATCGCCGAGTACAATATGGAATATACTGCATTTCAAGAGATAAAAGAATACTTCAATGGAGAAGAAATGACAGAAACGTCTAGAAAAACAGCCTTGAAATGAAATGTCCAAAGCAAGTATGCAGGTTGTCGCAATCATTACACAAGGTACAATCCATTAGAAAGAGACAAAGGGTTTAGAAATGGCAGAAAGAGAAGTTCAGGAGGAAGAATGAAGGGAAGTAATTTTGATTATGTATATTAGATAGCATTTAATTATGTATATTTCTTTACTAAAATATAAGAGTTGTACCATATATGATACATCGGTCCTACATCAAGTTTTAGAATTTGATAAGCAAGAGGGATGAAAGGAAGGTCGCTCAAGCCAGTTCCTCACTGGTGGCTTACAAGAAATAGCTCCGAAGAATTCCGCAACTCTTCTAACGCACCAGAGGATATTTGCACACGTCAATTATTACCGGACAGTTGGACTACTCGGTAAGAAAACTTGAGCATGAAGTGCAGAAATTATCAAATACGATATAGTTGGTGTTCATGACCTTAATTCGTTCATAGAGCGAGAAAAAATTACGAAATCCGATGAATCCTATAGGATTCACAGGGATCCTGGAGGTTAAATTCGTTAAGTTAGGGATAATTTCTCCATTGGAGTGTCCTAGCACATTCCTTGAAAAAAAGACAAGTCACCTGAACGTTATCAAACGGCGACCGTACGTGTATTGAAGATTGCGTGTAATACGCTAATAATGCAGTATTATTCAATGCGTTTTGGTATTATGCTTTAGTTCTACAATTCTACCTTTGTACAAAAGTACTTTCACAGAGAGGGGCAACCACCCCCGAGGCGTGGGGACCGGCTATTCATCTAAGCCTAAGGGTTCTTTCAGGTGAAATCACATTTTCGATCTACTCCAATTTCAAATGCAGTGAAGAGGGACTCATAATATAGTCCCATATTAATTTCAAATTACTTCACGTGCACCATCAGATTCTTATATCCAAACACTATTTACATTAAATCCAGTAAAAAACAGCTTATTCATGAAATTTATGTTCTCAAGCTTGCAGAACTATAAAAAGTAGCATTTCGTTTTTAAAGAAAGAAAAAATATTGCTTAGCAATTAATAATATTCATTTATTATTTTATTTCAGTTATTTGGTTTAACCGGCCACGCCTTGGCCGATTGGTTAGATCGCCATTTACCAAGGCAGGAATTTGTGGTGCACAATGCGGAACAGTGGCGGGTTTTCTTCGGGTTCTCCAGTTTTCCCCGCCTTCGCATTCCACCGGTGCTCAATCTTCATGCCATGTATTATCAGTGTCATCGCCTGCGATCCATATATAGTGAAAGGCGTTAAACACTACCGACACAATTGGGTTTAAATCACTTATGTATTTGGATTCATAATGACTGATTGAATGCTTCAATCCCATTATACTATAAAATTGTAATCAATTGTTTTTTACTTTCTCTATAGTACTATGTTCAGAGTAGGTATGGAAGGTATTATATTCCACTCAAAAATTCAATACCGAGATTTCACAGGAGATCCCCTGAATCCTAAAAAGCATTTTCAGAAAAAAGTCTGTGTGCGTGTTTGTGAACGTCGTATTTTAAAAACGGCAAATTCATTAAATACCAAACTTGTTATTTAAGTTCAGCATGTTCAAAGAATGTGATATAAAGATATTTAAGAAAATTCTACCAATCCAAAATACACTTTAAATGAAAGATTTTTCGAAAATTTTGAATCTATCAAAAATGGCTATAACGATTTTTATTAAAATCTCATTTATTATTGATACTTATATGGCAAATAACATGTATATCTGCTACTTTCTCTGATGTACTCTTGATTCTGGAGGATTTTTACATAAGCGGTAAACTGAAAGAGAGAGAGAGAGAGAGAGAGAGAGAGAGAGAGAGAGAGAGAGAGATAGAGATAGATATTTACAGTAAGTTCCTGAATTCTTTTACTTCTCCCTGAAAGTGCTCTCCAAATTCGAACTTTAACAATTAATATTCTCTGAAAGGAATAAAAAACCATTAATGCAAATTCTGAATTGAAGAAACATTTTGGAGAGAGACAGTGCCTTCTTTATTCGGGTGAGGGACAAGGAAAAACGGAGAGAAGCTTTCAGAAAGCATTTGCTACTTAATACTATTGTTGACATAATATGTATCTATCTCTTTTGCAATAAAAGCAATGAGCATCGGAATTTCAATTCTAACATTTTGATGTAAGACGCTGACGCCAATGTGACGTCATTATTTAAGATTTACGCCAAATAAACCACTCTCTTAGTTCTCTTCTTAAATCTGCGAATGCAATGAGTCAAATTGACCTAAATAGGCGAAATAATGAGTATTGCGCTGCTGTTTTCCTCATTTGCGTTTGCTTGGTTTGCATGGAATCCAAACAAACAGACAGAAAAAACTAATTTTAATATGTAAACATTAGTTTTTACTATCGAAGTCTGCTTTGTAGAGGATATTCAAAAGAAAAGTTGAGGAAATTATCAGCTTTACCTTCTCTATAGCTAAGGTAGAGAGGAACTATAGGTACTCAACCTAAAAAATGAATGCTAGAAAGTCATTGGAAATACATGTTTTGAGATCAAAATAATATATTTTTACTGAAGGAGCGGCGAGTTCATCTGCTTCAAGTCACTCATTTTTGCATGTTTTAAGGATTTAAAGTCCCTTCAATGCAAATTCCATTACCAGGAAGCTTCTTAACTGCTTTTCTTTTCTGCAGATGTTCATAGCTATAATTATCCGACATACTTTCTGAAATCTTAAAAAAGTTTGAGTCATATACAGCAGTTCAAACTTTAACCATCGGTTTACTAACCCATCCTCATTAGATTTCTATTGTGAAACAATCTGCCAACTACATTTTTATGATAACTCTTTCTTTAGAGATAACCATTGACAATCTGTTTTATTGATTTGAATTTTTTGAAACACTTGTAAATTTTGGCAAAATCGGATGTCATTCTTTTCTCGTAGTCATAAAAAATGAAATTTTAAAGCCATCACATAGCAACACGTTCTATAAAAATATGACCATCGTTTTATCCAAGTATCGTACACGAAATGTGTAAATGTGTATTGCAAATTGATCCCAAACAACAAAATGTTGCCAAAAACTAAACTTTATAAGATTTTTATATGTGCCTTTAAGCAATTATAATGTGGAATCAGCCCTACAACCACCGTGTAATAATATTTATTGGCACTTATTCATAAGTTCCGTCTAAACACTTTTTCTGACGATAACTGTATAAGAAAAATTATGCTGAAAGGAGACTGTAATAATAGCATCAGTTTTTTTTTTTTTTTTTTTAAGTCAGTAACTGCAAAGCTCTGTATTCGACCAAAAAGCTCCCAACTGAATCAAATTCAAGGTTCGTATTAACAGGTAGGGCAGCATGTGTTTTTACAAAGTGGAGTGTCTTTTATGACTACAGTTAAGCGTCCTAATTGCTCGCGAAACGAGTCCATTGCACGGGTGGGGGGGAGAAGGGAGTGCTGCCATATACCTAGATCACCAGTAAATAAAGTCAGCAGTTCTGTAAAACCTTTTACTTTTTATTTTCGTAAATATGCGTTGAATATTTGTCTGAACATATACTGATATAAAAGTCTGATCCAGAAAATGTGAAAACTTTCCTGTATCTATACTAAAATAGTAGGAAATACGCAACTTGACCTTAACTTTCTATTTTCTGTACTACCTTTCACCAACAAAGACAATGAAAAATCAACTTTTGCAATATTTTAATTTCAGTGAGCATATATAATACCGCAAAATTATATTAATACATTACTTTTTAATATAACATAACAATTTAATTCCAAGATTTTAACGAAAACAATTTTAGGGTCCTATGAATAAAACGAAAATTCTTAACTTCCGCGTGTAAAGTCGGCTAAATATCAAACTTCAGTATCTATCATGGATGCGAAAGATGTTCACCAATATTCCCCACTCTAACTACCTTTATATGGAATATATTTTTTAATTATTTATTTTCTTAAAAATACAGTTTATAACAAAGGAATGTGTATTCTGATTTTCTTGTAATAGCCTCTGAAGACCTCTTCATCCTGGATGACTTTTTTATAACTTATAAACCGTAACAGACAGACAAAAAAGTAAATACCATTAAAACACACAATTGTGTCATATACATTTTGTTAATCGTTTTCGAGAATCTCCATGCTGTTGGTTTCAATATTTTCAGGCCAGCAAAGAGAATTGAATTTACATTTTTGCATAGCGACCGCTTTTAAGGGCTTGACTATCACTTTAGCCTAATGTATTTCCTTATTTCCCTTCTATTTACAAAGAAACAAGTAATAAGATCAATTCTACCAATTATGTCGATTAGCACGATGTAGAAAAAAGTATAATCTTTTGTAAAGGAAGTTTATTTGCGGAACAGCTAGAGAAACTTGTGTGAATGGAACACACCAGAATTGTCTTAATCATTGCATAAAGAATTTTGTGGTGACTTTAAGGTACATATCGCTGTAGGCAGTGTACCCCTTTGTCTTTATTGACTTTTGAGAGGGATGAGATCTAGGCCTGGGGGATGAATGGCCAACAGTGGATGGGGTCTCTAACGAGAAACACACTAAACGCTCCCAACGATCTTGAAGCCCCAAGGCCCCCCCCTAAGGAGTAGCCCTCATAGAGGGTTAGTTCATCAGTATACAACCGACTTTGATGGAAAATTTTCACAAAGCACACCACCACCGCCCAGCCGCAACACTGCATCGTCTGGTCCTTTTTCTGGAAAAAGATAATGGCGAGGAAAAGGATCTGTACACGAAATTATAGAAACATAAGTTCTATGTGAAGAGAGCATCCTCAACATTTATATACCTACTCGGGGAAACCACGAAAAACCCCATGTTCAGAATGAGACGGGGATCAAATCTGAAACCTCCCATTACCACGAAGGCTTCTCGGTCGCTAGAAATCTGCGATAGAGCTTCCCCCCCCTTTTCTTTTTGTATCTTAGCTCCTAAGACCGTATCGAAACTATGCGCTGATGGGTGTTGATATATTGGTATCAAAATAGGAGAAGGGAATATATCAACCGATATGGTCTTGGAGGTTTTTTTTCCACCAACATGTGCTTTGCCATAAATAAAAAATTCATATCTTATTAAAATATGTATAATGGTATTAATATGAAGGTTAGTTATGTCAAAAAATAATTAATGCATTTACGCATAAAGTCTAATCACCAAGAAAGAAGATATACAATCGCCAATACCTATCATATAAGCCTTTACCCATGGCATATTAAATATTTCCTTAGACGAAAACTCGTGAAACTAGCAAATTTAAAACTCACCGAATAGGGTTTTAGTCTCCCCTTTGTTATCCTACTTCTCGTCATATGGCTGTCATATAGTACATTATCGCATTAATTGCTTTAGTCTCTTCGGTCTAGTCTAGTAACTTACAGATTTTTATGTTCTGTAGGATGTCTTATTAGCAGACTTAAGAAATTTCGCACACCACTATCAGAGTTTCTTTTTACGATTGTATAAGGCTATTTTGTAAGCCATTTTGTATTTATTATATCTGGAATTTCCTTTTTAATATTTACTATACATATATGCACTTTCATGACTCCTGGATAAGAAACAATTGCGTCTAAACGAATCAGCTTAAGCTCAATCGTGGAACTTTAGTAACAATAAATTATCATACTACCAACACCACCACCACCACCACCACCACCACCACCACCACCACCACTACTACTACTGTTCAAAGTATAAATATATATGAAATGTTGTTGTGCATAGTCTGGACTTCTGTTGTCGAAAACAGTGATAAAATTTGAAACATGGATATGAATATCGCAGAATCTTACATGAAGAGGCACTCTTTCTCAGACTTAGCTGCCTCAGAAAGAGTGGGAAAATGCTAATGCAGTAATTAGGAAGGAGTTATACATTTATCAAATTCTATAGGGTATTCTCATCCCTTAATAACATTTAAGTATTTTTAATAAACATCTAAATTCAATTTAATAAATATAAAACAGATACATTGGAAAGGAAATTCATGTAAGGAAATGCATAGGAGAGAGTAGCGAATGAGAAAATAGTTCGATACAAAGTATGTATGAAACGAAATACAATACTGAGATTATGTAATGATTCATCGCGATGAGAAAAGCGGAGAAGAGGAAGCAAGTACCGTTTAATTGGTCATTAAGTTTCGTTTTCTTCAATACTTGCATTTTTGTTCTAAAAATTAGTAGCAGCTTTTAGCTTTCATTATATTGGTTCAGCGCATTATCTACTTTTAGAAAATAATGCCTAACATGCGAAGTACTATTTAAACCTTCAGCTACACTCATCATGAGGAGCAGAGTATGGGAATGAATATGTATTTTGTACAAGTAACGTTAGAACTGCCTGTTACATTCGTAATACTATTTGCGCTGTCAATAATTTCTTGGTGTTAAATGTAATGTCCATGTATTGTGTAATTACTTTATTTGTATTTCACTAGAATATAACATATTGAAGACATTAAAGCAAAAAGGGCGGAGCCGTGGTTAGACCGATCTAAGCGGCCCGGGTTTGATCCCAAGTGCCCGCATTTTGGAATTTATGGCGGACGAAGCGGCGTCTGAGCAGGTTTTCTCCGGATCCTCCGGTTTCCCCCGCAACTCATTTCACCAACTGCTCTATCATCACCTTTCCAGTAATAAATTTCGCTTACATTTCATATCATCCACTTCCTGATGTTCATGCCTGGCAACAGGTCGCCCCGTAACAGCTTCTCCATTCTGTGGTTTCGTGCCGTTGGCTCTCCGACAGGCTTCTCAACCCTGGGCATTGGCTTGTAAGCCCCAGGGGGTTGGCAGTCCTAGAGATATGGGGAGGGTAAGCCGATTATGAGACGAAAAACTAAAGCTAACATATGGAGAAACATTCTGAAAACAAGTTTGGGTGCTATATCAGTACTCAAGTTTAAATTATGTAGTAACATAGAAAAATGGCTTAGAAAATGAATGTAAAAATAAAATTAAACAATAGGAGTTTATTACACCCTTTAAGTATCTTGTTATAAATAAGGAGTTAAACATTTCAATAATACTGATATTCCACTGTTTTTAGCAGTTTGAGTGGGACAAAAACACCCTATATATGACTGATATATGTAATTGAATTCCCAGTAGCCACCTTCTTGATCACGAGTTTTTCCATGCTTGGCAAAATGAATTCTGGGGTAAAATATTCCTCTCGCTTCATTTCCTTTAGTGATGTTTCCTATTGACTCGGATACTGAGTCACGGTTGGTGTCGGACGATGGCGCAGAGGCTTACGCATTGGAACTTCTTTATGACTCTATGGCAGCCTCTCGAGCCTCCAGGTTGGGTCGCCTTCTCTTTGCCAGAGTAAAGCCTCTGAACAGCCCTCTAATGGCTTGGAGGAACGCCCGGTAAGATCCTCCTGTGGCAGGCTGGTGAACCTGGAAATGGTAGGGAACTGTGCACATCTTTGTTGGCTATTCTGGGGCATAGTCTCCTATGGTTGCTTCACCTCATCCCTTCGTCCCTGGGGTTTATGCACCAAAGATCCAATGGGAGTCGAAGTGCTACGTATTCCCTCTATAAACTGGAGATGATCAAACGAAAAATCTTACACTAAATAGGCTTTGTGGTGGCATCCAGAAATTATGCCGAAATTAATACCGCCTACCTGATTTATTCATTATTGAGGTTGTTTTATAACATTTGTTTTAATATTTGCTTATTATTTTATGTTCTTCTGGTTTATTTTGTTTAGCTTGTATAAACATTATTCTTAGACAGAAAAGAACAACAATAAATAAATAATCCTAAGATTTGCTCATCTCCAATTAAACGTATGGGCTGTCCTAGTACAGTACAAATTAAAATTCTTAAGCATGTTCCTAAATACACCTGCTCATGCACCGAAGATAAAATATAAAGTTCCGATATTTTTATGGTTTATTGAAAATAATCTAAATGTGTAGTCGAGCACCTTTAAAAATTAATCGGATCTGAAACCAAAATATAACCTACTGATGGTCGGTTGGGAACAGAGAATGTGCCACAGAGGGGAATGATTTAATATTTTTAGAATAACATTTTGAGGAAAAGTTTCATTGGTTGTACTATGCATGGCTTCTTAAACTCTAGCGTCCGATATTTTTATTGTATACAAAGAAAAAAAAACACATATTTCGGCACCTCTACCCCCTCTCTCAACTGACTTCCACTGTGCTCCATTGTATACCTCCTCAGATACATTAGTGATATTAAAAACACCAGTTCCTTTTGTTTTCACAAAACACACCAAGTCGGGAAGCTACTGACAATGCCCCAATATTGAGCATAAAAAGAAGGGAGTGGGTAGAACAAAAGGAGAAAACACGTAGGAAATCGAATGAGAGAAAATCAGAGCAAGCAAATATCAATGAGTATCTAAATATATTGACTTTTGTCAGCTAGCAAAAAGTTTCGCTGTAAGGATTTAAACCCTGGGGGATGATACAATTCTTACTTGCCAACTTCTTGAAATTGCAGCCAGGAAGTTCCCCCATCTAGTAAAGTAAAATCATTTTGCGATGACATGACATTTAGAATGAGTGACTTGTTCAGGACAGTAAATATATGATTATTATATGCAATACGATAAATGGGAATTCCGTTTTATTAGTCCATGAAGTGGTAATGCTGCGTCTTTCTGACATACGTGCTTCAATTATTTTTGTGCCGCAATAATCACGTATTAAAGCAAAGAACGCCACTTCCTATGGTACACAGTTTTCTAGCCCCTATCTTATTGATTTCTCTACACGTACTATGTACATGGTGTATAGAGAAGATATGGCACTCCACCCAAAAATTCGATACTACGCTTTCACCGGAAATACAGAGTGTTTAAAAAATACGGGGCATAATTTCAGGTATGTATTTCCCACATGAAGACAATCAAAATGGTTCATCATAAGATGTGTCCGGAAATGCTTCATTTCCGAATTATGGCCTTCACAACATTGGAATTCACTGGAACGTTTTTCTTTCCGCAGGTCTTTGCCGTCAAAGAAGACATTAGCAGGGCGCTCTGATAGTTCATTCTGAGGAATGAACTATCAGGTTACATTCAGGGTTATTTAGGCGTTAAGACTGTGCAACATGTATTCAAATCAAGAGCTGGCAGAGATACACTTCATATACGGTAAGGCGGACGGCAATGCTGCGCTGCCTCGTCGCTTGTACCAGGAGAGGTACCCACCGCGACAATGTCCAGATCGGAAGACGTTTGTACGTCTCCATTCCCGTGTGTGCGAGTATGGAACATTCACCTCTCCTGGTTTGGGAAGGGGACGACCAAGATCTACAACTCCAGAAGTGCAGGAGGAGATTCTGGAGGCTGTGGACAGGACTCCTCCTATCAGCACACGACGGTTAGCGTTGCAAGTCAATGTTCCTCATACGACTGTCTGAAGACTGTTGAACAAGTATCAATAGTATCCTATCATTTGCAACGTGTAAAGGCCCTGTCACAAGCAGATTACCCTGCACGAGTTAGGTTCTGTCAGTGGTTCTTGAAGCAGTGTGGTGTAAATCCGAACATTTCTGCCTTCGTATTATTTACAGATGAAGCACAGTTCACAAGAGATGTCATAACAAATTTCCACAATCAGCATGTACGGTCGCATGAAAACCCACGTGCAACTGTTGTATCTCATCACCAGGTGCGGTTCTCCCTCAACATGTGGGCCGGTATCATTGGTGATCGATTAGTTGGACCCATGTACTTGTAAACAGACTTACGGGGCAGGCGTACACAAACTTCCTGGAACACACCATACCTGACGTTTTCGAAGACACTCCACTGATCAATCATCAACTCATTCACTTCTTGCATGATGGTGCTCCTGCACACTTCAGTCTTACTGCTCGCCGGTACTTGGATCGAAGGTTTCCTGATCGATGGATAGGTAGAGGTGGCCCAATTGCTTGGCCTCCACGTTCACCTGATCTGAACCCTCTCGATTTCTACTTGTGGGGCCATTTAAAATCATTGGTTTATTCGTCTCCGATGCCGGATTTGGAATCCCTTCGGAATCGAATTGTGGCAAGTTGTGAGGACATACGCAATACTCCTGGAGTTTGGGATCGTGTTCGCAGGTCAATGAGACATCGATGTGAGGTCTGTATTCAAGCAGGAGGTGGACATTTTGAACATATTCTGTAATGACAACAAGCTGCGGAAAGAAAAACGTTCCAGTGAAGTTCAATGCTGTGAAGGTCATAACTCGGAAATGAAGCATTTCCGGACACATGTTATAATGAACTAATTTGATTGACTACATGTGGCAAATACATACCTGCAATTATGCCCCGTATTTTTGAAACACTCTGTATATGTTTTAGGGTCTCCTTTATCTAAAAAAAGCATTTTCGGAAAAAGGTCCGTGTGGTGGGTATGTGTGTCCAAATATGTGTGTGTGTGTGTGTGAACACGATAACTCAAAAACGTAAAGTCGTTACAATACCAAACTTGGTATTTAAGTTTAATATCTTCCAGGTATGCGACACGAAAATGTTGAGAAAAATTCACCCACCCCCAACTACCCTTTACATGGAACTTTTTTTCGAAAAGTTTAATTTTCTCAAAAACGGCTAACAATTTTGATTAAAATTTCGTACATTAAAGATACTTACCTGACAAATAAAATGTATATCTTGAATTTTCTGAGAATAGCCTCTGAAGAGTAGTTTATTCTGGATGAATTTTACTGAATTTTGAATAACTGCTAAACCGTACGAGATGGACAAAAACTTACTACAGAAAAAATGTAGAGCACGTTAAAACATACAATTTATGTTATATACATTTTTTTGTGGAGTCCATTGTTTTTGAGACATTCCTTGTTTTTGGTTTCTGCTTTGAAGAACCTACGTTTTTCATACAGGAATTTGTCAGCTGCTGTCCATACAAACAAAGGAAATTCAGTCACATAGCAGCCAGCTTTTGGCTTTCCCTTTAACCTATGGTACTCCCTTATTTCGCTTCTACTTACAAGGAAGCAAGTAATAAGACTATTTCTACTAATTTTTTATGATTAGCATGAAGTCAATAGAAGTATTAGGTTTTTAAGAATAATTTGTACAGAGATGTAGAGAAAGCCATGTGATTGGTACAGAGTTTTTTTTACTTCATTAGCTATATACACAAATTGTAGCAAAATTGGAAAACTTATATCTCCCGGCGAAGGAATGCGAAAGAGATCATTTATATGAGGAAGCTGACTATTTCTCACGTTGTCCATTACTGAATTCCCGTCCATTTACTATTGGTTAGCAGTGGTTCAAGCAAATGTTATGTTGTAGAAAACTGAAAGGAAGTGCATGATGTCGGGAGTTTATCTCAGGAGTTGTTCAAAGGATGAAACAAACAATACAATTAAATTTTACACTAATAGTAATCATCATTGGGCATGGGATAATCAACTCATATTTCTATCCAATAGGAATAATTCAGGACTCTAGTTGCATCTGCCTTAAAGAGGAGCAAAAACAGTACTTTATTTTATATATAGATACATTAAACTGAAAAATGAAAGATATATAACGAGGAAGGATTGTTACTTTCTCTAGCCTGCATGTACAATGTACTTAGTGAATAGATAAGGTACTGTATTCCACCCACAAATTAAATGTCGAGATTTCATCTGGAATATATGTTTTGGTATCCCCTGAGTCCGAAAAAAATATTTAGAAAAAGGTTCGTGTGAGTCCGTGTGTGTGCGCTTGTGGACAGCATAGTTCAAAAATATCAAACTTTGTATTTAGGTATAGTATCTTCCAAGGATACGACACGAAGATTTTCAAGAAAATTCCCCCGCCCCAACTACCCTTTACATTGAAAATTTTTCGACATCTGTTATTTGCTCAAAAATGGCACTAACGATTTTGATTAAAATTCCGTATATAAAAGATATTTACATCCCAAATAATGTCTTGAATTTTCTAGGAATAGCCTCTGAAAACCTCTTTATTCTGGATGAATTTTGCCGAATTTTGGTTAACTGCTGAACAGTGAGAGATACACAAAGGTTATTGCACAAAAAATGTAGCTGTCGTCAAAATACACGGTTTATGTCATTTACGTTTTTGTTTAGGTAACTGTTTCCGAGATATTCTTTGTTATTGGTTTCAATTGTAAACATACTTGTACGTATACTTTTCTTAGACAGGAAGGTTCGGCTTTTTGTTTTTTGTTTTTTTTTTTGTTTTTTTTTTCGCTTCTACTCCTGGCCAAACAAAGAAGCGATTTGCAATGACAATCGCATAACGGTAGCTTTTAAAACATTTGACAGCCATTTAGCCTGGTGCAATCCCTTAGTTCCCTTCTGCATATAGGGAAGTAAGAAATAAGAACATTCTGTTAATGCTTATATCGATTAGCATTGTGAAGAAAGGATAATATTTTCTAAGAAGTTGGTTTGTAGAGCAGCTAGAGAAAGTTATGTGACTGTAATACATCAGATTTTTACTTTCTCTATACGCACTATGTACATAGTGTATAGAGAAGGTATTGCACTCCACCCAAATATTCAATTCAGAGATTTCACCGGAAATATGTTTTAGGGTTCCCTGTATCCATAAAAAACATTTTCAGAAAAAGGTCCGCGTGTGTGTATATGTGTGCCCGTGTGTCTGTGAACACGATAACTCAAAAAACGAAAAGTCGGTAAAATACCAAACTTGGTATTTAAGTTTAGTATCTTTCAGGGATGCGATATGAAGATTTTGAGGAAAATCCCCCCAATCCAAACTACCCTTTACATCAAACTTTTTTCGAAAATTTTGATTTTATCAAAAATGGCTCTAACGCTTTTGATTTTAATATTGTATATTAAAGATATTTACCTGACAAATAAAATGTATATATTCAATTTTCTGGGAATAGCCTCTGAAGACTACTTTATTCTGGATGAAATTTACGGAATTTCGCAAAACTGTTAAACCGTAAGAGATAAAAACTTACTGCAAAAAAAAAAAAAAAAATGTAGAGCACGTTAAAATACACAATTTATGTTATATACAATTGTTTCGTGGAATTGATCGTTTTTTTAGATATTCCTTTTTTTTTTCTTTTTTTTCAGCTTTAAGAACCATACTTTTCTCATACAGGAATTTGTGAACTCCTGTCCACACAAACAAAGGAACTTCAAACACATAACCAGTTTTTGACTATCACTTTAAGCTATGGTACTCCCTTATTTCGTTTCTACTTTCAAGGAAGCAAGTATTAAGACTTTTTCTGTTAACTTGTTCTCGATTAGCATGAGGTAAACAGAAGAATAAGCTTTCTAACAATAATTTGTTGCAGAGATACAGAGAAAGTCATGTGCATGGAACACATTAGATTTCTTTGATAGTGTTTAACGCTCGCTTTTACTTCTATTAACACCGCAGGCGATGAAACTGAAGATAAATGGAATGAAGATGGAACACCGGTGGAATACGATGGCGGGGAAAACCGGAGAACCCGGAGAAAACTCGTCTCTGTGCTGCCTTGTCCACCACATATCACACATGCGGTCGCCTGAGAGAGGTGGTCTAACCACTTCACCGCGGCTCAGCTAAAAAAGGAAATGGAATCCATACAGGCCCAATGTACAGAGACTAAAATCTCGTACTATAGCTTCAAATTACCTTAGACTCTTTTAAAAATATTTATTCAGAGAACAGAATTTGGCGCATTAAAATAACCTAGTTACTGGACAGTAATAACTACGGCGGATATTGGAACGCAAGTATAAGTTGTCAAAGTGCGTATCAAATATAGCATGCAGTATTGCACACAGTAATGGAACATGCACATTAAGCCAGCTTTCAAATAAATAAATAAAAGTACCCCGCAACAGAATATAAAGTTTTGTCACGTCCACGGAGAAAATATGTAACACTCTGAATCTATTCACAAAGCCTAAAACGCCTCCTTTGCCATAAAGTCACAGAAATGCCTCCGCTCCCGTGCATTTTATGAGCAAACGGTGAAAATTTACAATAGAATAGAATTTATAACGTGTTCTTTTGGTAGCTTTAAGCGAAGGTTTTATTTTCCCTTTAAAAGTTTCTCCACTACTGTTAGCGGTGCAGTTCTTTTCTTCACATCCTTACTCCATCAAGCATTACCTCCTCTTTCGCTTATCCGAGGACGCGCTCTTAGCTGCCAGCTTTTGTCAGGGTTTTTGTTGCTGTGATAGCCTTTGAATAAGCTCCATCAGTTCAAGCACTGTATGATATGTTATTCCGTGTTTAAGCCGCAAGGTACACTGCTCCTTTCGTGGTCCTTGTATCTCCACTACCGTTGGGGGGGGGGCATATTTCTACCTGAGTAAACCACAAATATGAGATCATGAATTTCGTTAATCCTACGGGAGGTGGAAACCACGCCAAAATAAACGATGCATTTCAAGGCTATTTTTATTTAATGACAAAATATCTCTTACATGCAGGTTGACTATTTTTATATACATGCGTTTGCTTGCTTCGCGCACTATCTATTACACTGGGGTTTTCGGATTTTAAATCTCCCTCGTTACTTACCAGTGACCGTAACAAATACTACTTTATGAAACTGAAAGTGATGTCTATATCCGTCAAAATATTCCTGGCATCTTTGGATAAATTTTCATTCCCACGCATAAGTTATTCTTGCATGATTTCCATAATTTATGTCATATTGTCCCAAGTTTGTCTCCAACAGGTGCCATCAGCTCGTAGCGAAATCTATATCTTCCTCGTACAGTGTGTTAGTAATGTCAGCAACAAAAAACAATCCTCCTACGTTTTTACCAGCCTAAAAAAAATATTTCTTATTAATAGAAAGTGGCGGAATAAGGTTTAGTTTTCGCCAAAGTTCTACGCTCAGAAAATTCACTTATTAGCGTCATTACGCAACCCATACAAGTGAGCACAACAATTAGAAAGAAGAATAACGTTTATTTCAGTGTTCGATCCCGATTACTTCTTCATATTCTCTGTTATAAAAGTGAAAGTTTTTCGTTATAAATTAATTCTCATACTGTTGGAGACAATGTGATCACAAAGGTATTAGCCAAGTTAAGGAGCTTATTGTTTTATTATGTTTATACTATAATAATTGTCATTTTTTAAATTATGTATGTTACGACTACCATCAGCAATAAAAATTATGAAAATATGTATATGTTCGTATCCAAAGAAATTCAAGAGACATAACAGAGCAATTGTTCTAACAATCATGAACCTACAATAGGTTATTAAGTTGGAAAGTTGGATTACATATTTTAAACGGCAAATGTTGTACAGCTACTGCCACCCCACTAAAGGAATTATATGTTCTGGTTTTCTGTGGTGGACATGCATTGGACAGTAGCGATTTGCAGGAACATCGAGCAAATTTGCTCTCTTTGCGCCTTGTCTATGCTGTAGGTTTTGTTCCTGTAAACTTTAAATTTACGGTTTCTACGAACCTATGTATCGTAAAAATTCTTTGTTCAAGCGTGTGTTTTCCCGTAGACATTTCAATGCACAAATAACACAAGAACAATAAGAGCGCTCTTAAATCACACAACACAGATGTCTTGCATAAACTTTACGATGCACATAGTCTAGTCTTTACAGCACAAAAGGAGGTCGCAACTGCCACAGTGCGATTACAACACAACTGATAAACGTCAACTTGAACGGATCATTCACAACAAATGCGCAGCGGAAAAATATCAAGCTCACGGCAGTACTAAACGAACCAGCAGTGGTTCCATTGAAATTTATAGCGGCGGTTGCTCAATAGGAGTGAATTTTTACTTTCTCTACACGTGCCCAAAATTTATATTTTGTTTTGATAAAAATGGGAAGTTTGATTCGTGTATAGAGAAGATATTGCATTCCACCTGAAAATTCGATTACGAGATTTCACCGGAAATACCTGTTTGAATTCCAAAAGAGCATTTTTAGTACAATGTCCGTGTTTGTGTGTGCGTGTCTGTGTGTCTGTGGACAGCATAACTCAAAAACGAATAGACCATTGAATACCACCCTTGGTGTTTAAGTTTGGTATCTTCCAAGGATGTGGCACGAAGATTTTCAAGAAAATCGCCCCACCCCCAGTTACTCTTTACATCCAACATTTTTCGAAAATTTTGGTATTCTCAAAAATTACTCTAACGATTTTGATTAAAATATCGTATATAATCTAATGTCTTATACTCAGATGATTTTCTACAGTTGCTCTACAAACTTCTTATAAAAGATAATTCTTCTTTCTACACAATGCTAATCCAGATAAACTTTAGCAGAATGTTCTTATTAATTAGTTCCTTGTAAGTAGAAGGGAACTAAGGAAATGCACTAGGCTAAAGTGATAGTCAAATGTTTTAAAACGCATCGTTATGCGAGTGTCATTGCAAATCGTTTCTTTTCTTGGCCAGGAGTGGAACAAAAGAAAAACGGACACTTCCTGTCTGAGAAAATATAAGTAAGTACTTAACAATTGAAATCAATAACAAGGAATATCTCGAAACGGTTACCTCCACAACAAAAACGCACATGAGGACATAAATTGTGTGTTTTGACGAGATTTACATTTTGATGTAAGTTTTTGTCTATGACTCACAGTTTAACAGTTATGCAAAATTCGGTAAAATTCATCCAGAATAAAGAGGTCTTCAAAGGCTATTCCCAGAAAATTCAAGATATACGGGAGTTTAATAAAAAATTTTAGCCATTTTTTAGAGAATTGGAATTTTCGAAAAATTTTCCATGCAAAGAATGCCTTGTAATGCGGGAATTCTCTTGAAAATCTTCGTGTCGCATCCATTGAATATACTAAACATAAATACCGAGTTTGGTAATAAATGATCATTTCGTTTTTGAGCTATTCTGTCCACAGACAGATACCCACACGGAACTTTTTCTAAAAATGTTTTCTTCGGACTCAAGGGACCCCAAAACATATATTTTCAGTGAAAACTCTACATTGAAATTTTGATTAGAATACAAAACCTTCTATGTCCACTGTGTATATTGTGCATGTAGGCTAGAGAAATTAAAAACGACCGCTTGAAATGTGTGTAGTAAAGAAAGATCAGTCAATTGGTTCGTAAGAGCGAGAGAGAGAGAGAGAGGGAGATCAGTCACGTGATCAAAAGTGGCAATAGATTCAAAGATAATTTGTAGAGCGAGGTCAAAAGCCTTTTCCTTTCTCACATTTCCCATCGTTTCCTTGTTCATTTGATCGTCTCCTGAAGTTTTGCAGATAAACGTATGTCTTGAGCATTAAATTTTGTATTATTCCACAGACATTTTATTTATATGTAACTATTTCTATGCAACTATAAATACCCTGGTAAATATGTTAAACTACTAAAATAAAGGAATGCATTTCAACTTTTAAGCAGTCTCAAAGCTCTCACCGAATCAGTACTCTTCTCAGCCAGCTCTCATTCTTATTAACGATTTTTTTTTTTATGGGAACTTAAGATGTTAACAATTCTTACCACCAATAGAAAGAAATAGCTCAGATATACATCGTGATAAATTAAAAAGAATGTTTCTTCCTACTTACGCCAGATGGCCCAACTGCTCCGTATTGACATGTACAGATATCCTTTCGTGCGCTAAAACATTTGAAGAACTTAAGTTAAAATCGGCTAATGGAGAGAGCGACCTTCGTTTTACTCTCACAATGAGTCTGACTATATCTCGATAATACGCCAGATAGGTAAAACGAAGATTGCTTTAACTGGATATAGCCCCGTCGAGTTATGCAATTCTTTTAACGCACGAAAGGATATGTGCACACGTTAAATACCGAGCAGTTTGCTACCTAGTGTAGTTACCTCTCTGTAAAACGTAAATTAAGAAACGAATAAGGGAGACATTTCTCTGTGTGTTTATAGGTTAGAGAAGGAGAGAGACAATTTGCTCACATCACATATATAAATCTATTGTGGCCCACACTCTCCAGGAGGAAGGGATGAAGTAGGGGATCGCATAAGGTTACAGGTCTCAGACAGACAAGTAACAGAGACACGCGGACGTCCCTAATATTTCCAGGAGCGAAGAACCGTGTCAGTATTACAGCAACAAACGACCTGTCGACCGGTGGTCCTCTAGCGTGAGGGAAGTATGTACTGTTTCCTTTGAGTATGCATCCGCGCTATCTGTCTGGCACTACCAACAACCTTGAAGCATGCATGAATAATGAGAAGGAAACTGAGTGAACCGAAAATGATGGAAACGAAATTATGTTAGACTAGAAACCATCCCAGCTTTCACCTACCAACAGTGGAGGGAAACAAAAAGAAAAAAGAACAAACAAAAAAAAAAAAAAACCATCAAAATGAGTGGTCGCACTGGATTGAATCTGGGGCACACATTACTTCGGTGCCACATCGTTCGGTTACTTTAATGTAAGTGGTAGCCACCATGAAATGAAACGGCGGGTTTCTGTTAATGTAATTATTTCTTGACACAAGCCGAGCGTAGGACAGGAGTTTGATAAGACTGAAATATTCAATGCATAGCTACGATTTGATCCACGGATCTCCCGGTCTCACGCCATTTGCTCTAACTACTGAGCTATCATGACAACATACCGGCAGGGCATTTAACTCCCCAGCTGACTCGCATTTTTTCAGTAAACTTCAAGGTGACCTCAAATTATTTTAAGATGACATACGCCAATGTCAACTTACAATGCCATAAGTACTTTAAGTCCCAGGTTTCATAGTTTAGCCAATTATTAGGTCAATTGTAAGTCGCCATTGAGGTATGTCATCTTAAACTAATTAAGAGATTACGTTGTGGTTACCGGGAAACATGGAAGTCAATTCAGGATCTTATGCCGTGCCGACATGTTGCCATGGTGGCTCAGTGGTTAGAGCACCCGGCTAGAGACCGAGACATCCGCGGTTCAAATCCTGGCTATGCCATTGAATTTTTCAGTCTGACTCTGCTTATTAAAGCCCTTTTTTGTACGATCCTTAAAGATAAGTTGAAATACAGTATTATTAAATGTATTTCAACAGATGTGCAGTGTTGGGTTCTGGAGGTTGTAGTATTTGCGATAACTCTGAGATTCAAATAGACATATATTCTGAATAAAGGGATTCACATTGATTTTGTCACATGGTATGCTTCTCCATTCATCTAAATAAGACTGAGTAATCATAAAATGTTTATTTAATTGACCAGAACATCCCAATATTACAATATATTTGGCATTGCTTTAGCGCTGGCTCTACTCCAAACCATAAACATGTAACACAATAACAATAGTTAACACTTAATGGAAATAACATAGTAGTAGTATTCAGTAATTATTTACTGCAAACGACTATCATAAATCTACACCCCATAAAACCAAAATTCATTTATACATTAACCTATCGTATCCATTATTACTTTCTCTAGATAGAGAGGGTATTATGTTCCACACAAAAATTAGATACCAGGGTTTCATTGGAAATACATGTTTTGAAGGCCCCTGAAGGCAGTATAAATGACTGTGGGCGGTATAATTAAAGGACAAATAGTCCGTTAAATGTCAAACTTGGTATTTAAGTAGCGCATGTTCCAAGGATGCGACATTTAGGTTTTCAGGAAAACATCCACCCTCGCAACTACCTTTTACTTGGAATATTTTGTCGAAAACGTTAAATTTTCTCAAAAATTGTTCTAACAATTTTGATTAAAATAGAATATGTTTAATATATTTTCATGAAAAACGATATTGTATATCTTGAACTTTCTGGAAATAGCTTCTAACGTCTTCATTACGGTTGACTTGTATAACCAGTAAATTGTAACAGATAGACAAAAACTAACTGCATAAACATCATAGATCTCAGCAAAAGACACTATTTATGTCACGTACTTCTTTTTTATTTAACCGTTTCCGAGATATTCCTTGTTATTGGGTTCAATTTTAAACTACTTACTTTTCTGAAAACGGGAAGGTATCTTTTCTTTCTGTCTTTTTACTTTCTCTATACGAACTATGTACATAGTGTATAGAGAAGGTATTGCACTCCACCAAAAAATTCGATACCGAGATTTCACAGGAAATATGTTTTATGGTCCCCTGTATCCAAAAAGTATTTTCAGAAAAAGGTCCGTGTGTGTGTCCGTGTGTCCGTGTATCTGAGAACACGATAATTGAAAACGAAAAGTCGGTAGCTTGGTATTTAAGTTTAGTATCTTCCAGGGATGCGACACGAAGATTTTGAGAAAAATCCCCCCACCCCAAACTACCCTTTACATGGAACTTTTTTCGAAAATTTTGATTTTCTGAAAATGTCTAACGATTTTGATTAAAATATCATACATTAAAGATATTTACCTGACAAATAAAATGTATATCTTGCATTTTCTGGGAATAACCACTTTATTCTTGAGGAATTTTGCATAACTGCTAAACCGCAAGAGATAGACCAAAAACCTACCACACAAAAAATGTAAAGCACATTAAAACACACAATTTATGTTTTAGACTTTTTTTTTCGTGGAGTTGATCGTTTTTGAGATATTTTTTTTTTCTTGGTTTCAGCTTTGAAAAACTTATACATTTATTATACAGGAATTTGTCAACTCCTGTCTATACAAACAAAGGAACATCAGTCACATAGCAACCAGCTTTTGGCTTTCATTTTGACCTATGGTATTCCCTTATTTCGCTCCTACTTACAATAAAGCAACAAATAACACTATTTCTTCTAATTTTACTCGATTAGCATGAAATAAATAAAAGATAAGCTTATTAACAGGTCGTCTCCTTAGCGCGGTGGTAGCGTTGCTACTTACCAAGCGGGAGACCTGAGTTCGATCCCCAGTACCGGCGCGGGGATTTTTCCCCCAGTGGGAGACCTGGCCCGGGGTGCACTCAGCCTCGCAAGGTCCCTGGGGGGCCAATTGAGGAGCTACTTGATGGAGAAGTAGCGGCTCCAGGTCATGAGGACCGCATTAACCGGCCGGGGGGATTCGAGGCGCTGACCACGTCTCACCCTCCAATACTGCACCCCATCCATGACGTCTGTAGTGGACCGAGATGAGGGACGCAGCGGCCGGGCGGTAGGCCAAGGTTCCCCGTGAGCTATCGTGCCATGGAGTAAAGCTTATTAACAATAGTTTGTTACAGAGATATAGAGAAAGTCATGTGAATGGAACACATCAGATTTTTTATTTAATCGTTTCCGAGATATTCCTTGTTATTGGGTTCAATTTTAAAGTACTTGCTTTTCTAAAAAACTGGAAGCTATATTTTCTTTCTGTCTTTTTTCTTTCACTCCTGCCTTGGAAAGAAACCGAAATTCAATGTCAAACACATAGCGACAGCTTTTAAGAGATTTGACAAGGCTAGTGAATTCCTTCATCTCCCTTCTAGTTATAAGAAATTAAGTACCACGGCCATTTCAGGATCTGTTTATGTTGATTAGCATTTTGCAGATAAAAACATATTTTAAGAATAGTTTGTTCGCACAACAGATAAATTCAGGAGAATGGAACACACATTAAGTGAATATAACTATTCTTCTAACTTCCTTTTTTGATATTTAGTTCCACTACTTTCTTAGTTGTTATCACGGATCTTAATCTAACTCGTTTTCTCTTAATCGCCGTATTTGTTGTTTTTTTTTTTTTCAATCGCTATTTTCTAATCAATCAAAAATATTTTTTTCCACATTTTCAATTACATTCAAGGCATGTGTATGTTTTCTCCTAGCTACTTTTAGTCTCCAAATTCTAATCTGAACAATATGGAATCTTCCCTCAAGGTTATAAGCTCTTATGCAATCCGCTTTTAATACTAATCTATATAACCAAGGAATGTGCTCTGTTATAACACCATTTAGAACGTCTAAATCTATCTATATCCTCAATTCTGTATTTTTTCATGCACCGAAAGCCAGTTTTAGTTGGTTCTTCTCAACAACTTCACCCCCATTCCATTCCACGTCAGTTTATGTCCCACTTTCCCTGTTCAGCTGGCTCCTCCTAATGTGGATTCCTGAAATTTTAAACATTCTTTTAGGATATGACCATGTGGCATCTGTTGTACTCTTCTCTTTGTACCTCTCTGCCTCTAATATTAACCTTCCCCATTTCTAGCACAGCACCGATATAGCAGCATTTAATGGGATATCCAACAAAGATTTCCAAAACAAGGCCAAGCAGTACCTTTCGCACGTTTTCAAAATATTAAGGGTATCTTTTTTTCAACCTTCGATAGGCTATAAATAAAAGACAAGTTCATAGAAAACAATTATTTTATTACTAAAAGCTTTGCAGGTTACTTTTCAACATAATTGCCGAAAAGATTGAGATATTTATCGTATTTGTGCACAAGCTTTGCAATACCTGCTTCAATAAATGTTGCCAGCAATGATTTCAAATGAGCATTGACGTTGTTTTGAAGATCTTCGTACTTCACGACGTTTGCGGACAGCCATTCAAAACACTGCTGACACAACCCATTGGCTCCTTGAACAATTTCAATGGGACATTTAGATCATCCGCCGTGCAGTCCTGACCTGGCACCCAGCGACTTTCACCTTTTCCCTGAATTGAAAACGTGGCTAGGAGGGCAGCACTTTCAAACCAAAATAACACGTTAGATTTCACTGCACTTTTTACTGCCATTAAGCGTCTTTTTCGGTGCTACAGCTGGTTTAGTGGGTTCTATCCCGTCAAATGCAAGTGTGGCTGACAAATTATTCGTGAACATGGCCAGAGAGCGTGTACATCTCTGATTAAAGAGTATCGAACAACTAAATTGTATTTACTTTTCTAATGCAGATAAATCCCTCAGTACTGGTGAATTGGGTACACACGAGGTCAACCTTATAGGTTTTCTCAGTGGTCTGTGATAGATATTTCTAAAGAATTTAATAAAACTATGTAACATGTTGGCAGCCTCCGACATTTGATAAGTAGGCAGTCTTGTTGCATTTTAAGTTTTCGTAAGTTGGTAGTAGCCACTATAAATTCCTTATAGCCGCTTGGTTGAGTGTCTTTACGAACCCAACCTTCATCAAATGTAACAAACGATGAGGCAAGATGACGGCCAGCCAGCATTGCCCATTTCTCCAGGACCACATGGGAACCGTTTACCATGCTGTCTTAAATTTATTATTACAAAAAAAGACATTTTAAAATTGTGCAGTTATTGTTTTCATGCAATAAGTTATGGAATTACCATAAAACCCGGCGGAAGACGATGGATTTTTTCCGGCATAAAAATCTTAGCATGGCTTCCTTCAGAAGGGAATAAAGCCGTTGGTCCCATGTCGTAGATTTACAACACGTAAAAGAATCACAAGCCTGATAAAAATACTTCTAAGCAGAATTAAGCGGTATTTCACGCCCGACATAGAATGCAACGCTGAGAACCACAGTAGTTTACAGAGGGATTACGACGTTATGTATGCTGAAATAAGTCCAAAGCAATTTTGTAAAGAATGTTATCCATTTTAAAGCTCATGCTTTCTTGTTGTTTCAAATCATTTCATACAGCCTATAATAATCAACTTTTCCTGGATTTTAAGAGGTAGACATTTAGAATAATGTTCCTGGAAATGCTTTCGTGAATATGAAATGAAAGAATAGTTGAATGTTACGTATCATAATGGAAAGTAAACCTAACACAATATTATTTAGATGAAAATTGAGTGAATGAAGGAATACTATTACTAAAGCTGGGTTCATACAGCTGTTGAAAAAGAAATCCTGAATGGTACATTATGACTTTTTGTAACTTCATTTGTTACTGGCATACAAAACTATTCTTAGGTAGCCTCATTTTTATATTTACTTCATTATAACGAGATAAATAATTTTTTAAAAGATTATGTATATTTTTGGACATTCAACCACATGTCATTAGTGCCCTAAGTAGTCGTTGAGGGGAAATAAGGCCAATTGAATGTTTAAGAATTGGATGCTATATATTGACTTTAAATTCCATACTCTTTAAATGTAATACAGGGAAACAGCTGAAAATTGATATGACATTTAAAAGACCGACAAAGTATTGTTCAATTTGGACCAAATAAAATTTAAAATAATTGCACGTGGTATGGATAAAAGGGTTGACTATGGAGGACTCCCCGAAACCGCAGGAGACCTCCTTTAGCTTCGAAAGCGAGCCGAAGGACGATCACATTCAGAAGTCGATGTACACAAACGTGGGCGGGATTCTTAACGTTTCCAGAAAAACAGTATCTGACGTCATATAAACCCCTAACCGCTGGGGGTCTCCTGAAAGGGAGCATGCTCCGGGAGTACCCAAGTCAGATGTATGAGCACTCATTCGTTACCGCGGAAATTCTTGCTGGTATTATTTCACATATTAATTATACAGTGTGATTTGTGGGTAAAAAATGGCGTATACTACTGAGACAACAAATGATTATCAAAGGACAGCAATATTTTAATAGGAAGGATACAATACTTCTACAAGATTTAGTTTGTGATCATGAAATTTTGTTATTATTCTATTTGTTACACAGCAACTATCATAGTACCAAAATGTAATTTGCAACTCCATTAATAACCTGTGTACATGTTTATTTTAATGAGCAAAGTATGTAATTTATATTCAAAGTCAGAACCATATATATATAATTTATTTTGCAAATAGTATTAATCAATAAGTAATTTACTGTGGAAAAAATTTAATAAATTATATTTTATTCGCACCCTCTCTGGTGTAGTGGTTATCCAAGATCACGGGTTCAAACTCGACAGAAAGCGATGGAAGGGAAGGGAAATAAAGTCTTTGGTCCCGTGTCGTAGATTTACAACACCTAAAAGAACCTCAAGCCTAAAAAACAGACATCTGAGCAAAATTAAGCGGTCTTTCACTACTAATATATAATGGGACGCTGAAAACCACAGTAATTAAAGAGCGTCTATAAATAAAACTCAAGTTTCCATTTCCATTTCTTGTCTTTAAAATGTAAAAATAAAATTTCCAAGAATATATTTTTTACAAATAATAACACATTCTACATTGATTTAGATATTTATACCTCTGAGTGTTAAACAAGCCAGCTGAATTACACATTTCAAAATCATTTGTAAGAAAGTCGTTAAATAATTTTACTGTTAGTAGTAACTAACGAGTTTAAAAATCGTTAAGAATATGTCTCGATCAATAGCTATACTGTAAAGCCCTGTCCACTACCAATTTGTTCCTGACATATGAAATATCTATGTAGGAATGTAGGATATCTGCCTGTGCACGTTCTGAATTGTATCGATATTGATTGTCTGTTTTTCTTCAGAAATATTGCTGACATTGAAAGGGGCGATTTGATATCCAATATACGAAAACGAAGAAAATGAAATGAACACTTGTTAACGAATAGGGGTTTTTTTTTTTTTTAATTCCAAACCATTGTATTTAATTTACCGTAGTATTGACAAGTGCGCTTTTTCAACAATTAATGAGCCTAACCCTCTAGAATTTAGTATAATGCAAGAATGGGTAAGGAAGTAGGGAAGTAGGAAAGTAAAAAGAGAAAAATCTAGAACATCAAGTATAACAGCCTTGGTGCGTGACGCAAATCAGCTGTAGAAGTTCATTCTGAATAGAATACATTTTAGATGGCGGCCTTCACTCTTGACATGCATTGGCCTTCAGAATGTGCCGATATCAATAATAAATTTACTCTCTGTACATGCTAATACACACTTAGCAGAAACCGAAGACATGGCGCGGCACTGAATTTTATTCATTTAATTAACCTTCTGGTATTAGACAATACCACAACCTAGTGCAAGAATAATTAATTTCTGATCTAATTATTGTGTGTATAAAGCCTATATTATTACACTATCACATTTCTGTGTCACAGAAAGTGATAAAACCTTTGATCACATTAAAGTTGTCATGCATATTACATTACGTCATACCTTTTATCACAAGCTTACCGATCTCAACATAGGTATGACGAAGTAACAACTTACAATGGTCAGTATGCCTTCCCTACGTTTCTTTCTTTACCCAAGTTCTTTACAAAACAGATTTAGTGGTATTTTTTTTTAACTCTAAAAAGAGTTTAGGAATGTATTTTACTTTCTGTACACGTACTAGGTACATAGCATATAGAGAAGGTATTGTATTTCACCGAAAAATTCTATACCGAGATTTCACCGGAAATACATGTCTTGGGTCCCCCTGAATCAAAAAAAAAAAAAAACATTTTTAGAAAAAGTCTGTGTGTATGTGTCTGTGGATAGCATAGACCAAAAACGACAAGACCGTTAAATACCAAACTTGGTATTTAAGTTTGGTATCTTTCAAGGATGTGACACAAAGATTTTCAAAAAAAATTACACACACCCAACTACCCTCTCCATAGAACTTTTTTCGAAAATTTTGATTTTTTAAAAACTGGTTGTAACGATTTTGATTGAAATATTATATATTTAAAATAATTACCTGACAAATATATACCTTGAATTTTCTGGGAATAGCCTCTGAAGACTACTTCATTCTGAATGAATTTTAAGGGGATTTTGCATAAGTGGTAAGGCGTAAGAGTTAAACAAAAGCTAACTAAATTTAGAGCTTGTTAAAACACAAAATTTATGTTCTATACATTTTTTCGTGGAGTTGATCGTTTTTTAGATATTCCTTGTTTTTGGTTTGAGCTTTGAGAAACTTGTATTTTTCTCACACAGGAATTTGTCAACTCCTGTCCATAGAAACAAAGGAACTTCAGTCACATAGCAACCAGCTTTTGACCATCACTTTAACCTATGGCACTTCCTTACTTCGCTTCTGCTTACAAGGAAGCAAGTAATAAGACTATTTCTACTAATTTTTTCTCGATTAGCTTGAAGTAAATAGAAGCATAAACTTTTTAACAATAATTTGCCTGATATATGTAGAGAAAGTCATGTGAAGGGAACACATCAGATTTTTCAAAACAGTATCATTGTAAATGCACTTAGTTATGTACTGATATACTGTGTTTTTATTTGTTAGTCTTCCTAGGTTTTATTTTTTGGGAAATTTTAATAGCTATACATTACCATTTTATATCTGTATCATTTTTGGATTCTACAGGAGTTTTACGGCAGGATGCATGAACCAAATAGCAGTGTAGAAACATTCGTGATATGTTGCAAAAAATCAAATAGGTTATAGTCTATCCTAATCCCGCTTATTATAGGTAAATAATCCTATAATGTCGTATAAAATAGATTTACGTTCAATATATTACAAGATTTAGTGTGGAAAGTATGCAAAATAATGTAATCTTTTTTTGCCCAGGTTAATTTCGAATTAAACTGGTTTTAAAACTGGACATATGTGCTTGTGCACATCCTCAAATCTTTGGTTTGCAACGTAATTGTCAAGGGCATAGACGGTCATTTTCCTCTATTTCAGTTTAGGAGGTTACCTCGAGCCCTCGCTGCTATGTTGTCATGTGATTGTAAAGAAGGGGTGGTCCAGTAAGCGTAAATTGCAGTTTGTGCAGAAGCTGCATTTAAAGCATCAATAAATTTTATTTTCGCTCCTTATTTATTTCCAGGTATGATATAGATTAAAACACATAATAAAAATATCTAGTAATAAACATAGAGCATTGTGAAACTTCCAAGTTTCTTGGTCTGCATTTTGTTTTTCAGAAAGTTTATTTTAAATCTACTGAGAATATACGAGGGGCAGTTTAAAAAGTTCTCCGGCATGACTCAGTCAGGATAATAACACAATAAAATTATTAATTATTATTATTATTACAGAATTATTTAGTATATACCTTTAAATTGCGCACTGTAAAAGTTTGATATCCTTTTGACAGAAATATCATTAAAATATGATACAAGAAGGCGTACGTCATCAATTTATAAGAAGGACTCCAAAAATGTCAACAACAAAAAAACACTGAACTGGCATAGCTTCAGCATGTATAATCAACGCATGCAACAAAAACCTATCTCCAGAATATTCAAAAACCTTGTTCAGCATTATGTAGACCATTGCACCCTTAAGTGAAAGCTTTTTAATTATTTGGTTGCCGTTTTCACTGCTTATTTACTGCAAGAATTTGTCCAGTCCTGTCCTGTTCATGGAATTAATTTCGCCATCTCAAATAATCTTTTATTTGTAAAATTATTCATTATATTTTATTTACCCAATATGACTCTGATCAACTTAAATACTAGAAAAATTAATGAAAACAAGCATGGCAACATGCCGGCACAGCATTGAATTTCGAGTCAGTTGAGAAATTCAATGCTGTGCCGGCATGTTGCTATGGTAGCTCAGTGGCAGAGCAAACGTCTAGATTACGGGAGATCCGTGGTTCAAATTCCGGCTATTGCATTGAATTCTTCAGTCTGACTAACTATACATTCTCTTCTTATTTAACGCAAGAAACTAGATCAATTGTACAGTAAACATTAAGGTGGCGTAACAAAATTCATGCATGAGAACACCTATGTTGTTTCGAATTGCTCAGTTGAGTACTGCAACTCTTTTTATCACATCCACACACATGAAATACAGCGCAATTGGATCATTTGGTATTGTGAAATTAAAATTTAGTATTGTTTTGATGATATTGAAGAAATAAGCGAATAAGCGATAAAAGTATTGAGAAACTCAAAACAATAGAAAATGATATCTCGGAAATGGCTAGTGCCATAAAGATAAGTTACTTGAAATAAAGTTTGTGCTTTAAAAGGTCAAGTTGTTTACATATCTGGTTATGTCTATTGCTTTTAGTTTACTCGTATACAAGATAAATAAAATTCCTTCCAGATGAAGCAAACCATGCTTTTTCCAGAAGATTGAAAATATGCATTTCATTTGCCATGCAAATGCTTTAAACATTGGCATTTTCATCAAAATCGTTAGAGTCATTTGAACGGTTTCTTCATTATAAAGGTTAATTTAAGATGAGCGGATTTTCTTGAAAGTTTTCGTGCCGCAACTTTGTAAGATCCTAAACTTGCATATCAGGTGTATTCGCTTTTTGTATATGCTGTTTATAGCGTATTCTACCTAAAAGTAAAGATTTTACTGAAAATATATCTATGTTTTCAGGTCCGCTGAATCCAAAATAAGCATTAAGGCGCGCGTGCGAGTGTGTGTAAGTCAGTTAAATACCAAACCTGATATTTAAATTCAGTGTCTTCCAAAGATGCTATACGAGTATTTTAAAAAGAACTGCCGCAAATCAAATTACATTTATTTTTCAAAAATATTGAGTTTTTCAAAAATGGTTCTGAGATTTTTTATAAATATCATATATTAAAAGTTACATTGCAATAAAACGCATAACTTGAATATTCTGGGAGTAGCTCTAAGTCCTCATTTGGAAGAAAGTTTGTGCTGAGAACCATAGTTGCCATCTCCATGTGAGGTCAAAATTGAGCTGCTGCCATCTGTCGATATATTTCATGGTTGTACATCTTATATTGCAGTGGGCCATGTCCAGCATTTCCCGTTTACAAACAGTAGAGCATCAAAATATTGGTCTAAATGAAACCTCAAATTCTGTTGAGGGTCAGAGTGGTCCAAATCCATGCAGCAAATCACGCTACCGCATATGATCTTATATCCATGCTACTATTTATTCCTCCAGTGAATCATGATTTTGTACAAGAGTTTGCGTGTGCAGTCAATAATAATGATCAGCAAGACATTGATTAGATGTATGGAAATGGCCCAGTTACATTTCCCAGTAAAGGAAAATAGCTCCCAATAAATAACTGTAAAACCAAGTGTTGCATGAAGCCACATTAATGCTGTACTAATATAAGATAGAAAATATATTCTAGATGCTGTGCCATTTAGTTATGTGTAACTTGGCTCAATAAATTATGATATTGAAAAAACATTGGCCTTCTAATTCTCCATTTTTAAAAAATGGTGCTTGGCCCATTATGGTTCTCAACCCTTCAATTGGTAAATTGAAAGTGTTAGACGAAAACGCGCTATAGAAAAAGCCCATACAAGGAGGTCAGTTCTTCAAAATTTTAACCATTTGCACTATCGCTATTCCTTTTGTGCTTATAACGTAGGGTCTAATGAAGCTATTTGTGCAAATGTTTATTTCAATGAAAATAAGGTAGATGGAAAAATAAAACATTGAAAAGAATAGTCTGTATACTCGCTAATATACAAATGAGGGTAGAAAATTTTTTTTGATAAAATACATAAATAAGATTTATTTTTTTTTATTTACTTATTTATTTACTCACGAGGCCTCAAAAGCTACATTTCCAGTGAAATGTCTGGAACAATTTTTTTTTGTACAATACAATATTTTCCTTAGCTTCAAGTAGGTATGTGCTAAGTAAAATAGAAGAGGAAAAGGTATAAATAAACGCTTTCTTCGGTCGGACCGTAAAAAAGGGTAAGTAAAGATGATACAATAAGAATAAAAGATGTAAATATTATGAAATTTTGAGCAACGAATTGAATTGCACGATGAAAAGAGACTAGATTAGTGATCGACGATTTCTGTTCTAATGGTGCAGCAATGCAGCGTTGTTAGAGCTAACTGATCCAATTAATGTAGATAATGAATACAGGCGTGAACCGCTGGGATACTGCAGTACATAATTGCATGCTTCCCGATAATATTGTTGATTATGGGAATTACAAGACACAATGAAGCACGAGATGTCATTTAACCACTGACCTCAATGTGATAGCTTCCGAGATTTATTTTATTGTTTACTAGCTCATTTGCTTACCTTCCATTCCGTTAACAATGGTTTGATATGTTGATATAAATTTTAAAATCTGATGTTAAATTCACATCAATTTCTGCACCCATTGTTCAACGAATTATTTTACAAAAGCTTATTCTTCTACTAAGGGCTGGTTGTACGAACACGGAATAAATCCTGGAATAGTTATTCTTGGAATACACTATTCACGGTATAAATATGGTGCTGGGTTGTACGATGCAATTTTATTCCTTAGATATCTATTCGACTGTTTGTAGATTTAAAACTAATGTTGGCTATATTGCGAGTCATTCATGGCCAACTTGATACGTAATTACTGCTTTATTTTGCTGAAAATGTGCATTCTTTTCAAAATCAGCTGTTCCTAAACTATGTATTATTTCTTATTTTAACTACTTACGGTACTATGAAATAATTATGAATGTTTACAAGCGTGTTCGGATATTGCTATACACTTTACAAAACATAAACACACATGTATATGGTGACTTTTTGTGATGGATTAGGAGTGTGGGACTGAAACCTTACCGTATGTGCAAAGTTGTATCTTGTGCTGATATATGACATCTTTCCGTTTCTATACTCAAAATAGCTAATGTGCTTAGCCTGATTTCTGTATTTTATTCATTAAAATACTTAGTAAGCGAATTTTGAAAATTACCTTTTAGTATTGCCAATGCCACTATCAACTTAAGATGTGCATAATTGAATCGTTGCTCCAAGATTGTGCTGGTGAATTGCTGCACTACACTACTTTATATTTATCTTGGGTTGGATTCAATTTAATTGTTTCCATAAAAATACAGGTATTTTGATGATAAAAGTGTAGGTATATTTTGCTGTTTTATAAATGAAACTTTATCTTGACTATCTTCTTGTCATATTTATCTTATAACCATCAAGTTGTCTGTGTGATATCCGATCTCAACTTTAATCTCATTATAACCTGTACTTTATCGGACTATCTCTACAACATATTGTATTTAGGTATAATATGTCCTTAAAAACATATCATAAAGAAATTAATCGTTTATATCGGTCAAATATGGGTCAAAATTGTGTCGCGTACCCAAGCGACCATTTTCCTTTTTATACTCTATTCTCGAAATATCGTCTTATCCCCGCAAGGAATCATGGAATAAGTTATTCCATGTTTATTCCCTTGATAGTCTCTATTCCGTTGTCGTACAACACAATTTAGTACATAACCATGGAATAGCGTCTAACAGAGCTTTATTCCGAGTTCGTACAATTTCCTACGTATACCTTCGTACGTTAAAAGAGTTGTAGAATTCCACGACGCTATTTGAAGCTAAAACTGGTCAGTGGGAAGCTGACGTGAGCGACCTTCGCTTTACCCCACGTCTTCGCTGATAGGCAAACAGGAGTAACGCGAAGGTTGCTCACGGTAGTTACACAGTAACATGAAATAGCCCATTCGAATTCTGCAATTCTTTAATGCACGAAAGTATATCTGTACACGCCAATACTGGTACATATTTTCTGTTAATCGAGATCATCATTTGCCTAAATCTATGTAGGTACATGATAATAGGGAAATGCAGTAGTAAGTGATAGTCAGATCTTTTAAGCGCGGGCGCATATTATGATTAGCAGTATTCACGAACCATGTCTCCAGGAACTGGAACAGAGCATCCAGGTAGGCCTAGGGCCCTTTGGTCTTAATCAGTTCCACAGAGGTAAGTATAAGTATGGATCCGAATGGCGACCAGATCCTGACGACGATGGGCGTAAGCATGGACGGGGTCCCTAACGTTTACACATGGAACACTTGCGTTCCGTTACCACTCACGAGCCCGAGCTTTGGTGGTTCCCTGAGGGGGTCCGACGCTAAAGCCCAAGGCGATTCCCGACCGAGCAACGACGACGCCAGAATAAACCCTTTATAGTGCGCAAGCTACCAATAACCCGCAACCCACTGAACGCCGTCGTCTGGTCCTTCAACTCTGAAACGGAAGACAAGGAAATGATCGATAGGAAAATGTAGGGGAAAATAATGAATCTTTCCAACATTCGTCTGGCGAACCGGGAGTATTACAAAAAGCCAATGGGTCAAGAAGGGCGGCCATAACCTCCCGAATATGAGTCGACCATATTATCGTGGCACCACTCGCTCGTTGGTTTAAGTCAAACATAGATGAACTAAATTATTATTTCTTAATCTTAAATTAAATTGTTATTATAATATGCATGTACACTTTCGGAGCTGTTCAAAATAATGACAATTTACTTGAAGGCAGTGCCTCGCTGTATACTGATATTCCTCTGTCTCTCTTAAAAATGTTACAGGTGGAATATTCTGAATAATATAGGTGATTCTTTGTTTTATCTCATCTAAAGTGTGAAAAATATTCAACCTAATCAAGGGTTATGAGGTCTGGTGACCGTGGAGGTCACGCCTGAGGAACACCTCGTCCAATCCACACTGAACATTTCATTCACTTTCTGGCAAATATTCAGAGCATAATGTGCCGTGGCCCAATCTTGTTGAAACCACATTCTTAACTGTTGATTCAGTGGCATGCCATCTAGGAACTCCGATAGAGTGGTGTTCAGCAACTCCCTATATGTACACTGGTTCACATTTCCATCAAAGAAATGTACAAAAATCTTATCATAAATTATTCCACAACAGACCAAAACTTTTGGAGCGCCAGGGTCATTTGATTCTAGCATCAAACAAGCTAAACAAAACACACAACCTAATGGGCACATATTGTTACTACGACTTACTCCAACTGCTAATCCACAAAAACTAATTTAAAAATACAAGAAAGAAAAGAGTTGGAGAATTCTTAGGGTGCTGTAACAACCTCTTGAGTCCTCCTTTCATCCCAAGACACAGCTGTCTGGCCCGCCCTAACAATAGAACGAACGGCCACAATAGACGCGCAAATAAAGGCCTCTGCGGGTTTGCCTACAAGATCTCTCGAACCTTCTGTTTCTCCAGGCCGAGAACATTCTTATTCCATAGTAATCTCTTTCCAATTGACAAAACGTAGTGTTTTCGTAATTTATACGGACTATATAAGGAGACGACAAAAGCCGGAGAAATGAAGTGAAGTGAACCGAACTGAAGTAAGCTAAAAGTCAATCTAGTGAGTGGCGCTTGCTAAGACATTGGCGCGAACGCAGTGGTTCAGTTATTTGTGTAAAGAGGTAAATACTGTATTACGTGCAGTGCTCTAGTGATGCATAAAGTGATGTTCCCAGTTGTTTCAGTATTAAAAGAATGGAAATAAATAAAAATATAAATATTTATAAATATATATATATATATATAATAAGTAATGTCAAAAGTATACAGCAGTATATTCTCCAGTTCACAAAAGCTGCATACTCGAATATATTTAGATAAGGAGTATTTTCCCTTATGTCAACTGTATTTTGTATCAAACAAAACATTTTATCATACAGTTGTGAAGTTTACTTAATACGCTTTAATTCTCATCCATTCCAGTCCATTTTCTCGCGCTGAGGGCAGAAAGGAGCATTGCAGTAACGAGTCGATCGATACATGTATCTAAAGAGGTAACAGCCTCATCATTACAGTTACAACGTTCAAATTTTAGCATTAATAATGAGAAAAATCCATGGTTGCCAAACTTGAAATTTATTTCACTTATTATTTATAAGAAATAATAACTTGAAAAGTTATAACGCATATTACACTCTTGTAACGTCTCCGTTACACGAATCAATTATACTCCGCTACAAGAGCCTATGTCAACTTGCTTGAGGGTTAGCCAGCGCATGCCGGGACACGTCACGAGCTACTGCGGGGCCATAAGTTGGGAGCTTGCCTATCATCGGGCTTGCCTATCATCGGGCTTGCCTTAGACAGTGCCAGGAGGGCGCAATTTCTGCCAGGCCACTTGCGCCGTGCCAGATCATTGTAGAGCGAGCTTTTGGTTTGTCAAAATTTACTATACTTAACTTTGTGAGATTTTCGGCTTTAACTTGATAGAATTTGGCCTTATAACTTTATTTTTATATTTGTGGCGAGCACGAGTCTTGTGTTAATATTTTCGTATTTTAGCTAATCAGAGTGCACGTTGTTAAATAAATGGGTGAAGATGGGTTGAATTCTTTTAATTTGAAGGTGCACCTTAATCCTGCCTTTACCTGTTCATAGATTCCGGTCTTGAGGTTTCTCTTTAACTTGTACGCTTCCACAAAAATGGTTTTATCATTGGAGCCCAGTGGAACAGTTTTTAGTTAGCTCTTCATTAAGACACTTTAAAATGCTGCAATTCACAAAGGCAAGCATTATACATTTCAATATGTGCCGGTTCATAAAACCTTTATGTTTCACAAAATTAATTTTAACGGCAGATTCCCTCTCTAGAAACGTTACTAGGGTCGAAGTGTCATCATCGCCGCGTAACAAAGAGCTCTGATGGACCCACTAGCGTGGAAGAAACAAATTGAGTGGCGTTGGCTCTGGCCGATGTATGAAGAGAGAAATGAACAGCAGGTTGTCTCCAAAACTTTTACAAGGTGTCTAGTGACTCAAGTGCTAAAACTTAAGCAGCCTCTTTATCCAGCTATGCAACTGCTTCATAGTCATCTTCATATCTGTTCCGGTTCCAGTTACAATTGTTGAGTCCAACTTTTCGCTGTCCTTTCTTGTTACATTTGATAGAAGATACTGCATTGCAAGTAATGACAATTACTACGACCATTTGAGGTGATAGATGTAATGCTAGGAAAACTCCAAATTACGTGTTTAAAGCACGTATTTTCTTGCATCATCAATTTGCTGCCATACTTTATTAATAAAAAGTATGTTATTATTCTCTGATCAGGTACGCTCGTTCGGCAAATTTGTCTCCTTTCAAGTATTACATGTCCACTTGGTTATGCCCTAAAAGTGTTTCGTCTAGTAAGACCTTGTTACAATAATTTGAAAAGCACTGACAATGAAATTGCCAAGTTAATTCAATTTCGTACAAACTGAAAGTAGGCAATGTAAGTTTACTGTTGTTTACAAGACATCCATTAGCTTACCTCGTAAGAGTGGGAGTACTATGCCTACCGCATATTCAGGAGGTCGCCAGTTCGAATCTCGCTTAGGGCGAGTTACCCGGATAAGGTTTTGGGGGTTTCCCATATCTGAGAAACTTTAAGCTCCATGGACCTCGAGATCATTTCAGCATAATGCTCACCGATTGCATTCATAGTCAGTAGTGTTTAACGTCCGCTTTTACTGCTCTGGCACCGCAGGCAATGACACTGATGATACATGAAGATGGAGCTCCAGTGGAATGTGATGGCGGGGGAAACCGGAGAACCCGGAGAAAACCCGCCGCTTTGTCCACCACAAACCTCACATGCGGTCGCTTGAAATCGAACCCTTGCCATCTAGATGAGAGGCGACTGGTCTGACTACTCGGCCATGGCGCGGCCTATTCATAGTCAGATAAGATCAAAAAGATTGAAGGACGTTAAGCTACCAAAGAAAGAGAGAAGCATTTTTTGAGTTAAAAACACCGCATAATCAATTTTTAAGTGAAACAGTTGAAATGTAAAATGAGTATATAAATTTACCAATTCTAATATTCATAAAATAAACCCGTGTTGCTGGTATAATTTGTGTTCTATCATTATAGCTCACATTAGTAATAATTAACTGGAATAATTAACATTGACAAATGTTTATGATATGCTTGTGAACAAATACAATAGAAAATGTAAGTATATTATTTATGTATTGTGGTTCTTAAATACATTTCAAGTTTTATACTATTTCTAACAAAGTAGTAATCATTGAACATCAGGTTAATAAAGCGCTGATACTTATTAATGCAGAATTTTTAACAAAGTCTTGAAGTATATTTATTTATGAAGAATGCATCAAAATACTTTATTGGAAAGATTTAATTTATATAGCTGTAACACGATAAATTCATTTATGTTCTAATTGCATTCCTTACGCAGACTAATTTTGTAGTACGGTGTAACTGGGTGGTGAATTTTCTGGCAACCCTTGCCGACAACAAGGTGAACCCCGGATTATGAGATGGTCGCTCCATTAAATTATCATCATGGGGGAGGTTACCTCTAGCGGTGCTATACAATAATTAATTCATTGACAACTCCCTACACACATACACCTCCACACGCTTCCATGCGCTAGGAATACTGCGCCGATAGAGGAGAAAATTGAGTTAAAAACATAGATTTACGGGCATGGGTCTGTTGTAATTGGAGTGACAAAACAGTAATTTCCTTGCTCGACCCAAATCCCGTCCAAACTATCTATTACATCTTTACAGAACACGCATAATGTTAAATAGATTGCAGAACATTTCGATATACAGTACATAAAGGTCTGAAATTAGGCAAACACTGAAACTGTTTGTTTGAATATTTCGAAGGGAAAATATTTGTTAAAACCAGATATACGTTATTTTATCCAAAGTATTTAAAAATCACATCGTCTCCTTAGCGCGGTGGTAGCGTGGCTGCTTACCAAGCAGGAGACCTGGGTTTATTTTCCCAGTACCGGCGTGGTGACTTTTCCTCCTCTGGGAGACTTGGCTGGGGGTACACTCAGCCTCGTGAGGAGCTACTTGATAGAGAAGTAGCGGTTCCAGGTCATGAGGGCCGCATTAACCGATCGGGGGATTTCGCTGACCACGTCTCACCCTCCAATTCTGCACCCCATCCATGACGTCTGTCATAGACCAAGATGGGGGACGCAGCGGCCGGGCGGTAGGTCAAGCTTACTTGTGAGCTGTCGTGTCATGGAGTTATTTAATACTCAAGATTTAAACGACGTTATATATTACACTTTTATATATTTGGTTTGTGAAAATGTTGCGTTTATTAGCTACTAAACAGTAGGTAGAGGAAGTATTGCATTTCGCTTATCTAACAAAAAATGAAATTTGGTTATATTTATGGACTCTTTAACTACTGGTTTTCTACGTTCTATACGATATTTTCCTCAGAGGCGTGTTTATCAGACTTGAGCTTCCTTTAACTGCTGTAAATGTACGACACGGGATCAAATCTTCACCTCATTTTCGAAGGAAAAATGTTATGGATTTTTACACCGAAAAAAATTCATCGCCTCCGTCGGGTTGAACCGGTCACTCATAGACTACAATACCTATTTAATAGAGTATAGAATTAGCATTCTGGAGGGGGAAAATGGGATGATATGAATAGTTAAAAAAGTGGTCATAAAATGTTATGTAGAAAGGAAGAAAAGAGAAACCGGAACGTTGTAGGAGGAAAGGCAAAATGGTTTAGGAGAGTAAAGGAAGAGTAATAGCAAATACTGCAAATGAGAAGCAGAGGAAGGAATGTAGGGCTAATCAGCAACTAAAAATGAGGTCATACAGCCAAAGAGCCAGGCAACAAGTTTTGTACATAGCATTTTAAAATGGATATCGCTATTTCACCAGAAATGCATATTGCGAGGTTTGAGAATAGAAAAATACTTTTTTATAAGAGTCCTAATATGTATGTATGTATGTATGTATGTATGTATGTATGTATGTATGTATGTATGTATGTATGTATGTATGTATGTATGTATGTATGTATGTATGTATGTATGTATGTATGTATGTATGTATGTATGTATGTATGTATGTATGTATGTATGTATGTATGTATGTATGTATGTATGTATGTATGTATGTATGTATGTATGTATGTATGTATGTATGTATGTATGTATGTATGTATGTATGTATGTATGTATGTATGTATGTATGTATGTATGTATGTATGTATGTATGTATGTATGTATGTATGTATGTATGTATGTATGTATGTATGTATGTATGTATGTATGTATGTATGTATGTATGTATGTATGTATGTATGTATGTATGTATGTATGTATGTATGTATGTATGTATGTATGTATGTATGTATGTATGTATGTATGTATGTATGTATGTATGCATGCATGCATGCATGCATGCATGCATGCATGCATGCATGCATGCATGCATGCATGCATGTATGTATGTATGTATGTATGTATGTATGTATGTATGTATGTATGTATGTATGTATGTATGTATGTATGTATGTATGTATGTATGTATGTATGTATGTGGGCAGCATAGCTCAAAAACGAAAAGGCCGTTATACCGAACTTGTTATTTAAGTTCGGTGTCTTACAAGGATGCGACACGAAAGTTTGAAGAAAATCCCCCCATCCCCAACTACCCTTTACATGGAAAACATTTCAAAATGTTTATTTTCTCAAAAATGGCTCTAATGATTTTGATTAAAATATCTTATATTTAAGATATCTATTGACAAATAAAATTATATCTTTTAATTTTCTGGGAACAGCCTTTGAAGACATCTTTACACTAGATGGATTTTGAGCAAATTTGCATAACTGGTAAACGTAAGAGCTAGATAAAAAATTACTTAATAGTACATAAACAGCTCGTTAAAATACACAATTTATGTTATGTACATTTTTTTTGTTGACCGTTGTTTATATTCCATGTTATTGGTTCCAGTTTTAAAATACTTTATTTTCCTCATTCGGGAATTTGTCACTTCTGGCCTTACAAAAAAAGAAGCTTCAATCACATATAACCAGTTTTAAAAGATTCGACTATCGTTTTAGCCTATGATGTTCCCTTATTTCTCTTCTACTTATAAGAAAGCAAGTAATAATACCATTTCTATTTTTTTTCTCATTTTGCATAAAGTAAATAGAAGATAAGCTTTTTAACAATAATTTGTTGCAGAGATGTAGACAACGTCATGTGAATGGTACATATCAGATTTCATAAAATATTTTCATAGTTTTGATTAAGCTGTTATATATTAAATATATTTTACATGACTTGTAAACCTCAATATCCTTGTTTTATGTGAGTAATTTATAAAACGTTTCTTATACAGAGCGAATTTAGTGTCATTTTGTATAACGATTTGTTAAGCATTGCACAGAACAATACAAATCCCTTTAAAATACACAGTGGCCAATAATGTTTTCCGAGATGCGGACATCATCATCCTGTTTTTCGCGGTCACACAAAATGTGGGATTAAAAAGTCAGAATATAGCGACACCATTTCAAAGTTCTAATTATCGCTTCAGTCCTCTATATACCCATGTGAGTTTGTCAAGGAAACAAAAATGTCCTAAGAATCCTTTAGAATACATATGGGAAAGCAACCTATAAATCGAGAGTTTATTTTAGTACAGATGTTTTGAAATAATTGCAGAAAATTCACGAAGTACAATATAAGAATGTGGTTTGCTGAATGAATAGAGCTGGTATAACCCCATTTTTACTTTCTCTATACTCACTATGTACATAGTGAATAGAGAATGTATTACACTCCACCAAAAATTCGATACCGAGATTTCACCGGAAATATATGTTTTAGGGTCCCCTGTATCCAAAAAAAGTATTTTCAGAAAAAGGTTCGTGTGTGTGTCCGTGTGTCTGTGAACACGATAACTCAAAAATGAAAAGTCGGTAAAATACTAAACTTGGTATTTAAGTCGAGTATCTTCCAGGGATTCGACACGAAGGTTTTGAGAAATATCCCCCCACCCCAAACTACCCTTTACATGGAACTACTTTCTTTGATTTTCTAAGAAATGGCTCTAACGATTTTGATTAATATGTGGTATATTAAAGTTATTTACCTCATAAATAAAATGTATATTCTGAATTTTCTGGGAATAACTTCTGAAGACTACTTTATTCTGGATGAATGTTTCATAACTACTAAACCGTAAGAGATGGACAAAAACTTAACCCATAAAAAATGTAGAGCACGTTAAAACACACAATTTATGTTATAGACATTTTTTTTTGGGGTTGATCGTTTTTGAGATATTTCTTTTTCTTGGTTTCAGCTTTGAAAAACTTATACTTTTCTCATAAAGGGATTTGTCAACTCCTGTCATTACAAACAAAAGAACATCAGTCACATAGCAACCAGCTTTTGGCTTTCACTTTAACCTATGGTACTCCTTTATTTCGCTGCTACTTACAATAAAGCAAGAAATAAGATTATTTCTGTTAATTTTTCTCGATTAGCATGACCTAATAAAATACTAACTTACAGAGATATAGAGAAAATCATGTGAATGGAACACATAAGATTTTTTACTCTTAATGACACTAGTTGCACTGTTAGAACTGGAATATGAGCACCAACTTAAGCAGGGCTTACCTCGGGGATATAAGCTGCAGTAATAGGGAACAGCTTTTGGTCAGTGGCATTTATAATCTGCTTAGCGAATTAGCCCTAGCGAACTGGTCTCACTGCTAGTCGTACTTTTAGCTTGCATTTTTACTTTCTCTACACGTACTATGTACATAGTGTATAGAGAAGGTATTGTATAAAAAAAAAAGCATTTTCAGAAAAAAGTCCGTGTGTGTCAGAGTGTCCGTGTGTTTGTGAACACGATAACTCAAAAACGAAAAGTTGGTAAAATACGAAACTTGGTATTTAATTTTAGTATCTTACAGGGATGCGACACGAGGATTTTGAGAAAAATCCCTCCACCCCAAGCTACCCTTTAATGGATTTTTTTTCGAAAATTTTGATTTTCTAAAATATGGCTCTAATGATTTTGATTAAAATATCGTATATTTAGAATATTTACCTGACAAATAAAATGGATATTTTGAATTTTCTAGGAATAGCCTCTGAAGACTTACTTTATTCTGGTTGAATTTTACGGAATTTTGCATAACTGCTAAACCGTAAGAAATGGACAAAAACTTAACACACAGAAATGTAGAGCACATTAAAATACACAATTTATGTTGTATACATTTTTTTCGTCGAGTTGATCTTTTTTTATATATTCCTTGTTTTTTATTTCAGTTTTAAAAAACATACTTTTCTCATACAGGAATTTGTCAACTCCTGTCCATACAAAGAAAGGAATTTGCGTCACATTGAAACCAGCTTTTGACTAATACTTTAACCTATGCTACACCCTTATTTCCCTTCTACTTGCATGGAAGCAAGTAATAAGACTATTTCTGCAATTTTTTCTCCATCAGCAAGAAGTAAATAGAAGCATAAGCTTTTTAACAAAAATTTGTTGCAGAGATGAGGGAAAGTCATGTGAAGGTGGCATATCAGATTTTTATTCCATAAATTCTTTTAATTTAATTTTACAGTTGAGTAGAGAAAATGTCATTAAAGATTACAAGTTAATAATAGATGTTTGTGCTAAAGGTTTCACTGAGGCTAGAACGTGATGCAAGAGTTAATATTTGGAGAGTTCCAGTTGATTGACTGCAACATATTCAGTTCGGACGATAGGCAACCATGATATAAGGTCAGCATGTAGAATCTTAGTTAGCTGTCATTTTTCGAAACTCGTGCATATAACTGACACCAACGGTACTGCTTCGCTACGGTTGCAGCACAAACAGGCATGTATTGCCTCGATAAACCCTGTTTTATATACAGCATGTACATCGTTTAGTATCACTCGGTGTCATTCCTCCTTGTCATCGCCTTGCGTGTGGCTGGATTTTACGGCGACGCAGTGCTAGTAGAATAGGAACTCTTTGAATGATAGATATTTTATTTTTATTTTGTTTGCTAACACGCAGTCAATTGCGAAGACCATAAACATACTAAGAGAGTTGGTTAAGCCCTGTTCTCGTACTGTGTCATTCCTGATATACAGAGTGCATCAGCTGAAACTTGCACTGAAAGTATTTTGGGAACGGAAAATGCTATTGCTATATAGTTTTCATACAATTAATTAACAGTCATATACTTGCACTCTATACCAGATATTAATAATGCTTTGCAACTGTTTTAATAAACACACAAATTTTAAACGGAACAACGCCTTTGGCAGTAACAAAAAATATGTCGAGTATATTACGAGGACCATTCAGAAAGTAAGATTACATGGACTCCTGATGCCGAGGAAACATTTTTGTTTTGATGTTGGCTCACTTGGTGTATAGGAGGATCCTAACGACCAATTTTTTTGTTCCCGCGTGTTTGCTGCCCATTTTGTTAAGTCGCAGTAAATTCTTCGGATGCTGAGGTCGTCGCGAGTTCCCACCATCTACCATCACTGCGAGATTCGTCCGTTTTTTTAGGGGTGAGGCTTGTAGAACAATACTACTGCGAAGATACATCAGAAGCTAGTGGAAGGTTATGACAGTGATATGATGGGCCGACAACATGTCACAAAGTGGGTTAGCTTGTTCAGAGAACGCCTTACTAACACTCACGTAAGATAAGGCTTGAGAGACTATCAGTGATTTGCGAAGAACTTATGCAAAAATTGAAGAAAACGTACACAATGACCGCCATGTGACGCTTGACGACCTTCATGAAGAATTTTCTGACTTTTCTGGAAGAGTCCTTGGTGATATTTCGTTGGAAAAACTTAGTTACAACAAGTTGTGTGCTAGATAAATGCTCAAAATACTCACTTCGGAGCACTATGAAAAACGCGTCCCCAGCCAATAAAAAGATATCTTAGTCGGAAAAGTCATGACATATGTTATTGGTACCGTAGAGGGGCCTTTTGGTGGATGTTATCCTAAAGAGAGCACCATTAACTCAGAGACTTACTGCAGTACCCTAAAAAGACTCCGAAGAGCCATTTAAAACCGCAAAAGGTGACCTGGGAAGATAGCCTCTTGCATGAAAAAGCAAAGCCCAGCAACGCGAGTTTTACATCATCTGCTGAATGGGATATTCATAACCACCCATCCTCCTATTCACCAATTGGCGCCTTCGGAATATCATTTTTTCACTAAATTAATAACTATTTTTGGGTGGAAAAGGTCGCAAAATTGTTATCTTAAAGAATGACTAGAAGCCTGAGCTGCGAGTTAAAACTTAGACGGAGTAAGTTTATATCGTATTCACCAGAACAGGAATTTATTGCAGTTTTCTTACAACCCCAAAAGTTCCTCCACCCCCTCTTTCATGTTATTTATCACTGCTGTTTTCCTCAATATATCTACGAACTCGTAAGTTAAGAACGGGAAAGAAGTAGAATCATTTGGCAGCCTTTAGCGAAATTTACAAATAACTATTATTTTTGAAGAAGAAAATATCGAGTAACCGAATATGAGATGCATTCAGGAGGAAATAAAGGTTACAGTCGTGACTGTGCCCATCCTTAAGCTTTACCCGCCAATGGCATGTACCGCTAAAATACATGTCATTTTCGAAACCACCTAAATCTGCATGCCAGTAGAACACTTATCAGGTGACTAACTGCCCCGTATTCGACATGTGCAGATATCCCTGCGTGCGTTAAAAGAGCTGTAGAACTCGACGGAACTATTTCAAACTAATACCGGTCAGTAAGGAACTAGCGTGAACTACCTTCGTTCTACAACCTTCTGCAGCTCTTAACGCACGAAGGGATATCTACACACGTAGCTGTTGGTACGTCTGGTATCAGAAAAACGACCGAGATGGCTCCGCGGTAAAATATAAGGCTCGCATTCGGCAGATTTCGATATCCAGTAAACGCCCACCCTGACGAGCATTTTTCTGTAGTTTTCTCTGATTGGCCAAACGAATGCAGTAATGGTGTATTCTACCAAGGCTTCCCTCTTTCCTCCATATCCCCTCATTTCATTTCATTCTTTCGACTACCACTTCGGTCGGTGACCGAAGATTTTTCTGTAGTTTTCCCTGATTGACCAAGCGAATGCTATAGTGGTGCATTCTACCAAGGCTTGCTTCTTTCTTCCATTTCCCCTCACTTCATTTCACTCTTTTGTGTTTCAGGTTGACTACGGCTTCGGTCGGTGTCGAGCAGATGCCGCTGAGGATTGCAAATTGGAAATTCTTCTCAGCCCTGCCAGAGAGAAGTATTTCCTGCTCGGATTTGTTTACCGGTCCTGCTAGAGGAATATCTCCAAGTGACATGCTCGTGACTGAGTTATCAAACCAAGGTGTGTTAGGGAACTCTGCAAGTCTTCATCTGCTTGCAGCCCAGAAGTCTCCTGCGGATCCTTCACCTCATCTGTTCCTATCGGGATGTAAATACTAGAGATACATTGGGATCGAGATGCTAGGTGTTAGCATTGTCATATACGTCGAACGTTCTTTGCAGAACGTTATGCCCAGATTTCCCCATAGCCTGTTTCTGTATTTGAGAAGTATTTCCAGTAACATTTTAACACAGATCAAAGTTCTTCCATGACATCTCAAACTAATTTACAATATAGTAATCTGGGAACTGTTATAAATATGTGAAGTCGTTATTCAACTTATTAAATAGTTAAAGAATTGCAGATAAACAAATTTATATGCAAATAGTCTTTACCGATATAAAAAGGAAAGGAACCTCAGCAGAAAGTCGTGGAGAAAGCCGTGGACTACTTTATATTTTCAGGTAGTTTCAAAGGGATACAACATTAAAGGACTAGTATATTTAATGATTAAACAAAACTATAAACAATACGTTAAATTACATTTGTGCGTTTAAATGAAATAAAAGGTAAAGGTCAAGCCTAGACAACCCTAGAGTACACTTCACGCACTGAGACCTACATAAATCTATTGTTTCTCAGGAAAATCCCCTCACCCCAAATTACCGTTCAAATGTTATCCTATCTCAAAATGGTACCAACGATTTTGATTAAAATCCCGTATATTATAGGTATTTCACATGATACAATAAACGAAGCACATCCTGCCAGGATACGTATTCTTGGAAACTTAGCATCTCCGCTATGCTGTATCCGAGATGTTCAGGACCGAACGTCATTGATACTCCTTCAGCTCATCCTTCCCTTTTTAGTAACCATAGAAACCTTCAAGTGTAGTTGCCACCATTTTAAAATAAAAAATATGTCTTGCAAGCTTTCTTCTTCAACTAAGGCTTTAGAGACTTTTTCTGGGCGTATAGTAGAACGCTGACATCTTTTTATCCACTAATTTATCAATATCCCGCTTAATTGCTGACACACAGAGACGCAGTAGTGGTAGATAGGCATCATCATTTAAACTGTAGCGTGTATCACTCAGTTCAATTTCGAAAAGAATTGCTCACACGTATATATGGAACCAAACATTGCAACAATACGGCCGGCGAAATCTTCCGATTTGGGGTATGTATAGGCTGGCAGCATTTGGTCTTTCTTTGTTATTTTACAGGAGGCCGGCCTGTCATGTAATTAGTTCTACAGTTACATCTGTTGTAAAATAGTTGGATGTGTTTTCATGCTGATAGTTTCCGTCAGTGAATCGTCCCTGCCTATCTACTTTTTGGTGTTATTCGTCATGCTTACACAGCTAAGCAGAGTGGATTTGGTTAGGAAGAGGTGTCAATGTTTGCGCACAGTTGAAAAAAAGCTCCCAGGTTCGTACGGGAGGTTACAGTGGTGCAAATTCTTCCTCTATATTAAGAGTATATTTCAACAGTGCTACAAAATTAAATACGGTTGCTTTTGTGTAAACCTTACCTGCAATTACAGCTGTATCAAACTTTGATATTACGTAACCCTTGCATAATATTATCTTAAAATCATCCATAGTATTATTTTATGGTGATAAGGTGACCTGTGAGATTTGGAAAATCTACAAAATGCAAGATATTTTATTGAAATTTACACCTATACTTAATTTCACAAAATGTTAGCTTCTATGTTTATATAAATATGAATTGTAATGTCTAAATGTACTGTTTTATTAAAAGTAAGCCCTGTGATACAACTTTTAAAATATTCACACACACAAAATTCAGTTTTACAGCAAATGGATTTTAAAATTAATCTGTTGTATTATATATATTTTAGGTTTGCTCTAATTAGTGTGGAAAACTTGTTACCTTTTCCAACTAACTAAAACCCTTGATTTTTTTAAATATGTAATAATTTATTTCTAAAAGCTGGAAAATTATATAGGAAAACTATATCATAATTTTTTTCAATGTTCTTTTCAAAGGCAGTATAACAATTTTAGGACCAAATTAATGACAAATTGTATTGTGTGGAACATTATGAGTAGGAAAAAGTGTTTGAAAAAAATTTTGAGAATATAAAGTCTAAAATTCGGGATGTCTGCCCATATACTAGGCTTGGCTGATAAGCCCCGGGCCGAACACGATATGGCGCCACTAGACCAGTTAGACGGTAGTATTGTTTACCACTAGGCTAGCTTGCAACCATAGTTACAGGTCAATAGCTTGTTTAATTTTCGAATGGCAGTATTTTAAACAACACAACTTTAAGAGTTTTCACAAATTGGAGGATTTGGAAAAACGCGCAGTGATTAAATTCTTCCATTTGAAAAGCTTAACGTTTAAAGAAATCGATGAGGAAATGGACAGTACATTGAGAGACTCTGCGCCTTCATATTCAATGATTAAAAGTGGGTTGCACGGTTTAAAATGGGATGTACGAGCACTAGTGATGAGCCTCGCTCTGGACGCCCTGTAGAAGTGACAACTCCAGAGATCATTGAAAAAATGCATCGTTTAGTACTGGAAGACCACAGAATAAAGTTGTTTGAGCTAGCAGATAGAGGCTGTAAACATATCAAAAGAACGTGCAGGTAATATTTTAAGTAATGTTTTGTGCTTTCACATGGTCTGTGCAAGATGGGTGCTGAGTTTGTTGATACCTGACGAAAAGTTGCAAAGAAAACTGTTTCTATTAAGAATGTTGAGCTGTACCGTAATAATCCCAGTGAATGTTTGAGACGGATTATTATTATGGATGAAACTTGGATACGTCACTACACTCAAGAAAGTAAATCACAGTCAAAACAGTGGATTGCGCTATATGAACCAACTACAAAAAAGGCAAAGTCAATTTTAATATATGCGTAAGCTTTCACGGCCGGTGTCCATGGTTCTAAAATTTAAAATTTTCGGGCTCTGTAGGTTAAAATATGTTTAGTTAAAATATTTCTACCTAACGTTTCGTCCCTGTCTGTGGGGGACATCTTCAGAGGCACTGCACTCACGTCGCTAACTCGGAAAGAAGTTCGAGTTAGCGACGTGAGTGCAGTGCCTCTGAAGATGTCCCCCACAGACAGGGACGAAACGTTAGGTAGAAATATTTTAACTAAACATATTTTAACCTACAGACCACGGCAAAATAGCCCGAAAATTTTAAATTTTAAAACCAAAGTCAATTTTGTCAGATAACAAGGTCCTGTCTAGTGTTTATGGTTTCATCACGACAATGCTCCGGCCCATCCTTCAGTCATTGCAATGGGAAAAATGTGCAAATTAAAGTTGGAATTGCCTATTCATCAGATCTAACACCCAATGACTACCACCTATTCCCAAACCTCAAAAAATGTCTTGGAGGACGAAGATTTCACAGCAACGAGGAGGTCATTGATGTGGTAAGCAGCTATTTTGAGGACCTTGATTAATCGCACTACAGAGATGGTTTAATTAAATTAGAACACTGGTATGATAAATGTATTAGGCTTTCTGGAGATTATGTTGCAAAATAAAGTAAAAAAAACTGTAATTGCTGTTTTCATTGAGAGACCCGGGACTTATCAGCCGACCCTCGTATAGCTTCAGTTAAAAACGTTATAACGTTTAGAATTTATATCGTTTTACTATGAAAAATCCAGCGTGTTACACTAACATGTTCTTATCTACATTTCTGCAAAATATTATTGTTAAAAATCTTTTGCTGCTACTTACTTCATGGTGATCAAGAAAAAAATCTAGCAGAAATAGTCTTATTACTTGCTTCCTTGTAAGTAGAAGAGAAACAAGGTAGTACAATAGGTTAAAGTGATAGTCAAAAGCTGGCTGCTAAGTGACTGAAATTCCTTTGTTTGGAAAATTTCCGTAAGATAAAATTATAAGTGCTTTAAAGCTGGAACCAATAACAAGGAATATCTCAAAAACGTGTATAACATATACTTGTTTTAACGAGCATCCAGGATAAAGTAGTCGTCAGAGGATATTCCCAGAAAATTCAAGATATAAATACATCTTATTTGTCAGGTAAATATCTTATATAAATATAAGAAATATTAATAAAAATCGTTACAGACTTTTTTAAGAGAATAAGAATTTTCGAAAAATTGTTCCTGTAAAGGATAGTTGAGCTGGGGAGGATTTTCATGTTGCATCCTTGAAAGACACCAAACATAAATACAAAGTTTTGGACTATGCTGTCCACAGACACACAGAGGAACCTTTTCCTAAATATGATTTTGTTTTTATTCAGTGGGACCCAAAACATATATTTTTGGCGAAATCTCCGTATCAAATTTTTGGGTACATTACAATACCTTTTCTATACACTATGTACATAGTATTTCTAGAGAAAGTAAACATATATTTTTAACTTTTCACAATTTTTGTCAATTTTATATTTTATTTTAAGACTAAGACACTAATATTCCTTGCACCGTGTACTATTTACGTAGCACTTACACTTTTAGTCGATGTATATGGCAACTTTCTTATATGTGGCGAGAGAGAGCGAGTGCCACTTTTACCAAGGTAGTACGCAAGAGAGAGATAAAAAGCACGAAATATATCCGAAATGTAGACACTTTCGCTCCAGTGCACCAGCAAGCCTGACGGAAAGAACATGCCATCGATCTGTAGCTGCAGTCGCTACGTAAGAGGTAGCTGAAGATTAATGTTCACTGAGAAAAATGAGAAGATGGAAAATGGATGACGAAACAAGAACACCCAGCAAGAAACTGCGATGAAAGATGATGCGCAAAGAAACGGGAAGACATTCATCCTCTTCTAGTAACAATGAAGTATCCGTACATAAAATTAGCCCAGCCGAGAGAGAGTAGTTCTTTTGTGCAAAACCTGCAAAAGTTTGGATTACTGCATTAATTTGCTGGAAAGGGAGTGGATTCACATTGTCCGTCAGCTGTAACTGAAGCTACTTCACTTGAATACAGCGCATCTTCAAGAACTTGAGGAAATAAATAAACTAATTATCCACTTTTTGCATATGAATAGCCTCGCTGTAGCTCTTTGGTTCCACCCGCGATAGAAATTAGAATCTGGCTCGTTTTTTCTAAAGCTACTTTTTATAAAAAAATAAAGAAGAGGAGAAAAACAAGATATATATTTATAAAGGACATACAATATTTTCTCTAACCGTTTGGGTTTCACAGTTAACTCTACACATGATATAAGGGGACAATATACTCTGAAATATTAAAAATATCATTTTTTATTTTAGACACTAATAAAATCTCTATTGTTTCTAGTTTCAGAAAATATATACTTTTGAGGGGAGAGGTTTAAGAGGATTTTAATCAATTTACATGTAATTTAAATGTCAATCCCTTTTTAGAACATTTGTATCTCTAAATTCAGTTTTCTCAAAAATCATTTTTGGATACTTTTTCAATAAATTTAAACTTTCTAAACCACATTCGTGATGTTATAGTATATATTGATCATATTAAGAATGCAACAACAATGCAAACTTTCCACTTTTTTTAATTTCTACTGAAATTGTATCATAGCTATATAATTGAGGTCCAGAAGAGAGCTGATTGTACTAAAAACAAATAACCAAAAGTGTGATTATGTATTGCAAGTAGTATAAGAGAAAAAGGAACATGAACTCACGTGTTTAAAGATTAAGTTTTATTACTTTTTTTCTGCTGCATGAATGAAATGTTTTTATAGACTCAACCACATAAGCTATTAATGTAAACAACCGCTTGAAACTAATGCATACAGATTTCTGGAAAAACAATTTAATACTTTAAGAGCAGTGTAATTCAACTCACTTAAGGTGTAATTTCCGTTGCTCAGACTACCTTGTCCCCTTAATATTTCATATAATTGAATTAAATGATTATAAATGATCTGTAAAGTCAAATGTTAATAAAGACGACGATATATTCCAAGCCATGAGCTGTTAAAGAAAAATAATGAAAATGGTAGAGACCACTCTCGACTAGCTGATCTTTTGTGCTTACATAGAAATGGATTAGTGAAAGAACTGTAGGAAATGCAAGCACTGAAGCCCATCACAGAGGGCAGAAACATGCAAGAGTTTCAGGTTTGGCTACCCGGCCACGAGAGGGTCACTCTATAATATCCCTCTAACGAGACTGGGAAACACGACCCTGACGAGTAGTTCCAAATCGTAAGCTTTGGCGCCATCTGCCAACCAACGAACACCATTTTTTTTTTTTTTTTTTTTTTTTTTGCTTTTTGTTTGTTTTTAATACAGTCTGGTCGGGACTCCGGTGCTGTATACCTTTTTTCCATTTTCCTAACATTTACTGTGTTGATTGCCGTTTTTTGCTATTTTCTGCCGATACACACACTCACAGACACGCACACACATATATACACAAACATACACAAACATATATACACTTTGCACAAACATATAAACACCCTGCCCAAGACAGAACTCGAACCAACGATCCCCTGCGCCTCGAAGCACCAAAGCGAGACACTTTAGCGAGCGCGGCCATGGGGATCGGCAACCTTAAACATGAAAAGGAAATGAAATGAGCGGAAATTATGGAAAGGAGAATCACCTTGAGATCAAACCCGCGACCTCCCGACTGAGAACTACACACGTTACCACATGGGTCGTCCAATTCGGTAACAAAAATAATAGCGAGCGCGATTTGTCTACCTTAACGTTAAAATATTGCTTGTAAAATATTTTAAAAAAGAAACCAAGACCAAAGAATACTTCGGTTAACTCAACAAAATGTATTTGGCATAAACAGTTTGTTTTAGTGATCTACATTTATGTAGTAATGTTTTTGTCTCTCTCTTAGGTGTTCCAGAAAACTCAATATATTACAATTTCTATTTATGTAAAAATGTCTTAGATATATCATTATATGCAAAATCGCTATTTCTAATAAAAGAATAAAATTGAAATGTAGATGGCAGCTTGGTGTGCGACATGCGTACACACACTTTCTTGAGGAACTTTAAGAGATTTCAGAGGCAGTATTTCCGGTAAAATGTCGGTATCGAATTTTTGGCCGGAATACAATACTGCAGCTATTTATACGAGTGAAGAAAGTAAGAAACACAAAACACTGCATCACGCATATCATATTGTTCACCAGCAGCTTAATGCTTGGTTATGTAGTATAGCTGCATCTGTTGAAATCCAAATTTTCCTCGCGCTAATTTCGGCATGAATAGTAAACAAAGCTTTAGGCATGTTTCCTTAGCTGTCATTTTTATTTTATTCATGATTTTCTCCAATTAAACCTTGCATGTCCGATGTTTCGAGTTCCAAAAGGGAATTTTATATTGCGTGACGGCTTGACGACTTGACGACTTACAACATTCGAGAGAAAAATCTAGTTTGTAAAACAGACTAGCTGAACGGGACCTACGATTGAGAAGTTCTCGCTTCGTATCCCACAATTTATGACATAATCTGACCTATAAATTGTTCAACAACATTACACATACATGTGCAGTAGTGGCATTAATTCTGAAAACTTTGTTTGTTAAATTAACTTTCAAATTTGAATAGTGCATTCAACTCCCATTCAGGATCATTCTTGCCTGATGAATTATATCCAAGAAGTTGGAGCTAATTTGGCCCTTAATGGATTACTTTGGCCCAATTGTGTTCGATTCACATAACTTTCTCTACATCTCTGTAACAAAGCACTGTTAAAAACTTATGATTTTTTTTGTAAGTAGAAGGGAAATAAGGGAACACACTAGACTAAAACGATAGTCAAATATTTTAAAAGATGGAAGCCATGAGGATGAATTCAGTTTCTTTGCATTACCAGGAGTTGACCAATTTCCGCATGTGAAAAGTTGAAGTATTTTAAAGCTGAAACTAAAAACAAGGAGTATCTAAAAAAAATTATATGGCATAAATTGTATGTATCAACGAGATCTACACTTTTTGTGTAGTACGTTTTTGTCTATCTCGCACGGTTTACTAGCTATGCAAAATCCAGCAAAATTCATTCAGAATAAAGATGTCTTTAGAGGCCATTTTCAGAAAATTCAATATATAAATTTTCTTTGACGTGTAAATATCTTTAATATATGACATTTAAATTAAAATCGTTAAAAACTTTTGAGACATTTTTTAATTTTCGAAAATGTTTCCCAATGAAGGCTAATTAAGGGTGGGCAGATTTTCCTCAAAGTCTTAGTGTTGCATCCTTTGAAGATATTAAACTTATATACCAAGTTTGGTTTTTTACCGACTTTTGGTTTTTGAGTTAACGTTTTTACTAACACATGGACACACACACGGATCTTTTCTAGAAACACTTTCTTTTTTAACTCAGGAGTATCTAATACGTCTATTTCGAGCGAAATAAACGTGTCGAACTTTGGGTGGAATGCAATACCTTCTCTATATATTATATATGTAGAGAAAATAATGTATTATTTTATAAATATAGTATATATTTTTATTGTATATAGTGTCCATCATTGCTGTTGTATTATAATAGAGTAGCTCAAAATTTGGAGTAACCTATTAATCTTGAGATGATGTCAGTTGAATACCATGAACACTATATTCTAAAAAATATCAGACTTCTTCAATTTTGAGCCCCCTATTATATGCGAATCATAATTCATTATATTCCATATGGGATGCAGTTTAAAATAAAACATATACTTTTGATATATATGACATTTTATTCTGCGTCCAATATGAAATATAATGAATCACTACTCACGATTAATAGGAGCTTAAATTTAGAAAATTGTAGGATTTTAAGGCAATAGTGTTCATGGAGATATTTGTGGAAATGAAATATCAAAACCCTAAAATTACTAGGTTTCAAAAAATGTTAATCTCCTCTATGTAATATATAAAGAATAATTCCAATTTTACACTTGACACCATATAAAATATGTAGTATATTTATAAAATTATATTTTTTCCAAATTTGGGCCGAAATAACTATTAAGGAACAAATTAGCTCCAATTTAGGAATAAGATTCAATACTGTATTGTGGTACTGTCCTGGCTATAATTTATCAGATAAGAATGATCCTGAATGACAGTTGAATGCAGTATCTAATTTTGAAACTTAATTTAACTGAAATAGTGTCCAAAATTAATGCCAATATTAAAATTGAATTAACTTAATATTAATAAAATAAAATTCTGCCAACCAACTCAAACAAAATTTGATTGAGAAACTGGATTACAAATGCTAACAAGTTTAGTAGAAGAACCATAAATAAGATTCCCTTTATTCCATTATTGTTAAGGTTAATTTCTTGTCTTTCTACAACATTTTCAGCACCACTCATTCTTGTGGTTCAGAACATAAGGTCATATCAGATGAAATCGTAATGCCGTTCCACTCGATACAATTTCAGTATATGTTCAGCAAAACATTTGGCAGGAAGTTCCATTGACAGTCGAAGTTCGGAAAGTTGCCGACACCTTGCATATTAATATCAGGTGTGTTGAATTGTGAGGGGGTGCCTTTAAACTATCCTGCACTGCGACTTTTTTCAAACTTAGCTTTCTATTGTTAAGTTCTGTCGGTGAATGATATTGAAATAAGATTCTCTTTGCATGGCCAAGAGAAAAGAATCTGAAGCGTTTCATTCTTCTCTGCAAACAAACAAGGGAACTAGAAGGGAACTAAGGAAAATGCACAAGGCTAAAGTGACAGTCATATGTTTTAAAAGCTGTTACAATGCGATTTTCATAGCAAATTGTTTCCTTGCTTGGCCAGGGGTAGAACAAAGGAAAAACGGACACTTCCTGCCTGATAAAAGTATATGTACTTTACAATTGAAATCAATAACAAGGAATATCTCGGAAACGGTTACGTTCACAATTAAAATTATAGGTTTTAATGAGATCTACATTAAGCAGTAAGTAAAATTCGGCAAAATTCAATCCAGGATAAAGAGGTCTTCAGAGGCTATTCCCAGAAATTTCAAGATATACATTTTATTTGGGATGTAAATATCTTTAATATACCGGATATTAATCAAAATTGTTAGCCATTTTGAGAAAATCAATTTTTTTAAATGTAAAGAGTAGTTTTTGTTGGGGGGGGGGTTTCTTGAAAATCTTCGTGTCTCGTTCTTGTAAGATACTACCTAAATACCAAGTTTAACGGTGTTTTCGTTTTTGAGCTATGCTGTCCACAGACGCACACACATGAACCTTTTTCTAAAAATGTTTTTTTTCGGTCTCAGGGGGCATATATTTCCGGTGTAATCTCAACATTCAATTTTTGGGTGGAATACAATACTTTATCCACTATTTACATTGTACATCCGGACTTGAGAACGTAAAAATACTAATGAAACGTACACAAACACGGACGTTTATTCCAAAAATTATTTTATTCAGGAAAGTGCATTTTCGAAATCTGATATTGAATTTTTGGGTGCAAAGTAGTTCCTCCTCTACCTACAGGTTTGTAGAAGAGAAAGTAAAATGTGTCATTTGTCTGCTCGGGCTATATACATGATAACGTAATAAGACCTCTTTTATTTCCGCTATAGAGATCGAACATTTTGCACCTGGAAGCTTCCCTGAGCCATTAATTTCGCCCTCTATGGCCTCTTATCTCGCAGCGTGAAGCAGACGTTTTCGTTACGTACTTAATTCTCACTTCCAAAACAAACGACCTGAGATAATACATTGACATAGAAATCTTGAGCTTTTTGAATTACACATCACATGGAATTTACAATGGGCTTTAGGGAATAAAGATTCCAGGCGCCCTTAGTAACAACCGTAACCAGTTCTGGTGTCCTCTATCACTCAGGTCAAACGCTGTTTTATTGCACAAGAGAAATTCTGCTTCAAGTTTATTGCAAGGTGAAAATTCGGCATATAATACAAGTCTGAATAACATCCAGACGGTGATAAGCGACATGTTGTAGCTTCAACTTTTATGGTCCTTTCCTTACAATCGAATTCACTAGTTACGATTTCTCCATTACCACAATGTGAATGACAGATTACAGAATAATAAATATTTATAAAAATCTGATGTGTTCCAACTACGTGACTTTCTGTACATTTCTGTAACAAATTATTCTTAAAAATTTCTTATGTCTAGAGATAAATATTAATTGAAATAAAAATTGGCAAAAATGGTTTTATTACATTAGTTCTTTATGAGTAGAAGGAAAATACAGAATACACTAGCCTAAATCAATACTTGTGCAACTCTTTTAAACGCTGGTTGCTATGCGATTGAAATTCGTTGTTTTTGCATGGTCTGGAGTTGAAAAATTTAATGAGAAAATATTTAAGTTTAATTGTTTTAAATTGATACCAATAACAGGAAATATACTAGAAAGGTTAACTTCACAAAATAATTATATATGACATAAATTGTGTTTTAAATGTTTTTTTTTTTTGTTAGTAGTTACTTTTTCTGTACATAGTGGATGCGACGGTATTGTATTGTTCTCAAAAATTTGATACCAAGATTTCACTGGAAATACAGGTTTTGGGAAACCCTGAATCCAAAAAAAAGCATTTTTAGGAAAAATGTCCGCGCACGTGTGTGTATGTGTGTACAGAATAGTTCAAAAATGGAAAGTCCATTAAACAGAAAAACCTGATATTTTAGTTTAGTATCTTCCAAGGAAGCGATAAGAAGATTTTTAGTAAAATCCCTCCAATCCAACAACCCTTCACATGAAAAATGTTTCAAGAGATTTGTTTTTTCCAAAAATGACCAACCATTTTTATTAAAAATCTCTTATTTAAAATGCTTACATAACAAAATATATGTCTTGAAATTTATGGGAATGACCTCTGAAGAGTTATTTATTCTGGATGAATTTTTCTGAATTTTGCATAACTGGTAAATTGTAAGAGATAGATAAAACTTAATACACAAATAGTGTAGATCTCCTTAAAATACACAATTTATATCCTATAAATGTTTTCATGGAGTTGAATGTTTTCGATATATTCCTTCTTATAGGTTTCAGATTTAAAATACTAAAGGTGATACATCTGTGAAAGTTGACAAACAATTTTAGAAAATTAAAAAATTACTTTGTTTAATAATAAAATAAAATGAATTCTAAATGTTAAGAAAATATATCGCGTTTCCTACTTTGTGCATTATAGCTACCAATTAACTGGAGCTATAAATGGGCAGACATGGTTATCAATACACATACCCAACTTCAAACCTTATTTTTTCGCAAACTTCTTTCCAACTCTTTTCCATATTCAACATGTTCCACACGATGCAATTTTACCAACACATTTCAACCTTTTATACTTCCTCTCAAAGGCACATTAAACTATTTCGAAATAATGCTCCAAGGTGATACATCTGTGAAAGTTGACAAAAAATTTTAGAAAATTAAAAAATTACTTTGTTTAATAATAAAATAAAATGAATTCTAAATGTTAAGAAAATATATCGCGTTTCCTACTTTGTGCATTATAGCTACCAATTAACTGGAGCTATAAATGGGCAGACATGGTTATCAATACACATACCCAACTTCAAACCTTATTTTTTCGCAAACTTCTTTCCAACTCTTTTCCATATTCAACATGTTCCACACGATGCAATTTTACCAACACATTTCAACCTTTTATACTTCCTCTCAAAGGCACATTAAACTATTTCGAAATAATGCTCCAAATTTCATAGATAAGTTATCAACTTGTGAAAAATCGTGAGTTTTGGAAAGTACAAAAAGTAATAATTTGTCTCCATTAATTGGGGCTAATATTAAAAAACGTAATATGACAGATCTATTTATAAACTCATTTTCTGTAATAGTAGATGTCTGTATGTGAATATTTTTAAAAATGCACCACGTGACACATTTTTATTAGAACAATCAATTTAAACAAAACATTATTATTTAAATAACCATGTAAGCTATAATTTTGATACATAGAAAAATTATCACTATTATTGTGTATAATTAGTGTAAATATGAAAAATATATATTGAATACTGTGAACTTTCCAAATTTCACAGGGGCATTACCTTAAACGTTTTCTCATACCGGAACTTGACAACTCCTGGCCTCGCAAAGAAACGAATTTTAATCGCATAGCAATCACTGTCGCTTTAGCCTAGTGTATTCCTCATTGCCCTTCTACTTATAAGGGACCTCGAAATAAGACCGTTTCTGCTAATATTACTCTCGATTCACATGAAGTGGATAGAACAATAAGCTTATTAACAATAATATGTTAAGTAGAAAAAGTCATGTGAATAGAACTCATATTTTGTCTGTGTCTCACGGTTTACCAGTTTTGCCAAATCCATTTGGAATGAAGAGCACTTCAAAGGCTATTCCATAAAATTCATATGTAAATTTTGTTTGTTATATAAGTATCTTTAATATGCTGTATTTTAACCGAAATAACAATGTTTGAAATTTTTTCTATGTAAAAAATAGATTTGGATGGTGGGATTTCTTGAAACTCTTCATGTAGCATCCTTGTAACATGATGAACTTAGATATCAAGTCTTGTATTTATTCGATTTTTAGTTTTTGAGTTATCGTGTTCCCGGTCACACACGCGCGCGCGGATCTTTTTCTAATTTTTTTTCTTTGTGGACCTTTGGGGGCCCCAAAACATATATTTATGCTGAAATCTGTGTATTGAATTAATCAACCCGACTTCTAGCCTATGCTCACTTGCACGGCAGAGGTGGATATCAACCGATATGTGGCCAGTATCACATAAAAACAGCTAAATCGCCCCAGGAGAAGGAAGGAACAAACTTCGAAAGGTACAATCACGAAGGCATTTTTTCCAACAACAGAAAGCCGACTAAGATCGAAAATAAACTTGATGACGAATATGAGAATAGTATCTGGGCATAGGAACATCAATACTTACCTACATAGACTTACGTAGGTATGCAGTCCAGATCGAACATGTTCCTGCAACAGATGACCCCAAACGGTGGATTGGAGTGTAGGGCAGTGGAGAGAGAGAGAGACATAGAGAGAGGGAGAGAGAGACAGAGAGAGAGAGAGAATTGTAATGATCAGTGTTCTTAAAGAAGGTAACTAGAAAATGCACAAGCCTGTCCTAAATTAAAAGGTATTCAAAATTATTTACAAAACAGTGATTTCAAGTGTTGAAAATAATCAACTAAACAGCTTTCAGCAAAGTGTGTTTCTGTAACAAGTAAGTTCTGTTATTTACACGACCTTGTAAGATTAGTTACGAGGGCGTAGCACGTGCATATAGAGATACACTAATAATAACAATTAGTGTCTTAATTTTTATAGCAATTTGTTAATTATTATAACAATAATTGGCAGAAGCAGCAGTGGTGAACTTGGATCCATATATGCTGTTGAACTCTCAGATCTATGTATGAAAGTTAATCTATATCCGCATTCCCTTTATTTATTTATTTATTTTGTAGCTTAACGTCCTTTAACCTAGTTGGTGAAATTGGTGAAATGATGCTCAAATGATCTCGGGGTCCATGGAGCTTAAAGTTACTTGACATTCGTTTTCTCAGGATAAGGGAAAACCCCGAAAAAACCTTACCCGGGTAACTCAGCCTAAGTGAGATTCGAACTCACGATCTTTTGAATGTGAGGCAGACACGCTACCACCACACTACCCAGGCGGGCTCTTTTTATTATAACCTTCACTTCCCTTTCCTGCTGCTTCCTTCTTTCCCTATTTCTATCACCGTTTCTCTCATAAAATTTCCCCAGGATACTGTAAAGAAATAATTTGTTTCGGAAATTAAGTTTGGATTTCCAAACCCTTGAACAAACAACGAAGCAAAATATATGAGAATTAGCAGAGATACTCAACTTTGTAAAGCTCCCAGTGTTAGCAAAATATAACAAGTGCTTCGCGATGCACGATAAAAACGTTTTGAGACCGATGTTTATGGGTATAATCTCGATAAGCTGCGCTATAGCGGCTGGAAATTACAAAACTGTGTTGGCGAATTCCTCTCACGTTTTCGCTCTTGCTTCTGCATTCTTCAACTTCTCCACTACTGTCAGCATATCCAGAGCAGCTGCATCAATATTTGCCTTGCGAGGGGGTAAGGAAAAACGTACATACGCAGAGATGATCCTGGGATTAGTGCATCTCAGAAATCCGCGGACTGCCTCGAGTAGCCGACATTGCTCCGCAAAAAGAAATCGCCCGCAATGTCGTGATGTATTACCCAATTTTCAGAGAAATAGCTTCATCACGTGTACAGTTATTTCTATAAATAAGCGCAGCTTCGAATCGTACTATTGCTTTATATGCTGCGACTTTCTTTCTGAATTTCTCACCTTAACTTCCTCCCTCAGTAGCTTTTATTTCTTCCCTTTCTCTTTGCCTTTAGAGTCTTTCTTCTATCCCTACTCCCTTTCCTGCTATATCATTTTCCTCTCTTTTCTGTGTAACGCACATGTCATGCTATGTTTTGAAAACCAGAAATAAAAATGTTATTGGTGAATTGCTAAAAATTAATTAAAAGTATTTGATAGTGCTGAAACATTGTTTTACTGGGATAGGTAGAATCAGGCTGAAAAATTCAATGTCAGTCTGACTACCTATCCAACTCTTGTCCTATACACGGCTTGTGTGAAAAAACAACTAAATCAACGCCAATTGACCATAATAGTTTACTATACAATGAATCCTGAGACTCAAAGTATTTACAACATTGTAAGTGGCCATTGGGGTTATCTCAAAATAATTTGAGATCACCTTGTGGTTTACCATGTAACATGCAGTCAGTGGAGTAATTCAATGCTATGCCACCATGTTTCCATGGTAGCTCAGTGGTAGTTCAACCTGCTAGAGACAGGGAGGTCCGTGGTTGAAATCCCGAATTTGGCATTGAATTCTTCAGTCTGATTATACCTATCCAACTCTTATCCTAAACACAGCTTGGGTGAAAAAACAATTAAATTCATTGTTTAATTGTTTAATTTGCGTAGCTTCTTTAAATTCAATTGCCAGATGGCAGTAGCTATAAGCTGAACATCCATGTTGACGTTATTAGTAGCCTGAATTTGAGCATTTAATGTTCAATGTAATCATTTTTTTTTTCATGAAATACACTCACATTCATTCCAAATTCTGCGGAGGGAAGAAAATGATTCTGATGATGATGATGATTGGGGTTTAAGGGCGCTCAACTACAAAGAATTTTAGCGCCCTCAAAAAATGAAATAGCGGCTAAAACTAGAAATAAAAAGCGACCTTTAAAAGAAATCGATAAATGCTCGAAAGGAATCAGAAAGTAAAATAACTCAGAGAATAAAAATGACATAAAATCTGTATAACATAATACAATTAACGACCAAAGACATTCGAAAATCTACAAGAACACAGCAAACAATGGGGAGAACAGGAGATAAAAAAGGTTAAAATGTAGGCCTCAAAGTAGGTAAGGCATAAAATATTTAAAAACCTTACATATCCCTCATTGTCTGCCGGCAAAACCTAAAAAGCAAAATAAAACTAGATTCTGAGAGCAAATGTCACTTCGGCTAATAATTTAAAAACCTTATCCACCGCTCTAGTATCATCGGCCAGGACCACCGGAAACGATTCTACTTGAAGTTTCCCGCTTCAGCCGGTAATAGAACTCACGGGGCTCAAGAAGCCTGCATTATAGGAAGCCGACCATTAGACACACAAACTTGATTCTGTTCCTTATAGCGAACACGTGTGGCCGAGGTCACTAAGAGATAGATTCGTGAAGGGCAGTTCTGCTATTGAAATCTTGCCACGTGCGTCCTCCTTAACAGAGGTTTCGATTTTCCTCAGCTCTCATAACTCACAAGCCACAAGGGTACAGTAATAAACGTTTCCTTCCCCAAATCTCCTTTTCCTAAAACCTAAATTATACACATTGATGAAGTTACGAGAATCTAGAAACAAAATCTAAAAACAGTTTTATTATAAGAATACATCTCACAATTATTTAATTTTTGCCGATAATCAAGTAGTTATAACTGATACAGAAGACAACTTGCAATTCTTTTTAGTAGTGTTCATCGCTCGCTTTAACTACTAAGGCTCCACAGGTGGTCACACTGATGATACATGAATGAAGATGAAGCACCGGTGGAATGCAAGGCGGGGGAAACCGGAGAACCCGGAGAAAACCCGCACCAGCACCGCTTTGTCCACCACAAATCTTACGTGCGGTCGCTTGGGATCGAACCTGGGCCGTCTAGGTGAGAGGTGAGTGGTCTAACCACTCGGTCTGAGAACTTACAATTTGCGTTATTTAGTTTAATACAATATCGACACAAAAACAAAGGTAATAAGGTTTTTAAGGAAATACAGCATTAAGAGCAATAATAATAATAAATAAATAAAATATCTAATGTGCTCCATTCACATGACTTTCCCTACATCTCTGTAACAAATTATTTTTAGAAAGCTAATTCTTCTATTCCCTTCATGCTAATCGTGAAAAAGTTAGTAGAAGTGGTCTTATTTTCCTTCTAATTATAAGAAGGCAAGTAATAAGGGAGTACCATAGGATAAAGCTTTTCTGGATTCAGGGGGACTCAAAACATGTATTTCCGGTGAAATCTAGGTATCGAATTTTTTGGCTGCAATGCAATACCTTCTCTATACACTATGTGCATATAGTAGGTGTAGAGAAAGTAAAAAATAACTAACAACACTGAATGGGATGGCTCAGGCAGCAACTCTGTGGCTCGTATTCGCAAGGTCCTGGGTTCAAATCCCATGGACCGATCAATTGTTGTTTGAAATAACAGTCGTTATCTATACATCAGGTCGGGTAATTCTGGGACAGCCTCTGTATGAATCCATTTTTATAAAATACTTTACTTTCGAAATTTAAACGAGAGGCCCTTAGGTTCTCTTCATTGCAAGTTCTACACTTAGTACGAGCAGTATTCTAATTTTTTTACGTTTCCCAAAAAATTCATGGCCGGTCATTACATGATTCCTAGTTAGTTAAATGGCTCCTTAACTATAAGGAAAACATATTTCCATGGCGATGCTTTCCTTCTATGAATGCTGCTCTTTATTCAGTTTTTTTGCAATGTTATTTTAACCGTTGATTTGGTTTTACCTAGCAATGGTTAAGGTCCTATAACCTATATATGTGATCCTTTCCTAGGAAGTATACGCATTTACATTGCCTTCATTTCCAGAATGACCTAAGATCCATGCTATACCACTCACCTCTCATCAAGGCGGCCGTAGTTCAAACCCAGGAGATCCATATGGGATCTGTGGAGGACAAAACGGCACAGTAGTGGATTTTCTCCAGGTTCTCCCGTTTCCCCCGCCATCGCATTCCACCGGTGCTCCATCTTCATTCTATGTATCATCAGTATCACGTGTCATACGTAGTAAAAACGGGCATTAACACGATCAAATGTAGCAGAATGACCACATTGTATCTTCCCAGTCGGCTTACAGCCTAAAAACATTCTGCAACAGGCTTATATGTTCTTTCCTCTCAATTCTATTTAATGTTACATCGCTTGAAACTTGAGTCATATCGCGGCGGAATTCATCGGTAAGATACGTGGTAGACAGCAGCCTTTTGAGGTATCATCACCGTACATACCATCTTCACTTCGCGGCAAGCAGACGTTGACAGACCGCCATGCAGTCCAGCTCCTCTACCGTTCGTAGTAGGTTGACAAAGTGCAACCACTCTGTCGAGGTCTCCCCGCCTTACACCATACCAAGCAGACCAGTCTACTGATTTCACTATCTGTGGATAGATGGCAGCACAATTCATCTATGTCCAGTTTTTTATGAAGGTGGAACTTTGGGTCATGTATTAAATGTCCAATCTGATCGCGACTAGAAGAAACACGAATAAACTACAACCAAAATGGTTAACACACGGAATTCGAACACAGGACCCCCAAAATATGGACTAGTTTAGATCTTGTTTAATCCGATGGTGGACTTTCAAGCGCGGCTTGACTATTAGGGTGTCCAAAGATGGTTCGATTGTTATGTTCTCTCTGGAGATGATTCTCAAACTATTTCTAATAGCATAAAGCTGTATTTTGAAGATCATATTGGTAGCATAAACCCCTAGAGGTACAAATCTCTCTAGTTTTGAATTTATGTTGCATATGTCGGCCCCATACCATTATCCATTCTCCATCCATCCTTAAAGATCACCAGGTCTGCGGGCTGCCCAGAAATAGTAAAAACAGCATATTTACCTCACGATAAGTTCTGAAATGGCAATGGAAGAAGCTATGAGATGTCTATAGTATAAAATAAAGGCTGATGTGTTACACTCAAAATATAACTTTTTCTAGTGTTCTACAAACAAACCTCTTACAAAAGAATATTATGCTTTCCACACCATGCTAATCCAGATAAGCATTAGCAAAATGTTCTTATTACTTAGTTCTTTATAAGTAGAAGGGAAATAAGGGATTTACATAATGCTAAAACAATAGTCAAATATTTTAAAAGCTGTCGCTATGCGATTGTCATTGAAATTAGCTTCTTTGTTTGGCCAATTGTAAAACATAAGAAACACGGGTGACTTCCTAAGAGGTATAAAACAAAATTTCGAGTGACATTATTAGAGAAATTACACTCCTAATTTAATAGGAATGGAACGCAGAATAGCACAAGCAAATAAAAAACATGTCATTCTGTTTGAATACAGACTGGTCTGAGAAAAGCAGATCTACTTTAAAATTAAAACCAGGGATATCCTGGAAATGGTTAGTTCCACAACAAAAATATAAAGGACAAATTGTGTGTCTTGATCAGATATACATCTTTGTATAGTATGCATTTGTCCATCTCTTGCGTTTACCAGTTATGCAAAATTCATCCAGAATGAAAAGGAGTTCAAAGCTATTCCCAAAAAAATCAACACGTGCATTTTACTTATGTAATATCTTTAATAACGGGAGGTATTCTAATCAATATCGCTACAGCCATTTTGAGAAAATTAAACTTTTCGAAATTTGTTCAACGTAAAGGTTAGTTTGGGGTAGGGGGATTTTCTTTAAAATCTTTCTGTCGCATCCTTGGGAGACAAATTTACATACTAAGTTTAATATTTACCTGACTTTTATTTTTTGAGTTACGCTGTCTAAAAACAGACGATGTAGTCCGAGAAAGAACATATCAAGGATGACATACTAGAGAAGTAATAACAGGATTACGAGAGAGACAGACAGACACACACACACACACAGACACACACACACAGACACACACACACAGACACACACACACAGACACACAGACACACACACACCATATCATTCAGAGTCTTAACACATACATTTCCAGTGAAATCTCAATATCAAATTTCTGGGTGGATTACAATACCTTCTGTATTTATGTATGCTGTACATACTGGATAACAAATAAACCACTGCCTTTTTTTTTGCTCTTCTTCTCAGTTATAAAGGTATTTGGACCCTTGTTTCTCAACCTTGCGAAGGTGCCCAATAAAATGGATTCTGTAGGTACACACAAAACCTGTCACGCAGCCTGTAAAATATGCCCTAGCTTGCAAAATCTCGCGCTCTGAAATATCCAGGGTATCTGTCAGCTGGAACGTTTTCACTGCATCTTTCTCACCGAAACTCGTCGATTTCTCCATTCTAGACACAGAGCAAACACAACTTTCTGGAAGTTTGATGATTTAGTGTGCTATATGCGTAGTATTTCATTTAGATCCCAGCCACATCCGTGAATCACTTTGTTGTAAGGACAGTGAACTAATATATTTAATTATATCTGCTCCTGTGTAACTAAATTTAACTTTAGAGCAGTATTAGTTTAATCATATGTTGCAATTTAATAAATTTAGTTTAAGAATTTACAAAAGTGTGTTTCTATAGTGTCTTTCCTTCTACGGCCTTTTTCGAATGGCTATGCATACTTAATAACCTTGTGCGAATATACTCACTATCTAGAAAATATTTGTTCCATTCACATGACTTTCTCTACATCTCTGCTACAAATTATACTTCATGCTAATCGACAAAAATAGCAGAAATTGTCTTGTTACTTGTTCCCTTGTAAGTAGGTAGAAGGGAAATAAGGGATTACCATAGGTTAAAGTGATAGTCAAAAGCTGGTTGCTATTTGACTGAAGTTTCTTAGTTTCTATGGACAGGAGTTGACAAACTCCCATATGAAAAAATTGTAAGTTTTTTAAAGGTGAAACCAAATACAATATAGGATATCTCAAAAACGACCAACTCCACGAAAAAAATGTATATAACATAAATTGTGTTTTAATGTGCTCCACATTTTTTGTGTGTACCTCATACGGTTTAGCAGTTACGTAAAATTCATCCAGAATAAAGTAGTCTTCAGAGGCTAATCCCAGAAAATTCAAGATATATATTTTATTTTCAGGTAAATATTTTAAATATACAATATTTTAATCAAAATCATTAGAGTCATTTTTAATAAAATCAAAACGTTAGAAAAAAGTTACATGTAAAGGGTAGTTGGGGGTGGGGTGATTTTTTTTTTTTTTTTAAATCTTCGTGTCGCAGCCTTGGAAGAAACCAAACTTAAATGTCAAGTTTGGTATTCAACGGACTTTTCGTTTTTGAGTTATGCTGCCCACAGATACAGACACGTGCGCGCGCGCACACGCACACGCACACGCACACGCACGGACATTTTTGTAAAAATGCCTTTTTATGATTCAGGGGGGGCCCAAAACATGTAATTCCGGTGAAATCTCGGTATCGAATTTTTGGGTGAAATGCAACACCTTCTCTATACTCTATGTACATAGTACGTGTAGAAAAAGTAAAAGAAGTCTGATTTGTTCCATTCACATGACATTCTCTAAATCTCTGCAACAATTTATTGTTAAAAGGCTTATGCTTTTATTTACTCCACGCTAATCGGAAAAAAAAAAAATCAGGAATATTCTTATTACTTGCTTTCTTGTAAGTAAAAGGGAAATAAGGGTGTACAGTAGTTTAATTTTTACTTTGTTTGTGTGGAATGGAGTTGACAAATTTCTGTATGAGAAAAGTATAAGTTTTTCAAAGCTGAAATAAAAAGTCAGGATTATCTTAAAAACGATCAACTCCACGAAAAAAAATGTATATGACATAACTTGTGTCTTTTAATGTGCTCTACATTTTCTGTGTGGTAAGTTTTTGTCCATCTCTTACGGTTTAGCTGTAATGCACAATTCCGTAAAATTAATTCAGAATTAAGTAGTCTTCAGAGGCTATTCCCAGAAGATTAAAGATATACATTTTATTTGTAAAGTAAGTATCTTTAATATACGATATTGTAATCAAAATTGTTAGAGCCATTGTTTAGAAAATCAATATTTTCGAAATTTTTTCCATGTAAATGGTAGTTTGCGATGGGGGGGATTTTCTTGAAAATGTTCGTGTCGCATCTTTGGAAGATACCAAACTTCAATACCAAGTTTGGGTTTTAACGGTCTTTGAGCTATGCTGCCTACAAACACACACTTACACGGACATTTTTCTAAAAATGCTTTTTATTTTATTCAGGGAGTCTCAAAATATGTATTTCCGGCAAAATCTCGGTATCAGATTTTTGGGTCCTTCTCTATACACTATATATCTACATAGTTCGTATAGAGAAAGTAATTATAGTACTCAGTTGAATACTTCGAATCATCATATATGAATAAATTACAAGAGTTTTAGTGGTAATTGATATAATTAAAGTGATTTTGAGATGAGATTTATCTGTCGAAGAACTGCTGATATGAAATACTCCATCAGCACTTATACATGTTATTGCAGTTATATTTTTAATGAGACCTATTTCCAACATTCTGGCTTTATACTCTCAAAAAGTGTCTGCTCAACTGAATTTAGGCCTGGAGCGAAGCCAGGTACATTATTCCAATCATAACTTTTCCCTCTATTTTGGCTTGAATCCAAATGTTGAATGACGCTCATCTTGTTTAAGTTCAATATTGTTCTCGTCATGTGATACAGTGCTATATACCGGGAACAAATGTTTATACCTTCGGATGAAAACGCAGCAAGAATGGATAAAAATCTTATGTGTTTCATTCATATGACTTTTTCTACATTCCAGTAACAAATTATTGCTTAAAAGCGAATTCTTTATCTACTTTGATAATCGTGATAAACATTGGCAAAATGTTTTTAAACTACTAGCTTCCTTGTAAGTAGAACGAAAATAAGGGAATACACTAAGCCTAATCGGATGTCAAATCTTTTAACAGACGGTTGCCATGAGGTTGATATTCGTTTCTAGGCAGGGCCAGGAGTTCACAACTTTCGTGTGAGAAAAGTTTATCTGAAACATATAACGAAGGATTATCTCAGAAATGGTAAATTATATAAATTGCGGGTTTTTAACATGATCTACATTTTTTGTGTAGTGCGTTTCTATTTATCGCTTATGGTTTACCAGTTACGCAAAATTCAGCAAAATTCATTCTGAATAAAGTGGTCTTTAGAGGCTATTCCCAGAAAATTCAAGATACACATTTGATTTGCCATATGAATAAATTTAATACACGGTACTTTAATCAAAATCGTTAGAGCCATTTTTGAGAAAATAGAAATGTTCGAAATGTTTCCATGTAAACAGTAGTTTGCAGTGGGGGAATTTTTCTCAAAATCGTGTCACAATCTGGAAATATTAAGTTTGGTACTTTGCCGAGTTTTTGTTTTGTTCCCATACTCAGGGACACACACGGATCTTTTTCCAAAAATGTTTTTTTTTGGATACACGGGACCCTAAAACATGTATTTCCGGTGAAATCTCGGTATCGATTTTTGGGTGGAAGAATACACTACCGTCTCTATACACTATGTACATAGTACTTTAGAGAAAGTAAAAATGTATACAACAAAAACGTAAAGAGCCTAAAATCTACTCTTCAATATTTTACGGCCCCCTAAAAGGTAAAGGCTGTGATAGTGGAAGGGGCGACCGCAACCGGGCTAAACACCGTAATTACATATATATTATTTATCGTGACAGATGGAGAGCAATGTGCTCGAGTCCATTTTAGTGTAGTTGGCATTTGGAGGGGGCAGGTCAGTTGCTAGCAAGTAAACAAGTGCAGAACTACTGAGTTGTGTACTCCTTTATAATCTTAAGCGAATGGCATACCGTTATGAGATAGACGTCATCTCCCATCACTTTTGTTGTTCATTCTAACCGCGCAGGGTTTCTCTCAAGATATACGGATCCACTGTTGGCTCTCAAACCGTTTTGATTCAACCTGATCCCTGGGAGGAAGCGATGAGGCGAGAGAGACGTAGGGCGACCAGATCTGGATGACGACAAGCGCAAGCACGGGCGTCATTCCTAATGTTTCCGGTGCACTGCCATAAGCTCTGGAACCTTCGGCAGCACTACCAAAGTGTGGCCATGCAAATTACAGAGAGTAAGCTACCATCCAGCTGTAAACCAAGGGATGTTCCTGAAACAAATGACAATGGGCCTGGCGGGCTTGAGCCTTTCCCCTTGGTGAAAATCTTTTATTTGCAAGAATGTTTGCTATTGTTTATTTTCTGCAAATTGGCTGCAACACCTATTACAAGATATAAAAGGCATTCCGTAAATTTTCTATGAATATCTATGAAAAGTTCTTTTCATTCTGATTGAACCTGTATAAAGTTGTATGAATCTGCATAAATTTGTATAATTAGGAAGCTGGCTATAAGAAATAGACAAAACGCCACTGGAGGAAAAATTTACAGCTAATAAGTATATTCGTTGCGTTCTACATATTCCATGTTGCATGGATACAATTTCCGAAAATAAACCAACGAAAGACCCTCAATGTCTTTAATTTTGCTTTGAAGAACTGGTTACTACTGATGTTGAAGTTATTCGTTTGTGTTGCGGATAACTATTTTAAAGCAGTTTCCGTTATATGTAACTATATGCCTTTTCCTCAATTTCAACTTATAAATATCCCAAAAGAGATAAAATAATAATTTTCTAATTAACACTATAATGTAAAATATATTGAAGCAGATTTGGATAAAGAAACCAGAATTTTAAAATATAACTAATTGTTACCATAATTTTTCACCCTTTAAACCTCTGAAGAAAATGTATTTAAATATCTCCGCCATTTGTGCATTATTATGTGGAGCTCTAACATTTCTTCTAACCTTCACAAATTTTTCGTGGACACTTTAAGGTGCGCCTATCGGCAATTTTATTACTGAAATTTAGAGCAATATCTTAATAATGAAGAGACTAAGATGTGAACGTGCTCCAGCCGAACAGCTGCTGCCATATGGGCAGTGTCGATAATTGGCCTATATGAAAAATTGCTGTACAACGAGACACACTGCATTGATGAAGTGTCGGTGTTGCAGCAATGGTCTCGGAATCCGTAGAAGAGGTTCTGGACGGCTGCGATATAAAGATGGGCCCCAAACAAAATCCAGGGGAGCGATTGGGGAATATTTGGCGGCTGAAATGCCATCACATCATGGACTATGAGAAACCATCTTCTTGCAGCAGACTAAAATTGCATGCACTTTTTACACCAACGAATCTCATCCTGCCCATGCATGACTCCTATGGTGTCGAGAAAAATTCACCTAGACATTAGAATAAAGCTCTGTTATTTGCAATGAAACAGTAGGTTCTGACTGTTTGCAAGTAAAGGTTGTGAACGCGTACGAAGTATATACCTAGTGTATGCGTTCAGGGTGTATCCACCCACGATACAAAAACCCAACTTTTGCATGGTGTAAGGTGCATTAGTTACAACTCGTTTTTGGTTTTGGTGTTTGTATAGGGACCAGTGCTGGCTTAATCCCAATATGTTATTAATACCGTGTTATTGATATTTCTTCTACAGAAGGGCGATGTGCTGTTTAACAGTATATCACTCAACATGTTCTTCATGCGGAATGGCCAACTTGGTCCCCTAACCTTTTCCCAATTGAACATGTATGGAACATTATGGCGAAGGAACTGACTGCGCCTTCATGGCCGGCCAGACCATTGCCGAATTGCCACAACAGGTGCAGAATACTTGGAGCAGTTTATCGCAGGATGCCACCTGTACGATCGTCTCCCCCTGCATGAACACTGCTTGCATTGCTGCCCGAGAGAATACACTGAATATTGATGTCACTGTTGGGACACACCTCCGTTTGACAGTTCTGCTTGCGTGCCCTGCTTGTGTTATGCGATGCTATTATGATGTATTTTCTTTCGCTTAGCTCTTTTATTAAAATAATCAATCCTTGGCGGCGTTGCGTTTTCTCTGCCAGTGTATTTTCTGCTAGTGGTCCAATTTGAGACGAATCCGAAATTCTGTCATAGTATTCGAGTTCTGAACTACTCTTTCGTTTGATTTCAACATCGCTCTGGCGTATGAGAAAAGTGTATACTGGGCGAGATGGTTCGGTGGTAACTGTAAGAATCAGATTCGGTCAAGAAGTCACGAGTTAGAAACTGGTTATAGTATATTACTCGCCTTAAGTGTTTTACTCCGGGTTTTTTTTTCTCCTGAAAAGATGAATGACGAGTAGCTTGAAAGTTCCACGTGTCCTAAGATCATTTGAGCATAATTTCATCAATGTCACTCATCGTTTGATATGACCTACCAGATTAAAGGACATTTAATAAAACAAAACAATTTTTTTCAATTTGGTAGGAAAATTCTCGGATGGTTTCTTCTGGTAAAGAATACTTCTGAATATTTCCCTTCATATATTTTAGAAAAACTACCAAAAAATTATGAATTCCTATTGTGATTATCTGAAATATATCCGAGTAATCCAATTAAATGAGTTTACAATGGATAAACAAACATCCTGTGACTTTACTATCAACATTGAATTAAATGCACAATGTGTCCAATATCTATACTTTGTTTATTGTACTTTTATTAAACAGGACGAATTCATTATTTATAACCAGGGAAGGGAATATCAGGAATTAAAACTTCCAAAATATGAGTGCATCTATGCACTATTAAACTTTGAAGCATGTACGATCAAGCAAGAAAATGCATTAAAATAAGCACTTTCATTTATGTTGTTCATCTTTATAGCAGTATGCGAGGCAGATAGCATGTGCTGCTCGAATTATAATTATTTAGCACCTTTTATCTCAAACTATAATATGCAATACAGTTGCCTGCATACATTAAATTGGAATATCATTTAATTATTTTAAAGAAATTTTGTAATGTTTTTTTAACCAACAACTAACATAGAAATAGTCCAGCATTAAATGGCAGTGCTTACCCCTTTACTGTAACAATTGCAGAACACAAACTCTCCATAGACATTTTTAAAAAATAAATGAAAAGAAATCCTTTGCCCCAAACCACTGGATAAAAAGTACACTTTTGGAAGCTTCAATTACAGGCGTGCTAGAACTACACTAGTGTAGATTGTGTAGTGTGGTGTGGTGTACCGGAGGGGATTCCGCACATCAGCCAGTGATTAGATTTTTTGTACGTCAGACCCCGGTGGAGAGGATGAGATTAAATCAATTACAGAGGGCAGCCGGAACCAGACAGGGAGCCATCGTGGAGAGTACCTAGAAACTCCCAAGCAGTTTTTCAACTCGATGCGGTGAGCGCTAGGAGCTCGCGCCGCTGAGTATACCAACGACTCCTAGCGTCATCTTGCAGTCGAGAGTTGAACTTTCAAAGCCTAATCGTCTCCATGAGAGGGCACCATCACCGCATTCCTTGCCGACACCTGCAACCCTGAAAGATCAGACGGATGAAATGGAGCGGCAAGAAACTTGGGGGGATGAGGAATCCTCCCCAGCATTCACCTATGGCCCAGGAAAACACCCGAAAAAAACCCATTGGTCAGAGAGGTGGTCCGCGGGCAACGGATCCCACGAACTCCCGAATACCTGCCCCAGACGAAACGCCTGAGCCACCTGACTGCAGAACCACAAACCACGAACCCATTAACCATTTACGAGGTTCACACAATGCAAATGTAGTTTAACGAATGACACCAATGCGAATTACTAGTAGAGGGAAAGGAAGAGAGAATTCTGGACCTTTTCGAAAATTGGACTAAAGACCAAAGGTTGACTGTAGTAAGGATTTGGAACGAAACAACTTTGTATTCGACAGCACATTAACTCCTTGAAACAGCTCGCTATGAACCTAAATTATTTGTTGAGCGTCTTTGAATTCCGTATATTTCCTCTCTATTATTCTAAAAATATCCATTGTGATAGATACATTGACGAATTGCATATAAATGCATTCATATGCAAGAATTTCTAACACATATTGGAATGAGGTACTTAGGTGCAAAATAAAATTAAAGTATGCATTTATATCAAAAGTTTCAAAATATAAAAAATAAAATTAGTAATATTTTTATATAACTGTATATTTTGGAACTTTTGCGTTCCTTTTACAAATTTTTGACTCAATCTGTGATGCCGATTGTTCATTTTCACCTTAAAAGGTTGCATTGACGGGTAAATGGTGCTTTTCCACCCAAAAAATTTGGAGAGGTCTTATAACATTAAATATAACTACGTTCTCACAGTAAAATTTATTTATTATAATATGTTCTTTATTCTCATTTATTTCGCTAAATTATATTTAGGATTTCAAGTTTTTATCTAGTTCCATAAGGTATTTCTTAATTTTAATATCCATACCCAAAAGGACAATTTCATATCTGTAAAATAATTTGAAATACTTGCACACCATTAAATTCACTTTATTAAAATCAAGCATTTTACGGAGTATTTAAATAACTTCAGACATAAGCGTAAAAGCTGTAGAACTGAATTTTAATTAACTAGATATAAGGAAACTTTAATTTATTAGTGTATATTTAAGTTCATATGTGCAACATTTTAAGTGCATATTGCATGCATATTTTGAGCATTTTTAGTGCCTATAAAGAATCGCTTTAATGATAAATTAATGAATAACAGTCTTTACAGTGTCGTCAGTAAAGGGTTTAAAACTCTATTTATATTCAGATAAATAGTTTGTTTTCTTTTATAATCCTAATTCCTGAAGCTAAAATAAAATATATAAAAGTCATTAATACATGCACTTAACTGAATAAGATAGACATACTTAGGTGTGGTTAAATTAAAATTTCCGAAATATTATTATGCATTATTTATCCCCAAAAGTTAAAAAAAACATGCTAATATGCTTGAAAAAGCAAACGTATTTCTCAACGGAAGGTAACAAAACAGGTATTACGTTCATATAAAACATACACGTGTATGGAAATCTCCTCTCTCTTTGTAACATAATAATCAAGAACAATAGTAGTCACAGAAGTGCAAAAAATATGCTTTTCATGTGCAGATGTTCCTGGGATTTTCTTATACACAGGCTTACGCTTAAAGCAAAGAAATATTAGAAACCTCTGTAACAGAAAGAGAAACCGCTGAAACACGAGAACAAGAAAGGTAATAAATTCAGGAACTACAAATTGATCCGATGTCTGCGACAGAGAAAATGGTGCACAAGAGCTGCCTTGTGAAGCCTGTTACGTAAAAACCAAAAAGGAAAACGCTTAGTGGTAGCAGAGATCATTTCACGGCGCACTTGTTCTTATCGGTGCGGAAACTAAACACTATATTAAGACATCTTAGCAGTACCATTTGCTTTACTTAAAATAATTTCTGGAAATAGCGTTGCCAGTTTATATCTACAACTTGTACATAAATAAAATGAAAATAAAAGTCAACAAAGACACGAACTTTAGCTTGGTGAGCGGTAACGCAATAGCTGTAAGGGGTACCAGATGTTTGGGAACCGCATACCTACTATTGCTTTCGACGTTTGCTTTTCTGTGCGTGGCGAACCAGGAAGATGCCCTGGAAATCCTAAGTAAAACCTCAAGTACCCAGAGTCTTTGTGTTTTCTTTACTTTACTTTCTCTACACTTCCTAAGTACATAGTGCATCTCGATGCCAAGATTTCACCGAAATACATGTTTTGTGTGTGTCTGTGGACAGCATAGCTCAAAAACGAAGAGACCGTTAAATACCAAACTTGGTATTTAAGTTTGGTATCTTTCAAAGATGCCACAATACGATTTTCAAGAAAATCCCCCTAACTGCAACTACCCTTTTCATGGAAAAAATTTAGAACATTTTGATTTTCCCAAAAATGACTCCAAATTGTTATTAAATCTCTTACATTTAAGACATTAACATGCCAAATAAAATGTATATCTTGAATTTTCTAGGAATATTCTCTAAAGTCTTCCTTATTCTGGATGATTTTTATTGAGTTTTGCATAACTGGTAAACCGTAAGGGATAGACAAAGGCTTACTACACAAAAAATGTAGATCACGATAAAACACACAATGACATAATTTTTTTCGTGTAGTTGCTCGTTTTTGATATAATCCTTGTTATTGGTTTCAACTTTAAAAAACGTACTTTTCTCATACAGGAATTTGTCGATTCCTGTCCATACAAACAAAGGACACATAGTACATAGCAACCAGCTTTTGACTGTCACTTTTACTCCATTATTTCGATTCTACTTACAAGGAAGCAAGTAATAATACTTGTTAAAATAAACTGTTAAGTTTCAACGAATAGGCGCTGTTCTGACGAGGCGACAAGATCGACCTCCCATAAGCGCAGCTGACATTGACGCAATACGACAGTCAATTGAACGGAGTCCTAAATCTCTACGCTGTCTTTCCCGTCCATTGCAAATTCCGAAAACATTAGTGTTCAAAGTGCTGCAATTCACCTTGAAGAAGCGTGTATATTATTTGGAGTGTAACACCAACGCCATGACGGAATTTGCAATTGAGATTTTTACAATTGTTGAATTGACCTTCGTATTGCGTCAATGTCAGCTGCACTTGTGGAAGGTAGATACTCATCAGCAACAGTGCGTTTTCGTTCAAAAAACGCATTTAAAAGGGTTAGGGGAAGAAGTACACGAAGGTAAATGACTTGTGTAATAAGTCTGATAATTATTGGAATTTAATTCTTGAATGCGGAGGAACAATGACTGAGAGAAAAATTACGAAAAAACAATTGGTCTAGTCTACCGAATGAAATTATAGGTAAAAGGATGTTAAGAGCTAAATCAAAAGAAAGTTTAACAGCAATAAGGAAATATTTAAGTGTCCTAATAAGAAGTAGATGGATGAAAGAAATTAGAAATAAGGATTAGGAAGAAATCTGGATTGCTGAAATAAAGAAGTAAATAGGACCCGATAGCTAGGTAAACATGGTGTTGGGTCCTAAGAATGCAACAATCCAGTGAAGTGAGAAAGTGAGATTTAAAAATTAAAATGTAGGGTTGGAATTTAAGTATTACAGAATTTTAAGTGTGAATTAAAGTATGTAATGATTGAATTGAAATGTCTGTCTATAAGCTTCCATATGTTTTTTTTTTTTTTTTTTTTCGTTGGTCAATCCTTTCTAAATTTGTTTAATATGTATGTATATATATATAAATAAATGTGTGTGTGTAATATGTTCAGGAATAGTTCAACATACTGCTCAGTGATCAATCGGTAACAATAAAGAAATCTGATGCGGTACACTCACAGAATTTTCTCTAGCTGTGCTATAAACAAACTTCTTAAAAAAGATTATTATTCTTTCTACATCATGCTAATCGACATAAGCATTATAACACAAAGGTCCTGTTACTTAATTCTTTATAAATAGAGAACCATGGGAATACACCAGGCTAGTGAAATGCTTTAAAAGCTATTGTTATGCGATTGTCATTGCAATTCACTTTTTGCTTGGCCAGCAGCAGAACAAAAGAAAAACGGACACTTTTGTCTGAGAAAAGTAGAAGTACTTTACGATTGTAACAAATAACAAGCAATATTTCGGAAACAGTTACTCCCACAACAAAAATGTAAAGGAGATAAATTGTGTGTTTTGACGATATTTACATTTTTGTGCAGAAAGTTCTTGCCTATCTTTTACTTTAAAATTTGGTAAAATTCATTCAGGATAAAGAGGTATTCAGAGGATATTCCCAGACAATTCTTATATAAATTTTATTTGGGATATAAATAGTTTTAATCAAAATCAATAGAACCATTTTTGAAAAAAATCAAAGTTTTCGAAAATGTTTACATGTAAAAATGTTTACATTGTTTAAAGATACTAAACCTAAATATCAAGTATTTTATTTAACGGTTTCTTTCGTTTTTGAGCTATGCTGTCCACAAACACACAGACACATACCTTTCACGGGGCCCCAAAACATATATTTCCGGTGAAATCTCGACATCAAAGTTTTGGGTGGAATACAATACCTTCTCTATCCACTATGTACATTGTTCATACGGGGCTAGAGAAAGTGATATATGCGTGATGAAATAATCACTTCTTTTGAGGACACTTGTAGGATAATTTGGTATACAGTATATTTTTCTATACGGTATTTTTCAGTGGTAAATGAATAATTGCTTACTTCAGTGATTACTAATGATAATCCGTATATTAATGCATGTTTTAAACTGGCTATTACGCCTATTTACCCGCGTAGTTTAAGTTCCTTAGTGTTCTTGTGCCGAATTGTACAATTATTGCTGAGGGACTGGAGAGAACGCAAATGTTGAACAACATCTCTAACTGGCGTTTGTAGGATGATGGAAACTGCAAAAAATTATTTACGCATCCCTTTTAAGACTGAGAAGATTATACACACGCGCTTCCTATTTTACTTATTTCTTTTCCATATGTTGTTCAAGATGCATATAGCGGATTACAAGAATATTTTCAAGGAAATGTCTTAGAAAATAATTGCTGGCTGATGTAGAAGTGCTTCCGACTAATGTTGTCATTATCGCGATATCTATGCCAGAGATAACCAAGGTCGTTAAGGCTTAGACTGGGGAACGGGAGTCGCCATCCGTGGCTATCATGCTGAAGGTCGATGGATTTTTTCGAACGTAAAAATCGTTAGCATGGCTTCCTTCGAAAGGGAAGTAAAGCCGTATGTCCCGTGTCGTAGATTTATGGCACGTAAAAGAAACTCAAGCCTGATAGAGAGGCCTCTGAGCAAAATTATGCGGTTTTTCATGCCCAGTATAGAATGGGATGCTGAGAACCACAGCATTTAAAGTACGTCCATAAATAAAACGCCATTTCATTTCAAGAGGTCCGCAGCTCAAATCTCGTCAGGATCGTCATCCCACTTTAGGTACATGCAGTAAGAACGTTTCCTGCCTGCTCCAGAAGGTGCTTGTATGTTACCAGCTCTATCTTCAGTTCAGATCTCATTTCAAAAGATTATGTACAAGCATGTTTGTAGATTTATTAGAGGCTCATGTTTCCACTTTTGGTTCTACGTTTAATCCATCAAAACAAACTGTGGTGTAAGAAACGTTGCAACGGTGTACTGTGAACCCAAGGAGCTTATCGTGCAACTACCAATTGCCTAAGGATAGAATATTATCCGTTGCTATCCGCTCTCTGAGAGGTAACCGACCGTGGAATCAAAGCTGCGGCGCAAGTTAACCTAGTGAACGCAGCGAAAATACTAACATTGAAGTTGGTCAGATACATTAAATTACCTTCTCTCAGCCTCTTGGGTTTAAGTGAGACGTAATTTACTAGCTTTTAACTAATGTTTTCATTTAAATTTACAACACATTCGCTCCCACATACATACCTTCTTTAACCAGAATTATTCCCTATCCCTGGAAGTATGTGTGAGAGAGAGTGTGTGTGTGTGTGTGCGGGAAACAAAACGATTTAAATCCAACGTAAAGAACCTACGGACACCGAGTTGTTTCTAATGTAAAGCCCCCTATACCATCTTAGATGTTAAAGGGGACTATATAAATAAAACAATAATAAAAAAGCACTCCACAAGCCGCGAAAAATTAAATTAGTTTCATACTCCACTTGTACAGCCTTAGAAAAGGAGGAGAGGGAGAGGGAGAGAGAGAGTGTGTATGAGGGAAGCACCTCGAAAAGTATGATGCTATAACATAATTTAACTTTAATTCTAGAAAGAGGATAATTATCCTGGAATTTTTATATTGAAACAAACACCTTTGTTGACTCAAATATTGTTTATAAATAAAATATTTAATTACCTGCTGCAAACAATTCACTCGACGCTTCAACGCGTAGATGATTGACGGCTTTCGTCACTGCAGGCTAATACTTCAGTCGAACTCTGACTCACGTCATATACTCTACTTCTCTAAACGACACACACACACACACACTGGCATTTTCCCTCTTTTAATAGATAGAAAATGATGCCACAGAACTTTTTGGAAGCTTGTGGAAGCTGAAGTTTCTGGAAAAATCCAGACATATTGCGTTCCAGTGTCTCAGGTTACCACCGCACGTGTTGTCACGTATTCCAAGATCTCCAACTGCGCCGACTCGCAAACCGAGGCGAAGCTCTTGCGGACGGCAAAAACGTGTTTTCCGTTGTCTAGGAATGCTTTGCTAGCTTCCAGTTCCTGTAGGCCCGGGCTCAAACCCAGCGGAGGGCGAACTCGTTTTCGATGCTGTATATCTAAAATATCTAAAAACTGTAACGTGATATACCATTTTCAGAATCTGCATTAACTTTGCGGAGGTAAATTTCATGTTGGGTAGTGTAATTATTTACCATAGGACAAAAGTGTAGAATTAAAATAATACTTAAAAGGTTAACCCTCCAAGTCAGTATGATTACTATTGTTAGATTGAAGGTCATCTATAACGCACTAGCAGCGGCTGCTCTAGCGAGCCTATATTGCACATTTTTGGTATAACTGACAATTTTCTTTAAATTCCTCACTTAAGTTCTACACCGGATATTAACTATAACACACTCAGTATAATTACTGAAGGAAATAAAATATCTCGTATTGATGTGTTTGTTTAAATGTAATTCTAAGAAGCATTATTTTCATTTAAAGTAATTTGTTACGTTATAAATTTCACGTAGAACGAATGAAAAAGAATTCTCTATAATTTTTAATTTCTCTATTCCTACTATATACAACTGAATAGAGAAAGTAATGTATTGTAGCCAAAATACAATTGTATTGTTTTGAGACCACCTGTATCCAAAAAAATCTTTTTAGAAACATATCCGTGTTTCTGTATGTGTGTGTGTGTGGAGCATAGCTCAAAAAACGAAAAGGCTGTTAAATACCAAACTTGGAATTTAAGTTCGGTATCTTCCAAGGATGCGACATGAAGATTTTCAAGAAAGACCCTCACACCGACTACACTTTACATAGAAAAAAAATTGATTTTTCTTTATTTTCTCAAAAATGGCTCTAACGATTTTGGTTAAAATCACTTATATTTAAAATAATTGCACAAATAAAATGTATATCTTCAATTTTCTGAGAATAGCTTCTGATGTCATATTTATTCTGGATGAATTTTGTGAAAGTTTGCAAAACTGGTAAACCATAAGACATAGGAAAATACTTTTCCACACAAAAATGTAGAGCTCGTTAAAACACACAATTTATGTTATATGCATTTTTTTCCTCAAGTTGACCGATTTTAAGATATTCCTTGTTATTAGTTTCAGCTTTAAAATACTTATACTTTTCTCATACGGGAATTTGTCTACTCCTGTCCTACGAATAAAGATACTGTAATCACATAGCAACCAGCTTTTAAAAGATTTGACTCTCGATTTTGCCTATGGTACTCCCTTTATTTCCCTTGTACTTAGAAGGAAGCAAGTAATAAGACCCTTTCTGCTAATTTTTTCTCGATAGTTTTAAGTAAATGGAGGAATAACCTTTTTAACAATAATTTATTGCAGAGAAGTAGAGAAAGTCATATGAATGGAACACAAAAGTTTTACTTTGTCTATACGTACCATGTACATAGTGTATAGAGAAGGTGTTTCCCTCCACCCAAAAATTTGATATCAAGATTTCACCAACAATAAGGTTTTAGGGCTCCCTGTATCCAAAAATCATTTTTAGATAAAGGTCCGTGTGTGTGTCCGTATGTCCGTATTTCTGTGAACACGATAACTCAAACCGAAAAGTCAGTGAAATACCAAACTTGGTATTTAAGTTTAGTACCTTTGAGGGATGCGTCACGAAGATTTTGAGAAAAATCCCCCCAACCCCAGGGAACTTTTGGAACTTTTTTCGAAAATTTTGATTTTCTCAAAAATGGCTAACAAGTTTGATTAAAATATCGTATATTAAAGATATTTACCTGACAAATAAAATATATATTTTGAATTTTCTGGAAATAGCCTCTGAAGACTACTTTATTGTGAATGAATTTTACGGAATTTTGCATAACTGTTAAACCGTTAGAGATAGACAAGAACTTAGCAGACAAAAAATGTAGAGCACGCTAAAACACACAATTTATGTTATATTTATTTTTTTCTTGGAGTTGATTGTTTTTTAGATGTTCCTTGTTACTTTCTCCATACGCACTTTGTAGATAGTGTATAGAGAAAGTATTGCACTCCACCAAAAATTCGATAGTGAGATTTCACCGGAAATATATATTTTAGGGTCCCCAATATCCAAAAAAAGAATTTTCACAAAAAGATCCATGTGTGTGTATGTGTGTGTGTGTGTGTGTGTGTGTGTGTGCCCGTGAACACGATAACTCAAAAACGAAAAGTCGGTAAAATACCAAACTTGGTATTTAAGTTTAGTATCTTCCAGAGATGCGACACGAAGATTTTGAGAAAAATCCCCCCACCCTCAACTACCCTTTACATGGAACTTTTTTCGAAAATTCTGATTTTCTGATAAATGGCTCTAACGATTTTGATTAAAATTTCGGATATTAAACATATTTACCCGGCAAATGAAATGTATATCTTGAATTTTCTGGGAATAGCCTCTGAAGAGTAGTTTATTCTGGATGAATTTTACTAAATTTTGAATGACTGCTAAACCGTTACAGATGGACAAAAACTTACTACACAAAAAATGTATAACACGTTAAAGCACACAATTTATGTCATATACACTTTTTTCGTGGAGTTGGTCGTTTTTGTGACATTCCTTATTTTTGGTTTCTGCTATGAACGTATACTTTTCTCATACAGGAACTTGTCAACTCCTATCCATATAAACAAAGGAACTTCATTGACATAGCAACCAGCTTTTGACTATCACTTTAACCTACGGTTGTCCCTTATTTCGCTTCTACTTACAAGGAAGCGAGTAATAAGACTATTTCTGCTAATGTTTTCTGATTAGCATAAAGTAAATAGAAGTATAAGCTTTTTAAGAATTATTTGTTGCAGGGATATGGAAAAAGTCATGTGAATGGTACACATCAGATTTTTTTTTTTTTTTTGTTTCAGCTTTAAAAAACTTATGCGTTTCTCATACAGGAGTTTGCCAACTTCTGTCCATACAAACAAAGGAACTTCAGTCACATAACAACCAGCTTTTGACTGTCACTTTAACCTATGGTACTCCCTTATTTCGTTTCCACTTACAAGGAAGCAAGTAATAAGACTATTCCCACTATTTTTTTCTCGATTAGCATGAAGTAAATAGAAGCATTAGTTTTTTAACAATAGTTTGTTGCAGAGTTGTAGAAAAAGTAATGTGACTGGAATACATAAATGTTTTATTATTACATTTTGACACTTATGTACCAAACTTCGCATCATGTATTTAGAAATTAATTAAATACTACAACATTTACTCTGCTTACAGTAAAAAGGATGCATTAGATATTGGTTTTGAACATATGCAGTTAATCTCATACATTTTAAAAGCATCTATTGCGATTTACATTTGTTTTTCAAACTCATATTTGAACACAACGAGAGACAGATGGTTTTAATAGAGAGATGGACATGCGAGGATAGAGGGAAGCACTCTCTAACTGTAAACCACAGAAACAAACAAACGATACACTTCCACTCGTCAGCGCCGGCTGTTGCAAATGATGGACAGCTGCCTCAGTCTGCTCTGGTTCTGCCTCTCTCAACATGGCTGATGCAATGGAGCTTCTTCTCCCGTAATGAATCGACTCCAGTCACATTTCATGACGTCTCCAATTTCATTTCTGGTGCTAGCAAAGTATCTGTCTGCTGAGATGACACCTTTTATCAAAATGAACTTTAACCATTTTCTACATCAAATTACAAATCAGGAATGGCATTATACAGGGCGTTGCAGAACAAGCTTTCAGCGGTTACAGAGGAGAGCACTTTGATCAGTTTGATTACATATGGTCTTTGTGTTCACGTTTGTTTGCAATAGATTAAAGCAAGCCAGTTTACCATTGTCGGCATACTATGTTCATATCATGTGAATACTTCCGCAACACTTGCTTAAACTTAAAACATCTGATGTTTTCCATTCAAATGACTTTCTCTAAATCTCTGTGACAAATTACTGTTTAAAAGATTATCTACTTCTTGAAATACAGATAAACATTTGCACAAATGGTCTTATTACTTGTTATTTTTTAAACAGAAAGGAAATAAGGGAATACACTAGCCTAAAACGATAACCAAATCTTTTAAAAGCTGGTTGGCATGTGGATGAAATCTATGTCTATGCTTTGCCAGAAGCTGACAAATTCCCGTAGGTGAAAAGTTTTAAGTATTTTAAAACTGAAACCAATAACTAGGAATATCTCAAAAATGGTCAAGTGTACGATTTAAAATGCGTGTTTAAATCAGACCCGTTTCTTTGTGTAGTAAATTTTTGTCTACCTCTTACGGTGTACCTATATGCAAAATACAGCAAAATTCATCCAGAATAAAGTAGTCTGCAGAAGGCTATTCCCAGAAAATTCAAGATATACGTTTTTATTGCCGTCTTTAATACTATATACGATATTTTAATCAAAATCGTTAGAGCCATGTTTGAGAAAATTACAATTTTCGAAAATTTGTCCTTGTAATGGGTAATTTGGGGTGGGTGATCTTTCTTCATAATCTTCGTATCGCATCTTTGGTGGATACTAAACTTATATACCAAGTTTGATATTTTACCGACTTTTCGTTTTTGAGTTGTGTTCACAGACACACACAAAAACTTTTTTCTAAAAATCTTTTTTGGATATAGGGGACCCGAAAAGTGTATATCCGATGAAATCCGTATCAAATTTTTGGGTGGAATGCAATATCTTCTCTATACACTATGTACACAGTAAGTGTAGATAAAGTAAAAATCTGATTTGTTCCATTCACATGACTGTCTACATCGCTATAACAAATTTTCTTTATTTTATGATATTTGAGATAAATTTTAATTACTTGCTTCCTTGTAAATATAAGGAAAATAAGGGAATGTCGTAAGCTAAAGTGATAGTCAAATATTTTAAAGCTGGTTCCATTTGGTTTAATCCGTTTCAATGCAGGGCCGTGTGAAAAAAAGGTTCAAGTATTTTAAATCTGAAACAAATAACAAGGAATATATTAGAACTGTCAATTCAAAAAAAAAAAAAAAAAAAAAAGTATATGATGTACATTTGGTGATCTGCATATCTTGTGTAGTAAGGTTTTGTCTATTTCTTACGGTTTACCAGTTACGCAAAATTCAGCAAAATCCATTCAGAATAAAGAGGTCTTCAGAGGCTAATCCCAGAAAATTCAGCATATGTATTTTATTTGACATGTAAATATGTTTAATATGTGGTATTTTAATCAAAATCTTGAGCCATTTTTAAAAACGTCAAAATTTAAAAAAATAAAATGTCATGTAAAGGGTAGTTTGGATTGGGGGGATTTTTCTGAAAATCTTCGTGTCGCATTCTAGCAATATGATACATTTACATACCAAGTTCGGTGTGTAAGCGAATTTTCGTACCCGGACACACACGAATATTTTTCTAAAAATGTTTCTTTTTTGGACGCAGAGTACCCTAAAACATGTATTTCCAGTGAGAGCTCGGTACAGAATTTTTGGAGGACTGCAATACCTTCTCTACCTATGTACCATGTACAGAAAGAAAAAGTGATTCAAAGCAACGCTGAAGAGTTTTGTCTTCAAGTCAACTAAAATAAAACTAGAAGTTAAACGTGGACTAAATCAATGATACAAGTAAAAAAAGAAAGCTCTTTACGCTGATGCGCATATAGGAAACCCTCAGTCAACCTACTAGATTTCACTGAAGAACTGCTGAAAGAAAACGCAAGAAAACAGGACTCGAGAAGGAGGGAAAATGAGACATTAGGGCCAATAAAACAAGAAGTGGTAGATGAACTAAATTCGAATGGGAGTATAGGTAAGAAAATACAAAAAAGTATCTAAGCTCGAGAGAAAATCTGTTTAAGTTTTTAAAAAGTGCTCATCTGATATTTCGTTAAGCCTTTTCTCCCCAAGTCCTTGAAGAGCAGTGGCATGTCACTAACGCGTCTAACCAATAGCACATTAACTGTGCCAGCGCAAAGGCGGGAGAAGAGAAAACTGGGTTGTCATGGAAACAACTATAATCATCTCCAATGACGTCATCACTTCTAATTTGAGTGTCGTACTTATTTGGGCGTCCTTTCCATGCTCTTTAAAGTTGAAGTATCTAGAAGTTTATATGCTCTCTCGTACCTATCAATCAAAACCGCCCTTTAAAAACGAGCATCGCCTGTACATTACTTAGGCGAGTTTTATTTTATGTGCTATAAAACACGTAAATATCTATAACTTGTCAATATACACAACTGATATTAAATATTTCAGATAGCATACAATAAAATAACAGAAGGTTTCTTGAAAAAACACACCTGAATCCAATTAGTTAAATTATAGTTGGTCATAAGCACCTCCTTATTCAGAAACCGAAACTGGCGCTCCGCAGCAACCCTCATCATCGTTTACTTTGCAGGTCGACAATCACTAATTTCATGGATCCAGCGTCAGAATGGCCGAGGCAATCTGTCACCTTTGTTGTGTTTAAATATCGGCTAATTGGAGCGTTGTTAGCACAGACCCTGCCCAGCGTCTGCTGTTCAACCCTCCAATCAAATGTTCCTTCATCGTTACTCTCTAATTTAAAACATACAATCTTGTTATAACTTTATAAACCACACCACTTACAATTCTATCATAGCATACACGACAAGTGATTCATTCAAGAGGTCTTGAGTTCGAATCTTCGTTAAGATGAGTTTTTCTTTATCCTGATGACACAAATATAGAATAACTATTAGATCAATGGATTGAGCATCAGTTTACCAGTTTCATTCATTGTCCGATATGACCTGCCAGGACAATGGGCATTAAACTATAACAATAAATAATTGATACTTGTTTTTGCAAAAGCGGCGTAATAATTGTTTTCCTGCAACCGTTACAGGTATTATAGTTACTTTGCATTAATGATTTCAAGTTGATACTCTTAGCATGTTAATGTTTCTATTTTAGCTTTGTTACTAGGTAAAAGTTAAGTCACTTTTATAGCACTAAGCGGCAATTGTGCCTGTGAGTTGTTATAACTGGCGCAACAGATCTGGGCATGTGAAAATCTTAATGAGAGCTAGGAAGCGAGTTGTACTTTCAGATAAGCAGTTCACCAGTCGATTCATGCATGCTGGAAGAGTGCCTGTCACAGTCAATGTCAAATATCTGACACCTCTTTTGCGCCTGCACTATACAGTGCTGCACTGATAAATATGTGTTTTCATATGTATATTCATATCTAAAAACATATATAAACAATGTCAATCGTCTGCCTCCAATTCTTCCAAAGTCCTTCGTCTTCGCTCACGTCATTGTCATCATCAACGCTATTGCTACTTTCTGCACCATTATCCTGGATTAGAATTCTTTTTTATGTTCTACAATTCTTTCTAATGATTTTCAATGTTCTCAATATGTCGACATACATTTTCCCATTCAGGCCTGCCAATTCTGCAATTTGCTGGCGACACAACTGCTCCACATCTTTTAATTTAAAAATTATATTAAGTTTATTTTTATTTCTTTCTTTCTTTTCTTTGAGAGCCCTACAAACGGAACTCAGTGAAATATCAGTTGCCTTGGCTACTCTTTCATTCACATTCTACAGGCTTTTGAAGAACTCGGGGAACACATTTTCTTCCTGCATCTCTGCCTCTTGTTTCATGAAGTCAAGTACGTTTGTAATTACTTCTCTGCTCTGACTAAGTAATACCTTGCCATTTAACTTTGAAAACGTAGGAGTCGTGGTTAAAAAAAATAAAATAAATAAAATGAACACTATTTACTGCCCATTTTGAATACAAGCATATGCGGAACACTTTCGATACAGACTGTTTGCTCGCTGCGACTTTAAGTAAGCAAAGTATCATATAACAAACTCCGATAAGCTAGGCTCGGTAGCTGGGTTGGCGGTCAGGATCACGATTCCAGAAGTTTTGCACCGGCAATAGTGCTGCCGTTTGCCTCGCTCGTCTATGCGCTTGGGATATACAGTAATTTTGAAATAACACTTTCATTGCCCTTCACCACTATATTATTTTGTTGCATATTCCCGCGTGTGGATCACTGTCTGAATATTATCTAAGGCTGAAATGTTTTCTCAACATATTTTCTAAACGCTGATTGAGTTAACAGTCCAACAAGTTTTTACTGTACATTCTGAGATTGTTCAAAATCAAAGGTGAAATGTGTGGAACAGAATTATGCTATCATGTCCATGTTAAACCTAAATGCAATTTTTCAGTGATTATTTTGATATATATATAGAGCTATAGGGAAATAGGAATAACTAAACTTTTGATCAATGTTGTATATAATATTTTATCCATAGAATATCATGCACTTGTTCCGATAAATTTTATCAAACTTAAATAGAAGCAGTTTGTATGAAGACTATGTTTGTACCTGTAGTCGAGGTTCTGATCCTGGTTCCATTATGTCCATCCGAGAGCTACAGCAGGATTAAATAGAAGGAGAAATCCTGGTGTTACTATATGAGTAGAGGACAAGTCACTTGGTAACGTATTGGATCTATTACAATTGAGCTAAGTAATGTCATTAGGAGCCCACACTAGTAGACTCCCAAAATGTATTCAATCGAGACTCAGTGTATAAATAGTGCGCATTTCCTTAGGTCATGTCCTCACATAGACATTGCGTCAAATCCACGTCGTTCGAAGTAAGAAGCGGGCGCGTAAACAGTGTTCCTAACGAAAGAGCATTGTGGTGCAGAAATTTTATTCTCTTAAAAAAGTACCTGTGAACCGCGGAGGCGCGTACAATTTCAACAAATGAAAAATAATTATCGTGGCGCATTTGAAGAGTGACGCGTGTAAAGTGTTTTGAGACCGAAACGTATATCGCGAGACAAAAGCAACAATGAAATTCGCGAACATATATGTGTTAGAAACCTCATCAATAGCAACCTCCAACAGCTGCTACGGCTAAGCTCCTTTAATCCTTCAAGTGTTGCTTGGATTTCAATATTTCTACCCCAAAATAAATAAGTATTTTGTAAACAAATTACACTAACGGGCTCAAGGGCCGTTGCACCGTGATCTGCATCCGTTGAGGAGCAAACTTGCTACTTCCCTTCACTTCCCAACCTCGTTTTCACCGGCCATTCGGCAAACCCCATATTCCCGTCAGTACGTGGTTAAATTCTACCACACCACCGTGCTGCCCTCAGCCTGCCAACTGATCGTGTCGTATCATCAAATTGGGTTGCAGAAAGAGAACTAGGCAGAATAGGGAGTAAAGGAAAATAATAACAATATTCCTGGAATATTGGTTTAGAATGAAGAATGTAGAAGAGAATAGCTTTTTGAAATATTGTCTAGTAGCCCAAGAGAAAGTGAGAGGAAGAAACACCTGTGTTAAGAGAATTAACGAAATCTTGGAAAATATCTGTCTACGTATGGTGTGGCAGGTTGGAGAGAGCAACGGAATGGGATTTTGGAAAGAAGTTAAACAAATAATTGATGATATTAGCTAGTTTCAGCAAGCCATGAGGGCATACAAGAAGTTAAAGAAAATATGGGGGTAGATAGAACTATGTAGATAAAGCTGACAAGAGTATAAGGGAAGGATCTGTATGGGCCCGAATAGGGGTAGTGAATTGTGCCTAGGTCTTCCGGGAAGGCCGCGTCTTGGCTGAACTTCTTGCCGACGTTTCGCCTCACTATGTGGGGCTTCATCAGGGCTTGTCCTCTCTCCACGACAGTTCACCTGGCTATTATCGAGAACAAGGCCTGATGAAGCTCCACACAGCAAGGCGAAACGTCGGCAAGAAATTCAGCCAAGACAATGGACACGCAAGTGGTAGGGGAGTTGAAAGGATCAAGAGAAGGTTTAAATATAGATGAATACCCGATATGTGGATTACAAGTAAGGTATTAGCATATAGTTCTGGAATTTGAAGAAACTAAACAAATGAGAGCAAAACTACGGATGCCGAAGTGGACTAATTTATCAATAAAGATAGTTGGGGGAAATTTGGTACTTATGGAAGCTAGGCACGAAATATTAAGAGTCTGGGGATTATCTAAGCAATGTTAAAAGAAAACGTTTGAAGAAAATAAATGAAAATGGGCATCTTCATAAGAAATGGCTTGTGCTACTACACGTAAACCTTCTAATAACGCATAATTAGAATATCAACCAGCTAATATTACTGTATAGATAGGATAGAAAAATAAACATTGATATAAAGGCCATCTATTGATGTAAGTTATTCTGATAGTTAAATAACCGCAAGGTTGTAGCTATTCGGGGCAATTATTAACACAGCAACTCGGGAGGAGTCACTAGTATTTAGTGTTGCTGTATTTTCTTTGTATCGTCAAAAGATTGTAAAATGATATTAGAGAGCCAAATGTATTATTAAGTGGAAATATTATTGATGAAGTTTCTTTCCTTCAAGTGTTTGAGTAACCTGGAATATTTCCTCAGTGCAATAAATCAGCATCATGAATAATTAGCATCTATATAGTTTTATTCTGTGCTCCGTTTCTTACACCGAGATCACTGACATTTGTTCCTTCCGGCAGGCAGAATCAATGTTTCTCCGCTGAGGAAAATTTAAAATCTAGCTAGAGTAAATTTAAAAACAGCTAATTACTAATCCACGGAGAAGGCAGATTAAGCAGAAACCAGTCAAGAGGAACTCAAATAGGAACGATATCTGCACGTCGCCACACATCTATTCACTACCTGTCAAACAACGCTTGGCTTTGCTGTGCGTCGGACAGTTAGTTATGAAGCTACAACCGCCCGGAGCCAATTAGATACCCTCTCTGGCGTCGATCTCTACACAAGATTTTCAGAAACCGAAGTCAAGTATTATTCAATCTCTGATTGCTCGAAAGTTGAAACCTGCACAAATAGCCGTCAATCTAAGGACGTATATTGTAAGTTGATACAGTACTCAACAAAAGAAATGTGAGAAAGCGGACGACATTGAAGGAACAATTTTACCAGGCTGCCCAACTGCATTTGACGTGTGTAGACATCTACGTGTGTGTGTGTGTGTAGACGTGTGCGTTAAGAGATCTGTTGAAGTCAGCAGGCTATTTCAAAGTAAATCTTCGCTCTCGGAGTATTCGTCACACCACAGATGATTTGAATAATAAAGTGGGCAACTAAGTTGTTCAAGGAGAACGTGTCTCGTTCTTTGCCTTGTGAAATGGTGTCTGAAGATTAGGTTCAATTGTCTGGTGTCAAAGGAATACAACACAAAAGCTCTAAAGTTCGTAAGCAGATACTTTAAATATTTTCTTAGTTTTTTTTTAAACGTAAAAGGTGGGTCATTTTTGGTAGTGTTTAACGCCCGCTTTTACTGCTCTGGCACCGCAGGCGATGACACTGATGATACATGAAAATGGAGCCCCGGTGGAATGAGATGGTGGAGGAACCCAGAGAAAACTCGCCCCTGCGCCGCTTTGTCCACCACAAATCTCACATGCGGTCGCTTGGGATCGAATCCGGGCCGTCTAGATGAGAGGCGAATGGTCTAACCACTCGGCCACGGCGCGGCCGTGGACCATTTTGATGGCACAAATTTCGTAATGCATATTTCTGAGCAAAGAAAACCATGTTTATTAAATACTAAAGGGATCATCGTATCGAATGGATACTGAGCTGAAAGAAAACATCCGAAGGGACATGAGTCCATTTTAAACAAAGCAATGATCTTCTTTAAATAATATTCAAACTTAATTTCTAAATCTGATATAGATATTGCAAAAGAGTTTGTACTCCCCAATTTATTAGAAATTGAACGTAAACTTCCATAGATACCAATACATACTGCGCCAGTTATGGTCTCTATGACTTGAGGCTTGAATGTTCTCATCAAGCTGGTGACCATCTGAACATAGTGATATACTCTCATATTTTGGTTCAGTCTGTTACACTTAGTATTTAATAAAGGTCTTCCTTGCCAAGAAATACTCGTAAGAAATGAGTTCCACCAATGTGACTATCTGTTTCAAAACTAAATGATTGTTACGTCGTCTATTACCCATATATTTGCTAGACTCCGATAAAAAAAAAGAAGAAAGATATTCAGTTTATTTTTCGTAATCGGCTTACCCTACCCGTATGTAGGACGACACCCTCCTAGGTCTTACAAGAGTGTGAATGGGGTAAGAAGCCTATCGGGGAGCCAACGGCACGTAAACTTGGGGAGATCCATAGTGATCCCCGACAGCCCAAGAGAGCTGTCTCAGCTGATAAGAGGTGTATTTGCCTCTCTGCCAATAGATTCATGCTACGTAAGCAATGACGTCATCCTTGTTGCAAGATGTAACATACATTCCTCAGTGCAGTTCCAGTTGATGCCGAGTAATCCTAATGCAATTGTAAATATAAACAATAATAGTGACTTGGACTATAGAAGCAACGATGAAGATGATTTTGGAGAAGAGTCCCTATCTAGCGATTGAGAGGTTTGGTGCTGCAGCCGTGGACAGAAGTGGCAATATGAAATGCAAGCGAAATGGATGATAGGTAAGGGATGGCGGAGCAATTGGTGAAATGTCCACCACTAATCCCCGTGCGGGCGCTTAAAAATGAACCCAGCCGCTTAGGAGGGAGGCGAGCGTTCTAACCACCCAGCCACGGCGCTGCCATAGATATTAAATTACGTTTAGCAGGGATAAGCGTTTATCGCAATACCCGAATAAACATTTACCAAATGGGCGCGTTAGTTTTAAGTAATTATCTCTTACTACACTATCCAAGAACCCATGCACCGATACAAGTTACATCTGACCTGATTAATATAAACACTGAGCACTAACCATCAGAATGAGCGAGTTAAATGAGTGACGAAGACTGAACTCTAAATGTACGAGGCACGTCGATACACGCCATTTTGCTTCATTAAGCTACGCCTTCCAATTTAGGACTTTCTGGCCAGATTTAGAACGTTCTCTCGTAATACTGATACATTATTCTTTCCCCTGGCAGGTAATTCTCAGAACACCAATAAGATGCAATGGCAGGTAATTCTCAGAACACCAAATCTATACGCATTTGTCAGGAATTTACATACACAACTGGGTTACAATAGGATTAATTGTTTTTCACACAAGCCGTGTGTAGAACAGGAGTTAGATGGGTAGAATCACACTGAAAAATTCAATACCATAGCCGGGATTTGAACCATGGAACTACCGATCTCTAGCCGGTTGCTCTACCACTGAGCTACCATGGTAACACGCCGGCATAGCATTGAATTTCTCAACTGACTCGCATGTTTCCCGGTAAACCAAAAGAGGTTCTCAAATTATTTTGAAATGACAACCTCAATGGCGACCAACAATGCTGTAAGTACTTAAGTCCCTGGATTCATAATATAGCCAACTATTATGATAAGCCGTGTGTAGAACAGGAGTTGGATGGGTAGAGTTACTTTGAACTTCCTTAATAACTAATACCAAATTACATCCCATCTATGAAAATGTTAAATTTTCCTTCTCAGTTTCGAAACTTTAGGCAAAATATTTCATGAATCATTAAATAAACTTATTATATAAGTACAAATATTTAAATTGTTACAAAAGTATATATTTATTCTTTTTTCTTTTATTCAAATTATTACATTATTATCCTATACTGTCATTTCTTATATATCACTTCATTTTATTTGTATCTATTGTTGAGGAGTTTAATTCCAAATCACACTCATTCCAAAAATAAATATTTACAAGAAAGAGGAAAAACCTAATTTCTCAATTGTTTTTGTAATATTTCCTCATTATCCTTTAACGTAAGGCATAACAATACACTACTTTAAGCTAAATTTTCTATTTTGGATTTTTACCACAGTTATAAAATAATGTAGATAGTATGATTTAAGAGGACATGCTTCAAATACGGTATAAAAGCTATGCATTCAGTGAATTCTGTTATGCAAATCTTCATAAAAGCATTGAGAAGGAAAGAATGATATAAAATTGGGATGTGCTATTTCATAATATATTCCACAGATTTACCATTAGGTCGTCTCCTTAGCATGGTAGTAGCAATGATGCTTGCCAAGCGGGAGACCTAGGTTCGATTCCCAGTACCGGGGTGGGGATTTTTCCTTCACTGGAAGACCTGGACCGGCGTGCACTCGGCTTCGTGAGACTCCTGGGGGGACCAATAGCTACTTGATGAAGAAGTAGCTGCTCCAGGTCATGAGTACCGCATTAACTGGCCGGGGAGATTCGAGGTGCTGCCACGTCTCACCCTCCAATACTTGACGTCTGTCATAGACCGAGATGGGGGACGCAGCGGCCGGGCGGTAGGCCAAAGTTCCTTGTGCGCTGTTGTACTATGGAGTTATTATTATGTACAATTTAGTTTAATATTAATAAAAGCAAATTTCTTTGTTATTGAACTACTTTTCTCAAGCGGGAAGTGACGTTCCATTTCATCTCGCTTGTTTTTACTGAAGGTTGTACAAAGCGAACACAATTTCATTTGTTTCACATACGTTGATTAGTATGTCGTAGATAAAAGAATAACCTTTTGTAAGGAAGTTGTTTGTGTAACTGCTAGAGAAAGTCATGTAAATGGAACACATGAAAGTTTTGTTACAAGGGTTTTAAATTAATCAACGAACGAAACAAAATTACATATAAGGAATTGAAAGAATTAAGATATCACAATTTCATACAAATAAAAAATCAATTCCGTTTTAGCATTGACATTTTGCATAAGGCGGTGCTTTCTTGTGCTCTTTTAACAGTTATCAAATTAAGACCAAATGTGTAACTCGATCCTCTGCCGCAAAACAAAAACTGGAGATCCTGAAATTAAATTTCATAACAGCAGAAATATGCCGCTGGCGTACTCGTAGCTCGTGAGTGGCAGTGTAACAAATTACTTAAAGCTGTATGGGGGGATGCTGTAAAAGAACGCAAAAGTGGAAAATATAAGGAAAACGTCAAGGAAAAAGAAAGAAGCACAAAATGAGCAATGCTTTAGGTGAATGCGCGGGGAAGAAGATAACAGAAGAGATTTTCATCGTGCCAATATTGCACAAAAGTCTAAATGGAATCTGTGAGTAATGAAAAATACTAAAAATATTGTAAATGGAACCAATGTTTTGTTTTGTTATTTAAAGTTTGAATTTTGGGCGAAAATTCTTTCTTTGGAACTAGTTAGTAGGAGGTCAATTTGATTGGCTGGTAGAGGCTGAATTGAGTAAAACAAAACAAAGGCCCTTCCTGCCAAAAAAATAATTTTTGCCCACAATTCAAACTTTTAAGAAAAAAACAAAACACTGGTTATTACTAACAATACTCTTAGTATATTTTTACTTTCTCTATACGTACTATGTACAGATTTCACTGGAAATACATGTTTTGAGACCACATGAGTCCAAAAAAAGCATTTTTAGAAAAATGTCCGTGTGTCTTTCTGTGTGTATGTGTGTATCTGTGTGTCTGTGGGCAGCATAGCTCAAAAACGAAAAGACCGTTAAATACCAAACTTGGCATTTAGGTTCAGTATCTTCCAAGGATGCGACACGAAGATTTTTAAGAATATCCCCCCACCCCCAGCCAGCCTTCACGTGGAAAAATTTTTGAAAATTTTGATGTTCTAAAAAATAGCTCTAACGATTTTGATAAAAATATCATATATTAAAGATATATACTTCACAAATAATATGTATATCTTGAATTTTCTGGGAATAGTCTCTGAAGACTACTTTATTCTGGATGAATTTTAGTAATTTTGTGTAACTGGTAAACCGTAAGAGATAGACGAAAACTTACCACACAAAAAATGTGGAGCACATTAAAACACACAATGTATATTACATACATTTTTTTTCATGGAGTTGATCGTTTTTTTAGACTTTCCTTGTTTTTTGTTTCAGCCTTAAAAATCGTATACTTTTCTCATACAGGAATTTGACAACTCTTGTCCATACAAACAAGGAACTTCAGTCTCGTAGCAACCATCTTTTGCTACACTTTAATCCATGTTACTCCTTTATTTTTCTTCTACTTACAGTGAAGCAAGTAAGACTATTTCTGCTAATTTTAGCTAACTTAGCAGGAAGTAAATAGAAGCATAACCTTTTTAACAAAAATTTGTTGCAGAGATATAGAGAAAGTGACGTGAATGGATTACATCAGATTTTTATTACTCGCAGATCCCATTTTTAAAATCTAGAATATAATGAAAAGCTATATAGGTATGGGAGTCCCAAATGTTGCTGCGCCAAGTGATACTTTTTTATGGCTGTTTTTGAGATCTGTACAAAGTTAACTTGATGACAATACCCAAGGTTATGTGATCTTGTTACACAAGATGTTTTAGTATTAACGTTACGGTGGCCGAGAAGTTAAGAAGCCCTTGTTTCCACTCATAAGTTCCTAGAAGTAAATCTCATATTTTGTTTGTCATCTTTGCTGATCCCCGTGGCCGCACTCGCTAAAACTGCCTAGCTTTGGTGCTTCGTGGCGCAGGGGATCAAGGGTGTGAGTCCCGCCTTAGGCATGGGTGTTTGTGTGCTTGGAAATGTGCATGTGAATTTGTAAGTAAAAAGAAAAGGTTAAACAAATAGGACAACAAAGTAAATTTAGAGTAAACGGAAAAAGAGAAAAAAGAAATATATATTTTAGGTATATATGGCATTACCATGGTGATAAGACTGGCATTACCATGGTGATAAGATGAAGGATAAGTAGTCATGGTCCTGAATTAATTGTTATTTATGATCCAAAGCTAAAATTCGAGTTTGTTTTTTGTTGTTTCTTTTTCCCTGAGGTCGGAATAAGATTGATTCGAATGTATGTGTGTCATACACTATTGCTTTATTTAGCACGTATGCCCAATGCACATAGTAGGTACAGAATGAGTGTAAAAAAAAAAAAAAGAAAAAGAAATATCGATACTGAGATTTCACATAAAAAAAACATTTTTTTTGAGAACGGTCAGTGTGTGTGTGTGTTTGCGGACAGCATAATTCAAAATGGAAAATTCCGTGAAATACCAAACATGGTAAAATTAAAATAAGAAATATTTTAGATACATTACTTTGTGCAGATGATCAGATAGTGGATGGTTTACAGAAGTATCTGTACAAGTTAAACAATATTATAATGAATTAAAATTGTTATATATTAATCAAGAAACCTAGCCTGAGCACTTAAAGGTTCAGATTCCTTGAAGAAAAACCCATCGAACAGCAGATGTTTTTAAACCCTGGAATGTGATATCTACTATTTTTAAAAATATATTTTTAATAAACTTAGTAAATAACTATAACTGGAATGCTGGAATTCGGTGTTCCAAAACGACAGTCCGGAACTGACTTGCAGTTATATTAACTTTGGCCATGGAAACCTATGTTCCTTATTAACACCATTTAACTTTACATGTGGAAGAATTAGGAGAACGTAAAAACCACTATAACAGAAACTAAATTGAAATTTTCAAAGAGCTCACATATAACTGTGTGGTTCGAGTTTCGGGTTTTATCTAGCAGAGAAGAAAATATTTTAGGGGTTACCGAAAGAATATTTTTGACAATTCTGCACAGTTGTACATTCTTGAATGCAAATAGAAATTAATATGAGTATTAGAAATAGTTAAAGGTTAAAATATGTACATTTAGAAATGATTGAAAAAACCAAATAAGTAAACAGCATTGCATGCCCAAGGTATACGAATTATAGGCCAAAATGAGAAAGCAATGTTGGTAGACCAAAAATAAAAGATGAATTTTGATTAAAAACCTGAGACTTGAGACCGTAACGAGGTTTAAAAGGCTTAACCCGTGAATATTGATAATGATGTCGAGGTCTGTAAACTTGATATTCTTACAAGAATTGCTTGGTAATATTTACCAACGTCTTTGTTGGCCTTGACATAAAGCAATTTTGTCACAATTATAAAGATATCTTTAAAATATGCCCACAACAACACTGATTATAATAAAATTAATTTGTACGTTGCACCATTAAAGAAGCCAGTTATTGCCTTTTGGTACTGTTCGATAGACTTTATGGCAGCATTTCTGTTACCCTCTTCGCTACTTTTTCTGGTTCCTCAGATGAAATCAAATTATCTGCATATATATCATCTATATAAGCCTCTGGGACAATAATCTGCCAGAAAATATGGAGTGATTTAATTTTATATTCCTCCGGCATAATGTTCTCATATAAATGTCATTCAACGTTAAAAACGCTTATTTTACGTTCGACTAAAAGCAAAACATTAAAGGACTGTAAAGTCCATCGGGGTTTGTTAAGTATTAACTCAATCAAACTTCAAGAAAAACCCAACGCTAAATTAATCTTTGGGACAGTGTAATATGAATTCGTTATGTATGTCCTACTAACAGTGTAGTTATACATGCATTTATTATAACATGTTAGCATTGTTTGTTATTAAGCTATTGCAGTTCTTCGAATGCGAAGTACGTTCATTCTATTCTGTAATATCACACTGAACTACCTCTAGTGTAAGGAATCAGAAGCTTCTATTTGAGGTATCAACCACGAGATGTCTCTGCACCGGCGCCATGCCCATTATTGATCCAAAGTCTGAATCCACACTTGCGATTTTAATGCACCATTCTGCCATCTAGCGGTCACTCCAAGAAACAGTTAGATACAGCCAACAGCGCCAGATGGCAATAAGCTAAAGGCACTTACCTGAAACAGAACCAAAAAAAAAAAAAGCATTAAACTTGCTAATACATGAAAACATGCAGTATAAGAGTAAATACACGTTGCAGTAAAATACACAGTAAATACACTAAGCTTTCTTTTAAGTAAGTACCAAAAATATAGTTATATAGACATACATACAGCTAGCTCAGTGGTATAACAATATAACAGGTTTATAATGCCCCATGCATGTAATAAACCTATACAAATATTACTTAATTGAAAAATATAAATTTAATAACACAGAGACAAAAAGAAAGTCACATGCTGCCTCTGCGATAATAGTTCCAATTCAATTCAGGGGTGGGAAAATTCTTCTGTAATTAGAATCTTTTCATATCTTTCAGTAGTCCGAATACGCATGGAAATGAATACGCATGTGTTTCAAGAAAGAGATAAATATAACCTAGTGATTAAAAATTTAAATGTGTTATTTACACATGGGTTTCTGGATCCATTCATCAGTAAACTATTCTTATATTAGCTTATTCTTATTTTTTGTATTTACTTCATTTTAATCGATATTAGCATTTACAAAAAGTATCTCCTGCATACAAGGATATTAGTTAAATAGCCAACTATTTTAAGGGTGGCCCCATAGGAGATTCTTTGAAACTTCGTTCTCAATAGCCTTCTTTCCTCTTGGGAAAATTAACTATCTAAAAATTCTAATCAATAACAAAGGTAATTAGAAAATGGATGACACCTCAAAAATGTTATTTACCAAATTTGTTTCGCCCAAACTATTATATTTACATTGTTATGTAGCAACGTTTCATCTATATCTTACGCTCTAACAATAGGGCAAAAGTCGTTTAGAAAAGAAAGCCATTCCATGAAAAATCAAGATATATACATACCATGAAACATGCTACTTTTCGTTGCAAAGAGTAATTTGAGCAAGAAGATTTCCTTGAAAATTATGGAGTTAGATCATTGGTGATTCTGAATTTTAATTTCATGTTTGTTATTTAACCACGTTTTCTTTTTAATGTCTCTACACGTACTATGTACATAGTGTATAGAGAAGGTATTTCAATCCACCCAAAAATTCAATACCGAGATTTCACTGGAAATCTAGGTTTTAGAGTCCCCTGTGTCCAAAAAAAAAAAGTATTTTTTAGAAAAAAAGTCTGTGTCCGGGTGTCTGTGAACTCAGAAACGAAAACTCGATAAAATACTAAACTTGGTATTTAAATTTAGTATCTTCCAGGGATCGGACACGAATATTTTGGTAAAAAACCCCAACCCCTAACTGCTTTTTACATGGAAAAAATCTCGAAAATGTTGATTTTCTCAAAAATGGCTAACGATTTTGATTAAAAGTTCATATATTAAAGATATTTACCTAACAAATAAAGGGTATATTTTGAATTTTCTAAGAATAGTCTCTGAAGACTACTTTATTCTGGATGAATTTTACGGAATTTTGCGTAATTGCAAAACCACAAAAAATGTAGAGCACATTAAAATAAACAACTTATGTTACATATATTTTTTCGTGGAATTGATAGTTTTTAAGATATTCCTTTTTTTTTGTTTCAGCTTTGAAATACTTATACTTTTCTAATGCAGGAATTTGTCAACTCCTGTCCATGCCAACAAAGGAACTTCAGCCAAATAGCAACCAGCTTTTGATTAACTCTTTAACCTATGGTACTCCCTTATTTCGCTTCTACTTACAAGGAAGCAAGCAATAAGATTATTTCTGCTAATTTTTCTCGATTAGGATGATGTAAATAGAAGCATAACAATAAGTTGCTGCAGAGATGTAGAGAAAGTCATGTGAATGGAACATCAGATTTTTTACCTTATCTAGCTCACAGGCGTACGCTTGCAAGCACACACAAACACACTAGCGGATTCTTTTATAAACTGCTTAAGGGAGCCAAACAAATGAATTGGTTTTAAAAAACTTATTAATTGAATATAATACCTTTTTTTTCATTCTTCAACGAAATACAATTACAATAACTTGTTATTCCGTTTACTTTATGTAAATCAGAATAAGCATTTGTAAAAAAAGTTTTATTATACATCTCCTTGTACGTAGAATGACAATGCGGGAAATACAGTAGATTTAAGCTAAAGTTAAATATTTTAAGGGCAAGTTACTAATCGATGCCTTTGCAATTCCATTAGCTTCGTAAGACGAGAAAGAGAAAAATCGAATAATGAATTTCCACTTGACAAATGTATGGGACATAAAATGTGTGCTTTAACGAGATTTGCATTTTTTGAGCAGTATCTACCATTATGCCTAATTGTTATGGTTTAACAACGATACACAGGTCGTTTATAATGTAGATAGTGCAATCAGATACTCGCAGAAAATTCAAAATATACATTTCATTTGTTATAAAAAGCTATTCAGGGAATTATATTTTAATTATGCTCATTATATACGAGTCAAACACAAAGTTAAATTGTTTAAAGTTTGTCCGTATAAAGGATAATGTTGGAAGGGAGATTTTTTTCACTTTCCCGGAAAATACTGCACTTAAATACCAAGTTTGGTATTTAATCGACTTTTCGTTTTTGAGCTATACTGTTCATAGACACATACGCACACACATATGCTGTCGCGATTATGATTCTACGACGTAGGAGATAGCTATTTGAGGGTGGAAAAAGGAAGGCAGATGGTAGAGCAATGATAGCTACGGGACTTAAATTAAGCTAATATATTAAGAAGGATTAAACAATGTGTTGGTTATGCATGTTTGGTTTTCAAAGGTGGGGGATGGCAAACTATTATATTAATCCTGGCCAATATCGTTCTAATTTTGTGGTTACTAACATAAATCCTTACCTTAAGAAATATGTCATGGTGTGTCTAGGCGAGGTGAGAGATGAAGAGGTCAAAGTGGTGGCCGGTTGAGCCCGGAGCGACGCCTCAAGACGCAGACAAGCAAAATAGAGGTTCCCCGTCGGTCAAAGACAATAGCCCCGGAGGACGGGTCTGCCGTCCCTTAAATAGATTTAGTGCCGTCCCCGGAAGGGCATTCCAACATGGTGGCCGTTCTCCTAATATGGAGAACCAACGCCCTGATAGTGGGTAGATTTAGCCAATCAGCATCGAATGCTTAAATGTTCTAGAATCTCCTGTGTGACGCCAAAGTGCGAATGTGCACGTAAACGGACGGAAGTTGGTGGCATCAAAAGCCCACTGGGAGTGCCATCGGAAGAGGCTAGTCGCTTCCATCCTGTTACTTCATCAGCTTATAACAAAGCTTGTATTTTCCTAAGAATATATGAGCTCAAATCCCAATTAATTCAGATTAATTCGTAATTACTAAAACAGTACTAGAACATAATAAATTAAACTCTCGCCAATGACACATGCGACAATACAATATATAGCTTTATTCATATTGACTCTTAAAGTATTCGATCAGCACACTTTCAAATTAGAATGTTGTGTTTCAGTTCTATTATAAGAGTAAAATACCTCAGTTTGGTTGCAAATAATAAATAATGATATCTATATATCTAACTTTCAGGTCAAAACTTAACAGTCAATCTCGTATGGAATGTTTGGGTAGAATACAACTCTTCCCCTACTTATTATACGCAGTAGATAATGTGAGGAAACATAAATAAACCAAAATTTGCTAATGTGTTTTTTGTTGTTGTTGTTTGTTTAGTGGTTCCAAAATATTGGCACTTTCTCTTAATAATGGTGATGATAATAATATCAATAACTTATATGTATCTTGAAATTTTGGGAATAGCTTCTGAAGTCCTCCTCATTGTGGCCGATTGTTGCAATTTGGTAAACCGAAACCGATCTCGATAAAGGACAATAAAGCACACAAATTATGCCAGATTTTTGTGGAGTTAACCATTTGAGATATTCTTTGTTGGTCTAAATTTCCCAACACTTATACTTTTCTGAAATGGGAAATTTATATTACTTTTTTATCCGAGTCATACAGTGAAAATAGAATTTCAAGGCCATAACAAGCGCTCTTAAAATAGTTTAGTATCGTTTTATCCCATTATATTCGTTATCTCCCTTGCATCTAAAAGCAAATATGAAATAAAATAATTTCTGCCAATGTTTATCAAGATTGGCATAAAATAACTGAAGAATAAGCTTTGTTGCAGAATAGGCAGAAAAAGTAATGTGAATATATCGCATTAGATTGTGCAAGGCAAATTCCTGATAAATGACACATTGTGTAATCAGGAAAAACCCCATCTACATTAATCAATCATATTACAGCATAAATAGTAGGGCAATGAACTTAGAAGTCATGTCTCTACATCCCAAATTTTCAATGTTATGTATTAATGGCCTTGAATTTAGGATATTTAACACTGACAAGCATTTATAGTACCAAAGTAATTGGATGCCTTAGTTCTTGAAGTGCATAAATACGACTGGCAGTGATTAGGTAACTTCTCTGGCTTGTCTGTGCGGCATATAGTGAATCCTCAAGGGGCAGATGTTTGCTCGTTCTGAGAGATAAATCTAGGCAACGAGCTCTCTAGAAATTACAAAAATCTGTTGTATTCCATTCACATGGCTTTCCCTACACCTTTGCAACAAATTATTGTTAAAAAAGCTTATGCTTCTAATTACTTCATGCTAATCGAGAAAAATTAGCAGAAATAGGCTTATCACTTGTTTCCTTGTAAGGAGAGAAATAAGGGAGTACCATAGGTTAGAGTAATAGTAAAAGCTGGTTGCTATGCGACTGAAATTCCTTTGTTTGTATAAACAGGAGTTGACATATTCATATATTAGAAAAGTATCTTTATCAAAGCTGAAACAAAAAATAAAGAATATCTAAAAAAACGATCAAATCCACGAAAAAAATGTATATAACATAAATCGTGTTTTAACGTGCAGTAAGTTTTTGTCTGTCTCTTACGGTTTAGCAGTTGTGCAAAATTCCGTAAAATTCATCCAGAATAAAGTAGTCTTCATAGGCTATTGCCAGAAAATTCAAGATATACATTTTATATACATATATTTATTTTATTAATATATGACATTTTAATAAAAATCGTTAGTTTCATTTTTAAGAAAATCAAAATTTTGGAAAAAAAATCCATGTAAAGGGTAGTTGGAGGTGGGGCATTTTCTTGAACATCTTTATGTCGTATCCTTGGAAGATACCAAACTTAAATACCAAGTTGGGTATTCAACGGTGTTTTCGTTTTTGAGCTATGCTGCTCACAGTCACACACACACACTCACATTTTTCTAAAAATTGTTTTTTTTTTTTTTTGGATTCAGGGACTCTCAAAAATGTATTTCTGGTGAAATCTCGGTATTGAATTTTTGGGTGCATTACAATATCTTCTCTACACACTATGTAAATAGTACGTATAGAGATAGTAAAAATGGGCTGAAGAACTGTTTTGAAAAAGTGGTATGGAAACTGGTAGAAGTGAACTGTTTCATAAGGGGTTTTCTTTTACCAAAGTGTTGAATATGCTCGTTTTATCACTTTTTCAGGTGCTTATGTATAGTAAGGAGCGAAGCTAATTATTGCATTCCACCCAAAAACACACACACGCACACTAGATAACATGTTTCAATGTTTTTGTCCGAAATTGCGTGAAAGTCGACCACTCAATAAAATGTGCGCGCATTGTACTAAATTCGATATGAAGATCTTCAACTGGGTGAGCTCCAGTTCAAGATAATAAAATTGCTATTACAATTATAGATGCCACAAAGGATGCACCTGCTACGCGGCTCTGTGCTACAGTTGTTGTAGGCCACTCCGTTAGATTCAGCCTAATTTCTAACTACTAATCTTATACATTTGCATTTTCTGATATGATGCCAAATTTACAACACAACCTTTTACAATCTTCAACATAATGGCAAAACGTTCAAGTTGTCATTCCCACTAGACAACTAAAACACCGAAAACTTATTTTGTTTCCCCCGACATGTTTCAGCAACTGAGGAATCGGTTCAGCCCTCAGCTTTACCGGTCACGGGTGTATCCATCATTTATATTTACTCCTACTATACCAATAGAAGTACTGTATTCCATCCGAAAATCCCGGGCAAAAATTAACCGCAAACATTTATGCTTTTGAGGACCGCTGAATAAATTAGAAAACCCTGAGGTGCTCCATTCACATGACTTTCTTTACATCTCTGCAACAGATTATTGTTAAAAAAAAACTTTTCTTCAATCTATTTAATACTAAAATATTAGCAGAAACTGTTTTATTACTTTGTTCCTTAATAACTAGAAGAGAAATAAGGGGATACATTAGGCTAAACCGACATTCAAATGTTTTAAAATGTGGTTGCTATGACGACGTTTCTTTACGTGGTAAGGAGTTGACAAGTTTCCGTCTGAAAAAAAGTGTAAGTATTTTAAAACTGAACTCAATAACAAGGAATATCCCAAAAACGGCTAACTCCACGAAAAAAATGTAAGGACATAAATTATGTGCTTTGTCGTGATCTACATTTTGTCTATCTATTACGGTTTATCAGTTATGCAAAATTCATTAAATCTCATCCAGAATAAAGAAGTCTTAGGCTATTTCTAGAAAATTCAAAATATACCTTTAATTTGGCATGTACATATCTTAAATATAAGAGATTTTAATCAAGATATTAGAGCCATTTTTTGAGAAAATCAAAATTTTCGAAATTGTTTCTATGTAAAGGTATACCAAGTTTGGTATTTAACGGTCTTTTCGTTTTTAAGCTATGCTGTGCACAGACACATAGACAGACAGACAGACACACACACGAACGTTTTTCTAGAAATCCTTATTTTGGATTTAGGGGGTCCTAAAATATGTATGTCCGGTGAAATCTCGGTATCGAAATTTTGGATGGAATACAATACTTCATCTATATACTCTATACATAGTATGTGTAGAGAAAGTAACAAATACACATAGAGAGGCCAAATTGTTAGTGTATCGCTTGTTTGTGTGTTTGTCTGTGGTGTGTGTTCGTGCACTGCATAACTCAAAATGTTTTTTTAAATACCAAGTATGATGTTTATATGGCATTTTTTTCTAGCATTTTGATTTTCTCAAAAATGAGTAACCATTATGATTAAAACACTATCTCATATATCAAAGATTTTTTCATTACAAATGAAATGCATATCTTGAACTTTACGGGAATAATCTTACGTCTTCTTCATTCTGGACGACTTTGCATAGCTGGTACACCTTAAGACATAGACAAAATTATACTGCACAAAAAATGTAAACCTCGTAAAAGCATAAAATTGATATGCAGCTCATTTTATTTTTATGGAGTGCCCATTTCCATTATATTCCTTTCTTTAGTTTCTATTTTTTTCAATACTTATTCTTTTTCTGAAATGTAAAGTCATTATACACTTTTATTGGCGGGGGATGTAGGGATTCTATACATGCAAAGAGAGCCATCACATAACATCCAGATCTTAAAAGATTTGACTGTCGCGTTAGGCTAATGTATTCCCTTATATCCTTTGTACCCTACAAGGTAATATGTAATATAGCATGTACTATATATGTAAATGTTTATCTCGATTAGTATGAAACAGATATTAAAATGAGTTTTTGCAAGAATAGTTTGTTGTACAGAAGATAATGTGAATGTAATACGCTGATTTTCTCATTTATATTGTACTATTAAAGGTATGTTCATATTGAAATCTCTGACTGCAACATTTGATGTTTTCACTCTTTGAACTTTAGAGGTTACTGTAAGTTTTCGTCGTGTTTTGTTCATTCACACGCGCACCCTCACACCGTCAGCCTCTATGCAGAGTAGGGAGTAATCCTAATTAAAGAAAAATTACTATCTCCGTCAGGGAATCGAACCCGTTACCTCTGGGTAATAAATCGCTTGCTGACAACTCCACCACGGAGGTACTGATAAATTGATTTTTACTCAATGAGGGACATTCCGTTCACTCGAATTGATCTGTCTTCGTTAACAACATCCTCTATGTCATTCGGGAAGCGACACTGTGATTTTATATTAGTATATAATATTATCAGGTAAAATCAGTTTGTGTGTTCAGATACGTTTCTTAATAACAAAAGAAAGCTGCAACACTTTTACAGATAAATATCTGTTTTCATAGAAATAGGTTAGTGTATGTATTTGAAGGCATATTAAAGCAACTAAAATAAACAAAAATTGTGGCATTTTTTTGTGATATTTATATCTAGACATTTCCCCTTCTTTTTCACTTTTCAGCATCTCTTTCATCCACTTTTATCTGCATTTTCGAATAACAGACATTTTATTCCTCCTGTTTAATAGATTTTTAAACTTTTCTTGAATCAGAAGCCAAAACTTGATTATCACCATCCCTCCTTAAATTATGTAAGAAACAAATTGATTGGAACCAATTAATAAACTTTGTCACTCCAAACATTCATATTCAATATTTGCTAAACAAAAACCAGAAGAATCTAAACGAGATCATATATTTCATTAATAATAAAGCCCAGTATATTAAAATGTAATTGTAGTTTTTTGAAAGTTTTAAATATCTGAAGTACTTTGAATTACAATTGGTACATATCTCTTTTAATAAAAATCTGATAGGTTGTTACATCACATAACTTTCTTTACATCTCTGTAATAAATAATTGTTAAAAAGCTTATTCTTCTATCTACTTCATGCTAATCGAGATAAAAATTAGCAGAAATTGGCCTTATTACTTGGTCCCTTGTAAGTAGAAGGGAAAACATCTTATGAGTTACATGGTGCCATCTAGCTGTTTGGCAAACAAAGCCTTTATTCAAAAGATTAATCTCATATCTACATCATGCTAATTAAGATAAACATAAGCAGAGGTAATTAAGTAGAAGGGAAACAAACAAATACACAGGCTAAAGCGATAGTCTCGTCCTTTAAAAGCTGGTCGCTGTGTGATACAATTGAAATTCCAATCTCTCTGCTTTCCAGGAGTAAACAAACAAGAAAAGTTTATATGGCTAAAATTTCAACCAATTTTCTGGAATATCTCAAAAACTTAATTTTACAAAAACTAATGTATATGACATAAATTGTGTGTTTTAATGTGATTTACTTTTTTGTGTAGTTGCTGTTTGTATTTACATTACGGTTGCCAGTTATACAAAATGCATCCAGAATGAAGAGGTCTTCATAGGCTATTCCCAGAAAATCCAAGATATACATTTCGTTTGTCATAAAAATAATTATAAACATACGGTATTTTAATCAAAATCGTTAGAGCCGTTTTTGAGAAAATCAAAATGGTTTAAAATTTTTACCATTTAAAGGTTAGTTGGGCAGGGGGAGTTTTTCTTGAAAATCTTAGTATCGCATCCTCGAATCCTTGGAAGATACTAAACTTAAATATGAAGTTTGGTGTTTAACGGAATTTTCGATAGTCCTTGTTATTGGTTTCAGTTTTAAAATATTTAAACTTTTCTCATACAGGAACATTAACTCCTGGCCAGACATAAAAAAAAAACTGATTTCAATCTCATAGCAACCACATTTTAAAACGTGTGACTATCGATTTAGTCTAGTGTATTCCCTTATGTTCCCTATACTTAATAAGGAACTAAGTAATGAGATAGTTTTTGCTAGTGTTTATCTCGATTAGCATGAAGTGGTTAGTAGAATAAGCTTATAAACAATAATTTGTTACAAAGATATAGAGAAAGTCATGTGAATGGAACTTTACTTTTGGGTGGAATACAATACCTTCTCTATCATTCTACATACGGCCTAGAGAGAGTAGAAAGTGGACTTAAAGAGTCTCTCTGAAATAATCCATTCATTTAAAATGCTCTTTGTAGTAAAAGAGTTATTAAAGTAACAACAATTAACTAGAACACCAGTTGAGCATACTTTATGCCATTATGACTTTAAAATATTTTCTGCTGCATACATACATTTATATAGTGTTCAACGCCCACTTTTACCATAAATGCCAACGCAGGAGATGATGCTGATGTAAGAAGATGGAGTATCGATGGAATGCGATGGCGTGGAAAACCGGAGAAGCCGGAGAAAACCTTCCTGCACCACTTTGTCCACCACAAATCTCATATGCGGTCGCCTGGGATCGAACTCGGGCCGCATAGGTGAGAGACCAGTGGTCTAATACTCGGCCATGGCACGGCCTACGTGCATGCCATATATAACACACACTGTCCCAGAATTCGGCCGCACAAATTGGCAGGATTGTAGAGGGGTCCAAATCAAACAGTTTGAAATGGGGAATCTAAACTCTTTGCTACAGCATAACATGTATTACGGGTTAGCACTTCACTGATCAAACCGCAGTGGACCATGACGTAAGCACCTGGATTTTGGAGAGCGTAGATATAGTGCATTATTTAGCGTTGCATCAGGTAAAGATGTCGAGGGAGAGTAGGGTTCAAGATACACTTATTTTTATGTTCTCATTTTTTTGCATTTTATAATGTCATTCGTATTTTGCTGCGTTACACAATGACTTATTCGTACTGACAAATAAAAGAAACGTAATGTAAGATTACCATGTAGGTGTTTGGTTGCTCGTAGGTGCAAGGGGGAACGTTTCAATAACATTGTATCTAACATCTGAAGGGATACACTTCTCCGTACCCCCCGAAGGAGTTTCTAAAATACACATTGGCATGTTATGTACATTACATCTGTACGCATAGTTTGCAATTAACAAAACAATATTATCATGATATTTCAAATGAACTTCAAATGAAATAAAAATCCACAACTATCTGTGTTATAAAACAAGTACCTACATAAAACGAAAAAAGAACGACGTACTAGTCAGGAAAGTGAATTCTACTTTTTCATCTCTGCATGAAAGGCAAATAGAAAGTTACTTCGAGAAGTAATACAACATCCGAAGCACAAAATATACCAGGCTACCAGAGGAATTGTTCGATGTGACGACCTGCCACATATCTGCAGAGATTGCACTTACGAAGAAATGAGCCTCACACTCCGTCAAAAATTCCAGAAGTGTTTTGAACCTCACCACAAGAAGCTAAAGTTCGTGTTAATAACTGTTCATATGATCAACGAAAATCTGGTAAGCCAGATTCTTAAGCATGCGCAATACTACCACGGCATGAAAAAGCACGTGACCTCTGAATTTCGCAGCTTAGATTATCTTAGGATTTTATTCTATGTGCTCTCCGTTTCGCTCCTCGTTGGAACAGATTATTTTCTTACATATAATGTTTATACTTTTACTACATGAACAAAAGGTTTGACATAACTGTATGCTTTGGCGAGATCCACATTTACCGAGGTTATTACCCGAAAAGTCAACGTATACATTTCAGCTGTCATGGAAATGGCCTTGATATTTAAATGAAATCTGTTATAATCATTTTTAAGAAAATCAAATATTTTGAAAACTTTTTTCCATACTAAAAAATAGTTAGTGGTTTCACATCCTTTGAAGAGGCTGGACTTAAATGCCAATTTTGGAATGTTACTGATTTTCTGTGTTTGAGTTGTGCTGGTTAAAGACAAACACACCATAGGCACAAATGGATCATTTCCAAAAAGGTTTTGACAATTTAATAGTAAAATAAAAATCTTGCAATGAAATAGCCCAGATTTGAGCCACAGACATATAACTTACCGTGTTGCTACTCCAACCAACCAAGATACATGTAGAAATGTCATTAAGTGTATCAATTTAATTCATTTTACTTTCTCTAGCACGTATGTACAATGCACATAGTAGATAGAGAAGGTATTGTATTTCACCCAAAAATTTGATACCAAGACTTCACCGGAAATGCATGTTTTGAAACTCTCCATTCCCAAAAAAAAAAAAATGTTTTTTTCGAAACAAGTCAATATGTGTGTATGTGTATGTGCGTGTGTGTCTATGGGCAGAATTGCATTGAAAATTCCGTTAAGTACCAAACTTAGTTATATTCAGCATCTTCCAGGAATACACGAAGGTTTTCAAGAAATTACTGCAACCCCAACTATCCTTCACATGGAACATTTTTAGAAAACTTTGTTTTTCTTAAAAATGGCTCAAACGATTTTGATTAAACTGTCATATGTTTAAAATGTTTTCGTGATAAAGGAGAGCTATCTAATATTCTGTGGATAGCCTCTGAGGACCTCTTCATTTCTGGACGACTTCTATATAATTCGTAAGGTATACGAAATAGACAAAATCTTACTACATAAATAATATAGATCTCATTAAAATTCGCTGTCATATACATTTCTTCTGTAAAGTTAACCGTTTTCCATTTATTCCTTGTTATGGTATAAAGGAAAGTCAACTTTCGTTTCTTCACTTTTGATTTACTCCCGGGAATGCAAAAGAGAAACGAATTTTCATTGTATCACTTAGCGATGGCTTTTAAAAGATGTGACTTGGACCATCGCTTTAGCCTAGTGCATTCCCTTATTTCCCTCCTGCTACCAAGGAAGCAAGAAATAAAACCCTTTCTGCTAATGTTTATCTCGATTAGCATGACGTAGATAAAAGAATAATCTTTTGTAATGAAAGTTTGTTTCTGGAACGGCAAACTTTAAAAAAAAATTTGAAGTTACTTAATTGGAGTGTTCATTAGGAAGAGATACAGTATCAATCAAACTAAAGGACCTGAAGCAAAGGGCAAATTGAGCATTAAAGAAGAACCTCACAAGTTCAGAAGAGAACACATATGGAGACATAATCGTCAGAATTTCACTGTGTTTAGCTCGTCATTGGATTTTAGGCCGAATGACATTGCAGTCGAAGATACACCAAATTCCTACGTGACATTTAACAGATGCTTTGTGTCGGGGGGGGGGGGTAATTGTCTCAAAGTCGCTCTGAGCAGTTGAGCACCACCAGCAAACTATTCTTTTTGTTCGCTCTGACTGTTAAGAGATACGCACGTGCATCATTGCTTTAAGTAACTGTTGCAAAATTGCACTCGCTTCCCAGCGGAAAAGAAGCTTTTTACAATACAAAGCTTTTACAGCCAAAATGAGGCCCTAGGGGCATTCATATTTGAGCAGAAGAGAGTAACAAGAGGGTCTCGCCGGATCAAAGGTGGTGCTTTACAGGAAACTGCAGAAAATAGCGCTGTTAACGGATGCACATTCCCTATCTTTCTTCTTCAACTCTCTTCTTCAATATGCGCCACAAGTTCATAAACCGAGTGTTTTGGCATTCTCTACGGCGTTCTTTCATGCCTCCGATTTCTTTGAAATATTTCTTTACTTCGCTTTCTCATATGTTTTGAGTCTATCTACATATATTTCTTATAGAGGTTCTTTATATGTACGTTTTACTTTTCATTCATACGTCAGTTCCTTCACATGTGTTTTGATCAGGAAGAGGAGTTACCTATCAAAGATAAAGATATAAACTCTATGAAAAATCTAACGAAGAAGCAATAGCTTCTAACGCTATTAATTTGGTCAATTTCTATTCCTATAATGCTGCTTTAAATGATATTTTGATGCTACACAATGGTCCTGTTAATATTAAGAGCAATTTATAGAAACTAAGGAAAGAAATAGCGTCCAAAACTTAAATCACAAATACCTTCATCGAAAGTGTAACAAATAAAAGAGAAAAATTAAGAAATTTAACTATCATAAATATGTAGTGATTTGAATTACATCTCCACATTTAATATCCCGAACTATAAATTATTCTCTTAGATTATCTTTATAGGGTGGTATTTTTATTGTAATAGAAGTGGATCATGTTTGACTCAATGTAAAATTTTTAATATATGATTACAAAGTTCCAGCTATAAAACGTGTTTGTAATTTTTTCATGAAGTCCTAAACACTAACGTTCCACTCTAGTATTGCCCCTCCCCCCCTCCCCCAAAATAGGTACTTCAACAGATAAATGTTGATTTTGGTGAGTATAAAAACATTTTACTGTGAGTCAAAGCTCATCTAGAATGTTTTTGGAGTTCTTCCTTGTACTGAGAAGTCAAATGTCGATTAATTTTAAGCTTCATGGACTCCGGGCTCATTTGAGCTTCACCTTCAATTTCTCGTCCGCTATGATCAATCAGATTAATGGACGATAAACTAAATAAAAAATATCTGATTTATTCTGTTCACATTACTTTTTTCTAGCTGTTCCGCCAAAAACTATTCCTTCAAAAAATTATTCATTTATCTCATTTTAATCGAGATAAAAATTAGCAGAACTGGTCTTATTTGCTTCTTTGTAATTAGAAGGAAAATAAGGAAATACACTAGGCTAAAGTGATAGTCACTTCTTTTAATAGCTTATCGGTTCTCCTTACATACCAGGAGTAAACAAAAGAGGTATAAAAGGAAAGACGAGTTCCACTTTGTAAAAGGTTTTAGGTGGTTTAAAATTGAAACCAACAACAAAGAATATCTAGGAAAGGTTAATTGTACAAAAAATAATGCATATGAAATAAATTGTGTGTTTTAAGGAAATAAGCATCTTTTTTGAGTAGTACGGTTTGTCTATCCCTTACCAGTTATACAGAATTCATGCAGAATGAGAAGGTCTTCAGAGGTTATTTACCAGAAAATTCAAAATACTCATACATTTCATTTTTCATGAAAATGTCTTAAACATATGGTGTTTTAATCAAAATCGTTAAGCCATTTTAAGACCATCAACATTTTCGAAAACATGTTCCATGTAAAGGGTAGTTTGGAGTAACGGATTTTCTTAAAATCCTTCGAGCCGCATTATTGAAAGATACTGAATTTAAATATCAAATTAGGTATTTATTTTGAGTTATGCTTTCCACAGATACAAACACACACAAACACACCAGTACACACACGAGCGCGCAATTCTTTTTAAAACTATTTTTTTTTTCCCGGGAACCCTAAAACATGCATTTCCGCTGAAATCCCGGTGTCGAAATGTACCTTTTCTAGCTGATATGTACATTGTGCTAGAAGAATTAATAATATATTACAGCATGTAAAAAGAATGTATTTTGAAAATATAATTATCAGAATATTTATTCAGTCCTGAGTACTTATTTTACTTTCTTGAAAGTAAAACCATACGCAAACGGAACATTTGGTTTCAAGGAGTCCCAAAGCAGAAGACGCTAAGAAACCATATTGCATGCTTAAATAGCATTAGTTGTATTTAGAAAAGCCTATTTCTTCTTATTTCTCAGTGCGTTTAGGGTTAAGTTTTCAGACTATGAGACCTAAGAGTGCAAACAACTTTGTCATAATGTGTGCAAAAGACGTATCCATAATCTACAATTTCCTAAGTTGGTTATTTTGCTTACATTTACACTTTATGAAAAATGTTGTGAAAGAGAGGACGATTTTATATATTGAAGGAGAAACTTCCTACTCTCAGGTATGCTAACATCAGAGATGAACTTTTTGTTGACACCCGCAATTTCCAGAACAGTTTAAGGGTATCCATCTGTGCCAAAAATATAAATACTATTATAAAACAATAGAAATTTTCTATTTTGGTTCGATGTCAATTTTAGAGCTGTACGACTTTTTAAAGAATGTAATAAAGCGATTTAAATATCTGCCTAAATTCCTATAAAATTGTAGAAAGAGCTATATGAGACTTGCTGATTTAACAGTGAGCAAACAATTTAAGAGAGCATTAAATAATCTTAAAATATTAAATTAGTGACAAAAAAATCTGATGTACACCATTCACATGACTTTCTCTATATCCCTGCAACAAATTATTCTTAAAAAGCTCATACTTCTGTTTAATTTATGCTAATCAGAAAAAAATTAGTAGAAATAGTCTTATTACTCGCTTCCTTGTAAGTAGAAGCGAAATAAGGGACTACCATAGGTTAAAGTGATAATCAAAAGCTGGTTGCTATGTCAATGAAGTTTCTTTGTTTATATGGATAGGAGATGACAAGTTCCTGTATGAGAAAGGTATACGTTTTTCATAGCAGAAACTAAAAATAAGGAATGTCTCAAAAACGACGAACTCCACCAAAAATATATATCTAACATAAATTGTATGTTTTAATGTGTTCTACATGTTTTGTGTAGTAAGTTTTTGTCCATTTCTTACAGTTTAGCAGTTATTCAAAATGCAGTAAAATGCATCCAGAATAAACTACTCTTCAGAGGCTATTCCCAGAAAATTCAAGATAGACATTTTATTTGTCAGGTAAATATCTTTAATATACGACATTTTAATCAAAATCGTTAGAGCCATTTTTGAGAAAATCAAAATTTTTGAAAAAAGTTCCATGTAAAGGGTAGTTGGGGGTGGAGGATTTTTCTCAAAATCTTCGTGTCGCATCCCTGGAAGATACTAAACTTAAATACCAAGTTTGGTGTTTTACCGACTTTTCGTTTTTGAGTTATCGTGTTCACAGACACGTGGACACACGGACCTTTTTGTGGAAATGCTTTTTTTTGGATATTGGGGACCCTAAAACATATATTTCCGGAGAAATCTCTGTATCAAATTTTTGGGTGGAGTGCAATACCTTCTCTATACACTATGTACATAGTGCGTATAGAGAAAGTAAAAACAGAATAAAATAAAGGATACTACTTATTTGTACTAGGTACCTTATATACAACATTAAGCCAGAAACAGTGTCATTTTAGCGTTACAGTATTTCAACTGTCTTTTCCCGGGCTTTCGTTCCTCGGACATTCTCATTTTCCAATTATTCCATACGACGTTATTTCTTATGTAAATAAATATATTGTGTAGTGTCCTTGTAACTGAGAGGATAAAAACAATGATCTGAATTTTCGTTACCGTGCTTAGTTGTAATAATAAAGAATTATGTTAATTTTGTTATATTCAATTCAAAGCAAAACATTGAATTATAATAGTTAACAGTTGTTTCCTGACCAAACTATTAAATAATAAAAATTATATCTAACATTGACATATATATTATTAAAAAGTTCAACTAAAACAATTTTTTCTAAGAATAATTGTATCATGTGGAGCAATGTTTCACAAAAATAAAAAACAATGACAAATTAACATCTCTGGAACCGAGAGAGATGGCGCCGTGGTAGCGTGTGTAGGTCGCAGGTTCAATCCATATCAACCTCACATTCTACTTGGGGTTTCTAGTGGTTCCCCCTTGTCACTTAGGCGAATTCTGAGGTGTGTATTACACATTACTTCCTTTTGCTCATTCGGTTTATATAAGAGAGTTAGAATTTTAATAGTGACAACTTTTATTTACAATTGATACAAAACAAATAAATGTTACCATGGTTTACTGCTACTCAAAGTAGTCACCAGCATTGTGTGCATCCAGTTGCTAGCGATGCGGTAGTCATAGAATGCATTTAGAGCGTCTGTTATGTTGATGGTTCAAATGGAGGGTCTTCTACCGAGGAATCTTTAAAAAAGTTCTGTAATAAATCCACGGAGTGGTTCCTTCATTTTCGACATCAAGCCGAAGTCATAAGAACGTCAGTTGAAGTGTCGCTGATTGTTTCTCAAAGCTGGTCAAAGGCTGTCTTCTAAAAATGAACAGTAATACTGTGCACTAACGGTTTGCTGTGAAGGAACACCATCACACCATAACTTTCATATTTCTGGATTTCTGACGAATTTCGAGTTTCGTCCTTCGTCTTTCAAACTTTCTGATCTTCGGCGACTCTTTCTGCAGAACCTACGTATCATTTTGCGCGATAAAGCTGGGACGCATACAGCGCAAATTTTGGCTGATTTTTTCGTTGGTGTAGCTAGGAAGTGCTGCACCATCCACCACCTAGACTTAAGCCTTTGTGATTTGATTTTGAAGATTAAGGAACCACTTCATAGCATTGGGCCACGTGTGGCCGAGTGGCGAGATCACTCTCCTCTAACCGGCGCAGGAGGGGTTTTCTTTGGGTTCTCCGGGTTCCCCCGCCATCGTATTCCACCGGCGCTGCATCTTCACACCATGTATCATCAGTGTCATCGCCTGCGGTGTCATATGTAGTAAAAGCGGGCATTAAACACTACCAAATGAACTTCCATGGCAGACACATCACAACTGTTCCAGAGACTGTCCCGGCAGTAGACTGTCCCATTCGTACAATTAACATAACAGCGCTGGTAAAGATATCGTGCAACTTCCACATCGCTGCAAAGCTTTGTATACAAATTTGGCGAGTACTTTGAAGGACAGTAAAACTTAATAACATGTATCTCTTTTACATAAGTTGTAAATAAATAGTTGCAGTTTTAAAAGTTCTAAACCTCGTAATTTCCTTCTCATCTTTCAGGTGTAAGTATCGCGGTAAGTCGCAATGCTGGCAGGCGGTGCGCGGATGAATGTGCTCTGTGAATCAGCGTTGGGGCAGCATTGTGGTTCCTCGCGGGGGCGGTTGACTTAAGGATATCCGGAACCCATGGTGTTTGCCACCACGTGGCGCTCCTGGCGGTGAGATGAACTATCGGCTATATAGCTAGGAACTTCCACAGTTCCCTTACTTCAACCCTTAACCCGGAGGATCTATATAGGTTGTGGTCCGTGAGATGTTCCTTGCCGTCGTCTAAATTTTACGTTTACCTTTAAAATCTCTGGAACGAATATATAAATATTGTTGAAATTTTATATAAATGAAACAAATTTTCCTCACTATAGGTACTAAAATGGTGATCAAATCAGCAAGATGGGATGTTTCTTAAATTATGTGTTATTTTCTCACATCCTAAGAACAAAACATAATAGGCTCATTTTAGCGAAATTGAAAGAGTTTTGGGAATCCTTAAAAACTGCTCTTTCCAAATCCTTAGAAGATCAAAGGGCTGAAATCTGCAATCCAGCTTGTAATGAGCTTTTGAGGACATATTAAGAGCTTACTTACTCCAAGGCGCTACAGCTCTTGCAGGGCTGGAACCTCTCACTATCGAACCCCATTATTTCCTATCTTCATTCTCCTCCCTCATCCTCTTAATATCTAGCTCCTTGAAATTCTCTTCTATATTCTCTATCCATTTCTTTCTCGGTCTTTCCACACGTCTTCTTCCACCTGGTTTTCCCTTCCATATTCATTGCAATAGGGAGTTCTCCTCACTTCTTTCTACATATCCTGCCCATCTAAGACTTGTACTTTTAATAAAGCTCACAATTCGGATGTCATCAAATAGCTCATATAGTTCTTTATTAGTTCTTATTCGCCATTTATCATTTTCTACTTCGGTAATATCTTCTTTTCCCAAACTGCGATTCTAAGCTCGTCAGAATTTAACATACACCAAGTTTGTGCTGCATTGTTAACTATAGTTTTAATTACATTCTATATAATTTCTTTTTTTCCCTTTCTGGAAAGACCTTTGGATTCGAAAAAGGGAAGCAGAGCCCAACAGTCTATTTGTAATTGTTCTTTAACTTCTTCACCTATCGTGGTATTTTCTGTTATTATTGAACCCTTTTTCTATTCACATGTCGAATTTTTCCTAGCAACTGTGGCGCTTTGAGTGACAAACATGGGATACATCTCCATCAAGACAGTCCAACAATGGAATGAAGGAATAAAGCAAGTACAATGCATCCATACTTTTGTCGGAATGTCTTGAAAGATGTCCAACAAGTGGAGTACAAGCGAACCCACCTCCCGGTAAAAGAACAATAGAAACGCTTTAAACCATAAGTCGAATTATATTCTTACATTATTTGGTGTTAACCTCCATGTAAATAATCATTTTTGTAAAAATCAATATTTTACAAAATTTTCCAGGTGTTAGCACAATTTCATAACTTTTCTTGTTAAATTGCTTTCAAAACGTTTGAAGTAAAGTCGAAAAGTCCGTTAAATACAAACTTGGTATTTAAATTCAGCATATTATAACGATGCTGCACGAAGCTTTTCAGGAAAATAAACCACTCCAAGCCGTCCTTTATATGAACAATTTTCGAAATATTTTATTTTCTCAAACATGGGTGTAACAATTTTGATTAAAATGCGAATATTAAAGATACTTACATGATCAATACAGTGTATATTTAGAATTTTCTGAGAATAACCTCCAAATTTCTTTTCATTCTGGAAGACCTTTAAATAGCTGTTAAACCATAAAAGAATTGCCAAAAAAATATAGCTCTCATTAAGACACAATTTATGTCATTTACAGTATTTTATAGGAGCTATTTCCGAGATATTCGTCGTTATTGTTTCAATTTCGTACTTCTCTCAAACAGGAAGGCATCATTCATCTGGCAACACTTATTTTAAAAGCTTCATTTTTAAGAGCTTTAAAAATATTTGGATTATCGCTTCAGCCCAATATATTACCATACTTCGCTTCTACTTACAAGAAAATAAGTAATAAAACCATTCTAATAATATTTATCTCGATTAACATGAAGCAAAGGAATGCAAGAATAATTTGCTGCCAAATTAGTAGAGAAAGCCATATAAATGGAACACATTAGATTTTTTGTTATAAACTTGAATTGAAATATAATAAACGTATATTTTGTTAATTTTCAAATGTATTCACATATGTGCGTTTGTGTAAGATTACCACATTGCTTTCACACCTATTTTTCCATTCCAAACGGGCTAACTTACGGATGTTTCGCAAAGCTGTACTCAGTTCCTAGCACGTTTGAGTTGTGTTTAATGGCCGCTTTTACTACTTGTGGCACCGCAGGCGATGACACTGTTGATACATGGAATGAAAATGGAGCACCGGTTGTATGCAATTGCGGGGGAAACCGGAGAACCCAGAGAAAAACCCGTCCCTTCGCCGCCTTGTCCACCTCAAATGCGTTCGTTTGGGATCAAAACCTGGGCTGTCTAGGTAAAAGGCAAGTGGTCTAAACACTCGGCTACGGCGCGGCCACTTTGGTAGTATGGACGTTTATTGTCATAATATAACGAAGCTCCAACTTTTATCGCAAGAAACTTGCTGCGAGCGAATTTATCTACAGAAAAGAGAGGTTTGTATTTAATAAGACTATTTCGTGAATAAGAAAACAATGATTAGCCTACATGGACACTAAGAATAATATTCCTAAAATCCCATTTGTCTTGATGTATATTTGCACCGAAATCGCTGCAACTTGATGTCCATATCATAAATGTGTATTTGTATAGCTACATTAAATTATTGTGACGTAAAATCAACACAAATCTCTTTGTATTGCTACATTCTACTATTTTGGTTTAATAAAGCATGATTGCAATTAATATTGCAACTTCCGCCATTATGTACGAGAATATCACTGCACAATAATACTCAGAGAGAAAACAAATGTACGTCGGTGCGATAAATTTATAAAAACAATTGCACGTGGGTGTGAGCAAAAAACAATAAAATGCAGAGATAATGACGTCCTACGATTACGTATCATGAACAAAACAGTCACAGCAATATTATTCTGATACAGATTATATTTCCAATTTTCCGAAGTAATGATTTGAATAATTGAAATACATGGGTGATTAAATACATTCATTATTTCATAAGGGTCGATTAAAAGGAACTTAATTGTTTGCTCTGATAAAAATATATCCAGGAATCACAAAAGGATCTGTGTGATGTTTGCATGTTGACCATCTGGGATGTGTAAAGTGGTATAATAAATAGAAAAGTTCAAAACAGATTTCGCAGTAAAATACGTGTTTTGAATACTTCTAAATCTAATAGAAGGCATTCGTTTTACCTGGTTCTTTAGTCTATGACTCAGTTCCGTACTATGTTTTTTATTTTTATTTGCAATACCATAAACTTGTCTAGTATGTCCGATCGTGGTACTCTTCCAACAGTTTGACGCTACTCTTGGAACTACTTTAAATAACTTCGCAGCCCTATACTCTTGCTCAATAAGGGCAATAGCTTTCGGGTTGTTATTCATACCCTTTGTACTTTTTAAGTCAACGAATATGATAAAGATAATAAAACGGACAATATTTGCACAATTTCATGAAACCACTTCAAAAAGGTTCACCTTACACCCCACATTCCGTCGCCTCTGACTTGAAACGAAGTCAGTTCATTGGTTAACGTTTATATCCTAGACTTTTTACATAAAACCAACAGAAACGGGTACATCTTTAGTGTCTTCCAACTACTCAGGTAAGATGCGTCGTTTCACCGTATGCTGTTCATTTGTTAGCCTTTAGGTTCCAGACTTTTTACATAAAATCAACGGAGTCGGGCCCATCTAAGGAGTCTTCCAGTCACTCAGATATAATGTTTCGTTTCAAAGCCCTTTTTCCCCTCACTTTATTCAATCCAAAAATGGAGGTGTAGAACACAACTGATCACAAGATTCTGCCAACATTAAATAAAGAAAAACGCTAAAAAAAAAATAAAAAAAACCAAAAGATTTCTTTGCATTCGATGGTACTTTGCGGTGGAGAAAGTAAACAACCAAAAACTAAATAAATAACCACAAAAATATACCTCCACCAATCAGCAAATGAGGAATAGCATGAACTAGTTTATATTACATGCCTTACACCTATTAGCATTGAATCACCCAAATGGTTAGGGTACTTGCAATGCAATTCCATCACTCAAAGTTCAAAGTGTAAATCTAGCTATATAAGCTATATAAACGACCACATAAGCTATTATGCAGAAAATATTACGTTTTAAAAAGATCTTTTTTAAGTTCTCGTTTTGCTTAAAAGATTTCCAGTGACTTATTTTGTGAGAAAGCAGAGGTTTTAGAACACCACGCTTCGAAATGAGGTTTTTTTGAAAACTACTTTGAGCCTAAGTGAGGATTTAATCCTATGTCTTAGCCAGGAAGAAGCTGGAATAACTCGTTTCATGTTTCTGAATGAGTGGCAGCAGCTGCTTTGGTTCCTATAGTCATTGCGCTAATGGATTAAAATATCCTCTCAACGTGATGAAACTGTTTTAAAGAAGCATCTGTCTACACACAACAATCGTTGTGCTGTACGTGCCGCATTTCATCGCATAATTGAAAAGTTTGTAAGCCTGCTTCGTCGAGTTGATGTGTAGTTGTGGGCTGGCTTTTGAATTGTCCATTCAAACATTCAATATATTCATTGTAACATATTAATTTCGCTTGGCTTTCCAAACAAGAACAAATAACTGTGCATTTTAATTCAATTTACAACGAAAATGTTGAGTTATTTACTGACATACGTTTAAAACCTGTCTTGTTTACAAAAGATGGATTTCAGGCCTTCGCTAGCTAGTTGAAAATGTTTCCATTTAAAATCCTACTCAGCACTATCTTTTCTCGCGTAAATAAGACTATTAGTATCAAAAAGAGCAATCTCCATCTACCTAAATTTTTCAGTAGAATCCAATTTGTGATACAGATTTTTCTTCCAACTCGATTTGCTCAATTTTTGTCTTGCGTATTCATAAATGATTTTAATGTAAGTAACTAGAGCAAATCAACATTGTATTAATAGTTTATTAAATATTTTAGCCTAAATTTTGTTAATAAAAGAAGAAAGTGTTGTACTTGGGCATTTATTTTAGTAAAATTACAACCATTTAATTATGTTACTATTTTGCATTGAAATACATGGTCAATAATGGTAATATAAGGTAGGCTACCTGCTCTTAGAAAAGCGAAACAGTTTATTAACTAAACTTCAAGGGGGTGGGAGGAAAACAAAAAGAATCTGTTCTCCATTGAGATTTCGGTAACTTGGAGTGAAAAAAAATATTTTAAATACTGCAGTTTGGTTATCTATCCTCAAAATGTTAGCTTTATAGCATTAACTAGAACAACGAAATTTGAAATTAAACTTCTTAGATCTATTGAGCAACTTTTAACACAAGGTTCTTTTAATAACAGACTTTAACATAAAAGTGTGGATAAATTTTTGTTCAAAAGTTAGTAAATAAACAACAAAGTACATTAATCAAAAAAGCATTTCCGCTTATCTCAGTCTTTTAGCAAGAAATGATTACCATTTCCTTGCCTCCTGGAACTAGCTTTTGTGGGAATAACAGGTTTCACATTTTGAGGTACCGGATCTATTACAGAGCACTTAGAACAAAACTTGCGCTTGTCTTTATAATATAACATATGGTGATACTGTACACAATTCAAAAACCTGAAAGTACCTCTAATATAATTCACAATTTTATAATATAGCTCACTTGAGCAGAACACACTATTATTTCAGTACTGCAGCCATATTGCTTCCAGTCATGTGACCAGAATGAAACAAACTATAGAGTGCCCTTCTTGATTCCAACAGATGATGGAGATTGTCCCGTTTGAAACAAACATTTGATTTTAATGCACCGAAAAGATGGAATTTTGTTTGTTTAGAAACAAACAGGCACTATACAGGGTGTTTCAAAAATACCGGGCATAATTTCAGGTATGTATTTCCCACATGAAGACAATCAAAATAGTTCATTATAACATGTGTCCGGAAATGCTTCATTTCCGAGTTATGGTCTTCACAACATTGGAATTCACTGGAACGTTTTTCTTTCCGTAGGTCTTTGCCGTCAAAGACATTAGGAGGGCGCTTTGATAGTTCATTCTGAGAAAGGTTACATTCAGTGTTCTTTAGGCGTTAAGACTGTGCGACATATATTCAAATCAAGAGCTGGCAGAGATACACTTCATGTACGGTAAAGCGGACGGCAATGCTGCGCTGGCTCGTCGTTTGTACCAGGAGAGGTACCCACAGCGACATTGTCCAGATCGGAAGACATTTGTACGTCTCCATTCCAGTTTGTGCGAGTATGGAACATTCACCTCTCCTGGTTTGGGAAGGGGACGACCAAGATCTACAACTCCAGAAGTGTAGGAGGAGATTCTGGAGGCTGTGGACAGGACTCCTATCAGCACACGACGGTTAGCGTTGCAAGTCAATGTTCCTCATACGACTGTCTGGAGACTGTTGAACGAGTATCAATTGTACCCTTATCATTTGCAACGTGTACAGGCCCTGTCACCAGCAGATTACCCTGCACGAGTTAGGTTCTGTCAGTGGTTCTTGCAGCAGTGTGATGTAAATCCGAACTTTTCTGCCGTCGTATTATTTACAGATGAAGCACAGTTCACAATAGATGGCATAACAAATTTCCACAATCAGCATGTAGGGTCACATGAAAACCCACGTGCAACTGTTGTATCTCATCACCAGGTGCGGTTCTCCCTCAACATGTGGGCTGGTATCATTGGTGATCGATTAGTTGGACCCCATGTACTTGTAAACAGACTTACGGGGCAGGCGTACACAAACTTCCTGGAAAACACCATACCTGACGTTTTCGAAGACACTCCACTGATCAATCATCAACACATTCACTTCTTACATGATGGCGTTCCTGCACACTTCAGTCTTACGGCTCGCCGGTACTTGGATCGAAAATTTCCTGATCGATGGATAGGTAGAGGTGGCCCAATTGCTTGGCCTCCACGCTCACCTGATCTGAACCTTCTCGATTTCTACTTGTGGGGCCTTTTAAAATCATTGGTTTATTCGTCTCCGGTGCCAGATTTGGAATTCCTTCGGAATAGAATTGAGGCAAGTTGTGAGGACATAAGCAATACTCCTGGAGTTTGGGATCGTGTTCGCAGGTCAATGAGACATCGATGTGAGGTCTGTATTCAAGCAGGAGGTGGACATTTTGAACATATTCTGTAATGACAACAACCTGCGGAAAGAAAAACGTTCCAGTGAATTTCAATGTTGTGAAGGCCATAACTCGAAAATTAAGCATTTCCGGACACATGTTATAATGAACTAATCTGATTGTCTACATGCGTGAAATACATATCTGAAATTATGCCCCATATTTTTGAAACATCCTGTATTTCAGTAGAGGGCTAGTAACACAACCCAGTGGTACTAATATCTCGATTTTGCAAAAAAAAGTGGAGATTGCTCTATTTGATACTAATGGCCTAGTATAATGCTTACCTTCTTAGCACCTACCCATACTAGATAGAAGTATTTTATTCCATAAATACATTCCATATAGGATTCACAAATGTATACTTAAAGTTACCTAAATAAAGCAGCATTTTTAAAAATAGTCTATATGTGAATAGCACCATTCAAAAACCAAATGTATATATGTACAAGTTGAACATCTTTTTTTTTTTTGTTTTTAATTTTTATGATTTAAATTTATTACAATTTGTGGCCATGCTTTGGGCTCTAACTGGAGCATATGATAGCGATTTTATCATATCTTTTAGGTTAGGTTACCGTAGGTTTTCGTTATGTTTAACGTATTTTCACTAGCACCTTCACTTCCACAAACATACTTTCAGACTTTATGCAGGGCAATAATTAAAGAAAAATGTCCACCTCTCAGTACGAATCGAACCTGGGACCTCCGGGTGAGGAAAACTCTTCCTCAGAAGGTTGACTCTTCTAACGACTGGGACAGTCCCGTCCCTATCTAACTTGCGGTTACCATACTAGCCCCTAAAGCCAAGATTGCTGGTTCAAATTTCAGAAAAGTGATGGATGTTTTGGAACACAGCATATCTTCATTCGGAAGAGAAGTAAATACGGAGGTCCCTGTAATGTTTATTTGCACCTAAAATAACCCCATACCTTGAATGAAGAAGGTTTCTGGGCAAAATTCTGTCACTTCGCGTTCGCAAGTTGAGAGATCGTTCTACAATGCCATCTGTGGGCAACGAGCCGATCCCTCGACACCATGGTGCATAGCGGCAAACTCTCGAACTAAAAATTCAAATTCTATTAAGGAAACATCATAACGATGCCCTATGCTGCACCCAGAAGCTAAAGAAAATTAAATATTTGCCGCTTTTAGAATCACTGAGAAACTATCAATCTGGGTCGTGTTTGAACCCACAACTTTGGGTTCAGAAGCCTAATTAACTGAGCCCCTAGACTGATAGTAAGGTTTATCTCGATTAGCATTAAGTATACAGAAGAAGTAGCTTTGGTAAGAAGATTGAAACATATCTGGTTTTTTTCCCTTGTGAATGAATGCCCAAGCAAGGTGATGCCACGGTAAAGTTTGCGACTCGCACGCGGGAGGTACTGGTTGAATCCCTAGGGCTTACCAGTCTCCCCGGAAGGTCTATTTTCGCAGTTTTCCTCGGTCGCTAGGCTAATGCTTAGATAGTTTAGTCTGACCCGTGAATTTTCCTATCATCCCTTTTATCAGGACTTTTTTATTCTTCACCATTGCTATGGACAGCATTTAGGGCATGTAAAAATTAAAGTTCACTGCACTGTAAATGCAAGCAACACGTGGCCTTCGAACCGGTTTTTGAACAGAGGTGGACGCAGTAACAGCACCAGTCGAGTCCGGACACTGAGTGTACAGACCCCGTTCCGTGCCTCCCACATCGTCAATCCTGTAGCGCCGTTTACTTGCAATCAGTCAAAGGAAACCGCTTTTGCGTTCTCTGCAGTTCACTCACTCTGGGCATTCATGATTCTGAGTTTACTTCCTCCTCGAATTACACTCAGGCATTGACCTGCAAGGCCTTGAGGGTATAAGTCCTGCAAAAGAGAGCAATCAACTAAAGAAGAACAAAAAAATGTGATGTGTTCCATTTCTCTGTAACAAATAATTGTTAAAAGCATATTCTTCTATCTACTTTATGATAATCGAGTTAAACATAAGTAGAATTTTTCTTAATTGCTTCCTTGTAAGTAGAAGGAAAAATAACGGAATACACTCGGCTAAAACAGTGCTTAATCTCTTAAATGCTGGTTAAATCCGTTTCTATGCAGGACCTGATGTTTAAAACTTACAGTGTGAGGAATGTTTAACTATTTTAAACCTGAAACAAATAACAAGGAATATCTCGGAAATAGTCAATTCCACGAAAAAATAGTGTATGACATAAATTGTCTGTTTTTACGTGATCTACATTTTTTGCGTGGTAAGTTCTCTCTCTCTCTCTCTCTCTCTCTCTCTCTCTCTCTCTCTCTCTCTCTCTCTCTCTCTCTCTCTCTCTCACGATTTACCAGTTAAGTAACATTCAGCAACATTCATTCAGAATAAAGAGGTCTTCAGAGGCTATTCCCAGAAAATTCAATATACACATTTTATTTGTTACATAAATATCTTTGATATATGGTATTTTAATCAAAATTGTTATGGGACAATAAAAATTTTCGAAAACTTTTCCATGTGAAGGATAGTTTGGGGCGTGTCGTATCTTTGGATGATATTGAAATTAAATACAAGTTTGGTATTTACCGACTTCTCGTTTTTGAGTTATCGTGTTCACAGACACACAGACATACACACGGACGTTTTTCCAAAAATGCTTTTTTTTTTTTTTTTTATATACAAGGGAACCTAAAACGTCCATTTTCGGTGAAATATCGGTATCGAATTTTTGGGTGGAATGTGTAGAGAAAGTAAGGAACGAATGTCCACTTAATGTTGAGGTGGCATGTGAGTGGTGTAATGCACCTGATATGTATTAGCTTAGTTTCATTAAAATAGCTAAAGTAGGTATAAGGTTCAAACTTAGATAAAATGGTTTTATGTGTGTACGTGTGTGTTTGCGCGAGTGCGACCGAGGATTTTCTTTTTTGGAGTGACTGTTGCTATATATTTCTTCAGGGGCTTTCTTTATACATTAACTCTCAAGAATCGATTCATAATTAAAAAGTTTAGGATGTGTATGTGTGTGTGTGTGTGTGTGTGTGTGTGTGTGAATACACACAGGTCAATTCTAGATGAAACAATAGGATCAGGCAGAGTATAAAGATCATGCCTCAGATGCATGCAATTAATTACATGAAGCGTAAGATTTGGCAACATAGAACGTGTAAACTTTGTTGAGAGACCCATAAAGGAACAACCTCCTAGGTTGATAAAAATTTAGTTGTTTCTTCTACAGTTTTACGAGTTACGGAAGTTCTACTGCACTATCAAATATAACCTCTGATTATATACACAAAGATACGCACTTTCATATCTTATATAGGCCTGCTTATGTCGTATTATTTACGTTAGCTATCTGCTTACACTCCCGTAGCAGAAGACCCACGCTTTCAAAGTTGTATTCATAGTTATTAATGTCTAACGTTACTGATTTTGGTCTTTAGTGTTTTGTGTTTTACTGAAGTGCAATCTTCAAAACTACTTTCTTCCCCATACGTCCACTGGTATACTTATTTCTCGTTGACACCTTGTATTTTCTCTATTTCGTATTCTATATACCAGCAATATTATATTCCAACCATACATACATTATATTTCCATAAATATGTTTTGAGGTACCTTGAATCCAAAAATAAATTTAGTGTGTATTGTCCGTGAGTGTGTGTGTGTGTGTGTGTACAGCATAACTCAAAACCGAAAAGTCCGTTAAATGCCAAACTTGATATTTAAGTTCAGAATCTTCTAAGGATGTGACAAGAAGCTTGTCAAGTAAATCTCCCCTTCCTAAACTATTCTTTACAATGAACATTTTACCTAACGTTTTATTTACTCAAAGTTGGTTCTAAAGACGCCGCTTAAAATACATGTCTCAGATATGTTCACTAAAAATGTAATGTGGTGTTTCTCGAATTCTCTGAAACTTAACCTCTTAGGTCCACTTATTTGGAAGAATTTTGCAAAAGAGATAGATAAAATATCATTACACAAGAACTGTTTACGTAGTTAAAGCACACAGCTTCTATCATTCTATCATTAGGCATTCCCGAAATATTCCTTGCTGTTGGTTTAATCAACCAAAGTTGTATTTAATTCAGTTTTTCTTTTATTTCTTTTTGCTTTCTCTGTTTACTCTTATTCTTTTAGTATCATCAAACAGCTACCGGTTCTTAAAACATTTTGGCAATTAGTTCAGACTAGTTTATTTCCTTCTACCTACAAGGAAGTAAATAATACGGACATTTCTGTTAACGCTTAACTAGATTAGCATTAAATAGGCAAAAGAATCAGCTTTTGTAGGAACATTTTGTTGTAGAATAAGTATAAACAGACTCGAGAAATGTCCCTCTCGAGATGGCTTCATGCAGTATAGACTTTCTCGGTTTATTAAGTGTATTAACGGACATTAACTGTGGCCTCTAATGGAATGTAGCTGATTATGTTAGCAAACAGTCTTGTTTTCTGGCAGGGGAGCTATTCTGTTCCTCGGGCATAATTGCTAATCGCGAAATTGGTAAGATTTTTTCACTTCCCCAAAGTATGTCCTAAACATCGAAGGGCAACTAAACATACAACTGTTGTCACTGGCAGAGAACCTTTAAAGTAATGCTGCACGAGTTTAACAGCAATTAACTATAACAGCGAGGAAATAAACACGAAAAGCATCTTGTCTGTGTTCTCATATCCGTAATGACAGCTTTCATAAATGCCATAACTCTCGTTTGGTTTAACGAAATACAAATAATTCTTCATGCCTTCCTATAGAATGTCAAATTGTCGTAGTGTCTAGCGTTTCCTTTGTATCGATCGCAGCAAAACTCTTTCATAGAGGCGGCATCCGAACTACCCATTCATTTCACATTTATTATAACATCGTTCATTGGTTTCTTTGTGCCTCTGGGTTGTTTTTATATCATTCACAAGACTAAGGGTAGTTACCTGTAAGTGTAACCCTTGTGAATGGAAAACTAATTGCGATCTACGGGAATGAACCACTTTTTATGCACGTTTGTATAAATATTTCCTCGATTGCCCCTTAGAATATTTGCACAGATGTACTATAATTATGATTCTCTTGGTATTGTTATAGCTATTATATATTATAATTACTACGATTATTTTATTATCATTATAGTTCTATTATTACTAATATTATTATACGCGGACTGCCTCGATTTGAAAGGTATTTGTTGAAAATATAGTAATTTTTAAGTAAAACGAAACTTTGATCCTCTCAACAATGTAACAAAACAAATTAATTGCAACTTTTTACTGTCTACAGCTTGAAGGAGAGTTGGGTACAGATGATCCAAGTCGTAAAGCTCGTGGTGAGACAATGCGCACTTTTATGTTCAACTAGGAGTGAGGAGAACAGAATTAAACTACGAATAAAAGCGGAGAACCAGTGAATATAAAGAGATGCGAGAAGAATTCTGAATAGTCTCCTCAGAGATACATTTCTGGTAAACACTCTCTCACTCTCTTGGAAAATTATCCTCTGGATGTGTAGAGAAGGCTTCATTACGACTAGTGTGGAGGTATATTACGGAATTGCATGTATGCACTGAAGCAGCATACTTTAATAAACCAACCCTAAGTAACTACATGTTCTACAGTATATTAAAATGACTACGTCTGGTTGCATGTAATTATTTTATATATGTTAGTGTTTGTTTAGCTTAAAACGCTAATGTACATCTCGTGGAATTATTTTCCTTTGTTTGCCGTTTAACCTAGCTTCAAAATCTAGGTCTTATTCTACGATTTCATAGAATATTTTACCTATTATTGAATGTATATCAGTGATACCGGAATCGTTGCCGCATTGAATTGATAATTATATATAAAAATAATGTGGAATAGAAACAATTGCGAAAATAATTTCATATTAAAGTAAACAATATAAATATACATGCAGTGAGCGTATAATAGCTCTAGAATCACCATTCATTTATAATCGTCGCAAAGCTTAAAGGCATATGAACGCTGGCTAATGCTCGATCATAGCGCTGTTGCAAAACGTGATGGGCGTGTACCGGTGGTAACTGTGTTCGTTAGAGCACGTTATAAACGCTAAACGGAGGCGTTAATTAATTTATATATTATTAGTGTTACAATATAAATATTTTAGATTTGTTGTATATATTTGTAAAATATAAAGCGAGGTAAGGTTTGTTGAGCTATAGAGATGCGCATTTTCTTATGAAAGCAGGACTAACCAAGTGAGCAAGGGCTCGGCCGTTATATTGGGTTGCGTGCAACAAAGTCACTGCAAGGTCAGGACATTCCCCAAACTTTAGTAAACGGCGTATTTTCTAGTAATTTCCATGTCACGTGTGTGATGGCAACGAATAAGAGTCGAATGTACACACATACATGAGCACGCAGAACTCTTATTCTAAAAGATGTCTTTTTTGGGTTCAGAGAACCTCAAAACATATTTTCGGTGAAATTTCGACATCAAATTTTTTGGCGGAATACAATACCTTCCTTGGTTACTATGTATATTGCATGTGCTCTGTACATACCTGCTAGAAAAAGTAAAAATTGATTTAGCAGTAAAGCATGTCTAAAAACAGGATACCCGAGCGATCTCAAACTATAGGCTATCACAGAAAGGTTTACCGTCGCCCTGTGAAGAGACGAGGGAATAATTTTATGTAGATTGGAACAGTCATTCCAGAGAATGATGATGAAGAGCAGGAGTATTGTAACTTTTACAGCATTAATATGAGGCTTTTCTTAGTCTATTTAGACGCAAATATTCTGAACAAAAGTAGCTGAAATGAGATATTGAAATGTTTATTTTTGTTTCTATGGTGGCTTTTACTACAATGACACCGAAAGGGTTATGCTTATTTCATGGACTGGAGATGGAGCACTGGTGGAATACGATAGCGGGAGAAACCGGAGAACCTGGAAAAAGCTCGCCGCTGCGCCGCTTTGTCCACCACATATCCCACATGCGGTCGCCTGGGATCGAACCCGGGCCGCTTGGAAAAGGCAAGTGATGTAACCACTCGGCCACCACGCGGCCATCTTTAGATGGACGAGGTGTTTTACACTGACGTTGTTTTGCCTTAATAACACATCTTAAAAGTGTTAAAGAGGACTCGAGTATAGTGTGTACCCTGCTACATAGGAATAAAAACAAATCGGCGCTGTTAAACACCTCTTTCAAAGAGACTTACCATCCGAACGTCTAGGAAAGTAAATATTTGCAATGCGCAACTAATTTTCTCTTTGTTTGCACCTTCTGTTTTTTAAACACTGTTCTCTTTGTATACCATACACACACTCTCTCTCTCTCTCTCTCCCTCTGCTAACATACACGCGCTGTTTTGTTTTCAGTTGCTCTGATCATTCTTTGAAATGCCCTTTTTGAGATCTCAGCGTAATGTGCACTATATTTTTGCTTTCTCTAGCCCGCATGTACAATGTACATAACGGATAGAGAAGGTGTTGTATTCCACCCAAAGATTCGATTGCGATTTCACCGGAAATATACGTTTTGCGGTCCCCTGAGTGTCAAAAAAGCATTTTTAAAAAAAGTCCGCATGTGTGTGTGTGTGTGTGTGTGTGTGTCTGTCTGCGGACAGCATAGCTCAAAAGCGAGAAGACCGTTAAATACCAAACTTGGTATTTAAGTTCTGTATCTTCCAAAGTTGCGACACGAAGATTTTCAAGAAAATCGACCCACCAAAAACTAAACTTTACATGGGAAAATTTTCGAAGGTTTTGATTTTCTCAAAAACGGCTAACGATTTTTATTAAAATGTCGTATATTGAAGATACCTGACAAATAAAATGTATACTGAATGAATTTTACGGATTTTTATATAACGAGCAAACCGCAAGACACAGACAAAGCTTACCTAACAGGAAATGTAGAGCTCGTTAAAACACACAATTTATGTTATATACATTTTTTTTCATGGAGTGGATCGTTTTTGAGATATTCCTTGTTATTGGTTTTAGCTTTAAAAACTTATACTTTCCTCATAGCGAAATTTGTCAACTTCTGTTCATAGAAACAAAGGAACTTCAGTCACATAGCAACGAGGTTTTAGCTAATGATTTTGCCTCTGCTATTCCCTTATCTCCCTGCTACTTTCATGGAAGCAAGTAATAAGACTATTTCTAATAATTTTTACTCGATTAGCTTGAAGTAAAAAGAAGCATAAGCTTTTTAACAATAATTTGTTGCAAAGATGTAGAGAAAGTCATATGAATGGAACACATCAGATTTTTAACTAAAAGTCCGCATGTATGTTTGGGTGTGTGTGTGTGTGTGTGTGTGTGTGTGTGTGTGAACAGCATAGCTCAAAAACGAAAAGATCGTTCAATACCAAACGTGGTATTTAGGTTTGGTATCTTCCAAGGATGCGATACGAAGATTTTCAAGAAAATCACCCCACCACAAACTTCCCTTTACATGGAAAAATGTTCAGAAATGTTGATTTTCTCAAAAAGGGGTGTAACGATTTTCATTAAAATCCCATATATTAAAGATATTTACATCCTATATAAAATGTTTATCTTGAATTTTCTGAGAATAGCCTCCGAAACCTCTTTATTCTGAATGATTTTGTCGAATTTTGCTAAACGGTAAGAGATTTATGTCCTTTACGTTTTTAATTGTGGAGGTAACATTATCGAGATATTCCTTGTTATTGGTTTCAATTGTAAATTAGTTATACTTTTTGCAGACAGGTAGTGTCCGCTACTTTTGTTACTCCTAGCCAAGCAAAGAGATGATTTGCAATGACAATCGCTTTACGACAGCCTTTAAAACATTTGACTGTCACATTAGCATAACACATTCCTTTAGTTCCCTTCAACTTAAAAGGCACTAAGTAATAACAGCATGCTGTTAATGTTTATCACAATTAGCATGGTGTAAAAAGAAGAATAGTTTTTTGTAAGAAGCTTGATTGTAGAACACCTTGAGAAAGTCATGTGAGTGTAAGTCTATCAGATTTGAAAGTATTTCAGCTCAGGCACTGATATCTCATACATCATTCTTTCTTTACTTGGAATTGATAAAAACAACAGTAGCTTCTCCTTTGGATTTTATAACCAAGCAAGATGGCTCCGAGCTAACTTGTGAGACTCGCATTCAGAATTAAAGGTTCGATTCCCTGACCAGAGGTATTCCTCAGGCTTTTCACCAGGTGGTTCCCCCTTGACTTGTACAGATATTCCTTCGCATGTTAAAATGGTTACAACAGGGTTATTACAAGTTAAAACGGACCAATGATGAACTAGATTCCTTCGTTTTACCCCTTTCAATGAGCGCGACCCACTCAGCGTTATCGCAACAAGCAAGAAGAATAAAACGAAGGTTGTTCAGCCTTCCATACTTGGCAGTTTTAGCTTGAAATATCCCCGTTGAGTACTGTAGCGCTTTTAACGCACGAAGGAATATCTGCAAACTGGTTTAAACAGAAAATCTTCAGCAGAAATGTATTTCATTCTCTTAAAAAGTAACTCGTTTGACTTAATGGATCGTAAATAATGTTATACATCGCTATTATCAACCTTTATAATCAATTTTAAATTGAGGACTTGAAATTTTCCTGGCGCTGGTTATTAATGATTTCTTCTCGGGACGTCAGCCAGGTAAGTGTTGGATTAATTTCCAAGCTTTCAACGACGTACCGTCATCATCAGGGAACTGGAGCTGCTCTGGCACAGAACAATCTGCGGTACATACGATACTAGCCATAACCTAAATTGTTCATCCACTCAAGTAATAGAAAGATCTACCGGATATAATGACAGACTGATAAAATAAGCAACATACATAAAAGCAAACAAAAATAATTTTAACAAAGACGAAGGTTTGCGAATAAGCAAAACATGGCTACCTATAATTCATAATCGCTTGCTCCATCCTCCTCCACTCCCATTGGCCAGAGCCGACCAATGATAGTGCGCGAGGCGGTCCTTAAACCTTCCCCTCCTGATATAAATACCACCGCCAGAGCAACTTCTCTCACGCGGATTTACAATGCATGCCTACACCTCATCACTTTCCAACGTGTTGGAAGGAGGCTAGGGTGGTATGCATTTTGAAACCCGGCAAAAACCCGGTCTTCCCGTCAAGCTATAGATCTATCAGCTTACTCCCGATCGTCTCGAAAGTATTCGAGCGAATACTCCTACTTCGCCTCACCCCTCTCTTTGAGGAGAGACTCCTACTCCCGGATCATAAGTTTGGTTTCCGTACTGGACATTCCACGACCCTACAGTTGCTGCGACTGGCTGAGAAGGCTTCCCTGGGCTTCCAGGACAACTTCAAAACAGTCGCGGTACTCTTGGACGTGGAAAAGGCATTCGCCACCACGTGGCATCAGGGACTTTTGTATAAACTCAAGAACGCCCCTACCTTCACCTGCTTAGTAGCTTCCTTCGGGACCGCATTTTCAGGGTGAGGGTGGAGGGGAGGTATTCCACAGTCAGACCCATAGCGGCGGGAGTGCCGGAAGGCAGCGTGCTGTCACCGTTACTCTTTGCCACCTACATGTCCGACTTCCCCACAGAATCCGGCACTGCTCCGTGCCAGTATGCCGACGATGTCCTCATAATGACACGTAACAAGAACGCCCGCTACAGAGACAGCTCCAGGTCATAGGCAGATGGAGTGAACAGTGGCGGATGGCCATCAGCCCGCAGAAGAGCTCCGCTCAGCTGCTGGCAGAAGTCCGTGGCTGGCGGCCGGAGAGGTCCCTGAGGTTGCGGCGGTGGCGGATTCCCTGGGTCCGCACTTCCAAACACCTCGGAGTCGTCCTCGACCGCGGCCTTACTTTCACTCCACATGTGAGGGAGAAGGTCGGTATGGGACACGCTGCCCTACGGCAGCTGTTTCCCATCTTCCGCTCCACCATGCCTACACATCTAAAACGACGGCTGTACCGCGCGGTCATCCCGCCCCTGATGCTTTACGGCTGCGAAGTCTGGGGTTCGGCGGCTCGTTCCACCATCCGCAGACTGCAGACCGTGCAGAACAGGGCACCGAGGATGATATATGGCACACACCGTAGATTCCCGTCCCACATTCTCCATTCCCACTCTGGAATCCCTTACATAGTGGACTTTGTGCAAGAAAGAGCTCGCACAATCTACACTAAACTTGCTCCTCACCCAAATCCTCTGGTGAACATTCTCGGTCTCTACGACCACATGCTGCCTAGGAGACGCGAAAGCTACCGACTTCCCAAGGACGCCTTGGGATGGTAGTTTTCGACCGCCTCTCCCTTCTTTACAGTATCACCCGCCAAGTTAAGCAGCGTCGGGCTCGGACACAACTCGGATGGGTGACCGTCAAGGTGTTCTCCGAACAGATTCTGCAACACTGGCTTTTCCCCACCCACTATCTACATCCTTTCAGTTCTGCCCGCTAGCTGGCACTGCTTCCCTTGACAGCCCGCAAGCGGCTGGCCAAGTTAAGCAGCATCCGGCCTGGTCCTTTCCTGGGTGATCGACCACTCCGGTAGGTAAGCCAGCCCGCGCCGGCAGCACAAAGGGAAGCACCCGCCCACATTACTTCGACACAGACATAAACGCTTGCATAAGACATCTTTTCTATCGCATGGGCAAGTCCGCAAGAAAAGCGGATAGGTACCGTGGTGATTTGCCCCCGTCGGGCGACTAGTTCCTGCTTCTGGCTGCTGCTCCTCTCCAGGCTGACGTCCCGAGAAAAAATCATTAATTTTAAAATGTAAATAGTCCTAGTGCTTATATTTTCACTTTTTGTATTTTTAAATAATTGTCATTGAATTGTTATAAATTACGCTGAAACAAAATAATGGTAATTCGCCGTATTATGGTATATATTTTGCTTTGTAAGTTAAAGCGATGTAGAAACTAGGATAGTGTATATCCCTTACTCTACTTATCATATATTCTTTAATTTTAACATTAATCTGTTTAGTGTAATTCAAGACAGCTCGTATCACTTTTACGCTATAGTTTGCTCTCCTTTTGTATCCACATTTTCCCTAATTTACGCCTTGTCACAGAGAATGATCACGTGACAAGAACTGACGTAGCTACCCTCATACACACCATACGATGCTTCTATTAACTTTGTACTCCAATTTGGAAGAGCCTTATTCATCACAACGTCGTCTTCTAATTAAAGAATACTAATTACTCCTTTTGTTCGCAGTTCCTCTTATTTAAGCTGGTTTATACGTCAGAGAATTAGGGAGAGTTGTTAGAAGCGTATTATTTAGATAAAAGCACAGTCGTGGAAAATATTCTGACTTTCAATGCAGACGTATTTTAGCAGTGCTCTATCATTTAGTTTCCTTCTCAAGTAATTATTTTCGTCTAAGCTGTCGCCAAGCTTTGTAACAGTTGTACAAAATGATTGCTGAGAAAATGCTCTGTAGCAAACTCATTCGTTAAATAAAAGATTATGAAAAAATCTTATGTGTACCATAACATGACTTTCTCTATATCCCTGCAACAAATTATTCTTAAAAAGCTTATACGTCTATTTACTTTATGCTAATCAGAAAAAATAGCAGAAATAGTCTTATTACTTGCTTTCTTGTAAGTAGAAGAGAAATATGGACTACCATAGGTTAAAGTGATAGTCAAAAGCTGGTTGCTATGTCAATGAAGTTCCTTTGTTTATATGGATCGGAGTTGACAGGTTCCTGTATGAGAATAATATCAGTTTTTCATAGCAGAAACCAAAAATAAGGAATATCTCAAAAACGACGAACTCCACGAAAAAAATTTATATAATATAAATTGTGTGTTTTAATGTGCTCTACATTTTTTGTGTAGTAATTTTTGTCCATCTCTTACGATTTAACAGTTATTCAAAATTCCGTAAAATTCATCCAGAATAAACTATCTCTTCAGAGGCTATTCCTAGGAAATTCAAGCTATACATTTTTTGTCAGGTAAATATGTTTAGTATAAGAAATTTTAATCAAAATCGTTAGAGCCATTTTTGAGAAAATTTTTATAAAAAAGTTCCATGTAAAGGGTAGTTTGGGGTAGGGGATTTTTCTCAAAATCTTCGTCTCGCATCCCTGGAAGATACCATACTTAAATACCAAGTTTGGTATTTTACCGACTTTTCGTTTTTGAGTTATCGTGTTCACAGACACACGGACACACACACAGACCTTTTTGTGAAAATGGTATTTTGGACATTGGGGACCCTAAAACATATATTTCCGGTGAAATCTCTGTATCGAATTGTTGGGTGGAGTGCAATACCTTCTCTATACACTGTGTACATAGTGCATATAGAGAAAGTAAAAATGTGATAACAAAATGTTTGTAACTTCGTCATCATTAGAATGTATTGCGGGCACTGCCTTTATATTTTAATACAAATTTAATTATTCAAACAATTCCAAAATCTGCTCAAACAGATCAGATGGTTTGCGTGAGAAGAATAGGTGTGCTTGTGTAGAACAAAACGGAATAAAATGGTAACAATTCTGCTTTATGTAATAAACTCTTCGACCCGTACATTCTCTCTTCTTTAATACCCTTAATGTTTAATGTTATTATTTAGTAGTCTTTAACGTCAGTTCTTACTTCCCACGGGACCACAGGCGGTGGACACTGGTGATACATGAATTGAAACCATAATAGGGAAAGGAAATGTTTCAGCTCTTAGTCTTGCCATTCAATGTAAGAACTGAGGGGAAACCCCTTTATAAAATTTCTCTTTGGCAATTATGTCAATTCCTCTGATACTGACTTGCGTATCGAGCTTTTGGACTTCTACACATACATAACGATGTGTTCTTCACTGCCCCGTTCTAATTTCAAAATGTTGTACTATCTCAAAGGTTTTTAATTCCTAAAACTAGCAATAGTGTCATGCATTTCTATATCTTCTAACTTCGTATTAGTTACTTAGGGATACCCATGCTAAAAATAGTTCTCTTAATATCTCTCTCATTGCAGTTTCTTGCAGAAATAGTTGCATAGTTAAGCACCAAACGAGATGCGAGATTGCAGATTCTAGTTCAGTTTTACTAAGCCTTTCCTGTTGGTTATGAAGGCAATATGGCTACGTGACAGTGAATGACAGGTTTCGAGATTTCGTCGAGATTAGGTTACGTTATGGGACGAAATAAGGTATCAAAATGGACTTTCGGAAAATCGGTTCTGCCTTCCAATGCGAAATGCACAATCTTACGTTCGTTCTATCTGATTGCGCATGGCAGCCAACGGTAGAGTCAAATCTAAAACTAAACTAGAATCTGCAATGTCGTGAACGAGATGGCTCCCAGTAACGTACAATTGTTGAGCTGGTTCCCCTTCTAAAACGAATTTCCTGGTCCATTTCTGTATCCTTCATTTCCACCATCTTTTTCAGGGATGTAGGACCAGGCGATGGAGCTTGGCGTTGGCCGAATGATGGAATTTGTGCTCTGGAATTCTCTCTCAATTTTGATGGGTCTACTTGGACCACCTTCCTGAGAACTGTCTAGATTACCACAGAACCACCGACATCAGCATTGATACCGTCCGTATTATCAAATAGCGCACTCGTCTTCCGGACCTGACACCCTTACAGCCTACTCTTCTTCGTTTTCTCAATTTTGCTTTCAAACTGAAAACAAATGGCGCTCACTATGACCTACTTGTTGCTGTGCGCCAATTACTGGCTACTCTTTATCAGAGCTAGGAAGTTCGTACCGTTCGCCGTCCCTCATACAGGTTGCGACCGACCATCTCGCTGCATCAAAACAAGTCATTGATAAAAACGCAGGGGGTAGAGGTAAACCAACATGTTGTCAAGTAAATAGTATTGTTTCCAGAGAACAAAAATCTGATGTGTACCATTCACATGACTTTCTCTATATCCCTGCAACAAATTATACTTAAAAAGCTTATACTTCTATTTACTTCATGCTAATCTAGAAAAATTAGCAGAAATAGTCTTATTACTTTCTTCCTTGTAAGTAGAAAGGAAATAAGGGAGTAGCATAGGCTAAAGCGATAGTCAAAGGCTGGTTACTATGTGACTAAAGTCTCTTTGTTTGTATGTATGGACATGAGTTGACAAATTCCTGTATGAGAAAAGTTAAGAATTACGACCCTGAAAACAAAAACAAGGAATATCTCAAAAACGATCAACTCCAAGAAAAAATATATACAGCATAAATTGTGTGTTTTAATGTGCCCTACATTTTTGTGTGGTAATTTTTTGTCTATCTCCTATGGCTTAGTCGTTATACAAAATTCCGGAAAATTCACTCAGAATAAAGTAGCCTTCAGGGGCTATGCCCAGAAAATTCAAAATATACATTTTATTTGTCGGGTGAATGTCTTTAATATACGACATTTTAATCAAAATCATTAGAGCCACTTTTTAGAAAATCAAAATTTTCGAAAAAAGTTCCATGTAAAGGGTAGTTTGGGGTGGGGGGATTTTTCTCAAAATCTTCGTGTCGCATCCCTGGAAGATATTAAACTTAAATACCAAGTTTGGTATTTTACCGACTTTTCGTTTTTGAGTTATCGTGCTCACAAACACACGGACACACACACACGGACCTTTTTCTCAAAATACTTTTTTTGGATACAGAGGACCTTAAAACATATTTCCGGGGAAATCTCGGTATCGAATTTTTTGGTGGAGTGCAATACATTCTCTATACACTATGTACATAGTGCGTATAGAGAAAGTAAAAATGTCTTACGAAACATTCGTAAATGCATAGCTATCTACATAATTAGGTACAGCACACAAATTGTTGCATATATGCACGCTGAGTTATTATGAAAAAGTTCGTTCCACTTCGCACGAAGTTGACTGGCGCATATTTGAAATATTTTATCACTTCCGTATCAGTATCAGCTTGTATGCGTTACATCACACTGAACCCTACATTCCTTTCAATTACGCTTTTCAATTTCATCTTTATTTTAGGTAGGTTATTTGTGGATTAGTAGATTAGTCTTGACAGTTCTTCTACAAGCCGCACAGATTCAGTTCAGCTCCATACCTCTTGACAGTGTGATAGTTGTGGATAACTTTTTTAACAAATTTGCAATCAATAATATGATTCTGTGAAGCTGTTCTGTTACTAGACGTTTGACGGTTTGTTTACTGGAACTGCCACTCTTTCTAATAAATACACGAATAAGTACGTTGCTAGAAAACTGTGGTTGTAAAAAAAAATGCTCACATTTGAGTAGAACAAAGATGTAATTCGAAAACTTTCCTTCCTACTTACGTGGTTCTGTATTATGCAGCGATATCTGTTTTGCAGCTATGGGTTGCACTCTACATTGACCTTTGCTCGCGCAAGTAGCATAAGGAAATCGGTACGAACTTCCTAGCTCTGCTCTTTATATAGTTAAAGCAGAGATAATCCAAATATATCAGTCTGTTCATTTGACTCCAATCACTCTCTTAGGATGTCAATCAAACTCTCCGTTCTATGGTTTGTATTATAGGCAGTAAATGAACCGGAATCTCATCCGGGAGATACGCTCATTTAGCTAGAAGTACTATCAGCCATTGAAGCAGATAATCGCGCACATTATGGAACTCTAAATTAGATCGCATCTCTCTCTCTCTCTCTCTCTCTCTCTCTCGTACATTATTGACTATAACAGACCGACGAGTTGGAGACACAGTGTGGGAGGAAGGATGCATGTTCCACTTTTCAATAGAACCGCTCTGAATATGTAATCGATTTTAACTGTGATGGACTGCACCAGTGTGTGATGTATCCGTTGGTTTAAATGTCGTAAATCAGGTCGTGGAAATCGTTAAAACACCTGAACGTGATGGATGATGTCAGATTGCCCAATAAAAAGTAGTGCGGTATGTGTATAAAAGATTGAGTTGACGTCTATATGTTTAAAATAGCATCACGGCAAAACGGACACATGGAAACTAGAATCCTGCTCATGGGCAAAATGTGTCGGCTTCCAATATTAGATTTGTAGAAACCATATTTCTTGAAAATTCAACAGAAAGCTAAAAGATTTAATTCATTTATATTTAGCTAAAGAATATATTGTAATGATTAGGTAGTGAGTTAACACGAACGGGCGAAGTTCTATGATCGATTTCATAAAGCATACAACTTGCGAATCTCAATTAGTATGGCTGCCTTCGGAAGCTAAATAAAGCTAATGGTCGTGTAATGTGTATTTGCACGTAAAAGACCTTTAAAACTTGAAAGAAGAACGTTCCTGGGCAAAACTCTAGCCATTTCTCGTCCGCAAGTCGTGATTGAGTCCTACAATGTCATCTGTGGGTGACTAGTTGATCCATCGTCGGCATGGCACATAGCGGTGAATTCCTGAACTTGGAATTCAAATTTGATAGGAAACATCGTAACGATGCCCTATGCTCCACTAAGCAGCTATAGGAATATCACTACCACTCATACGTATTTATCAAAGAACGCGTATATTTTTGTACTGAACGAATAACAATACCTCAGATACTATTATAGAATAATAATCCATACTTATATAATCGCACCTATTCTATAAAATGTGAACATGCAGTCACAAACACCTACAAAATTATATCTGATGTGCCCCTGCGGCGTTCTTGCAGCACTTTTATAGTCATACATCTGACTTTCCAACACACCAAAACCTAGCAACTGGGGACTGTACAGATTAAAAAATATTTCATGTTTGTAGTTGCAGGAAAAACAAAATGCATAAATATGGAACATTAGTCACTAACCCGAATGTAACAATTTATAGTATAATACACAATTTTAAAAACAAATTAATAATATATTTAGCCCACTTGGGTAGTGAGGTGGTAGCGTATCTGCCCCATATTCAACAGGTCGTGAGTTCGAATCTCGTTTAGGGTGTGTTACCCGGATAAAGTTTTTTTTCGGGGTTTTCCTTTATCCTGAGAAGACAAATATTGAGTAGTTTTAAGCTCCATGGACCCCGAGATCATTTGAGCATCATTTCACCAATTTCATTCATCGTCCCATATGACCAACCAGGTTAAAGGACGTTAAACTACAAAAAAACTCATAATTTATCATAATATACAATTTGTGTACTGTGTCAAGAAATTTCCGAAAATTGGTCAATGAAAAAAACACTGGTAACATGACCTTTACTATTGATCGAGTTTGACGTGCCCTTTTGAATTTCGGTGCAGTTGGAAGGCGCCATTCGGAAGTTTTTTGACTGGTTTGCGTGTCAAGCTCGTAAACCCACGTCTCATCACCAGTTACAATGTGTTTCATGAATGTGGGGGTCGGAATTGGCTCGTTTCAGCATCTATTCAGCGATCACAAAATTCAAGTCTTTCGAAACTAACCGAGCGGCAACGTGCGTCATGCCCATCAATTGTTTAAAATGGTACAAATTTCAGCGGAAATTTCTTTCAGACTTAAATGAGATTTTCAAACACAATTTCCTTCACTTTAGCGATGTTCAGTTCAGTTGATGGCCGACCAGAGCGAGTTAAATCTTCCAACATATTTCGACCACTTTTGAATACACTGTACCACACACACACTGTTTTTGTTTTTGTTTTTTTTTTTGTTTTTTTTTTGTTTTTTTTTTTTGATAAAGTCGATTCACTCTTAACATTTTCAGGGATTCGACCTCGAAATACGATTTGCAATACAAAATCGTATTTCGCCAAATTCTTCGACCATCGTAAAATTGTAAAACACCTTTGGCATGAACTAACAAATGGCGCACTGTAAACAAACTAAATGACAGATGACGATCAAACTCCGGGTGGATATAGAGGAAAGTTGTACCAATTAGCGACAACAATAGTTTCAAATCCTTCTTTAAACGGGATTTTTATATGATCAATTCCCGGCACTTTCTTGACAGTATTTTAGCATTACACCAAAATTTCCTTACTATGTTTTGCTTTTCCTTTTATTGTGTTCGACACAACTCGCTTTGTAAGAAACAAAACTGCGCACCTGCAGCCATACTCTATAGTTTTTATTGCATTACCTGTGGTCAACAGCACTCTAGCGATTGTTTCTATTACACTCAATGATAGCTATGTGACACCTGCACGCGTGACACCTGCAACCTATAAGTGTTTATTTTCCCCGAGAGCACGAAACGCAAGGCATAATGCAGATCAGGTCGTCCTCGCGGCAACGAAGTTGTATCGGAACAGAGTTCGTAAACTTTCTGTAAGGCTAATGACCCCCACTTTGCCTAATTCAACTGGTTACGCATTGAGATAGGAATACGTGGAAGCAAAACGATAGTCTGCAGCGCAGTTACAACAATGCAAAACAAAAACAAAAAATCAGGTAATAAATTATAAGATTATTATAAAACCTTCAAATTGATTAATATTGTTTTCTTGTTTCTCAACACTATTAATTTTATTTAATGTTATACACTACTATGCACTTTTTATTACATTGCCTCTCTTTCAGCAATTCAAGTTCGTATTAACTGAAATGATAGCTTTAGACGAAGAGGGAAAAAAATCGATACTATTAAGCAAGTATTTATCCAAATATCTGTATCCATAACCCTAACACCCTGTATACGTAGGCAATGGGAGGCAATGCCTACCATGTTGAAATTCGCGTATCGTTATTGTTCTCACCGGCGGAGGGTGATTGACTTTTTCGGCCATAAGCAGCCATAGTATAGATTTCTGCAGAAGGGAAGTAAGTTGTTAGACCCGTGTCGTAAATTCACGGCACGTAAAAGAACATCAAGCGTGATAAACAAAGACCTTTGAGAACATATAAGCGGCCGTTCACATCCAATACAGAATGGGTTAAAGTGTGTTCATAAATAAAACTCAATTTCATTTTATTGTTCTCTCTGTGAAAGTTTTCGGTTGCAGCAATATGTTAAAGAATTCTCAGGCACCAGGGAAAACCTCGATATTGCGGCCCTTGTGGTAGGTCTATCAAAGCGGATCAACGCTCCCAAGAAACGCAGCATTTTTTTGACAATAAACATGTCACTGTGGCTTTTTCGTTCTACGAAAAAGGGGCTTTTAGGTGAAATTGGTGAATTTTATTCATATGTATGTAGATCTTTTGTTTCGGCAGATTTCCACTATTCTAAAGTAAACGTTTCAGGAAAGCCATCAAGTAGACATTGAGAATGTAGTATTAGTGACGTGCCTCTTACACATACGCAAAAATGACTTCATATATCAAGATACAGGTGTTTCAAAACGACACCAAGGGAAGATGTGGACCTTGTTGGTCTTACCGTACGTGATACGTGAATATAATTTTCAGCTAAATTCGGCACATACAAAAACTGTCATAAAATCACCATGGATTAGGCAGTCGTGCATAACCAAATGGCACGTGCCTGGCCCAATCCAAGAGAGATGTTGGTTGGTAGCGAAGGTCCCAGGCGCGTGGTGTAGGTGTGGTTTGACAAACACGCCGGCGCGGGACAGGTCACCTTAGTAATGGAAATAGAAGCATGTGAGGTGGCCTATGACAACCGTTGTTCCTTGGCTGCCTAATCCCAAATGTGTTCGATTTTTAAATACACATAAAACTTTAAATAGAAGAGTTTGAAGGTTGCGACATCAAGTTTCGACAAGTCAAAGTGTAAGCTAATCGACTGCTATCTTAGTTTGGTGTCGTTTTGAAACGGCCTGTATAACCTGCCATTCCTTACTTTCTAAATAAACACCGACTCAAAAGTCTAGAGATTATAAGACTACTAATCCGTACCTGGGACAATTCCTCGTTTCTTCGTTGAATTTTAAAAAAAAACAATTTTCGTTAAACATGTAATTCATTTATGAAATAGTGCTTTGTGTACTTAAGGGATGACTTCCAATGTTTCGAAATCACTGTTATTCACATTTTTGTGTATAATGTATTGTATAATTATCATTTAATAGTTTTTCATGTGTATATTTATGTACTGTTACAATGAATTTTATTGTTAACCCTAAATTTATCTACGTAATTTTAATTTATATTTATACTGTTTAGGTATGCTTTGTTATTTTAACAACACATTATATGGGAATCTGTTTTTCTCTTGAATAAAACACCGCTCCGTGATAATCGGCAGACGTTTATAATGGACGTGTAGAGATGACGTGTATTGTGCTGTGTAACTCAAAGAATTTTCAACAGCCTAACATGTCAGGTCATTAATTCATTACTAGCGAGTTATTAAAACATTGTTTTTACTACGACTTGTTTTACTATTGAGATGACAAAAAGTTAGTAAATATGTATTACTTATTACTTTTTACTTTCTCTATAACATACTATGTGTATACTAATAGGTAGAGAGAGTATTTCTATCCATCCAAAAATACAAAATCAAGATTTCACCAAAAATATGTTTTGAGGTCCTTTGAACCCATAAAAACATTTTTAGAAAAAAAAAGGTCCTGTGTGTGTTAGGGAACAGCATACTAAGTGTAAAACTAAATACAAAACTTTGTATTTAGGTTCAGCACCTTTCAAGGTTGCGAAAAGAAAATATTCAAGATAATCTCGAACATCAAATCTCCCTTTACATGAAATCTTTTCGAACATTTTTATTTTCACGAAATGGCTCCAACTATTGTGATTAAAATACCATATACACAAGATATTTTCGTCACAAATAAAATTATATATCGAAATTTCTGGTAATAGCTTCTGAATTCCACTTTATTGTAGATGACTTTGCATAACTGGTGATAAGAGATGGGCAAAATGTGTATCTTATAAAAACACACAACTTATGTCGTATGAAAGTTTTTTTCGGTTACAGTGTTGCAATACTGAAACTTTTCTTTATCGGTAAGCTCATTTATTTCATACCACTTTTACTTCTGGCCATGCAAAGAGAACTAGTTTCAAAGTCATCAAATAGAGACTATATTTTTCACATTAGCCATTTTTCTTTTTCTCATAAGGAAGCAAGTAATGACACCACTTTTACTAATATTTATCTCAATTAGCACGGTATAGATAAAAGAATAATCCTTTGTAAGATTAGTTTGTTTGCAGAACAGATAGAGAAAGTCATATGAATGGAACACAGAAGAGCTTTGATAAACACTCTCAATTTTAATGCATGAATATAAATAAAGTTAACTTTTTCAAAACCGAATAACCCATTCCCTAGTAATTACTTAGGCTCTAAAAACATTTTATGTTTAAACAATCAAAATAGAATTACAAAAATCTGATGTGTTCAATTCGCATGACTTTCTCTATATCTCTGCAACGAAGCTGATGATTCTATTTACTTTATGCTAATTGAGAAAACTTCGTAGAAATAGTCTTATTACTTGCTCCCTTGTAAGTAGAAGCGAAATAAGGGAGTACCATAGGTTAAAGTGATAGTCAAAAGCTGGTTGCTATGTGACTGAAGTTGCTTTGTTTGTATGGATAGGAGTTGACAAATTCATCTATGGGAAAAGTTGAAGATTTATAAAGCTGAAATCAATAACATGGAATATTTAAAAAGTGATCATATATATATGATCGTGTGTATGTATATGACATGGATTGTGTGTTTTATCGTGATCTACATTATTTGAGTAGTAAGTTTTTGTCTATCTCTTACGTTTTACCAGTTATGTAAAATTCAATAAAAATCACCTAGAATAAGCATGTCTTCAGAAGTTATTCCCAAAAAATTGAAGATATACATTTTATTTGTTTTATATATATATATATATATATATATATATATATATTAAATATAATTGCTTTTAATCAAAATCGTTAAAGCCATTTTTGAGAAATTCAAATTTTTCGAAAAATGTTCAATGTAAAGGGTATTCAGGTATGGGGGGGATTTTCTTCAAAATCTTTGTGGAAGATTCATCCTTGGAAGATACCATACTTGAATACCAAGTTTGGTGTGTAACGGTCTTTTCGTTTTTGAGCTATGCTGCCCCCCCCCCCCACACACACACACACACACACGGATATTTTTCTAAAAATGCTTTTTTTGGATTCAGGGGGTCTCAAAATATGTATTTCCGGTGAAATACCGGTATCGAATTTTTGGGTGTAATACAATATCTTCTCTATACACTGTGTACATTACACGTAGAGAAAGTAAAAACTAAGAATATGCTATATAATAATTTCGATTCACTTTTATTTAAGGTTTGACTGGTATTGCATGAGAGATACCAGTAATTTGATGAAGTGGGAGATAATCTTGTGACTGCCACTCGTGGTTTCTCTTTTGAACAACTACAGGTTTAAGCCTCTCTTTTGTGGAAAGAGCACGCTTCGCTGAATAATTCAGATGACAGCCTAATTGTTTGCTGTTGGTAACATTGCTGTTTATGTAAACATTGTTGCTGTGCTGAGTAAACAATGTTTGCTATTCGCATACGATATCACCGGTGTGTAGCAGTAATTCTGTTTTCTCATGAAGCACACAACCACATTAACGGGTGAAAAGTTTCAGTATGCCACAGCACGTCTCAAGCGGATGGCTTGCGAGGTTCACAAAAGCATGAAATGACGTATTTACTAATCCAACAAGAGATATTTAGTCACCATACACAGTTTTTGAAGCTCTCAAATTTACACATCGCATATAAATATGTATTAGACAATATTATTCAGTAGCTCGGTTTCCAAGTAATCAAAGTAATTTGCTCTTGAAGGTTTGATACTAACACTCCTAAACTGAATAGATTTTTTTTTTTTTTTTTTTTTTTTTTTATTAAATTTAGCCCCCTTTAATCCGGAGGTCATATCGGATCAGTGTTCGAATCGGACTGCCTGTATCGAGGGGAGGAATTAAGGCTCAGTATTTGTGTTATATTTCTACCATAACACAGTAATAACAGCAGTAGTAGCCTATTAGTGTAATAGGCCTATATATATAATATGGATGTGTGTGTACGTGTAAATATTAAGAACAATCCACTTACCGAACTTACATAGATATTTTCCTTCGATGTGATGAAATCGTTTTATAGTAAGCATTTTTGTCGGATAGGTAAGCTCAGACTGAAAAATTCAACGCCATAAATGGGATTTCACCACGGATCTCCCGGTGTCTAGCCGGTTGCTCTACCAATGAGCTACCATGGCAATGTGTCGGTACGGCATTACATTTCTCAACTGACTCACATGTTTCCCGGCAAACCACACAAGGTGATCTCAAATTATTTTGAGATGACAAAGCCCAATGGCGACTTACAATGTCGTAAGTCCCAGGATTCATAGTAAAGTTAACTATTATGAAAAATTGTAATAATTTAATTATCTTCTCACAAAACGCATGTGTAAGAGAGGAGTTGAATAGGTAGAGTCAGACTAAAAAATGCAACGCCATAGCCGAGATTTGAACCACGGATCTCCTGATGTCCAACCGGTTGTTCTACGACCGAGCTACCATGGTAATATGCCGGTACGGCATTAAATTTCTCAACTGACTCACATGTTTCACGGCAAAACACACAATTTTATCTTAAATTAGTTTAAAATGACAAGAGACAGGGAGATCCATGCTTCAAATTCCAGCTAAGACGTTGAATTTTTCAGTTTGACTCTAGCTATCCAACTCCAGTCGTACACACGGTTTCTGTGAGAAAACAATTAAAGTGTTATAAGCATTGTTGTTATTTTTTAAAATACTTAAATATTTTTTAAAAAAATAACTCCAAAGCAGAAAACTAGCTCTGTTTTAACGAGCTGGGGAAATTATTCAATGAGAGGGGGAAATTCCCTCTCCCTCGGTTAACTCTTAGTTCATCGTCCGATATAGAGTAACTAATCAGGGAAAAGATGCTCAAATGAGGTCGGAGCTTAGTTACCCGACATTCGTCTTCTCAGAATAAGAGAAAACTTCGAAAAAGCATTATCCGCGTAAGTCACCCTAAGCAAGATTCGAACTCGGGACCTCTTGAATGTGAAATGTATTCCGTAAAATATATTTCGTCCAGCAATGTAGCAATAGCCAATAGTTATTTGTGCAGATACTAAAATAAGTGAAATTGGGTGTCATGGTTCGTTAAGGAATGGACTCATACACGGTGGGCCTACTGATTAAATCCCTACAGGATGCACCCTGTCTCCGGTTTTTCCAATTGTTCCTCTGTCCTATAGCTGACAAATGCCAGGGGGGGGTGCCCTAAATTTTCACCTGGTGGAACTTCTCTTCCCAAACTTCTTTACCAAATTATTATTTTATTTTATGTAACATCAATTTCCATCAACTGCTGTGCTGAGGAATACAGTAAGAGCCAGCGATAAATACTAAAAAGTAAATAAATGAATAAATAAATAGAGAGAGAGCATCAAATTTCTACTTTCCAAAAGGAGTATTCAAACGGAACTTTCTTAATAAATGCGCAATATTTGGTATGCTATTTAGAATTTGACTAAATGTTTGAGAGTTTCTTTACACCCCAGTGGCAGAGGATCCATAGGAAGACCAAGATTGCGATGGAGAGATTGTCTTTGATACGGAACATACTTTAAGAGTCTATCCTTGAAGAAGACTAAATGCTCCACTACAACTGGAATCGTGTTGAAGATGCGAGTTGCAAACCATTCTTTATAAGAGAATATGAACGTCTGAATATCGCAGTGCTTTCTTTTCCCTTACCTCACCTCAACCACTGGGAATTTGGTTTAGAAAGTTCTAAAATTAAAAATAAAATGCGGCAAATTTTACCCTAAAATGTTCTTCTGTCAATGATTCAAAAAAGTAAAACAATCATTAGTGACTCATTGCATTACACCACTATTGAGTAATTTATTACTTTCTCTACACGTACTATGTACAAAGTAAATAGAGAATTGCACCCAAAAATTCGATACTGAGATTTCCCGGAAATAGACCTGTTTTCAGACCCCCTGTATCCAAAAAAAGTAAGAAAATCTACCCACCCCCAACTACCCTTTACATGGAACATTTTTTTTAGTCGCACTCCGTGGTGTAATGGTTACCATGGTAGCTTCATATACCCATGGTCGCAGGTTCAAACCCGGCGGAGGACGATAGATTTTTTTCGGGGTAAAAATCCTTAGCATGGCTTCCTTCGGAAGGGAAGTAAAGCCGTTGGTTCCGAGTCGCAGATTTACAACACGTAAAAGAACCTCAAGCCTGATAGAGAGGCCTCTGAGCAAAATTAAGCGGTCTTTCACGCCCAGTTTGGAATAGGACGCTGAGGACCACAGCAGTTAAGGAGCGTCCACAAATAAAATGCCATTTCCATTTACAAGGAACATTTTTCGAAATTTGAGTTTTTTTCAAAAACAGCTCTAACGATTTTGATTAAAATATTTTTATGACAAAAGAAATGTATATCTTGCATTTTCTGAGAATAGCCTCTGAAGACCTCTTCATTATGAATAACTTTTGTATAACTGGCAAACCGCAAGAGTTATACAAAAGCTTACCAAACAAAAATTTTAGATTTCATTAAAACACAACCGTTAACTGTTTTTGAGATATTCCGGGTTGTTGGTTTCAATTTTAGCCACTTAAACGTTTCTCAAACACTAAGACATCTTTCTTGTCCTTTCTCGTTTGTTTATTCCAGGAAGCAAAGAGACCGGAATTTCAATTGTTTCACATAGTGACGAGTTTTAAAGAACAGGACTATTGCTTTAGCCTGTGCATTTTCTTATTTCCCTTCTACTTATAAGGAGCTAGTAATAAGACTAATTCTGCTCATGTTTACCTTGAATAGCATAATGTAGGTAATTAATCTTTTGAATAAGTTTGTTTGGCGAACAGCTAGACGACATTATGTGGATGGAAAACATTACATGTTTCCTTCTACTTACAAGAAATCGAGTAATAAGAGCAATTTTTGCTAATATTTATCTCGATGTAGACAGAATAATAAGCGTTTAACAATGATTTATTACAGAGATGTAGAGAAAGCCATGTGATTTGGAACATATCGAATTATTTTTGGGGGGGAGATTCAGGGGATCTCAAGACATGTACCTATTTTCAGTGAAATTTTGTAATTGAATTTTTGGGAGCCACAATACTTTCTCTATACATATGTACATAATATGCAGAGAGAAAGTAAAAATGCTGTTCTCGCACTTAGGTGACCTCAACACATATATTTCCGGTGGAATCTCGGATGGAATGCAATACCTTCTCTATCCACTATGTACTAAAATCTTGCCGAAACACTTGAGTGTACAGTTATTGTTTACCGAATCTTTTCTTTATGTTTCATTAAATATTATGTCAAACTTAATACATACTTTTGGCTTTTTCTTGGTTCTTACTTACGAAGGCGGAAACTTGTATGTGTTCCCTCGCAAACTTTATTGACGACATCGTTCTTCCTACTGTCATCTTTATAGGGATTACTAGCTAACACTTCTCGAAGAAGAAATACCATCAGTAAGTGTAAATCTTAATTTGGTGGTAACTATAACATCTGTAAATGTGGATTAAAACACTTGTGATATTGCCTCGTTATTCTTGGGCATATAACTACAGCTGGTTGTAGATTAAGGGATTAAACACACCGCCTTCTAATTCGACGGTAAATAGTAACGTTTAACACAGATTCCTGATCAGAGTGGCAAAATTACTACTTCTGAAATTTTCCCGAGGCATGTATATACATATAATATAGCAAATAAATTCGGAGTCTAAAGTATTCAATTTGAGAACATTCTGATTGATTATATGTTTCATCAAATAAATAAACAAACAAATCCGAGTATAAAGCAGTAAACATTGAAACAGTACTAACTAAAGCACTAAAAATTAATAAGGGAAAGAAACAGAAAAATATTGTTATTTTAAAGTAGAACAGAATCTATACAGTTTCGTATTTGTAGGATTGATACCCCCTAGCCAATGCCTAGGGGTCAGAAGCCTGTTGGGGAGTCAACGGCACGAAACCACAGGATGGAGAACCTGTTACGAGCCCGTAACCAGGTATGAACATGAGGAATCGGATGTATGCGAAATTGATGACTGGAAAGGTGATGATTGAGCCATTGGTGGGGAAAACCGGAGGACCCGGAGTAAAGCCGGCCAGATGCCGCTTTGTCCACTGCAACTTGGGATCGAGCCCGGGCCGGCTAGATGGGAGGCGAGCGGTCTAACCACGGCGCCGCCATTTATACAATGAAGGTGTGAAAGGATTCGTTAGAGTAACGTTACCAAGGCATCCGGAACCTACATATGTTGGAGGGAAGAACTCTATATACTCTCTGTGATGAAGATCAATTTGGCAACAGTAATCTAAAGCCTTTCTGACGTTTAAGGAAATTAAACCCCCAACCGGAGTCTCCATTTCCCGGTTTAGGGTCAAAGTTCAGTATCGAACTGTTTTAAATTTAGTCTCGTCACTTGTGAAGGGATGCAGCGAGCCATTCGCCCGCAGTGCCATAGAAGTACCTTCGTCTTTCATCTCACCCCCCTACCATTACGCTGGTTGAAATGGAATTTTATTAGGGATTGCGCTTGAAATCGAAGAGTCTTCTGTGGCTGGGTGGACATTCGGAACCTCATGTTCATTTCAAGTTTAATTCGAAAAGCTGCTCTAACATGAGTTTGCATACAAGCTGGTGCTATATAAAAAGGTATAGGTACACCACACTAAAGAGATACAGTATGTGTTTAGAAATTCACATCACACGCTCTTAAAATTTGTAGAGGGGGACTTATTGAACAATTTAGAAACACGAAATTGTTTCTATACAGCAATTTCAAATCAGGTTTTTCCTTTCTGTACTAGTATAGTAAGTAGCAGAAATATTGTATTCCATTCAAAAATTCGATATCGAGATCTCATCGGAAATACACGTTTTGAAGCTTCCTGGATGCAAAATAACATTTGTTTGTGTCTGTGAACAGCAAAAGCATAAAATCGGTTTAATACGAAACGTCATATTTGCGTCCAGGGTCTTCCAAAGTGAACACAAAGATTTTCAACAAAATTGTCCACTCCGACTACCATTTATGGCAGTTTTTTTGAAATGTTCGATTTTCAAAAATGGCTGTATCGATTTTGATTAAAATATCGTATGCTAAAGATGTTCATAACAGAAATAAAGTGCAGATTTATAATTTTCTGGGAACTACCTGAGAATATTTTCATTCGTTGGGAATTTTGTATTATCTCGTATAGCTGGAAAAAGTTAAGTGGTAGACGAAAGCGTACTAATTAAAATGAAGATCTCTTTAAATCACAATTTATTTTAACTGTATATATATACTGTTAATGGAAAAATCGTTCAATACTCGGTAATTCTTTTTCCTTTTATGTTTAGTTATTTCTCGCGATTGCATGGAAAGAGTATGGAAGTTTTATACTGATATAGTGTTCAGTTGTTAAACATTCTATTGTCACCATTCTGTTTGTATTTAAAACCAAAATTTTACTGTAGCAATTTCTGCAGAGGTTTATCTCGACTACAATGAAATAGATAGAAATATAAACTTTCGTAAGAATATATACCCACTAATAAACGATAGAGGAGTAGCGAAACTCGGGTGAATACAGTACATTAACTTTTTAAAGTAAAGCATCTGCTGATCGAGATCTTTAAAAATGTGGAGTTCGTGGGCAAAAGGTTTTAGCATGCTGCAACTCCACCTCACTTTGCGCTTGCCGTTCGAGATCAGGAGCTGAGTTGACCAGTTGTGTGGCACAAGCTCAACTACAATTTTTTTACTTTCTCTAGCCCTTATGTGCAATGTACGTAGTGGATAGAGAATGCACTACAGCAAAACACTTCATGTCGAAATTTCACCGGAAAGATATGTTTTGAGTCCCCTGAGTTCGAAAAAGCACTTTTAGAAAAAGGTCCGTGTGTGCGTCTTTGGACAGTATAGCTAAAAACAAAAAAAACGTTAAATATCAAATACCGTTAAATACATGAAAAATGTTTCGAAAAGTTTGATTTTCTCAAAAATGGCCCTAGCTATTTTGATTAACATATCACATATTGAAGATATTTACATCCGAAATAAAATGCTTTGAATTTCCTGGGAATAGCCTCTGAAGATCTCTTCATCCTGGATGAATTTTGCTGAAATTTGGTTAACTGCTAAACTATAAGAGATAGACAAAAACTTACTGTAGAAAAAATGTAGATCACGTCAAAAAAAACAGAAATGATGTCTTTCATATTTCTGTTGTGGAAGTAACCGTTACCGAGATATTCCTTGTTATTGGCTTCAATTGTAAAGTACTTACACTTTTCTCAGACAGGAAGTGCCCGAATTTCTTTTGTTCTACTCCTGAACAAGCAAAGGGAGGAACTGTAATGACAATCTTGTAAAACATTTGACTATCGCCTTAGCCTAGTCTATTTCCTTAGTTTCGTCCTACTTAAAAGGAATTAAGTAATTCGAATATTCCTCTAATGTTTATCTCAATTTGCATGATGTAGGAAGAAGAGCAGCTAGAGAAAGTCATGTGAGTAACACAAGATATTTTTTATGATTAATACATAAAAATGTCGTGCAATGGTCACTAGATGCGACTAAGTATGTGTACAAGAGCATCAGCGCCCTGATGTTTTCCCATGGACGGCGGGCCATGGACATAGTCGCGCTTTGAGGCAGAATAAGGGACTCCAGATGCTGCTTGATTACAATGCCCTTGACCTCAAAGGCTTGACAAGAACTATACTTCAGGGTTTGTTTTATTTTAATTAATACATCTGAATTTAGAAAGATAGAATCAAACGAAAAATGTAATCCGCAAGCCGGGATTTGAACCACGGATCTCCCACTGCTCTTACTAACTGACTTAGTATAACAGAAGGTGGTAAAACATTAAATTGCCTAATTGAGTCGCACTTTTTTCCGGTAAACCACAAGAAGATCTTAAATGAAGAATACCTATAGAGATGTCCCAAGGGGATATCCCTTTCCAACTTTATCCTACATATGCCTTGTGAGCAAAAATCAATTAACAGTGATTGATCTAACAGATGGTTAAACTATGATTTCAAGTCGACATTGGGATGTCATCTCAAAATAATTTGATGTCTCCTTCTGGTTTACCAGAAAAGAATGCTAGTCATTTGGGAAATATAAGGCCATGTCGGCAAGTCGCTATGTTTGCTCAGTTAGTTAGGGCAACCGAGCAGAAACGCTGAGACCTGTAGTCCAAATCCCAGCAGTAACATTGGATTTTTCAGCCTGACTATCTTTCTAACTTCATTAATTAACCAATCGTGGCTAATTACTGTTGCTCTTTCATGCAAAAGAAGTGAAGTTGAACACTATTGCGAAATTGTGATTCTTGTAGTAGCGGAAGGTATAATTGTACATAGTAGTACCACTATATACAGGATGAAGTGCTTGAAGTGTCTACATTAATCTACCAATCCGCTGCTATTGCCGATAATCTATTTTGGTTGCACTGAAAAATACGCAAGAGCTCGCAAAGACAACTTATACAGAGTGTTAGGAGTATGGGTGCGCAGATTTAGCGTGCAGAAGATGACGAATAATGATGATGATGATGGTGTTTAAGGGCGCTCAACTGCCGAGGTCATAAGCGCCCTTATGATTAAAACTTGGCAATAGCCAGTAAGAAAATACCAAACAAAAAAGTAAACACAAATAAAAGAGCTCACACAGTTGAAACGGAAGTAACAGAAACGTCCAGCCCTCTAACCAGAGCTGGATATAAAACTCCATCTAAAATCAACACATTAAAACCAAAAGAGTTTAAAAAACCGCTATCACACTAAAACGTCAAGGTAAAAGAAAGTTTTGCTAAAAATTTAAAAACCCTGTCCACTGCTCTTGGGTCATCTGCCAGGACCTCAGCAAGAGAGGCCGGCATGCCCATAGATGACCGAATGTGTGCCAGGTGACCACACTCCAGCAACACATGACGAACTGTCTGTGCCTCCCCACAGAGCGCACAGACAGGAGCAGGTTCACGTTTAAAAAGGTAACTGTGTGTAAAAATACAGTGGCCAATTCTTAGCCGAGCTAGTACTACCTCCTCCCGGCGGAATAAACGAGAGGAGGTTACCCAGTTGACAGGGAGGTCCTTCACCTCTCGCAGCTTATTACCACGGAGAGCCGACCACTCCGCATGCCAAGTCGAAAAAACGGCTCTCCGTACAGCCACTCTAAAATCTTCTGCTGTTGAATGGGTAATCGTAACACTGGGCGCTGTGACTGCCGATTTCGCTGCCAAATCCGCCGTGTCATTCCCTGGCAAGCCAACGTGTCCAGGAATCCATGCGCACTCCACATTAAAACCAGAAGCGTGCAAAATGTGGAGAACGTCCTGGATGCGCTGCACCAAAGGATGGTAATTGTACAGCTCACGAATGCTCTGGAGGGCACTAAGGGAATCACTAAGAATAAGGCAGTCACCTAATTTTCGATGTCGAATATACAGAAGGGCTTGATAAATAGCATATAGCTCGGCAGAATATATAGATGTGCAACTAGGCAAACCGTAAGTAGAAGTTGCGGTGCCAGTTACAAAGGCACATCCAACACCGTCGGGGCTCTTACTACCATCGGTGTAAATACAAATACGGCCACTGTATTTGGATAAAAATTCTAAAAAGCAACGACGAATACTATCAAGAGGCGTAACAGATTTCCCGTAGAGCGTCATCCCGGGATCGACATGGGAGGTAGCGCGTAACCAAGGGGGGTGTATACTCTCTCCCTTGGATAACAGCCGAGGAATGTCAACATGGTGCTGGCGTAGAAGCTCACGGAAACGAAAACCTGCTGGCCTGGGGCTCAGAGAGCGGAGGCAGTATCGCTCGTGCAGCTCAGGGGAGAAAAACGCGTGATAAGTTGGATGCCCAGGCATACACTTCAGCCCACAGCCATAATTAGCAAGCAGGACATCACGCCGACAACGCAGAGGAGGTTCTCCCGATTCGGCGTAGAGGCTAACAACTGGGCTCGTTGGAAAAGCTCCAACGGCCACACGGATGCCCTGGTTATGGACTGTGTCTAACCTTCTGAGCACTGAAGGTCGAGCTGAAGAATACACAATGCTGCCATAGTCCAACTTCGAACGAATCACAGCACGATAAAGACGGAGCAATGCCGTCCGATCCGCACCCCAAGACTTGCCACTTAGTATCCGTAAAAGATTTAGAGAACGGTCACATCGTGCTCTAAGCTGTGCTATTTGTGGTGCCCAACAAAGTTTCCGATCGAAGATCAAACCAAGGAATCTCGCCTCGTCTGCGAAAGGAAGTAAATCTGGCCCGAGTCGAAGAGACGGCGGCATATGCCACTTACGGCGCCAGAAGTTAACGCAGACTGTCTTCTCAGCGGAGAAACGAAAACCGTGTTTCGAGCTCCATGCATAGAGATTGTCCAAACACCGCTGGAGACGGCGTTCCAAAAACGGTGTACGCTGAGAAGTACAGAAGATGGCAAAGTCGTCCACGAATAAACAGGAAGAGACACCTTGAGGCACACATAGTGATATGGAATTTATCGCAATAGCAAATAGAGTCACGCTGAGTACCGAGCCCTGCGGCACTCCGTTCTCTTGAATAAAATGGTTAGAAAAAACCGAACCCACCCTCACTCGAAAAACGCGGTCCCGCATAAACTCCTGAATGACCAACGGTAGGCGTCCACGTATGTTCCAGTTGTGCAGAGAACGCAATATTCCTGCCCGCCAACACGTGTCGTAGGCCTTCTCGAGGTCAAAAAATATCCCAACTGTGGGGCTGTTCTTAAGAAACCCGTCCATAATCTGAGTTGACAGAGAGACAAGGTGGTCAGCAGTTGAACGTCGTCGTCGAAAGCCACACTGGATGTTCGTCAGAAGATTGTGGGATTCCAGCCACCACACCAACCGTCCATTGATCATGCGTTCCATCACCTTGCAAACGCAACTGGTGAGGGAAATAGGACGGTAACTGGAAGGAAGATGGCGGTCCTTTCCAGGTTTAAGAATGGGTATGATGGTGGCCTCCCGCCACTTGTCTGGAAAAATGCCATCAACCCAGACACGATTATAGACCTCGAGTAGGAAATCTTTGCCATCAGGAGAGAGATGTTGCAACATTTGGACGTGGATACCATCTGGACCTGGTGCTGAGTGTCGTGAAGAGGAGAGTGCATTGTCTAGCTCTGCCAGGGTGAAAAGGCGATTATAATCCTCAAGGTTGCCAGAAAGAAACGAGAATTCTTGAGATTCCACCTGGTTCTTAACTGTAAGAAACTCAGGGGAATAGTTGCCTGAGCTAGACACCTCAGCGAAAGCACTGCCTAAAGTATTCGCCACGTCAAATGTATCAACAACAGCTCCGGTAGGTGTTTTGAGACCGGCGATGGGCATATGGTTCGGTTTCCCAGCCACACGTCTTAACTTATCCCATACGACAGAGGAAGGTGTATGTCGATTAAAGGAACCCACGAATTTATTCCATGACATCTTTTTGCTATCCTTAATAACCCGCCTAGAATGTGCACGCATCCGTTTATAGTGTATCAGGTTATCCAGTGTAGGAAAACGCTGGAAAACCCGTAGAGCTCGTCTGCGAGCGCGAATAGCATCCCGACAGTCATCGGTCCACCAAGGTACCGGAAATCGACGGCTGTAGCCAGTCGAACGCGGAATGGATTGCTCAGCAGCAGAAAGAATGGTCCCTGTAAGATGTTCGACCAAGTGGTTCACAGAGTCGTGCTCTTCGTAGCTAAATTCAGCCAAGTGGGAGTACAGTTCCCAGCTGGCGTGGTCTAGGCGCCAACTAGGTAAACGGGTGGAACATACAACGGGTGTCAAGACACTAATACGACAAGGAAAGTGGTCACTAGAATGCAAATCCGAGATGATATTCCAGCATAAGGTGACTGCCAGCTGAGGGGAACAAATTGCAATGTCAATGTGTGAAAAACTATGAAATGCGTCAGATAGAAAGGTGGGCTCTCCGGTGTTCAAGAGAGCAAGATTCTGACTATCCAAGAAATCTTTAAGTAGCGTACCTCTCGCACAAGCCCGAGGAGAGCCCCAAAGAGGGTGATGGGCATTCACGTCGCCTACCAATAAAAAGGGTGGTGGCAACTGCGAAATGAGGTGTTCTAAGTCGCTGTGCGAGAGGTCCGCAGATGGAGGCAAATAGATACTGCAAATGGTGAATGAAGCGGAGGGTAGCTTAATGCTGACAGCAACGGACTGGATTGCAGATTGTATGGGTACGGAGTTGGCAAAAATATCATCTCGAATAAGCATCATAGTGCCCCCATGTGCCGGGACACCGTCCTCCGGGGATAAATCACATCGTACGGAGGAGTACTGCCTGATGGTAACGGTGTCCTGTGGACGGAGCTTCGTCTCTTGTAAACATACAGCCAAGGGTTCATGCTGGCGCAGCAACAAGTCAAGCTCTGGTCGATGTGGTCGAATTCCGCGTATGTTCCAATGGAGGATAGCCATTGAGTATATTATGGGATAAGTTTCAAATCGAAAGACGCTTCTGCAGATTGGGATTAGCTGGTCGGTTCAATTTGTTCTTCTTAGGCGTTGGGCTAGTACTATTTTCAGGAGCACGATCCTGCCGTTTCCGCACTGTCCCTCTGGCAGTGGCGGCAGAATCCTCCTGGTCCATCTCCTCCACAAGGGAGGTCCCTTTTTCAAGAGCAGTTTTCGGTCCAAGTAGTTCGAACCGATTGGATGTGCTGATCGGCGAAGACGGCCGTCGCCGATTCACGCCCTCCTCCCCAGATGACCCTTCAGAGGAGGATACACGTGTGAAGTTGCGTGTACTTTTCTTACCTTTAGATGACTTGGTAATAGATTGCACATTCTCTTTCAAAAAGTCTTGTCGTACATACTTGGTCTTAAACTGTTTTTCCGGGGCAGAAGACGTCGTGAATTTACCAACCTTAGTTCCCGAGGTCGAGGCTTTCGGTGACAAGTGTGCAGGACTATTCTGTAAGCTGGCGGATTTGGCAGATGTTGATACCAACTTGGGTGAAGGTGCCGGAGGCTTTGGCAGCGCTTGGGCTAAAATGACCTTTTCCGCAATTGTAGCCCCGTTCATATCGCCGGTCTGTGTTGCGATTTCCCGACGCGGTACCGGTTTAGCTGCAACTGAGCTATAGGTACCGGACCTCGGGGCAGAGGGTTGGCGGAGTCGCAGGAGCTTCCGGGCTTCCAAGAAGGACACCTTCTCTTTCACCCGTATCTCCTGGATCGCTCGTTCCTCTGCAAAACGGGGGCAGTCTCGGGAACTAGATGGGTGTTCCCCGTTACAGTTCACACACGATGGAGCTGAAGCACAAGCCCCATCGTGGGAGATGTCACCGCAGTGGACGCAGGTGGACTTGCCGGTACACAACTCACTAGTGTGACCAAAACGTTGGCATTTAAAGCACCTCAGCGGATTGGGTATATAAGGCCTAACTTCGATGGCTTCATACCCTGCTCTAATCTTTTGAGGCAGATCAACCCGATCAAAAGTAAGAAACAGGGTACGAGTAGGCAGGAATTCACCGTTGATCTTACGTTGTACCCGATAAACAGCTGAGACACCCTGAGTCGCTAGATTTTCTTGGATCTCCTCAATAGACAAACCGTCCAACGCGCGGGTTGTTACTACACCGCGGGAGGAGTTCAGCGACTTGTGCACCTCGACCTTCACTGGATAGCTGGCTAACATGGTGGCTTTAAGAATCCTTGCAGCTTGTGAGGCGGAGTTGGCTTCGACAAGAAGTGTACCATTGCGAGCTCGAACGCAGGATTTAACAGGACCAGCAATGGCATCGAGACCCTTTTGGATAGTAAAAGGGCTCACCGTAAAGAATTTCTTACCTTCCTCTGTCCTATGAATAACCAAGTAGCAAGGACCACATGACTCGACTACTTCCTTTCCAACGTCTTTATTAAGGGGTTTTAATTCTGGTGCCATAGAAAAAATGGTATAAATTCATCCCCCAGTGCTCCCCACCCACCACGGAGCCCAACGAGGGGTCACCCCACTGGGGTGACAGGGCTACACAGGGGATATAGCGGGCTCGCCGTCCCACTCACCCTGGAGTTCGGTGTAATACCTAGTCCTGGCCGATTGACTAGGGGTGGGTTAGTCCCTAGCCTCCCGTTTAGGCAAATCAGAAACCAAAGCGGTGTATTAGGCTGCGCACCCTCCCCAGTTACTGAAAGACAGAAGCCCAGGCTCAGGTACGCAACCCTCAACCAACCAGGATATTCCTCTTCACCGACACGGGTCTCCACGCACGGCCTACACGTGGGTGGGCATTTTGACCTTCTGGCTCCCTCACCACTCTGAGGTTGCCCACAGAGGGAGTCAAGGTGGCTCGGGACCCCGGGTGCGATGACGAATAATAAAGTGCAATAACAATTTCATCTACCTTGAAAGGAAAGGAGATAATTCAACAATATTTAATACATTATCTGCGCAGTCTGTCAACAGAGTAGAACTTAAGAACCGAATGTTTTGTTTTATTGTGGTTGAAAAGCGATTCGTCACGTGCCTGTGTGTTTATTATCACCTACTGTCACTAACGAGGGGTGAGATTTTTTACGCTATCCGATCGTATTCATGAGACCTCAACTAAAGTTTAGTCTGATGATCAAAGATAAAGCAAATTTAAATGAAATTATGGAAATACCACCTTCAGGTTTATCGTGGAACAATTGAATCAAAATCTTTGCTAGACAGGAATGTATCAATGGGCAATAGTTGTAATATCAACAATATATGTTCATTTACAATAGATATTTAAAACATACTTCTTAGATTCTAAGTAGTATCGTATTTCTTAGCCAATATTTTCCTGTCCTTGTTAAAGCCACTGCTTTCGCCCAATCTCTAGGGCTGCTTCAAACACACATGTGCGCAGCCTCGTCATGGTCTATTTTACTCTTCAAATGTCTCCAGAAATAAAAATCTAAGGGGTTGCGCTTTACCATAAGCAAATACTGTTATAGTTCTGAATACAATTAACGCATCCGATGGATTGGCAGAATCAGTCGTTTTGCAAGGTGTCGAGACACATTACTCTCAACGTTCCTGACCTTACGCGCTAAATCTGACGCCCAATGTGGCATAGTTAGCAAGCGTATAATCACGGTTTTATTCCAGTAGACGCACTGGAATCCGCAAAAGGCAAATAACTGATCTTTTGCAGCTCTACCTTGCTACTCTAATTGCAAAAGTAAACGACAAAGGAGTTGTAACATATTTGTAATCAAACAATTGACCAATTTTATTTATGCAACTACACACTTTAGAGGACAGTGGTATGAGAATTTATATTTCAACTTGATGCCAGGAAGCTGTAAATGAAGTCTGCATAACACTTTGTATATGAAAACTCTTGTAAACCGGGAAAATATCACAAATGTTCTCTTTAATGTCGTAGTTACGGTGCACTGTATAGTTGGGCAATATTGATCATTTCTGAGGAATTGTGATTTTTCAAGCCTCATCAGCAAATGTGTAGCGCATGAAAATAAAATGGAGTGTCTAGATCAGACGACCAGCTTTAGCATTGCTTTATCCTAGAGTCTTTTTTATGCTCTATGAACCTATAAGAAAATATATAATATAAAGACAAATTCTGCTAATGTTTATTTTGATAAGGATAAGATAGAAGAATGCGTTTTTGCATGAACAGTTGTAGAAATTCATGTGAATGAATAAGATTTTTTTAATTAACATCTGAGGAGCGGTTGCCTGGGAGTGCAGAATCTATTTGTTCAACGGTTCTACCTCTATTTCGTTGTATATGTTAAGAGTTTATTTATTAAGTTACAATAGTGCTGTTAAATAACCGTGAGAGAAAATAGAAATGTTTGCTTGACTCGAAAAAGAAAAACTTAACTATTGCAAACATAAAACCAAAAAGTGACATATCAGAACTGGTTTTCTTCACAAAAAAAATTGCATTTAACATAAATTGTGTGACTTGCACTTTTGTTGTGTCTTTGTATTGCTTTTTTGTTTATTTTGTGGATGACACAACTGTCTAAACTTTCTTCTACCACAATTCTTTTAACCAATCATTTCTCCATGGTCAAACAGCACTCATAGGTCATGTAGTATTTCCAGAACGTGGAAGACTATCAGGGAGAGGTTCCGGAAGTCGGACGTTTCGCCGATATTGTTCACCTTTTTGCTTGAATATAACGGAATGTTTCATTGGCTGCTAGGAATGGCCAGCTATGTTCTGGTGGGATTTGCCATAGATATCTTATATGTAAATCATTGTATAACAATTTCATAAAGAATCGGGTGGCAACATTAATTTAATTCACCAAATAAGCATAAAAAGCTTCCGATGCAATATTGGGCAAGCAGCTGATATGTAATAAAAGAATTTTCACTATGTTGAATATGAATTAAATAGAACAGCTTGTTGAATAATGGGTACAGAATGTCGTGTAAATCATTATATAAAAATAAATATTCCTGCAAAGGCGTTTTCACGATGATCGTGTACAATATATGATGATATATTGCTCCAGACTGAAGAGTTGTCAGTGCAGCTGCTACATCTTCAAAATTACATACGCTATGGATTTTCAGAACTAGATATTAGGTTGAAATATTTCAGTTATTTTCCTCAAGTTTTCTGTTTTCCGTTAATATTCTCAAAATGTGTAATGATACATGGATTCTGTGAAATATTATTTATTTGAACGTTAGCAAGCTTAACGTGCAGGTGAAGTTTCCATCACACCGCTAGTTAAAGATGTGCTATCCTAGTCAATTTAACACTTCCCCTTTAAAACTCCAACCTGTAATGCAATTAACGTGTTCCTTCTATCCAAGACTTCTTGCTAAACTCACTGAAGGGTCCAGTAGCGTGTATAGAAACATCTGAACGGAATGGTTATCTGTTTTAAATATTACCTCACAGACAAAAATGTATCCAGTTACTAAAATACCTCACCTACAAAAAGATAGCTTTTCTAACATGTACATAGAGACGTGATAAAGACAACTGAAATATTGCAGATAATGAAAACTGAATAGACTGTCAAGGCTTCGCAACAGATGCCTACAGCACTTTCTCTCTTGAAAAGCTTCGTGTCGCATCCTTGGAAGATTCTGAACTTAAATAACAAGTTTTGTATTTAATGGTCTTTTCGTTTTTGAGCCATGCTGCCCACAGACATACACACATACACACAGACAGACAAACAGACAGACAGACAGACACACACATGGACATTTTTTTTTCAGGGTGCGCTATACATTTATTTCCGGTGAAATCTCGGTATCGAATTTTTGGATGTATTACAATATCTTCTCTATGTACTATGTACATAGTACGTATAGAGAAAGTAAAAATGGAAAAAACCAAAATGTTTGAGCTAGAAAGATAGCCCGGCTATGTGTTCCATTCACATGACTATTTCTACATCTCTGTAAGAAATTATTGTTAAAAAAAAAATTCTCTTCAATCTACTTCATATCAATCCAGAAAAAGTTAGTAAATATGGTCTTATTACTTGCTTCAATTTAAATAGAGGCGAAATAAGGAACTACAATGGACCAAACCGATAGTCAAATATTTTAAAAGCTGGTTGCCAAATGATTGAAGTGCCTTTGTTTGTATGGCCAAAAGTATAAATATTTTAAAACTGAATCCAATAACACTGAATATCTCAAAAACTGTCAACTCCACGAAAAAAAATGTGTGTAACAAATTGTGTGTTTTAACGAGCTCTATATTTTTTGTGAAGTAATTCTCTCTCATGGCTTACCGGTTATGCAAAATTCCGTAAAATTCATCTAGAATAAAGATGTCTACAGAGGCTATTCCCAGATAATTTAAGATATACAGATTATTTGTCATGTAAATACCTTTAATATACGATATTTTAATCAAACTCGTTAGAGACATTTATGAGAAAATCAAAATTTTAAAAAATGTTTCTATGTACAGCGTAGTTGGGGAGGGTGGGATGAACTTCAAAATCTTGGAAGTCACTGGACTTAAATACCAAGTTTGGTATTCGACGGTATTTTCGTTTTTGAGCTATGCTGCTCTCAGACACACACGCGGACATGCTTTTTTTTTTTTGGATCAGGTGGTCTCAAAACATGTATTTGCGGTGAAATCTCGGTATCGAATTTTTGGGTGCAATACAATAGCTTCTCTATACACTATGTACATAGTACGAGCTTATAGAGAAAGTAAAAACATTAAGCTCGTAAGTCCGACCCTGAATAACCGACTGTCTCGCTTGTCCCACTTCTTTTTTTTTTTTTTTTTTTTTTTTAATGCAGTTTCGGGGGCTTGTGAGGACTCCGGCGCTGTATTTCTTTTTTCTCAATTTTTCCAGTTTCCTATATTTTCTTAATAGACCTTATTATCCTTAACGTTTTCGTTTTACAATATACATACACAAACATAACCACATTTACAAACACAGAAACACCCAAAGGCGGGACTCGGACCCACGATCCTGTGCACCACGAAGCGCCAAAGCGAGACACTTTAGCGAGCGAGCGCGGCCACCGGGATCGGCATTCACCTCAGAGACTTGCACTCACCGTTCAAATCGATGAATTTTCCCTTAAATTTGGAACTTATTTCTTGAGTTATGCCCAAAAACTGCATTACATATGCTTATTCCTTTTAGTATAGACAAACCATAATTTCGAAAAGCTCATGTTTGCACATTTTCGAGGCGCTATGGTTTTGTAAGCCTTGAATTACTTCCACATGAAACGCTGAACTGAATAAGGGAACACTACCGGGTAATAAACGTAAGTAGTTTGTGAAATTAACTTCATAACTGCATCTGTGTGCCGGTTATTTCGGTTTATTGAGTGGAATTTCTACGCTGCAGTGACACAGATGTGATGCTAGAAACAACTGGAATTTCAGCTGCTATACCTGCTGAAGCGACGTTTTGCCAGAGCGGTAGATTCTGTTCGGGCTCCGTCATGTTTTGGTGTGCAACTGATTCACTCAGTGTATGAAAGCCTTAATTAGCTATAAAGCTATTTGAAGCTGAAACAGCAGCTGTAAGTCTGTACCAGGATTAGCCATTAGATGTAATTTGAGACAAGAAATAAAATATTATTCGAGTTAACAAAACAAAAAAATAATAACTACAAAAGTTGTTGAGGCAAGTGTTAGGGCGGCTAACATTTTAACTTCATACTAATGGACATTATAAGACAATAAAGTCACAAACGACATATTTCGATTTTATGGGGTAATATTTTTATTTTCTCTACATGTACTATGTAATTCGATGGTATGTATTGCACCCAAAAATAAAATACCGAGATTTAGCCGAAAATATATGTTTTTAGACCTCTTGAATAAAAAAAAAAGCATTTTTAGAAGAATATCCGTATGCGTGTGTGAATTATCGATACAGTATGGTATCAATAGGATGGTACCCCAACAAATTTTGGATTAATTGTTTTTTTGTAATTTTTATGAAAAGTTGGCAGGTCAATGGAATGGACGTGGATAACCACGTTTAAAACACCCTGATCTCACAGCCCTAGATTTCCCCTTCTAGGGTTTGTGATTTACTGCAAACAAGTGTGCGATTTCCAGGAGCAATGTTCCAGGATTCGTGTACCTGTGTATCTTACCACTCCTCGTTCGTTGCGTTCATGTTTTGTTTCACGATTATACATTGCGAGAAGTGCACAAACAATGCTTGGGGCATGTGCAATTGTACTGAGGTGATTGACAGAAGTATACAAGGATTTTTGAAGTGATTTAGGTTCATGATACATTGTATCTAGTGGTGTACCACTCATTGGTATAAACATTGCAGTAAATGTTCTGTTACCCAAAAATGAGAAGTCGCTATATTGTCTGTCATAGAGGTGATGATACTTAAAGGTTCCTACTGTGAATCTATGGTAAATATTTTGTGATCAGTTTTTTCTTTTTCCTTGTCGTGACAGTAATTATCCCAATAATTCCTTCCATGGTTTATTAAAAACCTGTTTGCCTAGCGTTCTCTTTAACGAATAGATGGCAGCGATCTCAGCCACAGAAGCTATCATTCCGGCTGGAGAATACGTGATGCTGGCCAAATTAAAGATCCTAAAATTATTTTGAGAGCTTCTGTTAATGTTCTGACTTTTCGACCCAGAGGTACCGGGTTTATATCCGGCTGGAGCGAGGGAATTTTTCATTAATTGGAACCTTTGCAGATATAGCTAATGAGAGTACATCATTATTTCCAACATGAACTTGACTGAAATTAAGCGCCTAACTATGCAGCGGTTACTCAGTAGGCCTTCCACCCCTACTTGATAGATCTTTTGCAGAGTAGATTGATATTGCATTAAGTTCAGTACTAGTTTCGGGTAAACGATACCAACGCACGCCCACGAAATCTCTCCCATCTCCGTATCCTCTTTGTTACTTTAGTAGTCGTTAGAGGGATAACTGGTTATGGTCTTCGCGCCACTCTGGTATTCATTATCGAATAACTAGTTAGGATTAGGATTAGATACGGGTAGGACCTCCCAGGATCCTCGGACCCTTGTAGCCCTTTGAAGCTTACGCGACCCCAGGCAGGAAAGGTTGAGAGAAGAGACCCGAAGGGCGAACAGATTCACACAACGAGGCGCAAGCAAGAACTGGTTCCAACGGCTACAGTTGGAATGCCTCCGACGCCGCCCTAGGCGAAGCTCATAGTTAGAACCCCAGAGGGAGCGCCGAAACCGAAAGCAGACCTTTCATAATGTGCAAGCAGTCGTCTCCTTAGCGCAGAGATAGCGCAGTTACTTGCCAAGCGGGAGACCTGGATTCCATTCCCCGGTACCGGCGTGGTGAATTTTCCCCGCTGGAGATTTGACACCTTTGAAGCGGCTGCTTGATATTGATATTTCGTTGATGTAGTTTGATTATTCCTTTATGTATCTATTTATTAATGCCTTTATTAATTTTATTTCCATTTAAAAGTTTAAATTCTTCATGTAGTTTATTGACTGTTCTTGGGTGGACTCAGCCTCCTAAGGTCCTGGGAGGTCCAATTGGGGAGCTACTTGCTTGAGAGGTAGCGGCTCCAGCTCAAGAAGACAGCATTAACCGGCCGGGAGGGACTCGAGACGCCGATCACGTCTCACCCTCCAGCACTGCACCCCGTTCATGATTCCTTCGGGCCGAGATGGGGATTAAACGCCGGGCGATAGGCCTTGGTTCCTTTGGGCTGTTGTCCCATGGAGTTAAGTTAATGTGCAAGCAAGCACACAGTCGCAACCCGCCAGATATCTGCCGCCGCTTGGTTCTTCAACCTTGAAAGGGAGATGCTTAGGAAACGATAGGAACAGGAAATGGTGAACCGTAACATTGGGGAATGTGATGAACTTGCATTCGCCGGGTGACCTGGGGAAATCCCATGGGTCAGGTAGGTCAGCACGGGGATCGAAACTGCAACCTCCCGAATGTGGACCACAGACGAAACCGCCTGAACTATACCGCTCGATGCTCAACTAGTTACTTCTTATTCGTTGTTTTTATAACTGCTAATGTGCAACTGACTACCTTTGTTTCTATCCCTACTGCAATTGTCCTACACTGTAAGTTGCATTATTTTGCGCACATCCCTACCGGAAGTATGGATGCGTCTAGAAGAATGAATGTGAATGCGTTTAGTGTAAAAAAAATTAATGTTAGGGAACCTATAGCCAAAACCCTCTATATGACAGCAGAGATTTAAAGGGGTTACACAAATTAAACCGAAAAAAATGTCTTCCACAAATGATTTAGCACAGAACTGGACTCCACGGACGTTGGCGCCAAAGAAAGATGCTGACAACCGCTGAAAGCCGTTTAAATCCCACAGATGTAACTTTCCACGGGCAGATGAGAAATGATACTCATTTTCGCCCTGGGTCCTAACCACTGCCTGTGCTGCCTGCTCAGGAGCGCGATCTGGATAAAGCTCACAAAATGACGTAGCTATGCCACTGTGCTATTTCTTGCGCACTGGCATCGATCGGGAACCGCCCACCTCATGCCAGGTGTTATGGAGATGATACTGAATAACTCCGTAACACGATCGCTTTCCAAACGCGTTAAGTTAAGAACGTTTAAATGGTCCGTTGAACGTCAAAGTGGCATCTGGGAAATAAAAGTAAAAGTAAAAGATCTCGCCAGACGTTCTCTACCCACTCTATTTTCTTTTTATGTTTCTCTTAGAACCCAATGTTACAAAATACGACTTTCTCCATTGTCTACAGATATAATTTCATTTCAAATTTCTTTGGTAATATATGGAGATACGAGAGCTGAACTGATAACACATGTGTTTGTTTTCAAACTCTTTATTTATAGTTTGCAGTAGTACACATTACAAATTATAGTACATCCATTACTTTTAAATTGATTAATGTTAAGAAGAGATTTCGGTTTTACGTTTTTAGCACTCTCCTGAATGAGAAAAATTCATACCCAGGGTGTATGACGATATTGTAACTAATGGCGCCCCTAGCGGCCAATGCCAGAGCTTTTATGTGAGTGGAGCTCGCACACTAGTACGCAGGTTGAACGGTACTATGCCGTCATCAGGAAATACTCAGGCGGGTTTTAAGAAATCCAGTGAAAGACATTACTTTTTAGATACTCTAGATTAATGAACGTTAAACAACTTTTGAAAGTAAGCATATACTCCAAGTGAAATAGAAACTAAGTGGGGAATTATTCGGAGTATGTTTTAGAGAAACAAATAGTGTCAACGTTCCGCATTCAGCTTAAAGTAAGAACATTAGTATAATATGAAGTATAATCTGTATATGCACTGTAGATTTAAACATATATTTACAGAACCTGCACGTTTTATTTCATACCCTTCATTTCTCCTATTATCTTTTTATAGGATTGACTGCAACAGAAATGTGTCGCCGAGTGCAAATGCAAAGCAGGTCTCTCAGGATTTTGCGAACATACTGTTGCGTTATGAACTTACATTAATATCGTAGGATACTCTTACAAGACTTCTGTTTGCAACCACAGGAGAAACCTAAAAGTGTTGCTATAGTGCATTCTAAAGGGGGAAAGTTTAGTGTCCTTAAATACGTCATATAAAATCTAAGTACGAGCAAGAAACCGTTTTGCAAAAGGGAACTTTACGAAAAACTTAAAAATGTAGTTTGTCCTTTTGGTAGAATGTGAAAGTGAGTCAATTTATTATTAACACCTTCATTCTTATAAACATCGTGGATGAAACTACAGAACTGGCAGAACTCTAAACGAGATTCAAAGTCGCGACCTGTTGATTGTGAGGCAAACGCGTTACCACCACACTATCCAGGCGGGTAAGAGCGTGTTTTGCGAAGTAGTGAACTGCAATTTTATTGCAACAAACTGATATTCACGAATGGACAGAAGCATAACATTGCAATTTGAAATCAGTGATTTGATACAGAATGAATGTTCTATGTGGTCCCAGGCAAAGAAAGATAAGTGTATCGGTTAGTGTCAGTGTGCACATAAAATCAGTACACTATAGACTGGAGATTAACATAAGCCAGTATTGCAATATTCCATGAGCTTTAGTATTCGTGATGTAGTTGGTTGCCGCCATGCCACTATTTAAAATGAATTGCTTTATTCACACTAATTTCTATTCGCAGTATTTTAGTCTTCCACAATCTAGTCTTGCAAAATCTTATTCTTCTTATTTGCTTGGTGTTAATCGAGATAAACTTTCATTATACATTTTGATGTAGATATAAAAAGAGTGCATCAGCCTAAGCCGGTAGTCAGTCTTCTAAAGGCGGATCGTTATCCGATGGATTAGTAATTCCATGCGTCTTGCGTTACAACGAAAAACTCTGTCATGTTCTAATCACATGGTTTCTCTACATCGCTGTAACAAATTATTTCTTCTATCTACGAGGGTTGGATGAAAAGTAATGCCCCCACCTTCGTAACTCTTCAACAGATGGCAGCATTAGTATGCATCAGGTACTGGTTTGTTGCGTAGCCTCTTATTTACAGCTCCAGTTGGCGGGAAGTCTTAGCATTGAAAGGTTGTGTTGTTACAGTGTAAAGTATGGAATCCTGCGCAGACGGTCGGTCAATGCGATTTAAGCAACGTGGAGTCATTGGATTACTGACAGCAGAAGGTGTCATCCCAAAAGAGATTCATCAGAGGATGAAAGCAGTTTATCGTGATTGTGTTGATGTGAGTAGTGTGCGTCGTTGGGCGAGTAAGTTTAAAAATGTTGAGATGAGAACATCTGATTTGCGTGACAAACAAAGAGTTTGGCGTCCTGCGACATCAACCACCGAGTTTCACGAGCAAAATGTTGACAGATTGATTCAGGACGATCGTCGTATCACTCAGAGAGAAATGGCAAGCACAACCGGCATTTTACAAGAACGTGTGGGTCACATTATTGCTTTGCTTGGCTATGGGAAGATCTGTGCATGATGGGTACCCCGAATGATGACTACTGAAATGAAAGCGTACAGACTTGAAATTTGCCAGGAACTCCTCTCGCATTACGAGAATGAAGGTGACCCCTTTCTGCATTCAATTGTAACAGGAGACGAAACGTGGGTACACCATTACGACCCGGAGATGAAAAGTCAGTCTATGGAATATCGACACAAAGATTCGCCCCAACAATAGAAATTCAAGTTGCAGTCCTCACCTGGAAAAATCACGGCCACAGTGATATTATCCATGTTGATTTCCTTGATCGTGGAACAACAATAAATTCAGAGTGTTACATCACATGGCTGCGAACTGTGAAAAGACGGCTAACAAGGGAACGAAAGGAAAAGGGAAATGTTTTCCTGCAGCATGATAAGGCCAAAACACACACTTCACGTGCCACCACAGCAGAACTTCAGAGACTGAATCTCACCACCGTACGCATCCTCCACACAGTTCAGATTTAGCACCGTCTGATTTCCATCTGTTCCTGACAATGAAAGACGATCTGCGGGGACTTCATTATGCTTCTGATGAAGACGTTGAGAGAACTGTGAGACTGTGGTTGCAAAAACAGTGTCGACTTCTTCCGTGACGGCTTCAGAAAACTTGTTCATCGTTGGCAGAAATGTATCCAATTGGCTGGCGATTAAGTGGAAAAGTGAATATTGTTAATTATAGATCACATTCTCAGGATTCTTTCTGCGTTTGATTTATTAAAATATTCCGATCCAAACCAAATTAACGAACATGGAGGCACTACTTGTCAACCCTCGTACTTTATTATAAGCGTGATAAACATTAGCAGAAATTGTCTTAATAGATTGTGCTCCCTTGTAAGTAGAAGGGAAATAAGGAAATGCACTAGGCTAAAACGATACTTAAATCTTTTAAAAGCTGGTTACTATGTGGTCAAAATCAGTTTCTATGCAGGACCAGGAGTTTACATCTTTCCGTGTGAGACCATTTTAAGCATTTTAAATTGAAACAAATAACAAGAAATCTCAGAAAAGGTCAATTCCACGAAAAAAATGTGTATGGCATAAATTGGGTGTTTGAGCGTGATCTACATTTTTGTGCAGTACGTTTTTGCCTATCTGTTACGTTTTACCAGTTACGCAAATTTCAGCAAAATTCATTCAGAATAAAGAGGTATTTAGAGGCCAATCCCAGAAAATTCAAGATATACATTTTATTTGCATATAAATATCTTTAATATGGGGTATTTTAACCAAATCCTTAGAGCCATTTTGAGAAAACCAAAATTTTCGAAATTTTGTCCATGTAAAAGATATTGTTGGTGGGGGGGGGGGATTTCTTGAAAATCTTCGTGTAAAATCTTTGGAAGATACTGAACTTAAATATCAAGTTTGGTAGTTAACGGACTTTTCGCGTTTGAGCTATGCTGTCCACAGACACACACAGATAGATATACACACAACGAGCTCTTTCTGAATAGAGAAGGTAAAAATCCTGGGAATGAACAGTAGCTTCATAGACTATTCGCAAAAAATTTCAGATACACGTTTTATCAATTAATCAGATATCTTAAGCTTATAGCATTTATTTGAAAAATTACAGCTCCTTTGAATAAGTGAAAAATAACAAAGTTTTCCAACCGAAGACAAGTCCATGTTGAATACTGGGCATTTATCCGAAGTTTTGTTTTTATCACATACGCGTGTGCTAAACATTTTTGAAAAATTTTAATATAAGGGGGAAATTCAACGCAACATGAACCATAGGTTTCCGTCAAGTTTCTTTAACGAAGTAAAAACTGATAGAACTTGCAATTTTACTTCTCCTGAAGTACATTTTTGTCTATACTTTATGCTTTCCCACTTCCATAATTGTATACATCTTTTAATAATAACGAAGAGAACATTGCAACTATTCAAGGAAAATTCAAAACATAATTATGTTTAAATAAGTATTTTAAACATACTGTATTTTAATTAAGTTTTCTAGAGCTAGCTTGTAAAATATAACGGTGCAGCATATTTAGATTAGTACGCGACAGTTCGGAACCATAATTTATTCATTAAAGCATTCCTGATCGATACTCAATATATAAACGTTCTGATCAATCATATTAAGCATATTAGTGAATATGAGTAATTAAAAACGCTACGAAATCTAAAAATAACAGCAGCCTTCCATAAAATACAAGAGCGTCAATTTTATAATACACTACAGGTTAGAATAATGTGGCCCAAAGTGTGTTCAAATACGCGGACATTTCATTTTATTCATATTTATGGCATTTCAATGAAAACTATTAGCACTTCTCTTTAAAATATTGCAAATGTATGGCATTTTAGAAAGATAATGCGAGCTTACAGTAAATAATATTTTGGTTGTGTTATAGGAAGACAAAGAAGAACAAGATTAATTTATTATATACTTTTATAATAGATTAAATGACATATTATTGTATCAAATTTCACTTGAACCATAATCTTCATAGGTCTTCCATGCAAATGTTTTATTTTAAGTTGTTTTGGACACACAATCCTCAGATTAAGTACTTTCGCGTAAATTTTGGAAAATAATCAAATAATATTTTTGTGTTGGTCAAGCTATTAAATAAAAACTTTCCTATCTATAAGAATTTTAATAATAGCAACTGGTTACTCTTCAGTTAGTATCATGCCTAGTTTTATGTATCAATTAATTTAGACCATGAAATGGAAATGTTTCCCAGGAAAAGGTTCTCTCGCACCTAATTGCGTGTTCAGTAATGGTCATATTAGCTACTTCAAAGGAGTCTTTTCATGTAAGCGATTATGATGAACACTAGAGTATTTTCCTTCATACTTGTGTTCATAATATTACAGTTTTACTTTTTATACTATCTATTTGTGGTTTAAAATGTATATTAATGCAGGTTCTCTCCACAAAAAGTGATATTCAATAGCCTCCGGGGTCGTTTACTTTGATTTAAACAGCTTATTCTTCTATAAATCCTTTCATGATAGTTTAACACTGGCAGAATGCTCTTATTACTTAATCCCTTATAAATAGAAGGGAACTAAGGGAATATACTAGGCTAAAGTGCTAGTCAAATGTCTTCAATTCTATCGTTATGCGATTGTTATTACAAATTGCTTCTTTGCTTGGCCAGGAGTAGAACAAAAGCAAAACGGAGAAAAATTCTAAGAAAAATTTAGGTACTTCACAATTTAAACCAATAGCAATGAATATCTCGGAAACAGTTACCTCCACAACAAAAACGTAAAGGACATAAATTGTTTGTTTTGATGTGATCTACATTTTGTGAGTAGTCAGTTTTTTTTTATTCCTTACGGTTAAGCAGTTAAGCAAAATTTGGCAAAATTCATCCAGAATAAAAAGGTTTTCAGAGGCTATTCCCAGAAAATTCGAGACACACATTCTATTTCGGATATAAGTAACTTCAATATACAGGATTTTAATCAACAGCATTACAGCCATTTTCAAGAAAATACAAATTTTCGAAAATTTTTCCGTGTAAAGGGTAGTTTGTTGTGCGGGGATTCTTTTTTTAAATCTTCGTGTCGCATCCTTGAAAGATACTAAACCTAAACACAAAGTTTGATATTTAACGGTCTTTTCGTTTTGGGGCTATGCTGTCCACAGACACACAGACAGGCAGACATGCATGCGCGGACCTTTTTTCAAAAATACATTTTTCGGACTCAGGAGACACCAAAACATATATTTCCGTTGAAATCTCAACATCAAATTTTGGGTGCATTACAATATCTTCTCTATCCCTATGTACATTCATTGTACATATGAGGCTAGAGAAAGTAAAAATCTAATGTGTTCCATTCACATAACTTTCTCTATACCTCTACAATAAATTGTTAAAAAACTACTTCTATTTACTTAATGCTAATAGGGAAAAAGTTAGCAGAAAGGGACTTACTACCTGCTTGCTTATAAATAGAAGGAAAATAAGGGAGTACCAAAGGCTAAATCGATCCTCAAATATTTTAAAAGCTGGTTGCTATATGATTGAAGTTACTTTATTTTTATGGATAGGAGTTGACAAATTCCCGTACGAGAAAAGTAAAATCATTTTAAAGCTGAAACTAATAATAAGGTATATCTCAAAAACGGTCAAATCCACAAAATAATATATAACAAATTGTGTGTTTTAACGAGCTCTACATTTCTGCGCAGTACGTTTTTGTCTCTCTCTTACGCTTTATCAGTAATGCAAAATTCATCTAGCATAAACATGTCCTTAGAGGCTATTCCCAGAAAATTGAAGATATACATTTTGTCAGGTTGATATTTATAATATACGATAGTAGTTGGGATTGGAGGGGGGTGGTTCTTGAAAATGTTAGTGTTTGATCCTTGGAAGATACTGAACTACCAAGTTTGGTGTTTAACGGACTGCTGTCCACTGGCACAGGCAGATAAACGCACGCTCACTCGGACCTATTTCCAAAAATGCTTTTTCTTTATACAGGGGAACTCAAAACATGTATTTCCGGTGATATCTGCGTTTTAAATTTTTGGTGCATTACAATATCTTCTCTATACACTATGTACATAATACTATCACAGGCTGGATTATCGAGGACCTGAATTTAATAGCTTTAGAGTTCTGCAAGTCTCGGGAAACTACGGATTTGAATATGTGCGTCACAGAGTGGAAGTCGCACCTCTCTTTAGGCTATTTTAGTTTATGCAACTTCCACTCTGGCGTCCTGTTTTCGAGATTTGCGGGACTCTTAGGGTTTACCATATCCCCGGGTTATCGAGAGATCGGGGAAGTCATAATGACGTCAACCTGACAGGATATGGGGTTGTGTATATAACTCAAGGGACATGACCGAAGGAGAGACTCTCGAAGATTAGAGGCTGATAGTAAGTGACGCGACGGGTAGAGTTGATCCTCGATATTCCAACTCGACCCATCACCCCCGGTAAGTACGGCCGAAGGGCCTTCTTTCTCATAAACATACTATACTATGTAATCCATAAAGCGCAGGGTACATCCCTACAAATGTTATGCACACTAGAGGAACATTCATTAAATAGGAATTGAGCAACTAGCCCGGTGTGCAAGCTACGCTCCCCAAATGTCCACGAAGTAGTCGTGACAATACGTCTAGAAAAAGTTAAACACACAGCATGTTGAGGAAGAAACATTTTCAATCTCTAGCTCAGTAAAACGTCCGCACCAACTGACAAGAGAACTTGACGCCAGCAAATGCCGTGCTAAGTGGAATGCAATTTTTTATTTGTACAAGGGGCGTGGTATTGATTTACAGTTTCGAATTTCCCAACATCCACGGTCCCTGTCAGGCTTTCCATTAAATTTGAAAATACGCAATTAGAGTGTCAGGAAACGAGTGCCAACAGAATAGAGAGGAGTGAAATTCCTGAAAACTGAAGTGAATTTCTCAAATTGTTGCCATGCGGGAGTGGACAGTTTGGAGAGTATCATCATGGACAGCGCTGGAGGTCGTGATTTATGTGAAAAAGGCTCTAAGCCTACAGATATACCATACTGTAAACCTACAGGTGAATATCTGAATAATCCAATGTGTTCCATTCATATGATTTTCTCTACATCACTGTAAAAAATTAGTATTAAAAAGCATATCATTCTCTCTAATTTATGATAATTGAGATACACATTAGCACAAATTACTTGTTTCCTTGTAAAAGTAGAAGAAAATTAGCAAAACTCAAATCCTTTAACAGCTGCTTGCCAAGAGGTTGAAATCCCTTTCTATGCATGGCCAGGAGTTTACAACTTTCCTGTGATAAAAGTTTTAGGTATTTTAAATCTGTTAAACATAACAAGGAATATCCCAGATATCATTTCCAGGTTAAAAAACGTATAGGGCATAAATTGTGTGTTTTAACGTAATCTACATTTTTGTGCAATAAGTTTTTGTCTGTCTCTTAAGGTTTGTCAATTACGCAAAACTCATTCAGAATAAAGAGGTATTTCGAGGCTATTCCTAGAAAATTCAAGACATACATTTTGTTTGCTACACAAAATATCTTCAATATACGGTATTTTAATCGAAATCGTTAGAGCCACAACTGAGAAAATCACAAATTTCGAATGTTTTTCCATGTAGAGGTTAGTTTGGGGAGGGAGAGTTTTCTCAAAATCTTCCTGTGGCATCTCTGGAAGATACTAAACTTAAATACCAAGTTTATTAATTTACCGTTTTTCGTTTTTGAGTTATCGTGTCCACAGACACACAAACACGCACACACAATTCTGAAAATTGCTTTTTTGGATACAGGGGGTCCTAAAACGGTGAAATATCGGTATCGAATTTTTGGGTGCATTACAATACCTTCTCTATACACTATGTACATAGCACATGTAGAGAAATCAAAAATGATGTACAACAGGGTCACATATTAATGGAAAAGGGAACCAGTTCCGGGAGTTAGTGACTATGTCAAGACCAGCCAATTTCTAGAGTGGAGCGAGTTATTCAGAAAAGGTGCATCACATTCTTGGAAATGTATGCGACACAAAACTTGTTGCAATCACTGTGCACCGCATAATCTAGGACCTAAGTAAATGAATGAAATTTGATAAAAAATCTGATGTGTACCATTCACATGATTTTCTCTACATCTCTGCAACAAATTATTCTTAGAAACAAAAGTTTTTCATAACGACACGTCCACGAAAAAAATGTATATAACATAAATTGTGTGTTTTAACGTGCTCTACATTTTTGTGTAGTAAGTTTTTGTCCATCTCTTGCAGTTAAGCAGTTATTCAAAATTCAGTAAAATTCATCCAGAATAAACTACTCTTCAGATGCTATTCCCAGAAAATTCAAGATATACATTTCATTTGTCAGGTAAATATATTTAGTATACGAAATTTTAATTAAAATCGTTAGAGCCATTTTTGAGAAATTCAAAATTTTCGAAAAAATTTCCATGTAAAGGGCAGTTTGGGGTGGGGGGATTTTTCTCAAAATCTTATTGCTGTCTCATAGATACGTCTCTTACGTTAAACAAAATTCTCATAGCTCTTTTTGAAATAATTATCCAATATAGGTAAATAAATTAATAAATTTTGAAAAATTAATAGGCTTGGAAAGTAAGGAAAGTAAACTATATATGATATATCTATCGTAGACTCATTTACTGTCAAACTGAATTTCTAATGTGATTTTCTTTTCAAATTCATCAAGTGGCTCATTTTATTAAAATCACGACTTTTCAGATATTATTTAAGGTGATGTATCTGAAATTTGAGTAAAAACTGTGAAAAATTAAAAATGTATTTTCTTTCATAATAAATGAAATGATTTTTCCTATTTAATGAATTTTAATTACTAATTAACTGAAGCTATGAATGGACAGTTACATGCTTCTTAATAGGCACTCCCAACTTAAACCTAATTTTCTCGCAAATTTTTTGCCTGCACTTTTCTATAGTCAAAATGTTCCACACGATGCAATTTGTTATTAATTTGTTTCAAAATCTGTGTACTGCCTCTCTAAACCACATTAAAGAAAACTCATATTACTTTTCGAAATAATGTTCCCCGTTTGATAACTAAATTATTAAATTTTGAAAAATCAAAAGTTTGGGAGAGAATGTAACGTAATAATTTTTCTAGATTATTTAGGGGACTATAAAAATATAATATGATAGATACATTTGTAAACTCAAGTACTAAAATATGTGCATATTTTAAAAGTGCATTACGTGGCTTATTTTTACTACAACAAAGTTTTATTTAAATAACCTTCTAAACTAGAATTTTCATATATCGCACAAATATTACTATTAGTGGTAATAATTGGTATAAATTTTAATAAGTGATCTTATAACCTGTGAATTTTCAAATTTTCACAGATGCATTACTTAAATAACCCCACAAACTCAAATTTTGAAACATGGCAAAAATATCATTGTGTATAATGTGTGTTATAAATTGCATTAAGATATCTTGCATACTGTGGACTTCGGAAAATTTGAAAATCCACAGCATACATACGATATCTCACTGAAATGTATACGCACTCTATCACTAAGTGGGAGGGGTAAGTGTACATTATTGACAAGAATGGAGTGGTTGCTGCATAGTTCCTAACTGTTTTGTTGTTTGCCATGTTATTTCCGTGAAGTATAACATGTTTGCAGGGTCAATGAGTTTACCAACTTCAAAATTATAATCTTTCCCTGATATGTCATCATCTGCATTTATGATTATAGCCTGTTCTTTAGTAGGGACACTCGTGTTATTGAAGCATAACTGCGTGGATCATGATTGGTGGGGATTTGGAGCGGAGTATACTCCTGTTGATGCGAATCGCTCAGAACTTCTACATGCAAAACACACACGCATCTGCGGTAAAACTTTATTTAAAAAAAAATGTGGGAAATTCACACAAATATTAATAACATTAATGAATCTGCAAAGCATGTTTTAATGCATGTATTTGTCTCATATGTTCGTTATTTTCCTCACAATATGCATATCGTATACGAGTACATATCAAATGCATCCAGCCCAAAACATCATGGGAACATTATTTCTATGTGTTGCCAACGTTGGTGGGCTCTAAGCCGCAAAGTGTAACCAAAGGAGTGAGGACAAAGCGTAGCCGGGAGATACTTTTTAAAAAGAGAGGGAAACGACGACAGGGCATGACCGAAGGATATGAAGTGATAATGCCAAGTGTTGAGCGACATTTTTATTAGCAATTTCTAAAGTATGTTGGTTACGTTCAGCTTTAACATGGCGGTAGTTTGTCCCATACGAATGAATGGTAATACTACTTCGTCTGAGCAACAATATACTTGATACATTCCTTATAACGTCAGGATTACGTTCGAATAGTATTTTCAGGAATCCGTTAGTAATTAACGAGTAACACATTTACTCACATTGACGGGAGTGAAACCTCTGTCTTGCTTATCTAGAGAGCAGTTCATTTGCTTTCGATACTTTTGAGTCCTATTCTCACATAGCATTTGTATTTGTGTCATATTACTGTTTACTCAACATTTCTAGAGAAATTATTTTCGTTTTTGTGTCTATAACATTTTAATTTCCATCTTATCTAGCGATGATATCCAGAATGAAAAAGATATAAATGTTTTCTTATATCATTGTAAGCTAATATAACTATTAACGTTGCTCGGCCGAAATATATTCTTTACCGGATAATAGTATTCGAATCTTATAGTGAGGTGGATTTCAATCTGGGCGTTTAAAGAGAAATATTGATCTTGGGAAGCATGTTTGCCACTTGAGGTAGGCGTATTTCTCCGTTTTATTCATAACATTTACAATTTATGTTTTATAAAGCATTCAGTTGTAACATTTCAATCGTGTAGCAGCGTTCGTAAGATGGTGGCAAATTAATTTTTCGCTGTGCGAAATAAAACTATGTAATTTGCTGAGAGGAGGAATTTTACCAGAAAGAGCTTCTATTAATATGTCAAAGTTATATTTTGTGCAGGTTAAAATATAGATTTAGGCATAAACGATATTCGTTCCACCTACCGAATTTTCTGGTGTTCTTCAGGAACTCCTTTCAACCATTTCGGCTCTTCTGCTGCTAACTAAACTTACCCTTGTAAGCAAGGCACTCAACACTAGGAACGTTTTACTTCAGAATCACTACTTAATATAAACACAATAATAACATATTTTCTGCAAGTGTATTAAAGTTGAATTCTGTATATTTCCCTGTAAGTTTACCATGATTGCTAAAATGTTGGTTTCCAAAAGTACGAGGTGAGTGAATGGCTGCCATGCCTTTGAACACAAAGGAAAGGGAGGCATATGGCAAATTTCATTCCACATCAACTAAGTAGGAACACATGAGAATTAGGTAACCTATCGCACACAAAAACAGAAAGTGGGCATTTATTTTATAAAAGATAGTAAAATTACCAAGTGGATAGAGAAAGTATTGCATTGCAACCAAGAATTCAATACTGAGATTTTACCGAAATATATGTTTCGAGACCCCTTGAATTAAAAAGAAAGAAAGCATCTTAGAAACGTGCCTGTATGTGTGTGTGTGGGGGGGGGGGCAGGGGGAGGGGAGCATAGCTAAAAACGAAAAGTCGCTTAAATACCCAACTAGTATTTAAGTTCAAAATCTTCTAAACATGCAGACACATAAATTTCCATGAAAATCCTCACAGCCTCAACTACATTTATATGGAACATTTTTCAAAAAGTTTGATTTTCTTAAAAATGCCGTTAACGATTTTTTTTAAATGCCATACATTTAAAATATCTTCATAATAGATGAAATGTATATCTTGAATTCTCTGGAAACAGCCTCTTAAATTTGGATGACATTTGTATAACTGGTAAACCGTAAGAAATAGACAAAAAACTTACTACACAAAAAACGTAGATAATTAAAACACACAATTTATGTCATTTATTTTTTTCATCGTTAACCGTTTTCGAATTAAACGGGAGACAGCTTTATTTTCGTCTCTATTTTGTTTACTTCTAACAGGCAGAGAAAACCGAATTTCAATTATTTCACTTAGTGACCGACTTTTAAAAGATCTGACTATCGCTTAAGCCTAATGTATTCCCTTTATTTCCCTTCGACTTATAAAGAAGCAAAAAATTAGAAAATTCTGAGAATGTTTATTTTGATTAGCATGAGGAATATAAAAGAATAATCTTTTGTAAGAATAGTTTACTTGCGGGATAGCTACAGAAAGCTATGTGAATATAAAGCAGCATATTTTTTCAGTAAAGCATCAATATTTGTAATTATGGAAATTCTCTTTGACACGTCTGGCTTAAAATAACTGTCCATTTTGATACGTTCTCATCTCTTATTGTTCTCAAACTGACAGTTTATGTTATATCCATTTTTTTTCATGCACCATATTGCACATTTCATAAAAATGTGCAACATTCACATAGGTATACTTCATATCTATTCTTTAACAAAAAACAGCTTATTCTTCCAAATAGCCCACGTTAATCCAGATAAACCACTGATAAAGGGATAGGGGCATAACCGATTGTTTAACCATTTTTAAAGATTTAGTCGCTACGAGATGGCTTTAAATTCCGTTCTGTATCTTGATCAGAAGAAAGAATAAATAACGACTAACCATTTGAGAACAGTATTGCAAACTTTAAACTAGTAACAAGAAACATCTCATTGCATTTGACATAAATAATGTATTTTAGCAAGATCTACATAATAAGGTTTGCCAGTTATGGGAAAGTTATTTAGAATGAAGAGGACTTCGTTCCTAAAAATTAGGATGTGTGCATGTGTGTATATAGATTTGTTTTTCTTTTGTAGATTAGCAGCCTTTAACCTGGTTGGTCATATTGGACGATGAATGAAATCGGTGAAATGATGCTCAAATGATTTCGTAGTCCATAGACCATAAAGTTACTCCACATTCATCTTCTCGGCATTGGCCTCTAACCTAGACGGTCCGGGTTCGATCCCAAGTGACCGCATGCGAGATTTGTGGTGGACAAAGTGGCGCAGTGGGGTTTTCTCCGGGTTCTCCGGTTTCTCTCGCCATCGCATTCCACCGGTGCTCCATCTTCATTCCATGTATCACCTATGTCATCGCCTGCGGTGCCTTGGTAGTAAAAGCGGACGTTAAACACTATAAAATAATATGCGTGATTCGAACTCGCGACCTATTGAATGTAAGGCAGACACGCTATCACAACACTATCCATGCGGGCCTGGATGTACACTTTAGTTGTCATTAAAAGTTGTTAAATATGACATAATATATTCGTGTTACAGTCCTTTAAAATACTGAATCTAATATCAACTTTTGAATTTAACAGATTTTTCGTTTTAGAGTTGTGCTGTTCACAAGCAATACACACGTATAAAAGTTTTTTTTTAAAAAATCCTTAATTTATTTATATATTCATGGAACTTCAAAATGTTTATTTTCAGTGATATGTCCGTATGGACTTCTTAGGTGGCATACAATACATTCTCTGCTTGCTATGTATGTGATACAGAAAGTAAAAAGTTTTCCATTTGAACCAGTAAAATGTAAACTACATCGCTGTTTCTCATGCACCAATGAGATCTACTTTTGCAGAGTTGGACAAGCTATAAAGTGTTCTAGCAGGTTGATTAAGTACGCTGGAAACTAAAGTACTCGGGGGATACAAGCCGGAATAATGAAACTATCCTATCATAACAGGGAATGTAGTACACGGGTTCCATTAACTAAATGGAAGTCCAACCGAAGCAGTTGCCTACCTCATTATACACAGCGGAGTTGTAGTCCCTGCGGTTTCAAATAGAACGAAAGCAACGCTATTTCACTGAAGGAAGAATTTCACTTAAAGCAGGTACTAACCAACAAGAAGATAGCTCAATGGAAAAATATTGCTGGTTTCATTCCACATATAAAAATCCGATGTGTTCCATTCACACGATTTTCTCAACATCTCAGTAACAAATTATTGATAAAAAGCATATTCTTCTATCTACTTTAGGATAATCGAGATAAACATTAGTAGAAATTATGTTAATTACATCTTCCTTGTAAATAGAAGAAAATAATGGAATACAATAGGCTAAAACGATACTCAAATCTTCTAAAAATTGCTTGCCATGTGGATGAAATCCGTTTCTTTGCATTTCCACGAGTTGACTAATTCCCATATGCGAAAAGTTTTAAAGTATTTTATAACTAAAATCAATAATAAGCAATATCTCGGAAAGGTCAACTCTACGAAAAAAATGTTTATGACATAATTTGTGTGTTTTGACGTGATCTTTTTAGTTTCTCTCTTACTGCTTATCAGTTTTGCAAAATCCCGTAAAATCCATCCAGAATAAAGTAGTTTTCACAGACTATTCCCAGAAAATTCAAGATATACATTTTATTTTCAGGTAAATTTCTTTAATATACACCATTTTAATCAAAATTGTTACAGCCATTTTTTTAGAAAATCAAAATTTTCGCAATTTTTTCCATGTAAAGGGTAGTTTGGGTTGGGGGCTTTTTCTCAAAATCTTCGTGTCGCATCCCTTGAACTTAAACACCAAGTTTTGTATTCTACCGACTTTTGGTATTTGAGTTATCGTGTTCACAGACACAAGGACCTTTTTTCAAAAATGCTTTTTTTGGATACTGGGGACCCTAAAATGTGAATTTTTGGTGAAATCTTGGCATAGAATTTTTGGGTCGAATGCAATACCTTCTTTATACACCATATATATAGTACGTGTAAAGAAAGTAAATATCTAATGTGTTCCATTCACATGACTTACCCTGGCATCTCTGTAAAAACTCATTACGCTTATGTTTCGATCTACTTTATGCTAATCGAAATAAACATTAGCAGAAATACTTTCTCGTACGTAGAATGGAAATAATGGAATACACTAGGCTAAAACAGTAGTCAAATGTTATAAAAGCTGGTTGCCATGTGGATGAAATCAGTTTCTTTGCATTTCCAGAAGTTGACAAATTCCCGTATTGGAAAAGTATTAGGGTATTTTAAATTTCAAACCAATAACAAGGAATATCTCAAAAACGGTCAACTCCACGAAAAAACACTGTATGTCATAAATTGTGTACTTTAATGACGTCTACGTTTTCTGTGTTGTACGCTTTTGTCTATCTCTTACGGTTTACTAGTTATACCAAATTCAGCAAAATTCATCCAGAATAAAGAGGTATTCTCAGGCTATTACCAGATAATACAAGATACACGTTTTATTTGTTGTGTAAATATCTTTAATATATCTATGGTATTTTAATAAAAATCGTTAAGAGCCATTTTTTAGAAAATCAAAATTTTTGAAATGTTTTCCATGTAAAGGGTAGGGGGTGGTTATTGAAAATATTCGTGTCCCATTCTTGGGAGCTACTTGTTTTTTGGTAGTGTTGAAGGCCCGTTTTAACCACTAATGGCACCGCAGGCGGTGACACTGATGATACATGAATGATGGAGCACCGGTGGAATGCGATGGCGGGGGAAACCGGAGTACCCGGAGAAAACCCGCCCCAGCGCCGTTTTGGCCACCACAAATCTCAGATGCGGTCGCTTGGGATCGAACCCCGGCCGTCTAGGTGGGAGTCGAGCGGTCGACCACGGCGCGGCCCCTAGGAGCTACTGAACACAAACACACACATGGACATTTTTCTAAAAAAATCCTTTTTTTTTTATTCAAGGGGTCCTAAAACATGTATTTCCGGTGAAATTTCAGTACCGAAATTTTGGGTGCAAAACAATACATTTTTCAAAAAAATCCTTTTTTTTTTATTCAAGGGGTCCCAAAACATGTATTTCCGGTGAAATCTCAGTATCGAATTTTTGGGTGCAAAACAATAACCTTTGTATACACTATGTACATAGTACGTATAGAGAAAGTAATATTGTTAGTTTCAATTGCATATATAGAAAATAGACTGCCATAAAGAAACTTATTACCTTATAGACGCTGGCGTATTATATGACGAAAAGTAATTACTGTCTTCTCAATTGTGTCAGAATTAATAAGATCAGACAGCTGTATAATGGCATAAAAAATCTGATAAGTTCCATTCACAGCTTTCCCTACAAAAGATTGTTCCTTTGTCTACAACATACTAATCAAGGTAAATAACAGTAAAAATTATCTTATTACTTACTTCCTTGCAAGTAGAAGGGACATAAGGGAATACATTATGCTAAATCGATAATCAAATCTTTTAAAAGCTTCTCCTGTCAGATACAACTGAAGTTCGGTTCGTTTTGCAAAGTCTGCATTAAAACAAGAGATGAAACGAAACATCAGTGTGAAACCAATAACAAGGAGTGTTTCAGAAACAATCAGCTCTACATAACAAAAGCATATTAGATAGAGTATGAAGTATGTGTTTTAACGAGATCTACATTGTTGTGTAGTAAATGTTTGACCGCGTGTGTACAATGACCAAAATTTGATACCGATACTAGACCGGCAATCAATGTTTTGAGGTTTCCTGAGTAAAAAAATCTGATGTGTTCCATTCACATGACTTTCTCTGTATCACTGCAACAAAGGATTCTACTTACTTCATCTAATGGAGCAAAAATTAGCAGAAATAGTCTTATTATTTGCTTCCTTGTTAGTAGAAGCGAAATAAGGGGGTATCATAGGTTAAAGTGATAGTCAAAAGCTGGTTGCTATGTGAATGAAGTTCCTTTGTTTGTATGGACACGAGTTCACAAAGTCCTGTATGAGAACAGTATAAGTTTTTTATAGCTGAAACCAAAAACAAGGAATATCTCAAAAACAATCAACTCCACGAAAAAAATGTAGGTGTCTAACATATATTGTGTGCTTTTCTATTGGTTGTCTGGTAAGTTTTTGTCCATTTCTTACGGTTTAGCAGTTATGCAAAATTCCGTAAAATTGACCCAGAATAAAGTAGTCTTCAGAGGCAATTCTCAGAAAATTCAAAATATAAATTTTATTTGTCAGGTAAATATCTTTAATATACGATGTTTTAATTAAAATCGTTAGCCATTTTTTATAAAATCAAAATTTCCGAAAAAAGTTCCATATAAAGGGTAGTTTGGGGTGGGGGGATTTTTCTCAAAATCTGCGTGTCGCATCCCTGGAAGATACTAAACTTAAATACCATGTTTGGTATTTTATCGACGTTTCGTTTTTGAGTTATCGTGTTCACAGACACATAGACACACACACGGACCTTTTTCTGAAATTACATTTTTTGGATACAGGGGACCCTAAAACATGTATTTCCGGTGAAATCTCGGTATCGAATATTTTGGTGGGGTGCAATACCTTCTCTATACACTATGTACATAGCACGTATAGAGAAAGTATAAAAAAATATTTTTAGAACTTGGTATTAAAGTTCAGCATCTCCCAAGGATTTGTCACAAAGATTTTCAGGAGAATGCCCCAAACACATACCCCTTAAGCGGACCATTGAGATTTCCTCAAAAATAATTCTAACGATTTTTATTCAAATAACACACCTTTAAGATACCGTTGAATATCAATATCTTGAATTTTCTGGTAATAGCCTCTGAAAATTTCTTCATTTTGGATGACTGGTAAACCGCAAGCGATGGGAAAAACTTACTACATAAAAATACACATCCTATCTGTTCCTGTTATTGATTTAATTTTTAAACTACTTAAACTTTTCTCAACGGGAAACCATCTTTCGTTACAATTCTCGCTTGTGTTGCGCATATCATGTAAAAATTAAAGAATTTCAATTGTTTCACATAACGACCAGCTTTCAAAAGATTTGACTGTAGCATTTGCCTAGTGTATTCCTATATTTTTCATCTACTTATAAGAAACTAAGCAATATCTGCTAATGTTTATCTTCACACAGAAACACAGGACACAAGAACACAGGAAAAAAATAAGAAGTTTTGAAATGCGATACACCTGGCACACGCAAGAAGCTTCGGCTTCCACAAGCTTCTAGAAAGTTCTGTAATATCATTTATAGTACAAAAAGAAGAAAGAGTTGCAATCCAGCTTGAAGAATCGTGAGCCAGTTTTCGATTGGGGTGTTAGTGCGCAGTGTCGTGACAGAGCCGTCAACTTCCTTCTCGTCGAAGCGTCGAGTAAGTTGTACACTCAAAGACAATAAAAAAATGCTTGAAATAGTTATTGTAATACGGAGCATTTTTGTTCACCCTGCATATGTCTTTCACCTGTTTATATGCTCTTAAAAGGGCATTTGACAGGCCACGTTACCTAAGGTTGGACACGAAATGTAAATTGCGGCAAATGCAGTTCTGAATTGAGGGCTGTGATCCGTAAACTTCTGTTTGGACAATAATCCAATAATCATTCTCACCGGGTGATACAGAACTACGTTAATCTTTTTCTCTGCGCTTCATACCGAAGTTCTAATGCGGATAATTGGTGCACATGGTCGACAAACTTAACACACTGCTTATACTGTACTGACGCAGCGTCGAGCAGGGGGGGGGATCATCCAATTGGTTTTGCCTTTTCTTACTCGCGTGGTTTGATGAGCCAGAATGGCACCAATGTAAATCATCTTAGGACCCGAGTCCTCGTCATTCATATTTTCAGCAAAATCACAGCGCCAGTCATATTTTTGTTGTGTTTGAGTGTACAACAGTGAATTAAATAATTATTTCTAACCAATTTTGAAGTCAATAAGGCATTTGTTATACTATTTTATTCTCAAACAAAGCATAGAGTAACAAAGAATGTAGTTTCCTTTTAGAAAGCATATTGCATCAGCTAAAAATTCAGGTTTCATTAAATTGTTAAAATGCAATTTTATCTTCATAAGCTTGAGATTTGGATGATAAATATATCAAATAGTGACTAATGAGTCACTACAGTTCTGTAGTAAAGCAACATAAACTACTAGCAAATACTTACGAAACACACAATTTACTTTTTGAGTTTAGACACTTTAAAACCTAGGGTGCGATATATTGAGGATTAGTAATTGTTTAACACAAGAATAGCAGGAGCTCAATAGCTTCTATTTTCAATATACGCTAATAAACTGTTAATTGTCTGACTTCATCTTGATTTGGTTCAGTGCTAACATGACATAGGTCATCATTCGCATATTCGTATGTCTGCCTCCAAATAGGGAACTAACAAGGGGTTTGTAGTGTCCTCGAGGACGCTCCTTGACAGAATCCATTCAGCTGTCTGGCAACTCCAATACACTTGTTATGGAACTGATGCTATCCAACAAAACCGAAGAGGTTCTTCTGTCCCCTATGATACTCTATGAAATAAAATGATCCTGTGTGCTTATATTCACTGTATTGTTATAAAAATCTTATGTATTCTATTCTCATCACTCGTGTCCACAAATTTTATTCTATCTGTTTACGGAGCAAGGTGGCGGCATGATAAGCCGTGTAAATCACTTTCAGGAGATTCAGGATTCGATTCCCAGTGATCTCACTCGGGGTTCCTCTCGGGTTTGTGAGTACTTTCGGGAGCTTCTCCGGGTCATCAGCCGAATGCTGGAGAGGATTCTCTCATCCCCCGAAATCGTTCCATTCATGCCTAATCCTGTTTGGTCTTTTGATAGTGTTTAATGCCTGCTTTTACTACCATAGCGCCAAGGCGATAACACATGGAATGAAGATGGAGCACCGGTGGAATGTGATGGAGGGGGAAACCGGAGAACCAGAAGAAAGCCCGTCCCTCCGCCGCGTTGTCACCACAAATTTCGCATGTGGTCTCTTGAGTTCGAACCTCGGTCGTCTAGGTGAAAGGCACGGCCCCCGTTTGATCTGTTCCAGGGTTGGAAGTGTCGGCGATGATGTTTTGTGGCAGGGTAAGAGAATACAAAGGATATGATACGATACATGAAGAAAAAAATCCCTACTTGAAACTTCCCTTTATGTATGCAAGATTTTTGGAAATTTTGAATCATTTTCTAACGGTTTTGATTAGAATGTCATATATTAAAAATATTTATATGACAAAAATGTACATCATGAAGTTACTGTAGATACGTCTGAAGCACTCTTCATTCTGGATGAATTAGCAAACGCAATAAATATCTTGCCACAGAAGAATTGTAGAGTTCATTAAAACAATTTATGCCATATTATTCTTTTTAGGGAATTAACTGTTTCAGAGATAATCTTTGTTGCTGGATGTTTAAATTTCCAATAATTAGTTGTTTTTTTTTTTTTTTTTTTTTTTTTTTTTAATGGGGAGTCGTGCTTCACATAATTAATGCTAGGGAAGCAAAGAGAATGGAATTCTATTGCATCCCATAGCAACTAGCCTTAAGAAGATTACACTATCAATTTAGTCTAGTATATTTCCATATTAGGCGGCGCTGTGGATGAGTGGTTGGACCACTTGTCTCCCATCTTGGCGGCTCGGGTTCAATCCCAAGCGCCCGCATGTGGAATTCATGGTGGACGAAGCGGCATCTATACGGATTTTTTCTAGGTCCTTCAGTTTCCTCCGCCACTCATTCTACCAATTGCTCCTTCATTAACTTTACAATCATCAATTCTGCTAACATTTCATGTTCAGACTGGCTGCGGGCCAACCCCTCGTAATAGGTTCTCCACTCTGTGGTTTCGTGCCGTTAGCTCCCCGACTGGCTTCTGATCCCTAGGCATTAGCTTGTAAGCCCTACAAATACAAGGAGGGTAAAAATAAAAAAATGTAAATGTCTTGTTATTTATGGACGCTCTTTAACTACTGTGGTTCTCAGCGTCCCATTCTAAATTGAGCGTGAAAGACCGCTTAATTTTGCACAGAGGCCTCTCTATCAGGCTTGAGATTCTTTTACGTGCCGTAAATCTACGACACGGGACCAACGGCTTTACTTCCCTTTCGAAGGAAGCCATACTAAGGATTTTTAAACCCGAAAGTCGTTTACAAAACGAAGCTTCCCAATGATGCGATACGAAACATACAGAAAAAAATCCCTTCACTCGAAACTACCCTTTATATGCATGGCTTTTGGAAATTTTAATCATTTCAAAATGTTTCTAATGGTTTTGTTCGGAATGTCATATTAAAGATATTTATATGATAAAAATGTACATCTTGAAGTTATTATGAATACGTTTGCAGCACTTTTCATTCTGAATGATTTAGCAACCACAATATGTTGCTACAGAAGAATTGTAGATCTCGTCAAAACAATTTATGCCATATGAATTCTTTTTATGAAATTTACTGTTTCAGACATAGACATAGCGACTAGCCCTTAAAAGATTAGAGTATCAATTTAGCCCAGTGTATTCTCTTATTTTCGTTGTAATTACAAGGAATTCAGAAATAGGACAATTTCTGCTAATATTTATCATGATTAGCCTGTGGTAAATAGAAGGTTAAGCTTTCGTAAGAATAGTTTATTGCAGAAAAGGAATAAAGTCGTGTGAATGGAATACAGAAGCACACCAACTCAACGAGCTAGCCACAAAATGAAAGCCCTGTTAGAGTTTCTCTAGAATAAATAACTTGTCTAATCCACTTGTGCACCCACGCGATTATTCGAGACTTAAAGAAAGCTCTAGCAAAGTATACTAAACATCGCTAATGAGCACGACTAGGAAAACATATTCCGTACTCCTTATAAAACACCATACTCTGGACCTCGTATTCATGAAAAGTTGGTGTGTACGCAAGAGTAATTTTGGAAAGAGGTTGAGAAATAGCACTCTCAGTGCCTTATGTACGTGATGGTGACCCTAAAAATCAGACGGTGAAGTATTTTAATGATTTCTCTTTGTAAACATAGTTTCGCAGTGCAGAGAAAACCAGAAACTACGGTCTTTAGAGGTCTTCTAAGAGCATATTATTTAGACTGGATAACTTCACATCCGCCTTGGGTTCAGTGCGTGGAAGGAACGAAAGAAAGAAGCAGACAAAACTGGATGCTAAAGATTATAAATTGTATGTTTTAAACATTACTATATTTTTGGGTAGTTTTCTTTAATTTTACATAAGATTACAAATGAAGAAGACTATTCCTAGAAAATTAAGATAAACATTTTATTTGCATGTAAATAGGTTTAATATACAATATTTTAAGCAAAATCATTACAACCATTACTGAGAAAAGCAAACATTTGGAAAAGCTTTCCATATTAAAGGTAGTTTGGGGTGGGGGAATTTATTTGAAAAATTACATATCGCAAATTTGGTGGGTATTAAACCTAAATGCAAAGTTTGGTATTATACCTGAATGTTTAGTTATGCTGTTCAAAGATACACATGCGAGCATACACACGCAGGTAAAACTTGTTTTCCAAAATGTCTATCTTAATTCAGGGGTCTCAAAATGTGTACTTCTGGTAAAATGTCATCAAATTTGTGAATAGAATACAAAACTTCCCTTGCTTGCTGCATGCACTGCAGAAGAATCTTATCCTAGTTGTAGGAATGTAGGCAAGGAACATATTCTGGGGTCCTGAATGTTCTATTATGGTTAACATACCCGGGAAGAAAAGGAATGAAGTGAAGGGGAATACGCAAGACTGGTAACTAGGAATCAGAGAGGCCAGTGGCAGAGACGCACGGAGGTGCTTAACAATTTCAATTTGAAGACCCGGCACATAGCAAAGATCCACAGCGTTGAGAGAGGGCGACGAAGCGATTCTTAGCTTCTTCAGGTAACTCACCCCAATCGAAACTGGAATTATAATAAAGTATACCTACCTCTAGGAGGCTATCAAATTGTACATCCCTGTATTATTACGAATCATATTAAAAAATACCTTAATTTTATTAATACACAATCTTGCTGATCTGAAATCTTGCTGGCAATATTTTTTTAGATGTATAGAGAGGAACTCAAATTACGCGACTTTCGAAATTACCTAAAATGGTTAAAATGGTGGAAGGTTCATAAAAGTTTTTTACATATTTGAATACTCATGAATACATTTCGAAAGATTGTCCATGTAAAGGGTAGTTCGAGGTAGTAAATGCGATAGTGAAACAATGAATTACAAATTCTGTATTACGTATTCCTTGATGTCTTTGTATGTAAATAAAACCTCTCTGGCACTGACGACATACCAGTCCAGTTTAAGTACAACAGAAATTGTATTCACTAAGTTTTCTTATGAATTTCCTGCCCCACCAGCAAAAGTGCATCCGTGGCAGAAGTGCATTTCAGAAGACTCCTGGCTTCTCCGGTTACAGCGGATACAGAACAAAAACGACCGGTCCATTTATTGTCTGCTGTTGTTTCCCATTGAGGCTACTACAGGATGGCTACGCACACTGGGTGGAGGTTCTGATTAGGTGCCGGGTTCAAAGTTTATACGTTAGATTGTCCAATTATGAGAACGCCCTTGCCAGATCTCTGGGGGACTATTCACCCACAGAACGCCGCATCAGGGTTACCAGGTTCCCAATATGGCTTGAAAAGGCGGTAGAATACCAAACTTGGTATTTAAGTTCAGTATCTTCCAGGGATGCAACACGAAGCTTCTGAAAAAAAAATCCCCCCTACCTCAAACTACGCTTTACCTGGTAGAAATTTCGAAAATTTTGATTTTCTAAAAATGGATAATGATTTTTATTAAAATACAGTATATTAAAGATATCTAGATGTAAAATAAAATGTATATCTTGAATTTTCTGGGAATAGCCTCTGAAGAACTCTTTGTTCTTAATGACTTTTGCTGAATTTTACCTAACTAGTAAACGGAAAGAGATAAGCAAAAACTTACTTCATAAAAAATGTAGATCACGTTAAAATACACAATTTATGTCATACAGGTTTTTTTTTTTTTTTTTTTCTTGGAATTGACCACCTCTGAGATATTCCTTGTTATATGTTTCAGATTCAAAATACTTAAAATTTTCTCACGCGAAAAGTTGTATACTCCTAGCCCTGCATAGAAAGGAATTTTAATCACATGGCAAGTATTTTTAAGTATTTGAATATCGTTTTAGCCTAGGGTATTCCCTTATTTGACTTCTACTTACAAGGAAGCAAGTAATTAAGACAATTATCATAAAGTAGATAGAAAAATATGCTTTTTAACAATAATTTGTTACCACGATGTAGAGAAAGTCATGTGAATGGAACACATCAAATGTTTTTATACACCTTTGATGGTGCTACTATTTATCATTAAATCCTTCAATTTGTTTCAACCTTTAGTATAGTAAATATTAAATATTGGATGTTTTAGTGACGATTACTACTGATGGATAAACCAACTAAAAAGCAGTATGCTTCGCTAAAACCCTGTTATCAGTGATTAAGACTGTCCCAGGATTATCTCAGCTTCATGTATCTCCATCTGGCCTGATGCAGGACACATTAACTCACAATTACAGGACCTGCTAACCAGCTTACGTACCGCAGGTGAAATTGAGCGTAGGATATATTCAGACATTATCGGTGCATCAGATGGCAGATCCCATATCGCGAGCATAGCGCTGCTAGGCTCTTAATGCAATAACTAAGGCCCGGATTCTGATGACATGTCACCGTCTAAATGTTGCACCACAGACATGGCTAAGCTTATCATGCGACCCAAATAGTGAAAACGCATATTTATTAGTGCTTATTTTGGCAAATATAATCTGATGTATTCCATTCACATGACTTTCTTTACATCTCTACAATAAGTTATTGTTAAAAAGGTTATTCTTTTATTTACTTAATGCTAATGGAGAAACATTTAGCTGAAAGGGTCTTACTACCTGCTTCCTTGTAACTGGAAGGGTAATAAGGGAGTACCATAGGAGAAATCGAGAGTCACAACCTTTAAAAGCTGGTTGCTATTGACAGGGTTCACAAATTCCTGTATGAGAAAAGTAGAAGCGTTTTAAAGCTGAAACTAGTAACGAAGAATATCTAAAAAAACGGTCAACTCCACGAAAAAAATATATATAACATAAATTGTGAGTTTTAACAGGATCTTCAGGTATTTGCCTATCTCTTACAGTTTACCAGTTATGTACAATTCCGCAGAATTCATCCAGAAAAAATGAATTCAGAAGCTATTCCCAGAAAATTCAAGAATATACGGTTTATTTGTCATGTAAATATAGGAAATATAAGAAATTTTAATAAAAATTAGAGCCATTCTTGAGAAAATGAAAATGTTCTAAATTTTTTCCATGTAAAAGATAGTTGGGGGTAGGGGATTTTGTTGAAAGTCTTCGTGTCGCATTCTTGGAAGATACCTTACTTAAGTACCAAGTTTGGTATTTAACGGTCTCTTCGTTTTTGTGCTATGCTTCCCACAGACGCACACACATACACAAAGCCACTGATAGACAGACAAGACACACATACACACACGGACATTTCTCTAAAAATGTTTTTTTTTTTTATTTATGGTGCCACAAAACATGTATTTCCGAGGAAATCTCGATATCGGATTTTTGGGTGCAATGCAATAACTTCTTTATACAAGTATACACTATGTACATAGTACGTATAGAGAAAGTAAAATCCCTTATTTCTTCCATTCACATCTTTCTCATCTGTTCCGTAACAAACTATTCTTACCAAATATTATTCTTATCTATATCTTGGTAATAAAGATAAACATTACCAGAATTGGTCTTAAGTAGAAATAAGGGAATACATTAGGCTAAACCAATAGTCAAATGTATAGCGACAGCTTTTAAAACAATTGCTATAGACATTTGCTTCTCTTTTCATGGCAAGGAGTAACAAAAGAGAGATGAAAACGAGGTCAGGGTTGAGAAATGTTTAATTATTTTATTTGCAATAACAGAAAATATCTCTGAAATGGTCAGCCCTACAAGAACTGTATATGACATAAATTTTTTGTTTTAACAAGATCTATAGTTTCTGTGCAGTAACTTTTCGTCTATCTCTTATGGGTTACCAGTTATTTAAAATGTACCCAGAATTAAAAGTTCTTCAGAGGCTCTTCACTGAAACTTAAAGGTATTTTTTCATTTTCGTGTAAACATCTTTAATATACGGATTTTAATCAATAGCTATTTATATAGAAAATTAAAAAATGTTTCAAGTAAAGGGTAGTTTGAGGTCAGCTTTTTCCTGATAATCTTCAGGTCGCATCCTTGGAAGGTACTTAACATACATCTCAAGGTTGGTATTTAATGGGATTTTCGTTTTTGAGTTATGCAGTCCACACACATATACTGACCCTTTTTCTAAAACTTTTTTTTTTGATTCAGAGGTGCTAAAAGCTTGTAATACGGTATAGAATTTTTAGTGGAATACAAGACCCTCTCTACATATTATGTATGTGACTTGTACAAATAAGCTAAAGTAAAAATTGGCTCATATGTGTGTCTTTGAAGAGCATAACTTAAAAACGAAAAGTCAAGTAACTATCAAGCTAGCTATTTAAGTTTAATATATTCCGAGCACGATGACACGGAAATTTTATGAATAATCACCCAACCCAAACTACCCTTTATATAGAACATTTTTGAAATATTTGATTTTCAAACATGCCCAACAATTTCTTTAAAATGTCAAAATACCAAAATGCTAAAGGCATACAGATCTGGCAAATAAAATGTTTATTGTAAATTTTCTGGAAAAGTTATGTAAATGGAACACATCAGATTCCTTTTTCGATTTTAGATTAATACTTTGTAATTATCTTATCTTTCCCTCTCTCTCTCTCTCTCTCTCTCTCTCTCTCTCTCTCTCTCTCTAATACGACATTTTATTTAAGTGCCTATTTTAAAATATAACAAAATTTAATTCATAAATATCTGATATTTTCATTTACATATATTTTCTGCAACAAACTGTTCTCACAAAAATTGGATAGGTAGAATCAAACTGAAAAAACTCAATGCAACAGTCAGAATTTGAACCACGTATCTCCCGACTTACAATATCATAAGTACTTTAGGCTTCATATTTAACCAATTATAAGGTCAATTCATGTTAATTAGTTTGGGAGATCCGTGGTTCAAATTCCAGTCACGTTATTCAGTTTTTCAGTCCAACTTTACCTATCCAACTCTTGTCCTACGGCTTATGTGGGAAAAACAATTAATACTATTCTTAAAAAGGCAAAGTTTTCTTTCTAATTCAGGTCAATCGATATAAATATTAACAGATATGGTCTTATTATTTGCTTCCTTATAAGTGCAAGGGAAATTAAAGTAGGTTAAGTGAACATTATGCTGAAAAAAGCTCAAATATTTTAAGAGCTGGTCACTGTATGATGAAACTGAAATTCAGTGGCCAGGAATGAAGCAAGTAATGACGACTTCCCATTTGAGAGATGTATAATTATAATTATTATTGCAAATTTTAAAGTAATTACAAGGAATATCTTGAAAACGGTTAACTACACAAACAAATGTATCCGATATAAAATGGTGTGCTTTAACGATATCTGACATTTTTGGGAATATAACATACTAATAAACCGTAAAGGAGAGATAGAACCTTACTACACAAATATATGTATATCTCAACAAAGCGTAGAGTTTATCTGATTTTTTTAATGAGTCAAACATTTCCGAGATAGCTTTTTAATATTGGTGTGAGACGTTATTCGTATCTCACTCTCTCCTTCTCTCGGCCGAGCAAAGAGAACAGAATTTAAAAGCCTTCGCACAGCGACTTGCTCAAAAAGGTTTGACTATTGATTAAGCGCCCTGCATTTCTCTACTCCCCATGTACCCACAAGGAAATATTTAATGACTGTTTTTCAAATATTTATCTCGATTAACAAGAAGTATATAGAAGAATTAGTATTTGCATGAGCAGTTTGTAAAAGAGTAAGTTGAAAAAGGTATGTAAGATTAACAATAATTTTTCTTTCAAAATTGCTCAATACTCCTTAAAAGAAGAATTTAAAATATTTCAGCAACAGGAAAGACGGTTAGTGAAAAATGTTTTAAAATTTCGTGCTACCGTCTACAAAAATTAATTAAAACTTAAATTGTCTGAGCAGCTAAATAAATGAATAAAAACGTAAAGTTTTAAGTGCATATGTAGGCGGCGGCGTGACCAAGTGGTTAGACCGCTCGCCTCTACAAGAGGACATATGTGGGATTTGTGCGCAAAAGCGGCACCTGCGCGTGTTTTCTGCTGGTTTTCCGGTTTTCCCAGCCATTCATTCCACCAATTGCTCCATCATCAGTTTATCTTTTACCAATTTTGCCTTCATTTCATATCAATATCGTGATCACTCTTATGCTTGCTGCGAGCCGATCCCCCCTTCTGGTTGCTTCACTCGATTGTGTGTCCGCCTGCTCCTCGACAGGCTTTTGGCCCTAGGCACTCGCATGTAAGACCTAGAAAAGCGGTGTTTAATTGGAAAAGTTACTAAGAACTGGTCCAAAAGAGAACATTATAAGATTTGGCGTAACACCCCAGGAAATAGACTTAGGAAACTATTTTCAAAGGACCATGTAAGGAAAGAGCTGAAAGCCTGCTAAATATGTAGCAGACTTCAGCTGAGAACAATTACTGCTATTCTCACGGTGTATGACCCTGAGGAAAGGCATCGACACAATCGGGATGCTTCAGGGCAACTTAAGACTATATTTTGCAGGAAGGAGACCGAAACAGTCCAGCACATTTTATACTCCTACGAAGTTTTAGCTCGCAAAGCTTTTGGGAAAATGTTCATAGAACCAGAAGAAGCATCATCCATTACCCATTGCAAGGCTGCACTAGACATGGGTGCATATGATCGTTCATATGAACGACTTCAAGGAAAAAGTCGTATGACTCGTGTCAATCTGGACATGAATCGTCGTTCAAAAGGAATCGCATGAATCGAAAGTAATCGTATGCGTCGAAAAGAATAGCATGAATCGTGTCAACCATAGCAGATATCGTGGTTCAAAAAGAATTGCAGATTTGAAGAATCGTGATCAGGTATTGGGGTTTGTTTTTCTTTTGCTTTCACCTTTCGAAGGACCAAGCTGAGCTTCAACGAAAACTGCCAAGTGTGCACGATGATGTGTAGAGGGATTTATAACCATTTATTTTATTGTGAGAAAATAAATAGTGCTGAGGCCATGAGGTTAAATATAAGAACATATAAAAACATTAAATATATAAAATAAAATGCATAAATTATATATATGTATATATATATTGATATATAATATCAAGTATAAAATATACTCGAAAACGAACACTGCCGAAGCTACCACGAGCGTCTTTATATTGTTTAGGGATGAGTTATTGTACACGTAACAGCAAGTGTTAGAATTTAAAACTGTTTTCTACATATTTATTTTTTTAAGTATCTTATAATATATGCACAGCTAAATCGTCACTACATTAGCAAGATATATCATTTCAGAAAGAATACTTGACAAATATATATATTATGCCCCAACATAATAGGTACATGAATATACTATTCTAATACATTAAAATTACCTGGACTATTCCTGAAGAAAATAATTATTCTGGGTACTAGCGTTGCCTTATAATTACGTGTTTATAAAAATCACATGACTTAGTGGCGCGCAACCGCGGCAGTGATGAATATTAATTAGTCTGCGTATTAATATTACACAATACCGCCATGCAGTCGAAGCTTAGGTGTCAATTTTAGACTTAAAAACTTTTTATATTGTTTTTCGAATAATGGAGGAAATTTTACCAAATTAGTTTACAATAGATGGAAAAGGGTAGGGCGGTTTTATATAAACTACTGTTTTTATGCTAAAGGAGCTACCATATGACTTTCATCCCCGTGTATAATATAAGTCAAACACAAAGAAGGCAAGGCGACGATTAATGAATCGTGAACGAATCGTATGAATCCATTCAGATTGCATGAACGAATCGCATGAATCGATTACTGAAAATGAATCGCTCGACCCAACTCTAGACTGCACTCTTTTTTTTAAGGGATGCAGGTGTAATAGGTTAGCTCAAAACGACACACAACACAATAAACCCTGGGCTGAAGTGTCCCCGGAGAAATGAAGGGAATCTGTGTCGTTAAAGAAGAAGTCATTAAAAGTTTTGTTATTGTCTTTACAGATATTTTTGGCAAATTTAAAGATGTGTTACATACAATGAATGTATAATTTAATATTGTTTAGCAAGCATCAACATTATTGCTGGCTTCCGAAGGAGAGTCATAGAAGCTTGTCTACTTCTTAGAATAACGTTACGCGAGATTAACGTGAGCTGTCATTAACATTTTGCAAACGTCTGAGCTGCTGTTTTCGGTATGAAGCAGTTGTAAGCAGTTCCTTATGCTATGTTTTTCCCTTCTTAACTGTCTCAATTGCTGACAGTTCCCCGTTCTTAAGTACAGCTGCTTCTCTTACTATTTGTTTGTTTGCATTCAATTTCGCACTTCTCGGCGCTCTACCATATAGGAGGGCTTTCCGGGTATACATATTTCTTTGATGGCGGCTTAGAACATTAAATTCTAGAGATGTACAAAAAGCCTACAGTTGCGGTAAACCGCCTTTATGTCATCACATTTAATTTGTCTTGCGTAACACATAACACTTGACCTTATTAAAGTGTATTGAGCCCTCTGTAATTATTGCATTTTTTGCTCTTTAATTGTTGTCTCACAAAAGCATTTGAAGAAGCTAAGGAACAGAATCAGCTGGGCGCATCTTTTTTCTCTTCACCAACTAGCCATAATTTTGAAGATCCCATCAAAAGTTTTTATGCTGTTTAGGTTAGGTTAGATCTTGAGGAATAACAACTATTCATGTTGATGCAATGAGTGTATTTGATACTAATCCTGTTGAATGTAAAGATCATGATGTGAAATTACAATTGAAAATCCTATTTTATCAAAGTTTTCATACCATGTAAGTAAAAAGTGAATTTACAATTCGTGTTGTATAAACATCGAAAGTGTTTCGCTTACTGCAGTGTCGTCCAAAGAGTAAAGAACGATTTAGCATAACTAAGTAATATTGAAACATTTATTTACAAAGTTATAGTACTTCACTCTATTCCTCAACCAATCGCATTGCTGTCAAGACCTTTATTGTAACGTGCTATCAGATGTTCAGTATTATACTCTTATATACTTAACCTATACCTCTGATACACCCTGCTATACTTTAGTATCCTCTAACTAATTCGTTTTTGAATTCACAAAATAATCCGCCAATCGAAACGTATAGGCAAATAACGCAAGTGTTTGGTGTTAATGTAAGAAAGCAGACTTCAGTGAGGAAAGGTCAATGTTTAATCAAGGAACAAGCAGTGCACGACGAAAATGGGAAGTCATCAATCCTTATAGAGGAGTAGAAAGCAAATGTTGAAGGAAATCGGGAAAATGCCGTTGCACTTTGCACACTTTGCATGATAAATGAAGATGTCAAAGCAGCCTTGGCGTCTTTGGCGGCAGAGGAGTATAATATCAGCATTGAAAAATTAGTGTCAGATTACAATAAATGCCTTAATAACAATGACGAATATTTTGAGAAGCAGAGTAAGCTACAGTAACTTTGTAAATAAAAATGTTTGTTAATATATTTCATAATTATTTAGTTATGCCAAACTGTCTTTACGTTCTGGACGACCCTGGTATGTTTTTAATTCTAAAGTTATGGAGTTTAAGAAATTAATTTTGCCGTCAAACTACAAACGTTTGATATAATAACATTTCTAAAATATTTGCATTTAAATGCTAATGTCATTCATCAATTCACAACGCGCTGAACTGCCATACAACCAGTTTTAGTTTCTAAAAATAACATTAGTATAAATTCTCACTTTACCTCTAATGTTTTTAATGTTTTTTAATTTCGAATTTGTTTTAAAAATCAATTAGTTCAAAAACAATTCACAGCACATTTATAAGACGGATTTAATTTTTGATCTCTTCGGAATGTGTATGATACATTTTTGAGAATTGATTCTGTAGAACGTTTTGTAAGAGAAACGTGGAAGTAAAATATTTTTCCAGCTTTATATAAAGGTAAATATCTACAATATAAAACATAATTAACAAATGATAGTCTGTGAATATTAATTTATCTAACCCGCATGTGCAACGTACATAATGGGTAGAGGAGGTATTGTATTCCACCCAAAATTTGGCTCCTTTTAGTCCGAAAAAAACATATTTAAAAAAGGTCCGTGTGTGTGTTTCTGTCTGCGTGAGTCTGTGGACAGCATAGTTAAAAAACGAAAAGACCGTTAAATACCAAACTTGGTATTTAGATTTAGTATCTTGCAAGGATGCAACAAAGATTTACAAGAAAATCCCCCCGCATCACCAACTACCCTTTACATGGAATTTTTTTCGAAAATTTTGATTTTCTTAATAATGGCTCTTATGATTTTCATTAAATTTCCCGTATATTAAAGCTAATTGCATTCCAAATTAAATATATATCTTAAGTTTTCTTGGAATAGCTTTTGAATACTTCATTAATCTGGATGAATTTTGCCGAGTTTTTCTTAACTGCTAAATCGTAAGAGATAGATAAAACGTTATCACACAGAAAATGTAGAGCACATTAAAACAAATTTATGTTATGTACATTTCTTTCACAGAGTTGGTCGTTTTTAAGATATTCCTATTTTTTAGTTTCAGCTTTGAAAAACTTGAGAGCTTTCTCATACAGGAATTTGTCAACTGCTGTCCATACAAACAAAGGAACATTAGTCACATAGCAACCGTTTTTGACTATCACTTTAACCTATAGTACTCCCATATTTCGCTTCTATTTTCAAGCAAACAAGTAAGACTATTTCTGCTAACCTTTTCTCGATTAGAATGAAGTAAATAGAAGGATGCGCTTTTTAACAATAATTTGCTGCAGTGATGTAGAGAAAGTCATGTGAATAAAACACATCAGTTTTTTTTTAATTCCGAATTTTCTTTAAAAATCAGTAATTTCAATAATAGTTCACAGCACAAAATTTATATCACAGGTTTAAATTTTGGTCTATTTATATGACATTTTTGAGGAATTGGATTAAAATTGTAGAACGTTTTTTATGAGAAACGTGGAAGTAAAAGAATTTTATCCAGTTATATATTAAGTTAAATATCTACAATATAAAACATAATTAACAAATTATAGTTTGTGAATATTTTTGTACTGCAATACAAACCTGCAATTTTCGCCGAAATTCTATTGGTGCATCACTATATTCATTTTAAAATGTTATAGAATTTTACCTCTTCTTTGTATGCGTGAACAACATGAACTTATATACTTCGACTACAAAATCTTGTTTCGGTGAGTATGCGAGACTTGGCCAGGGGAATTTGAAGAAATCTGATATGTTCAACTTTAGAACACCACCAATTTTATCTCAATGCTGGTTTTCTTCCATTCTTTCTAAGTCACTCTTCAGCTTTTAGAAACTAAGCTGTTAATGGATCATAAGGACCGAATGCCACATTATCAAAAGGATCATCTGTCCCCACCCATTTTTCTGATCAATACGTTCTGATGAATCCTACTTTGTAATACCGCAGGTTCAGTAAGATAGCTTTATCTCAGATGGAACAAGCAAAAACACACCACGGGTAGTCTTGAGTTTAACTCTAGTTAATCAGCCAACCTCATTATAGCTTTGTTGGTTTCCTACATCCATACGTATATGTTGGAATGCACATTTGAATACTACGACTCTTAGTTCTGAATGTAAAATAAATAAGACTGGTTATATAATGTAGATGACTACGCAACTAACTATTTTGACCGGCATTTCTCGCATTAACGTTCATGCAGCAATAATATATTTAGTATTAAACGAATTTTAAAGACGATAAGTCAATTTAGAGACTATTTTATGGAAAATAATGGACAAACAAGGATATCCCTGGTACATTTTCAGGTTATTAAAAGCACTAAAGCTATTATAAATTTAAACCCATCAACATCGGAACCAATAATAATAAACCAAGGAATAAGACAAGGATGCAATCTGTCACCCGCTTTATTTAATATAAAAACATGGAAAAAAGAATGCATCCAGGAATACACTGAATAGGGATTAATATGTAAACGTAATGTTATATGCAGATGATGTCGCAATATTACAGAACAGCGAAGAAAACCTATAGCGCTCTATTTATAAATTGCACCAACTGAGTAATGAGTATAGCTTAAAAATGTCTATAAAAAGATCAAAGTAATGGCTCAAACAAAATACCCAGTGAGAACAAAAATATGTATAAGAAATAACATCATGGAACAGGTAAACAAATTTAATTGTAACATAAGCTTCGATGTCGATAGAGGTACAGAAAACAAGATAAATAAATTCCAATAAATATGTGGCACAATAACAAGAACGTTACAAAATAAAACAAGGAAAGAAACAAAAATGAAGTACATTTCACAATTTATGGAAAATTAAAGTAGCTATACAAGGGAGCGTTTTCTCGCCAGGGAGCGGTATCTGGTGCTGGAAAGTCAGTGCGTTCATCTAGTGAAGCTGCGGCGATACTTGTGACGTACAGTGAGTGCTGATACTGCGAGAGATTAGAGAGTTCTTGTGTTTGACTGCCCAGTCTAGTGAAGCAGGAGGAAGAAGATTGTGCTTCGCGCGTACGTCATTGCGCTAGGAGGAGCAGGAACTAGTCGCCCGAGTGTACTCGTGCGGGGGCAAATCACCACGGTACCTATCCGCTTTTCTCGCGGATTTACCCGTGTGATATAAAATTGTAGTCTTATGCAAGCGTTTTTGTCTGTGTCGAAGTAATGTGAGCAGGGTGTTTCCCTCTGTGCAGCCGGCGCGGGCTGGCTTACCTACCTGAGTGGTCACCCACCCAGAGAGGGACCAGCTTGCGGGCTTGCGGGCTGTCAAGGAAAGCAGTGCCGGCTAGCGGGGAGAACTGAAGGGATATAGGTACGGGGTGGGGGAAGCCAGTGTTGCAGATCTGGTCCGAGTCGGGACCGGGCCCGATGCTGCTTAACTTGGCGGGTAGAACTGTAAAGGGAGAGGCGGCCGGAAAACTACCATCCCAAGGCGTCCTTGGGAAGGCGGTAGCTTACGCGTCTCCTAGGCAGCGTGTGCTCGTAAAGACCGAGAGTGTTCACCTGGGGATTTGGGAGGGGAGCAAATTTAGTGTATATTGTGCGAGCTCTTTCTCGCACAACGTCCACTATGTAAGGGATTCCGGAGTGGGAATGGAGAATGTGGGACGGGAATCTGCGGTCTGTGCCATATATCATCCTCAATGCCCTGTTCTGCACGGTCTGCAGCCTGCGGATGGTGGAACGAGCCACCGAACCCCAGACCTCGCAGCCGTACAGCATCAGGGGCGGGATGACTGCGCGGTACAACCGTAGTTTTAGGTGTGTAGGCATGGTGGAGCGGAAGATGGGAAACAACTGCCGTAGGGCAGCGTGTCCCATACCGACCTTCTCCCTGACATGTGGAGTGAAAGTAAGGCCGCGGTCGAGGAGGACTCCATGGTATTTGGCGGTGCGGACCCAGGGGATCCGCCGCCGCCGCAACCTCAGCGACCTCTCCGGTCGCCAGCCACGGACTTTTTGCGCGACGCTACGTCCCGAAGAAAAGTATTATGGCAGGGAAAAGTGAAGTAAATCACGTTAAAACAGTGAGAATGAGAAACTGGAGAAAGTCACAATATATATCGCAGATTAGAAACGTTTGTCTTGTTCAAGTATCACAGTAGATCACTCTATCCTAGCCGGGGCATGTTTATATCTCTTGACCCTCCGTGTTTCAACTTAGATGTCGCCCTCCGTGGTGTAATGGTTACCTTGCTAACTTCATATACCTACCCAAGGTCGCGGGTTCAAACCCAGAGGAGGACGATGGATTTTTTCGGACTAAAAATCCATAACGTAGTTTCCTTCGGAAGAGAAGTAAAGCCGTGGGTCCCGTGTTATAGATTTACGACACGTAAAACAACATCAAGCCTGATAGAGAGGCCTCTGAGCAAAATTAAATGGTTTCACGGCCAGTATAGAACCACAGCTGTTAAAGAGCGTCCATAAATAAAAAGCCATTTCATTTTTTCAACTTGGATGTATAAGTATTTGTAACCTCAAGTAAATTTTTCAGTTGGTTTTTCGACAACAAATATAAATAGTTCAGCTTTAATAGTAAATGTCTATTTGCCTAGCTTCTAGAGCTTTGAAAATGGTAGCGTGATGGTGCTGCGGCTGCAGATGTGGAATTCTAAAATTAATTTGGCACAGTTCATGGCACACGTAAACCGAATTACTTAGAGGCATCACGGAACAAGCGGGGGCTATTTGTGGAAATCTCGTCGTGATTGCCCCCCCCCGAGAATCATGCACTGTTCGGTGCTGTAACTATTGCATGCACTACATGCGTTGTAGACCTAAGTTATATCACTACCTCTTCCCGAAAATCATCCGTAATTGATGACGAATCATTAAAGTATGCCTGTGTTTATTTGTTGCTTGAATATTTATAAAAAGCTGATGTTTTACATTTACGTCAATTTCTCTACCTGTTTTTCATCGAACTATTCTTACAAGAGTGTATTCCTCTATTTACCTCATTCTAATCGAGGTAGCGCGGCTGTTTACCAAGCGGGAGACCTAGGAGACTTAGCCCAGAGTGCACTCAGTCTCGTGAGGTCCTTGGCGGATCAATTCAGGAGTTATTTGATGAAGTAGCGGCTTCTGGTCAGGAGGACCGCATTAACCGGCCGTGGGGGGTTCGAGGCGCTGACCACGTCTCACCCTCCAATACTGTACCCTATACATGACGTCTGTCACGGACCGAAATGGGGGACGCAGCGGCCGGGCGGTAAGGTAGGTTTCCTCTTAAGCTGTCATGCCATGGAGCTATTGAAGTTATTAATCGAGATAAACATTAGCAGAATATATTTTATTAGTTCCTTAGTCTTAGACACTTATAATTGCAGGAAGAATAAGCGAATAGGTTATGTATTTTTAATGGCTGTTTTGCGACGACACTGAAATTCCGTGGACCAGGATGAAAGAAAACTGAAATTGAAATACGATTCACATTTAGACAAAAGTATAAGTATTCGAAACATTAAACTAACAAAGAATATCTCGGAAATGATCCGGACAGGACATAACACTTGTCGGCACCGAACTTGAGGTTATTGTACCTACGCTCCTACCAGGGTGTGTCCCCAGGAGAGAAGAATAAGATGAGAGGATACATCAGGTGGCCGGAACCAGGAGTGGCACGTAGTTGTCCTAATAATTTATAATTAGGATTTGAACACCAACCACTAATATTACTATAGTTTCCAGACTGAAGCACCCCAACAGTCATACCGGGGCCTCCTACCCCGCATAGGGTCCAACGCCCCCGCCAAGAGCGGCATTCCGGTAGCCAGGCGAAATCGGAGGCGGAGATATTTACTCAGAACATTTTTATTCCCTGCTGCCATACCACACCGAGCACCATCGTCGATACATCCAACCCTGAAAGAAATCAACGGGATGAAGAATGAAAGAAATGACAATGGAAATGATATGGAGGGACAGGAAATTCGGGGGATGAAAGAAACCTACCCAGCATTCGCGTGGTGATATAGGTAATGGTCTAGTCGAGAAAAAAAAATGTTTCTGAAATAAATTGTCAGCATCAAAACATCTACAGTTCTTGTGTAGTAAGATTTTGTGGTATTATGGTTTATCTATCAGTATACAATATATATATATATATATATATATATATATATATATATATATATATCTCCAGATTGAAAGCACATTACAGATCGCTTATGGTTTACAATGGTTATGGTGTGCAAAAATCTTGCAGAATGACCAGGAAAACAGAGGTTATTCTCAGAAAATTAACATACACAATTTATTTGTCATTAAAATACCTTAAGCTTACAGTATTTTAATAAAAGTTATTGAGTCGTTTTTGGAAAAATCAGTATTTTCGAAATATGTTCCATTTGGAATGATAAGTTTTATATTTAATTGATTTTTTGCTCTTGAGTTATGCTGTTCAAAGGGGCAGACAGACAGACAGACAGACAGACAGACAGACAGACAGACAGACAGACAGACACACAGACACACACACACACACACACACACACACGTTTTGGTTTTTTATTCAGGGAGTCTCAAGATGTGTATTTCCAGTGAAATTTTGTTACCGCATTTGACTAGAATAGAATAATTCCCGTACTTACTATACGTAGCAGTGAAAGTAATAGAGCAAAATATTGCAAAATGGGCCTTCTTTCCTCTTAAGTTGTTCTAAGTAACAAAATAATTAAGTGTACTAACATACAGAAACTATAATATTATACAGTTAAACTAAAGACATTATCAGAATAGTATTTCTCTGCTTATCATTCTATATTTTCACAGCTATACTAAAACGTATGCAACAAATATTTTGTTTACTGTACTTGTTTGTTGTCATGATAAATATTGAAAGAAATACTGTTTAAATATGTTGTTGAAAGTACTCAAGAGCTTAGTGTGATGTAGTGGTCCTTGTTTGGCTTGTCTTAACTTGACATTACAGCTCAGAGAAAATAAAATACTGTCATGGTACTCCTTAATGTTGTTGCTTATAACATTTGAAGATACAAATTAGCAATAGTGATTATTTCCTATGATTAATATCACAAAATGTTTTAATTAACATAAATTGTATTTTTCAGACTATATATAAAGTTGCCAAGAATTTTGTATATCCTTAGAAACTAATTCCTACTTTTTAATTTAGTATATTTTATAAATTTACTCAAAATACTTGCAAGTCGCATCTGCCAATTTATGATCCGACTTCTGGACTACTTTACAGAAAAAGGACTAACTCTTTGTGACTAAAGTTGTAGATTGTCGTTCAAAAAAGTGGCCCATCTCCTTAGAACGTAGTCTTTTTTTTCCCTTCTGTGAGGTTTCCAGCATTCTCTAAGTGACTGGCCTGAAAACAGTACAGGGACAATAAACGAACCAATGAATGACGTTATAATAGGTTAAATGAAGAGGTGGTAAGGATACCGCCTCACTATGTTTACCACGCAAAGAAAGATTTAGTCAATATGGAATAATTTTGATGTTTAGAGCAAAGGTGAAGAATTATTTGCACGTGTCGTTAAACTTTATGATAGCTATAACCTTTACATGAGATATTTCGTTAGTGATATTATCTCAACGTTTTGACTATATTATATTTCGTTTTTACGCAAAAATTCAATCAATTATTGTCTTAATATTATTCCGAACTTTGAGTTCTTAGGCTCGTTACTCTTCGGAATATTTTAAGGGACAATGTTCTCTGCCAATTCAGTGGCTTAGATTATCACAAAGAACAGAGGTGGTCACGCTGACAGAGTGTGGGCTTGATTTGCATTACTAATATAAACAGATACGTTCCATTATAGGCCCGCACATTTATACAGGCTTCTGCTTTACCTTAGGGAGACGTTTAGTTGTATAAATTGGTACCACTTTTAAATTTATGACCAACTGCTAAAAGCTGCAGATAATATGACACAAATTGTGCTATTCTCTGCTGTTAAGACAGCTTGTATTTTACGGCTGGAAATATGCTGTGATGGAGTGTGGCTACACCCGCCCGGGACTCGTCTCTCTTGCGCCTGTAGACTAGGATGGGGTGGGTCTCGGTTAAATAATCGGTGGTACGGCACGCCTCAATGATATTGGTACATTAGAAACTTAGAAGCCTTCTACTAGAATCTAGAAGTGTATTACTTTTTTATACATTTTCAAAATATACTGCCATATTCATTTTTTAAAACTAATGTTGCATTCTGAACAGTGTTTTTTTTTTTTTTTTTTTTTCGGTTCCTCCTACTTAGGTGGAATAGATAACATCAGATCAAACACTAAATTGCATTACTTTGAATGGGTATTCGGAAATGTTTAACCGATGATATATATAAAACAGGGTCAGGTATTTGTGCGAGCATCGGTTGCTGTATTTGAAGATCTGTTTAACTATCACTTCACGGGATTAAGCCAAGCCATAATTCGTATTATGATCAAAGTTTTGAGCACCCACAGTCCGAAACATTCATTATTACCCTGCAGGAGCCTTGGAATATAGAAGGCTGAAAGCTTGGTCGTGGAATCAATTATTGCTTAGTGAGTTATAGCAAACAACAACGCAGAGAATATGTCAAACCATAACTATTTCACTTATACGAGGAGTGCCACTACGCAGATGTTTGAACCCTATGACATAACATGGAACACATATCTACCTTTTTTCCTCCTCAATTGTTTATTTTGTTATACTTTACAGTGAAAATTATAAACAAACAACGCTTTGGTATCAAACATTTAATTGGTTACAAAACACATTACTATATTCTAATTGCAGTTAGTGAATTATGATCAATCAAAAAAGTGTTAATACGTCTTGTAAAATGTTGCAGAATATCTATTACAGCTGTGATTGGAAGCTCTGACATACTCCATTAAGTTCACGTGTCCATAATGTTGACTGGTGACTACTTGGTGTCAGTAACTAGAAGAACGTTGTATAGCAATATGATCAAAACATTGGCCAGCAAACGACAAACAACTGATTCGTCCTTTGCCAGTAAAAGAAAATAACATGAAAATGTTCATGTTTACAGTCTTTTATATATATATATACATAAAATGCTGCACTTGGCAGATCACATTCCGCAATGTTTCCGTGGGCATCTTACCCATATGTAGAGGCTGAGTGGGACAGTTTTCCTGTAAGGAGAACATATCGTGAAATTCGTTTAGATTCATTCGTGGAGCTTTAAGATGCAGCTCAATGGTACACCACTCATCATGCCTTCATGGTGCAGGCTATTTTTACTTTCTCTACACGTGCTATGTACATAGTGTATAGAGAGGTATTGTATTCCACCCAAAAATTCGATACCGAGATTTCACCGGAAATACATGTTTTGGGCCTCCCTGAATCCAAAAAAAGCATTTTTACTTTCTCTATACTCACTATGTACATAGTGTATAGAGAATGTATTGCACTCCACCAAAAAATTCCATACCGAGATTTCACCGGAAATATATGTTTTAGGGTCCCCTGTATCCAAAAAAAGTATTTTCAGAAAAAGGTCCGTGTGTCCGTGAACACGAAAACTCAACAACGAAAAGTCGGTAAAATACCAAAATTTGTATTTAAGTGTAGTGTCCTCCAGGGATGTGACACGAAGAGAAAAATCTCCTCACCCCAAACTACCCTTTACATGGAACTTTTTTCGAAAATTTTGATTTTCTAAAAAATGGCGCTAACGATTTTGATTAAAATGTCAGATATTAAAGATATATACCTGACAAATAAAATGTATATCTTGAATTTTCTGGGAATAGCCTCTGAAGACTACTTTATTCTGGATGAATTTTTCATAACTACTAAACCGTAAGAGATGGACAAAAACTTAACCCACACAAAATGTAGAGCACGTTAAAACACATAGTTTATGTTATATACATTTTTTTCGTGAAGTTGATTGTTTTTGAGATATTTCTTTTTCTTGGTTTCAGCTTTGAAAAACTTATACTTTTCTCATACAGGAATTTGTCAACTCCAGTCCATACAAAGGAACATCAGTCACATAGTAACCAGCTTTTGGCTTTCACTTTAACTTATGGTACTCCCTTATTTCGCTTCTACTTACAATAGCAAGAAATAAGACTATTTCTGCTAATTTTTCGTGATTAGCATGAAATAAATAAAAGATAAGTTTATTGACAATAATAATTTACACAGGTATAGAGAAAGTCATGTGAATGGAACACATCAGATTTTTACAAAGAGGTTCGTGTGTGTGTGTGTGTGTGTGTGTGTGTGTGTGGACAGCATAGTGCAAAATCGAAAAGACCGTTAAATACCAAACTAGGTATTTAAGTTTGGTATCTTCCAAGGATGCGACACGAAGATTTTCAGGAAAATTCCCCCACCCCCAGCTACCCTTTACATGGAACTTTTTTCGAAAATTTTGATTTTCTAAAAAATGGCGCTAACGATTTTGATTAAAATATCAAATATTAAAGATATATACCTGATGTATAAAATGTTTATCTTGAATTTTCAGGGAATAGCCTCTGAAGACTACTTCATTCTGGATGAATTTTACGGAATTTTGCATAACTACTAAACAGTAAGAGACGGACAAAAACTTAAAACACAAAAAATGTAGAGCACATTAAAACACACAATTTATGTCATTTACATTTGTTTCGTGGAGTTGATCGTTTTTGAGATATTTCTTGTTTTTGATTTCAGCTTTGAAAATCTTAACCTTTCTCATTCAGGAATTTGTCAACTCCAGTTTATACAAACAAATGAATTTCAGTCACATAACAACCAGCTTTTGGATATCAGTTTAGCCTATACTACACCTTTATTTTCCTTCTACTTACAAGGAAACAAGCAACAAGACTATTTCTGCTATTTTTTCTCGATTAAAATGAAGTAAATAGAAGCATAAGCTTTTTAAAAATAATTTGTTGCAGAGATGCAGAGAAAGTCATGTGAATGGAACACATCAGATTTTTCATCTTGTTTATCCACAGAGGTGGATTAGTCATAGCAGACATACATTCCGATCCCTCTTTACCGGATGTCGCACCCTTAGATATTTTTTCTATGTACTCATCTACAAGCTCAGGTCTACCACAGTAAGCTGGGAGCAGTTTGATCCCACACAGACGAATTACCCCTGTGTCCCTTAATAAGACACCATAGATGCTTTGGTGAATGCATCAGGATATATAGTGGTGAATACGCTTAATATGTTCACTGAAATTGAGGGATAAACAGAAGGAAATGGTCTATGTTGCATGTACCATAATTTACTAACATAAATTTCAAATAAAAAGACGGGAGGTTCAACGAATGGAATAGTCAACTTAGGTTCCATTCACAAAGAAATCATTATGTATACTTCAAAACTAGGTCTTATACATTGAACTGTTACTATTCACATAAGCATCAAAATAACATTAAAATTGCAGATAACGTACGAAGCTTGCAAGGTCCAAGCTTTCAAGTGTTTGTCTGCATCAAGAAATTAGCCAATTAGAGCGCAATTCTTATCATGTGATGCTTCTGGCATCCCACAACAAATGTCCTGTTGACACGTGTTGACTCGCCACAATTTGTTTTTAATCAACACTAGAATATCTGCAAAATTTGTAGCAAAGCAAATTGCGACTGTATTTTTTTTTTGGGGGGGGGAGTTTAAAGTAGTTTAAGGGTGTTCATTTGTTGATTTTGATACAAGATACTTTTTATTTTCTCTATACGTACTATGTACATAGTGTATAGAGAAGGTATTGCATTGTACCCAAAAATTCGATACCGAGATTTCACTTGAAATACATCTTTTTAAAACCGCCTAAATCCAAAAAGAGCATTTGTAGAAAAATATCCGTGTGTGTGTCTGTCTGTCTGTCTTCTGTCTGCCTGTCTGTGGGCAGCATAGCTCAAAAACGAAAAGACCGTTAAATACTTAACTTGGTATTTAAGTTCAGTTATCTTCCAAGGATGCGACACGATTTTCAAGAAAATCGCCGCACCCACAACTACCCTTCACATGGAACAATTTTCGAACATTTTGACTATCTAAAAAATGGCTGTAACGATTTTTATAAAAATACATATATTAAAGATATATACTTGACAATATATATATCATGAATTTTCTGGGAATAGCCTCTGGAGACTACTTTATTCTGGATGAATTTTACGGAATTTTGTGTAACTGGTAAACCGTAAGAGATAGACAAAAACTTACCACACAAAACATGTAGAGCACATTAAAACACACAATTTATGTTATATAACTTTTTTTCGTGGAGTTGATCGTTTTTTATATACTACTTGTTTTTGTTTCAACCTTAAAAACTCATACTTTTCTCATACAGGAATTTGTCAATTCCTGTCCATACAAACAAAGGAACATCAGTCACATAGTAACCAGCTTGTTCCATCACTTTAACCTATGTTACTCCCTTATTTCGCTTCTACTTACAGGGAAGCAAGTAATAAGACTATTTCTGCTAATTTTAGCATGAAGTAAATAGGAGCATTTTTTTAACAAAAATTTGTTGCAGAGATATAGAGAAAGTCATGTGAATGGAACACATCAGATTTTTTGTGGTAGCTTCGTAGGCCGGCATATTAGATCAGCTATTTCACTTCTCTTGTCACTGGCTAAGGCATAACTTTGCATTTGAGCAAGTTTATGTATAAGTTTCACGACATTATGTTACTGATTAATTTTCATAGCGAATTGCCCCTTTTACCTTTTAATTTTGGAAGCACCGTGAAAGTGTTTATCTGCATCCGTTTCTAATTACGTCATTAACATGAACCAAACGTAACATTGTACGAAAGATAACACAATATTATGACTTTTAAAGAATATCAATGCCGTTTATCGCAGAAAAAATTATCTGCACGGATTTTAGAACCGCATTCATTGACTTGAAAGCAGAATGTAATTCTTCTTTCAAGGATTACTGCAACCTAATTGGACGAAAATTGTCACACCATAACTCTTAAACATACAACTTCTAACATGAACATTTTACTGTTCTAAAAGCTCTCAAAATATCAACTTAACTACGATATAAAACTTTAATTCCGGAATGTGAAATTGCACCATAACAAAAGGAACATATCGGGTTTATCAAGAATCCTGAGCTTAGTAACTAATGATGTGCATGCAAAATGACTTGTTCTGATTAAGAGATTATATAAGCATTTAACTACGTGTGAGTGAAATATAAAAGCTAATAGAATTATAATGATATTTAGAAAAATTTTTCGAGTGAAGTTTATTTCTAAATACAATTAACTACATTTTAGAAAATCAAAATCGGTAACTCCAGCTGGGACTACGACAGACGTTAAGATTTTATAAACTTTTACCTTCATTTTCTTCTACTCATCGCTATTAGTCATAAATGATTGATTAAACATGAAAATAAATGATATGACGTGAAGGGTACGTAATTATTTTCATTAAATAAATTAGATTAATTTTTACTTTCTCTATACGCACTATGTACATAGTGTATAGAGAATGTATTGCACTCCACCAAAAATTCGATACCGAGATTTCACCGAAAATATATGTTTTAGGGTCCCCTTTATCCAAAGAAAGGTATTTTCGGAAAAAGGTCCGTGTGTGTGTCCGTGTGTCCGTGAACACGATAACTCAAAAACGAAAAGTCGGTAAAATACCAAACTTGGTATTTAAGTTCAGTATCTTCCGGGGATGCGACACGAAGATTTTGAGAAAAATCCCCCCACTCCAAACTACCCTTTACATGGAACTTTTTTCGAAAATTTTGATTTTCTAAAAAATAGCGCTAACGATTTTGATTAAAATGTCAAATATTAAAGATATATACCTGACAAATAAAATGTATATCTTGAATTTTCTGGGAATAGCCTCTGAAGACTACTTCATTCTGGATGCATTTTACGGAATTTTGCATAACTACTAAACAGTAAGAGACGGACAAAAACTTAAAACATAAAAAAATGTAGAGCATATTAAAACACACAATTTATGTTATATACATTTTTTTCGTGGAGTTGATTGTTTTTTTAGATATTCCTTGTTTTTGGTTTAAGCTATAAAAACTTATATTTTTCTCATACAGGGTTTTGTGAACTCGTGTCCATACAAACAAAGGAACTTCAGTCACATAGCAACCAGCTTTTGACTATCACTTTAACCTATGGTACTCCATTTTGCTTCTACTTACAGGAAGCAAGAAATAAAACTATTTCTGTTAATTGTTTCTCGATTAGCAGGAAGTAAATAGAAGCATAAGCTTTTAAAATATAATGTATTGCAGAGATATAGAGAAAGTCACGTGAATGGAACACATCAGATTTTTAGTATTTGAAACTTATGCAATTATATATGTATTTTACATACTTTACAATATGTCAGTTATTAAAAGCGACAAAAGTCACCAAGAATAAGCATTTCTTTCTTTATTTTGGTTAGCTTTCCAGTTCAGCTAAGTAATAAAATAAATGCATAATTTGAATCATAGCAATATGCAATTAAAGTGCAATTTTCATTTCCCATTTTTTCTATCCACGCAAATGACCGTAACAATGGTATTATATTTTGCTTGATCTATAGAGTTTTCCACGTTGTATATAAATTGGTTGTTACTTCACTTTTTAAAAACCCTAAACGAGAAGCAAATTGGCTACTAGCTTACATTTAACCGGTAAGGCTGTTGAATTCAGTCGAATTGAAGAGCCTAACTCAGTGAAGATTTCTGAGACTATTTAGTCCGGGAGATGGGGATTAGGTGACTCAAGAACTAATTAGATGTTGGACTAACATAATACAAACTAATATCTACGCGGACGATTCGCAGGTAAACGCTAGTGTTTTATATACCTATATTATACATATATAATGTTATATACATAAACGTTTATTTGCCCTTTTCCACTGCTAATATAATAGAGCAGCTCAGGCAATGTTAACCAAGTTTTTTGGACAGCATGACTGAATATTAAACCCCACGCTTACTCCATTAAGAGGCAAACCAAAGCCGACTGAAACTTGATCATCCACTCCCGCTCCGCCCACTTGTTTGTACACAATTAGGGAAAACAGCGTTCCTTCCCTGGGAAAGTTCATTCCGTTTTCCAGGCAGTATCCGGTGTAGTGACTTCATTCATATGGAATGCATTACTGTTTGTTTTTAGTGCGCACACAAGCCTTTGACATTCAGAAAAGGCCGTGCCTCTCACTCGCCGGGTTCGAACCCAAGCGACCGCATGCGAGATTTGTGGTGGATAAAACTGCGCAGGGGCCGGTTTTCTCCGGTTTCCTTCGCTATCATATTCCACCGGTGTTCCGTGTTCATTCCATGTATGATGAGTGTCATCTCCTGCGGTACCATAAAAGTAAAAGCAGGCATTAAACACTATCTAAAAAAAAATCAGAAAATAGTCCAGAGTATCCAACTCTTTATTAAATACGGTTTATTCCATTGCACGTAATGTAATATCAATAGTGGGTTTAAAACAATTCAAATGAAAGACAGCAAGTCTATCGTAAGTAATCACGAGAACACCTCTGCCTGCGTAAGCTGTAGCAACAACTATTTTATTATTATTTTTATTATTATTATCATTACTATTATTACATCTATTTCCACGAGATGTCACGAGCTTATCAATAGATTAGCGAGTACGAATTTAATTTATCTTATGAAATTCGTAACCTGGAATGGGATCTATTAAGCCTTCTCCATGAATAAGCTGTTAGACACTGTTCAAATAAGCATTAAAGGCCATTCATACGGGAATATTAACGTAAACGTATGATCTGAACGTAAAATTCGCCTTACAATTCACAATGCCAAAATAACTTTAGCGGCAAAACAAGAGACTAAGTGGGAAAGTATTAAAAGTGTTTGACTACGATCATTTGATTTAAATTTAATTTATGCTGCTAAGCATTTTTAGATATATCCGAACAAATTATATGTTATATGAACTTAGACAGAACAAACAAAGGAATAAAATCCATTCCTCAGCACCAGCTACGCCTATTTTAATGATTAAGGAGGCGTATGGGATTCACATCTAACTTCTAGAGTTTTAATGCTAGAAAGTTAAATTTTTCTACAGATGCGCTACAAGAACTAAAGAATCAACCTATTGAAGTTTCAACTCTGTAGCTTTAATGATTTTTATGTTCGCGTTACGTACCATGTACATAGTGTACAGAGAAGGCACTGCATTCCACTCAAATATTCATTACCGAGATTTCACGGGAAATATAAGTTTTAGGATCCCCTGTATCTAAAAAATGTTTTTTTTGAAAAATATCACTTTGTGTCTGAATACGGTAACTAAAAACAGAAAAGTCGGTAAAATACTTAGTATTTAAGTTTAGTATTATTCAAGTGTGCGATACGAAGGTTTTGAGGAAAATCCTTCCACTCCAAACTACTCTTTACATGAAAAAAAGTCGAGAATTTTTATTCTGTCAATGATGGCTCTAACGATGTTGATTAAAATGCCATATATAATAATTATCTGGGAATAGCCTCTGAAGACCTCCTGTTCTTTATGTGACTTGTGTGAAAAAACAACCAATTTAATTGAAACCTGGCACTTGAAGTACTTACAACAATATAAGTCGCCATTGGCGAGGTCTTTCCAAAATAATTTGAGAACTCCGTGTGATTTATCGGTAAGTTGGCAAAAGTAATGTCGTTTCGGCATATACGCTTGCAGCTGAGAGGTTATAGCAACACTATGGAGATAGGAAAATCCGTGGTTCAAATCAAACCAATAGCGTAACATTTTTAGTCTGACTGAGCCTTTCTAACCCCTATCCTACAAATGATGTGCATGCAAAAAACATAGAATTAAAACGGTATCAACCAGGGCGTTAATAAAATGGAGTTTGTTATTTTATGATTTATTTGTATCTTATTCCTTAATAATAGATGTTTAGTTTTAGAAATAGAACAGTATGTTATAACTATTAAAGTATTATAGTAATTAAAAATCAACGTTTATAGCAGATGCAGTTAGTAAGTTAGAAGATACGTTAGTTAAGATTATATCGGCACAATTCATTGCAAAATGTCTGTATGAGAGGTTGAGAAATAAAATGGGTAGTAACCAAATATGAATAAACTTATAGTTTATATAATTTCTAGGCGCTAAAGTAATGAAGACTATTTTTTGAATTTTATTTAATATTTGGCTTTTTATTTTATGCTTATATACTCAGTTTCATACTTAATGAAACAAACGCTCTATATAGTTTCATCCTTTACACTGCTTTTTAAGATTGCTTTGCACTAAATGCGTTGCATATTTTATTTATTTATTTATTTATTTATTTATTTATTTATTTATTTTTGCTAGAAACATACTTTCCATCACTAAAATACAATTCGCGGTAAATCGGAACATGCCATATCAACTTTTTAATTTTCTTTAAAATCTGCAGGATACCTCAAACTGAATTACAAGAATAAATTAAACATCTGATGCGTTACATTAACAAAACATTCTCTGTCCACTTTATTTTTATATAGCCTCTACAAACTATTCTTCCGAAAGCTTATTTCAGAAAATTATGTTAATATAGACAAGCGTCTACACTTTTGATGAAAATAGACACAGGACACCGAATCAACAGCCAGAGTTTAAAAATGTGACGATATGTACTGGTCTTGAAATTTCGTACACTTTGCACATTTCTTTTTAACAAAAGAAATGCAGTTCCAGAATCTTGTCGGGACTCCCGTGCCATTTTCCCTTTTTTTCCTATGTTTCCCCCTTTCCCCAACATTTCTTTTGTTTATCTATTTGATCACCATTTGCTTCAAATACACACACACACATATATATACACACATTTATAAATATACAAAAATCCACGTCTAAGGCAAGACTCGAACCCATGATCCCCTGCGCCATGAATCACCAAGGCGAGGCACTTCAGCGAGCACGGCCTTGGAGACCGGCATACATTGAGACGCCCACCTAAATAGTGGCACTACTTTAAACATGACCAACTATTAAACCAGTCAAATCAATAATAAAGAATGTCTCGAAAATGGCAAGAAAATTAAATTGTGAATATTTAATGCTTACCTGCCAGAAACGCATGCTTAAAATGACTTCCAAATGTAATGATTCTCAAAGACTATTCAGAAAAAATTAGATATACATTTTATTGTTCATAAAATTTAAATAAAAATCAAGAAAATAAAATAAGGATTTTTTTCATGTAGAGGCTGAGAGATGTTATTAAAAATCGTGCCATATCCAGATAAAGCTCGAAGAGTGTATCGCTTTGGGAGACACGTAAGACCGGTGAAATCTCGGTATGCAAGTTTTGGATGGAATTTACAAAAACTTCTCCTGCTAATTAGTTGGCAGAAAAAGTAGAAGTATTGAAATAAAACTAAGAGAATTTAAGAAAATGACACTGTGTCAGCAAAGCGAAGTGAGTTTATTGATCCAATGGCTCTAATTGGCTGTCCTACAGGAGGCCCCATATGCCAAATGGCCAGTTTGTCGCCAGTTCCCTTCTCTGCTCTGGCTTGACACGATGTAATCAAGGCTCGGTAAATTATTGAAGGCAGGTTCAGCTCTCCGGAAATTTCACGAGCGGGATTTTCTCGATGATGCAATCTACGGCTGTTGATTGGCTATTACCTAGTTCATCGCACCCAGCCCCTTCCTCTCTGGAGAACACGAAAAAAATCAATTTTCTACTTTCTTCCCCACACGGTAATCAAGTTCTCAATAGGTTTCGGTTTCGCTGTAAAGATCTAAGTGCTACTCGAGACGTACATAAAATCAAGTGGGTCCAATTGGTGATTTTATTTACGTCTGAACCAATCGGCACAAGAAAGTGAGAACATCGATTAATCACTCCGAGAGATTGCACCTGAACAATTAGCTCCCATAGATATAGGTTTCTTCCTAAATAGCCTTTGAGAATCTGTACAATTGGAAGGCATTATAGATGTGTATTTCTGGCAGTAAGCATTGAAAGATACACAATTTAATTTACTAACTTTGTTGCCATTTCCAATATATCCTTTATTATTGGTTTGACTGCTTTAATGCTTCAAGTTGTTTAAATTAGTGCCAATAGTCAAGTGTGCATCGTAACATCTTTCAAAGTGTACGAAATTTCAGGGCCAATGTCGTCCCACTTTTAAACTCTGGCTATTGGTTTGGCGTCCTGTGCCTCTCGTTTTCATCAACAGTGCAGACGTTTGTTAAAATGTACATTGGTCACTGTAAAATTATTGACAACACTGCCTGCATCCAACGTCATCAGCGGTAAATGTAGTAAGCTGATAACAATGAAACAGAAGAGCATCTAATATCGTACCATGGCTAGATGGGCGAATACATTTCGTAGAGGAAGGGAAGATGTTCATCAAAAACGTGGAGCTGGCAGACCGCAATCACTTAGTCAGGTTCATTGTTGCTTATGATTTTGACGGTTATCTCATTCAGTTCAAGGAAATCGTGTGAATATTACAATTACTTTCTGGAACACCTTTTACGACAAGCTGTGCGTCGTAAACGTCCAAATCTCCTGAGTTCTCATCCTATTGTGTTACATGACAGTGTTCGCTCGGTGCTGCCCATATTGTTAATTTATTTCGCAGATGGAAGTGAAAAATTCTGGAGCATCCTCAGATATAAGCCTATGTGAATTCAATCTTTTTAGGAAAATGAAATTACCACTCGAGAAGCTCGCTTTAGAACCAGACAGACAAATTATAGCAGCAGTAGAGCTGTCTGTTCGAATATGCAGCGGGGATTTTGATGCGTTGGTAGTGGTGCACGTTGTGAGCCATATACGGGAGTATTTTAGGTTGTTGATTTTACGCCTCACTTTGGGTGCTTGTGTGCAGCGTAAATAAGTGTCACTTCCAATCAACTCCACTACACTCACGTACCTGCTATCGAAGCTCTTCTGGGATGGGTTGCCATGGCGTTGCTCAGTCTTGCACGAATATTGACTCCCCCAGGCGTGGATTTGGCTAGTGGAAGGAGTTGTAGGAGTGATCTTGCAATTGTTAAGAAAACACTTGTAACCTTTTAGTACTGTGTATTCTAAAGGAATTTTGAAGACAAGCACCTGGTTATACACTTTTATACTGCTGACTTATGTTCTTTAACACTTACTCACAAGTACTTTCAATTACACTGTTAGTTAAGTACATGGCGCAATTCACTTTCACGTAATCACGAGCCGACTGTTAAATAGGTGAGCGACGTTACTTTACTTCACATACAGTTTCTTATTATAATAAACTTACTTCGCGGACAGTGTTTTATTACTTCGCGAACTTCTTAGCAAACGACCTTGCCTCACACACGGGCGAGTTAACATGCGACGACGTTGCATCTCTCACGGGTGAATTCTTAGCAAACAACATCGATGTGCCAAACCTTACTTCTTATATACAAAAAACGGTGTCATGGTGGCTTCTTACTGATTGGTTGGAAGGTCCGCCAAAATAACACCATCGTTACCCAAAAACCATTGCAAATCTCCCAGAATGCGCCATAATAATCACGTGATACCACGAATATAAAGAAGTAGTTCCCTTATGAGGTTTAAACTGTGTTTTCCCCTTATACTAAACTCTAACGTGACTTTCACAAAAGAAACAACTACTCACCCCTCTATTCAGTCTGGCGTCAGGAGTCTGAGCAACTTTAAGTAAACAACAGGCCTCTTGGTTCCTATGCATACAACTTATTAAATATTAACTTTATTTACATACATATTTAGATAATTAATAAAAAGTATTATTATTATTATTATTATTATTATTATTATTATTATTATTATTATTACGAGGGTAATTAATGGTCCCAAATATTAGGACAAGACGCTGTGGATGGCATCATACATCTTCCTGATGTGTGCAGGCGTGTTCTTCGTGTTGGAGCAGATTACTTCTAACCATTGCAATAATGTGACTGCTCTAAATATGTTTTATTGTTTTTAATTCAAATGTTGCCACTAATTATTGAATGACCTATGTATTAACATAATTTGCTGAGATAAGCTTTTCGAAGAATACTTTGTAGATGCTGTATAAAAATAAAGTGGACAGAAAATGTTATGCTAATATAACCCATCAGATTTTTAATTTATTTTTGTCATTCGGTTTGAAGTATTCTACGCCATAGAGATCTTTGGCGATGAGCGCACTCTTGACAGATATGATGATGATGATGATGGTCATAATAAAGTTTATAATCAAACAAACTTTTCCTGGAAATTCTCACGCGAGTATAAATAGCCGATATTGACATACATAATACCTACAGTGAAAAATCACATTTTAAAATATTTTAAACATATTTATTGTCTTCTCACTCAGAAAAAGCTGAAAAAGTTACTTCAGAAGTTTACAGGTAACGCACATTAAATCTAACAGAATAGCAGATATAATGAAATTCAAAATCTAAAGACGAACCTTTTGAAAAAGAATCATTGCAGAAGTTAATAATTATATTTGTGACAATGATATAATGCTTTTACAAGGTATAAGGGAAGTCTGCTCCTATTTCCCTTTCTTATCTGCACCTAAATTTATATTTTAACTGCGCAATTCATCACTCGCATACACACACTTTCTCTCATTCTCTCCCTCTCTCTCTCTCTCTCTCTCTCTCTCTCTCTCTCTCTTCCTTCGTTAGTTATTAATCAAACCAGACCATCATTTCGATAACAATGTGGATATTTGCAAGAAAATTTCTCACATTCCAAAGCTACCCTTATATGAAAACAATTCCTTATTTATATTTTCTCAAAAAATTCCTCAAAGGAATAACCTCAAGGAAGATCTTATTCTGAATGAATTTTGCGTAATTTTGTGCACTTTGATACCAGAATATTACCTTATTAATGATTATGTTGTAGAAAAATAATGCATAAAGACATAAATTACGTTAAATATTTATTCCATTTTAAAATAAACGAATAATGTAAACAGTACAAATTCTTATTTCTAAGGGTCATTAGAAGACAAGATAAGTAATGGAAATACACAAAGTGGTGACGATGACGGCAGTCCTAGGTCAGTTCAGGAAATAAATGCGTTCAACAATAAAGAGTGTGCCTGAGAGCGCAGGCAAGTAATTTCATTGTATTAGTAAGGAAACAATGTTTAGAAATTAGCAAGTCCAAGAATGAAATATTGCATTTGAAATGAGAAACGTTTAGGGAATTGGAAACCTATAATGCAGGATGACCCCGTAGATGGTGTAACCATGATGTAGGCGGGACTTAGGTTAGTAGAAAAAACTTATTTTGAAAATTTAGCTATCAATTTCTACTTTTTTTCTGGCTCTACTTCTTACTACCTTTACAATTATCTGTAAACTCCATTTTATAGCTAGTCGTAGGCACCCGAGTATCGCAACCAACTTCATAGACGTAGCTAGCGATGGTTGTAAACAGGTTTGTAGTATAGAATTTTAGCGAGTCAAGGTAATTTAAGGTTATTACTTTTACCACGGAAACAAATCGTGATTATATTCAGGAACAGTTGATTGTTCATTTTTAACAATAGGCAATTCGATCAAAACACATCATTAAATAGTCTTAAACAATTGAAGTGGCAATGTCTTTGCCAGCCTCATATACTCTGAGAAATATCTAATAGCTATTCGGCAACAGAAGAAACAACGACATCCTTGATAAAGGATTAGATATACAAAAGCCATAATACACAAATAATTTAAGTGCGTTAAAACAAACAATTTAATTTAATTAGCATTTATTGTACAATCATTCATTTCCGAGATATTAGTTGTTCTTAGTTTGACACTTCCGAAGTGCTGTCGTTCTTTATTTCTCGCAATGTGATGGATAGTGTATACATTTCAATGCTAGGAAATAAGGGCCGGTGTTTATAATAGTTGACTATAGTTTTAGTTACCTATACCTTTCGTGTCTACAACGAAGTATGCAGTAAAACTATTTATAAAACAGTTTTTACATGAAGTAGACAGAAGAATAGGCTTTTGTAAGTGTAGTTTATAGAAGAAATATACATGTAAAAGATAATATTTATAAATTTTGACATCCCTTATGACATTGTCTAGATGGATAATAAATTATAAATCGTATGCTAATAGTTTGTGCATGTTCAAATGAGTCTGGGGTTTAAAGAGCTGAGAGGCAATTTTGTCTTATTAGGATGGGAAAAGCCACCTAACATTGAATCTCAGCAGTTATTTTAAGCGGCGTTCAAACTTCAAAATCACAAACTGCATTATTTTGCAATGTTATTGTTTTCCATTTGCTTTAGTTTGCTTATTTTTTTTTTCTCTCTCTTAAAAGGGAGTGATGCGAATTTAATTATACGCCCGGAAGCCTATTTTGTCGTATGTAATCTTGAGATGAAAGATCCAAAGGGTTGTTTCTCAGACCAAGAAGCGGCAGATGTAGATATTGGGTTTGGGGGATTCTATGTACACAGATTGAGACACTTCTGCAGCCACCCCCCAGTGCTCCTCCTGACGAATAGTTCATGGTTCCGTAGCATGAGAGGAGGACGAGGAAACAGTTGCATTGTGCACATCCACTGCGCACCACACACCACGAAACCACTCAGTCAACCCCGTGCCCCGAAAGATGAAATGAAATGAGATGGGAAGAAATAAGAGATCGGAAAAATTCTTCGTACTACAAAAGCAACTCTAGCATTCGCCTGGCAACAAGGAAAAAGCACTAAAACCCCAAGTCAGAGTCGGATCGAACCTGCGACCTTCCGATTATGTGCTACAGGCATCCCGTTGGGTTTGCTTTACATGTTACCTTTTGGTTTTAAACAGCGCCCTTTCTCTCTGTTCTGATACACCTCTGTGATATAAAAAACGGGATTATTTGAAGTTCTGTGTGAAGGTCTTGTGTACATAATGATGAGCCTCGAGCTTTGGTGTATCGCAATAATTGTGTTTGGCAAGTTCACTCTTGAAAGCACGATACAGTACAATGAGGTTGATAAATCAATAGAAACTTTGTTCTGAGTGTGCTTTGTGTGTGTGTGTGTGTGTGTGTGTGTGTGTGAGGAGGAATATTGGAAACCTCTCTTGTTAATTGGTTATGATGCTTTAATTGCATTCCTCGTTTTGCGTGGGAGGGGTTTGTGTAATAAATTAACTTCCCTTTTAACTTAATGAGTCTCAATGAAATGTGATTTGCATTTCGGATTCGTTTGTTTTCATTAGTCATACGTGATAACACTATTCCCTCTACTTTTGAGTTACATGCACAAAGTGACAGTGCCATTATCGTTTAAGATCCACAGCCACAAAGTTCCCCGTGGCTCAGTCGGTAGAGCACTTACCTGCAATGTGGGGGTCCCAGGTTCGATTCCCGGAAAGAAATGGTAATTTTTATTTGGCCAATTATTCCCTATCCTCCCCAGAGTCTGAATAAGTGTGAATGCGTGTGCGTGTGTGTGATATCTAATAAAGAAAAATCTTACGTGTTACAATCACACGACTTTTTCTACATCTCTGTAACAAATTATTGTTAAAAAGCTTATTCTTCTATCTACATCATACCAATCCAGGTAACATTAGCCGAAAGTGCTCTTATTACTCGGTTCCTTGTAAGTAGAAGGATAAAAATCTGATGTGATGACGTGACCTTCTCTAGCTACTCTGCAAACTTCTTACAAGAAATTCTTCTTTCTATAGCATGCTAACCCATATAAACATTAGCAGAATGTTCTTATTACTTAGTTCCTTATAAGTAGAAGGGAACTAAAGGAATGCGCTATACTAAATGATAGCAAAATGTTTTAAGATATTGTTATGCGATTGTCAATGCAAATCGCTTCTTTGCTTGGCCAGGAGTAGAACAAATGAAAAGCGGCTTCTTCCTGTCTTAGAAACGTATAAGTACTTTACAATCGAATGCAATTACACGGAATTTATCCACAACAAAAACATAAAGGGCATAAATTGTGTGTTTTGACAAGACTACATTTTTTATGTGCAGAAAGTTTTTGTCTATCTCTTACGGTTTAGTAGAGAAGCAAAATTCGGCAAAATTCATCCAAAATAAAGAGGTCTTCAGGGGCTATCGCAAGAAAATTCATTTGGAATGTGAATATATTTAATATACAGTATTTAATGAAAATCGATATAGGCATTTTTGAGAATATAAACATTTTCGAAAATTTGTCAATGTAAATGGTGGTTTGTGATGGGGGGGATGTTTTCTCTAATTTTTCATGTTGCATCCTTGGAAGATACCAAACATTTCGTGTTTTAACTATGCTGTCCACAGACACACAAACATTCACACAGACAGATACACACACGCGGAACTTTTTCTAAAAATGCTCTTTTTCGGACTCAGGGTACCCCAAAACATATGTTTCCGATGAAATCTCGACATTTAATTTTTGGGTGGAATACAATACATTGTCTATCCACTATGTACATTGTACATGCGTGCTAGAGAAAGTAAAAAACTGCATTAGACAACGTCGACTTTTCTAGCAGAGAAGGTGGAGCATGGCATCGCCATTTATCAGAAACGGGAAACCATTTCCTGGGGACATAATACTTACACAATTTGTTTGTACCCTGATATGTTGAGATAAATCCAAAATGAGCAATGTCAAAATTTGTCAGCGCCGACCACGCCAGTCACCAAATGTAAGCAAGACAAATATGTGTGCAATATAACCTTCTTGATATCACGCCCTGGCTGTATTCATATTAAACTAATGTAGGCCCAGGTTTTGGCCTATTATCTGATAGTTGAGAGAACTAGCTGCTTATTCACACTCAACTCAACTTTGCTGGCCATGACGTGAGTCTCTCAAGCATTGGTGGGGCTATAGTGACGTAGTAATAGCAACCAAGTAGTCAGGCCTGAGATGTTCTGCTTCTCTTTTTCCAAACAGCAATTTCAAAACCTCGTGGTATTACTTATGTTATGCAGCGTACAAAGGAGCAAACCTTCTAATATCATTTCATATTGGTATTACAAACAAAAAGTACAACAGCATATAGTTCTATATTTAGCCGTTTAAAATAATAGCTGATTTGGACAGGTAGAGTCAGGCTGAAAAATTCAATACCATAGCCGGGATTTGAACCACGCGGATTTGGAAACATGCGAGTAGCTCAGTAGCAGAGCAATCGACTGGAGATCGGGAGATCCATGGTTCAAATCCCGGCTATGGCATTGAATTTTTCAGTCTGACTCTATATATCCAACTCCTGTCCTATACACGGCTTGTGTGAAAAAAAAATTAATCCACTACCAATTGATCATAATAGTTGGCTCTACTTTGAATCCTGGGTCTAAAGTACTTACAACATGTAAGTCGTCATTGGGGTTTTCATCTCAAAATAATTTAATCACCTTGTGGTTTACCGGAAAACATGCGAGTCAGTTGAGAAGTTCAATGTTATGCCGGCATGTTGCCATGTAAGCTCAGTGGCGGAGCAACCGGCTAGAGATCGGGAGATCCGTGGTTCCAATCCCGGCTATGGCATTGAATGTTTCATTCTGACTCTACCTAATCAACTCCTGTCCTACACACGGCTTGTGTGAAACGCAATTGATCCAATAACTGATTTTTCAAATTAGCTGTTTCTTTTTCACGAAAATGTATGAACGGTTGCTACTTGCAACAGTCGAGAAAAACGCGTTTCTAATCTAGTTTGTGACATCATACAGAGCTTGAAATAATTATTAATTTTCCGAACACCGTTTTGTAGCCGGTTTTCTCTCCGACATATCATGACCTAATAAAATTGTTCATGCCATAACTACTTCCTTGCGAACATCAGCGTAAACATTGGCGGTACTTACTATAGAGATTACAGCCTCCGTTTTTATTTTCTCTATACGTACTATGTATATAGTGTATAGAGGAAGTATTGTATTCCACCCAACATTCGATGTCGAGATTTCACCGGAAATACATGTTTTAGGACCCCCTGAATCCAAAAAAAGCATTTTCAGAAAATGGTCCGTCTGCGTGTGTGTGTGTGTGTGTGTGTGTGTGTGTGTGTGTGTGTGTGTGTGTGTGTGTGTGTGTGTGTGGACAGCATAGCTCAAAAACAAAAAAGACCGTTAAATACTAAACTTGGTATTTAGATTTGTCATCTTCCAAACATGCGACATGGAGATTTTCAAGAAAATCCCTCACCCCCAAATACTTTTTACATGGAAAAATTATCGAAAATTTTGATTTTCTAAAAAATGACTTAACGACTTTGATTAGAATCCCGTATATTAAAGATATTTACATACCAAATAAAATGCATATCTTGAATTTTCTGGGAATAGCCTCTGAAGAGCTCTTTATTCTGGATAAATTTTGATAAATTTTGCTTAAGTGCTAAACTGTTAAGAGATAGACAAAAACTTACTACACAGAAAATCTTGATCTGATCAAAACACTCAATTTGTCCTTTACATTTTTGCTGTGGAGCTAACCGTTTCCGAGACATTCTTGTTTTTGGTTTCAGTTGTGAGTACTTATACTTTTCTCAGACAGGAAGTGTCCGTTTTATCCTTTGTTCCACTCCTGGCCAAGCAAGGAAGCGATTTGCAATGAAAATCGAATAATGACAGCTTTTGAAACAGTTGACTATCGGTTTAGCCTAGTGCATTCCCTCATTTTCTTCCTACTTATAACTAAGTAGTAAGAATGTTTATGCTAATGTTTATCTCGATTAGTATTGTGTTGAAAGAAGAATAATATTATATAAGAAATGTGTAGAAGAGCTAGAGAAAGTCATGTGAGTAACACAAGATTTTTTTCTAAAAACTGTGCCTGTTACCTGAGCTCTCAATATTTCTTATTGAATCATATGATAAAGTGGAGGGGAATATGTGCCGAAACTTGTGATAAATTATTGTGGAAAAGATCAATAATGAAAGCTTCATAGATGCAGTAGAAATAAAGCAAGGAATACAGCTGACCCGTGGGCGGCCAAATGTCACCCTTACTCCAGAACGATCACCGCCTCATTTACAGATTTAACATTGTTGCCAATGAAAGTAGGTGAAGGACAGTATGTCCTTATTTGAGTATCACAAGAAATGAAACTCTTGCTATAATAACTAAGGAAAGAATAAGAGGATACAAATTGGATCGCGTGCAGTCCAAGATACGTACCTGCTCGTTAATCTAACCATAGTAGAGGTATGAGGATAGCAAAAGGTTGAGCTTAACTACTGATACATCTCTTCGAAATACTAGCGTGCACTTCGATCTATATAACCCTGGTTTTATTTGCTTTTGATCCACATATGCTAGTTTTCATAAATCACTCTCTTCCTTTCCTCCCACTCGCTTTCTATCCGCAAAATAACCTGTGATTTGCTCACCATAAATACTTTGAGAGAAAAAATTGATCAAATTTGAGCACTGACCTGCAACGCTGGCAAGAAAATAGTACGAGGCCATTTATAATGAAAATGAAACATTAGATAACATAACTACATGAGACTTAAGCATAAACTTAGGCGATATATTTTCGTTTACAATGACTAAACATATATTAAGATATTCCTCCCAACTTTATTTTTGGATTGAATATCATTTTAAAAACAGTTTAGTACACGTATCAACAACAAGAGCTAAGCAAGGTAAAGGGTGTTAAACTCGTAAAAACACCTAATACCGCAATTTGTTTTGTTACTATTTTTACTTTCTCTACACGAAGTATATACATAGTGTAATACAGACATTTTACCGCAAATACATGTTTTGGGTCCACCTGAATACAAAAAGAAAACATTTTTAGAAAAAGGTGCGCGCGTTTGTGTGTCTGTGGACAGCATAGCTCAAAACGAAAAGACGGAATACCAAACTTGGTATTTAAGTTTGGTATCTTTCAAGGTTGCGACACGAAGATTTTCAAGAAAATCCTCCACTTCCAAATACCCTTTACATGGAACTTGATTTTCTCAAAAATGGCTAACGATTTTGATTAAAATATAGTGTATTAAAGATATTTACCGGACAAATAAAATGTATATTTTGAATTTTCTGGGAATAGCCTCTCAAGATTACTTTATTCTCAATGGATTTTACGGAAATTTGCATAACTGCTAAACCGTAAGAGGTGAACAAACACTCACCACAAAACATGTTGAGCACGTTAAAACACAAGTTATGTTATATAGATACATTTTTTTCGTAGAGTGATCGTCTTTGAGATACTCCTTATTTTGGGTTTCAACTTTGAAAAACTTATACTTTTCTCATACAGGAATTGGTCAACCCCTGTCCATACAAGCAAAGGAACTTAGGTCGCATAGCAACCAGCTTTCGACTATCACTTTAGCCTATGGTACTCCCCTATTTCGCTTCTACTTACAAGTAAGCAAGTAATACGATATGTCTGCTAATTTTTTCTCGATTAGGATGAAGTAAATAGAAGCCTAAGCTTTTTAACAATAATTTGCTGCAGAGATGTGGAGAAAGTCATGTGAATGGAACACATGAGATTTTTTTTTTAGATATGCCAATGATTTCTGACCAATGATCTTACACATAAAGGCAATTAGCAAGTCAACACGATGACGAAAAATGTTCACGTGGTGACGTGAATGAGAATCGCTCTGAGATAGGCTGGTTTTCTATTTGACGTAGGCAAACTTAAAAGCTGGGAGCCCCCAAAGTTCTATGTAACTTTATGATAATGTTATGTCAACCTCAGCAAATGTGATCCCGTGCATTAAGAAGAAACAAGCTTCTACGCTTACGTTTTGCTTCTGTGCAAGTTACATTGTGAATGTCCTTAACTCTTGGTTAGGTAGAGCCAGGTTGAAAAATTCAATGCAATAGCCGAGATCTGAACCACGGATCTCCCAGTCTCTATCCGGTTTCTTTAACCACTGAGCTATCGTGGCAATATACCGGTACGAAAATAAATTTCTCTTGAATGTTTCTCGGTAAACCACAAGGTGAGACGACACACCCAAATGGCGACTTTTAATGTTGTCCCTGTTCATATTAGGTCAATTAGTGTTAATTTATTTCAGGAAAGAAATTGGTAAGAGATGGTCGTACAGACAGAAAACTTGTGTGAGAAAAAACAATTGCATTAACACGTTCTTAACTCTTTTTAATTGTGTTAGTTGAGGTAGTACGCTGGAAGACGGCGAATAGGGCATCACTAGGCCTCAAGTCAAGAAGAACTGTACTCAATTTAGAATCGGCATAGACCCGTGGGTCAACGCGTGTCAAGCGACCTCGTAAACTATCGAGTTTGTGCCAAATGGACTGAGTGACACTTGCACCGAGGCAGCAGTTATGTCCTTTCGGAGAGTGATCAATATTAATGTTTCCGGAAAGCTTTGGCATACCACCCCTAAAAATCTCTTCCCTGATAACTTTGGCATTATCTGCATTCCAAATACCAATAATAGATAGTAATTTATATATGAAAATGTGATTAGCTTTAAGGATTACGTTTTCTTATGAGTTCGCTCATTTATTTAAAATGTATTTTCGCACAATTTTATTGTGCTTCAAAGCTGCAACTGCAAAGATCGCAACCAATTTTATCAAATTATGATATGCGTGGAACCTTTTGATTATGCAACAAATCTACATAATAAACTTTATAAAATAATTGATAGTTCTCGAAATAATTATCCAATTTGAATGAAGTTTGGTACAGGTATTAACTAAATAGCAATGGAATTACAGTAAAATGTTCAAATTCATACAAAACTGTGTTCCTTAGTCATGTTTAGAACTCAATGCCTCCTATATTCCTTAAGTGTAGCATAAGATTCTCTTTGGGATAGTTCAAAGACGCATTTCAGCATGCCAACAGGTTTTCCTGGGTAATAAAGTACATTGCTAAAAGCCACAATTCCCATTATTAAAGAAGTGATAGTTGAACAACAAGTTTTGACCTTAACAGGCTCACAAGAATGACCCTTCAAGAGAGATACTATAGCAAGCATTAAGTATCGATTCTCTGTATCCCCGCTTGAACGGAGTGATGCGCTTCGGTTTGCATCAGTTGGCTTGGAGCTGTTAATGAGATTGAACTTTGACCTGACAGACGTTTTTTGCGTAGTTCCAGCTTTCCTGTCACCGTGTCTTTCAAGAAGCCAGGTTACATAATGGAGAGAAACCCAACAAGATTGCAGTCAAGTGCAGTCAACCAAACCAACCGCTACGAGCCACTCTGGAGGAAAGTTTCGTAAAAATATTGCTATGCTGCATTCACTTAAGCTAATGCAAGGTGAATCGGGGTTAAGTCTTTGACCACTCCCTTCTCCAACAACAGCTCAACGAATTCTTTTCGTCTAATGAAAGGAGTATGAACTACGAGTATATATAGAAGCAAATCCTTATGAAAAGAGTTTTGTGGCATTCTGAAATCCCAAAACAAAAGCAAGACAGCTATCGACTTTTAATAATGGCATGTAGTTCAGAAATGATGCATTAGAGTTTCATTGGGGGGAAGGGGGTTGAAGTTTCCAAATATCCTGACTGAGCGGTCTTAAAATGTTTTTATTGAATAGACTAGACAGTATTAGCTTAATAAATTTGCATCCGAAAAAATGCAAACAATCTAATCCATGTAAGCAGTGTTACAAAAGGATACAATTATTTATAAAATATTCGTTTAGTCATTTTGTTAATTTTAATTTAATTATTTTTCATACAAGTCGCGTGTAGGACAGGAGTTGGATAAGATCAGACTGTAAAATTCAATACCATAGCCGAGATTTGAACCACATATCTTCCGGTCTCTAGCCGTTTGTTCTAACCATTGAGCTACTATGGCAACATGCCGGCACGGCACTAAATTTCTCAACTGACTCGCAAGTTTCCCAGTAAACCACAAGATTATCTTAAATTATTTTAAGATGACATACTCCAATGGCGACTTACAATGTTGCAAGCACATAGGCTTCATAGTTTAGCCAAAAAGTGTGGTCAATTAGTGTTAATTTAATTCTTTTTTCATTCAAGTCGTTTGTGGAACTGGAATTGGATAGGTAGAGTCAGACTAAAATGTTTGTTAATTCTTCTTTGGGCATCAGTCACCGACAATACAGAGGACATTAGTGGTATGATTACCATCAAATTCAATATCTAAAAAATATAACCATAACCTCAATATCATTGATAGGTATCCTACAGTTTTAAAGTAAAATATTTTTTGTGGTACACGATTTACACCAATAAATATTTTAATGTTCGTAATATCTTGATATATTTATGTTTTGGGGTTTATGGGTATTTCATCTAAACGTAAACATTTATTAATAACTTATTAAGATATTTTAATCCTTTAAACTATACCACCGAACTGTTTTACTTTATTTCATTATTGAAAACAACTGTTCGTGTATATATAAGGAATAATACAAGGGCATTATGGTCCTACAAATTGTTTCAATGCAGTATGAGTGCATGGTTAAGAAGAGATAAGTTTATCCTTTGTCATGCTTATATTTTCAGTACTGGTGATTAGGAGGGGTTACTATACTGTTTATAGTACAGTGCCACAGGTAAATAGTGGAGTGAGTCAAGGAGGGGAGGCGGACCTCCCCGTGACTGGCTTGTATGATTCAGTACTCACAGGCCTGATGAATAGATAGATCTTTTCATAACATGGTCACTTAGCGAAGAAAGAGCGACACCGATAGGTCTAGTAAATGAAGAATAGTTTTTCAGTTCTGTAGTATATTTAACATTTTATGAATTTTACCCCTTCATCCATTGCTAGACATTGCTACGAGATCGAGTGTTGTGTTGCGCAGAAACCAAACGAGCTAACTGGAATTCCACGCAATGCATGATACCATCCGTTGAACATGTAAAGCTGTTAAGTGTTTTGCTTTTATCCTTCTGCCTTATGCAGTGGTTTCAGCAGTCCGTATATTTTATACTAAAACTAAAAAAAAACAAAAGAAAAATAAACGCTGGGACACGTCAAACAGCATATTTTATAATGCAATTTTCACATACTGTCTATTCAGCGGTGTAATATGGTTCAAGTAACTCTTCAACCTGCGGGAGGGTACACGCAGCTGAACTCGTGCCGCGTGTGGCACAACAGTCAACAGAGTTGAGTCGGATGACGAGTCTTCAAAATCAACAGTACACAAGTTAACTCACAAAATGATCGGCAAGTGCTTCCTTCTTCCACTCTGTCACACACCTTTACGCCTCGCTTGCTTCAGACTAAGAAAACACTACCTCCCTCCAATTGCTAAACCCCTAACTGCTTAGAAGGGCGCCCAATTCCACTAGCTAAAATACCGCCGAACAGACTGTAAACAAATCATTCTTGGTATTATTGGTGTAGAAGTTAGGCGTCATTGGAAATATTTTTAAATAATACCTATTTTTTACTTTCTCTAGCACATATATATAGTAGAGAAGGTACTGTATTCCAATCAAAAATTCGATTCCAAGATTTCATCAGAAATACATTTTTTGAGAACGCTTTTTGAGAACTGCATTTTTAGAAAAATGTGTGTAGGCAGCATAAGTCATACACGAAAAGTCTGTTAAATACCAACATTTATATTAAAATTTAATATCTCCCAAGAATGCAACACAAAGATTTTCAAGAAAATCATCAACCCCAACTACCTTTTTCTTCATTAAATTTTTTCCGAAAATGTTCATTTTCTCAAAAATGGTTAGCGATTTTGATTAAAGTAACTGTATTACAGGTTTTTATATGAAAAACAAAATGTATACCTTGAAGTTCCCGAGAAAAGCTTTTGTAATCCTTCATTCTGAACGACTTTTGCATTACTGGTAAACCGCAAGATCTCAACAAAACCTTCTACTTAGTCCTATACATGTTTATTGTGGACTTAACTATTTCCGAGATATTCCCTGTTAATTATTTCAGTTTTAAATTACTTTTGTCAAAAAGGTAGTCGTTCCTGTTTCTTGGTTTTAGCCCAGGCCATACAAAGTAACGAATCTCAATAACAATCGCATGATAACAGCTTTTAAAGAATTTCACTGTCGGTTTAGCCTAGTGCATTTCCTTAGTTCGCCTCTACTTATAAGGCATTAAGTAATAAGATCATTCTGCTAATGTTTATCTCTATTAGCGTGCAGTAGAGAATAGAATAATCTTTGGAGAGAAGTTTGTTTGAACAGGAATTAAAGAAACGTATGTGAATACAACACATCCAATTTTTATTTTCTCTGTATAGACCATGATGCATCGGTTGCGCACCACCCAAAACTACCATACCGATATTTCACTGGAAATACACGTTTTAGGGTCTCCTATATCAACAAAATCATTTTCAGTGTGTCTGAAATCGATAACTCAAAAACAGAAAGTCAGTAAAATACCAAACTTGGTATTTAAATTAAGTATCTTCCAAATATATGACACAAACATTGAGGAGAAACCCCACCCCAAGTTATCCTTTACATGGAAAACAATTCAAAAACGTCAATTTTCTCAAAAATAGCTCTAACGATTTTGAATAAAGGATTGTATATTAAAGATATTTTCATGACAAATAAAATGTATATTTTAAAGTTCCTGAAATACCCTCCGAAAACCTCTATTCTGGATGAACTGTGCGGAATTTTGCATAAATGGTAAACCTTAAGATATAGATAAAATCTTAAATGGAATTAAACCCCCGAGCAACAATCCTCAAGGGGCCAAAGCCTGCCGCCCGTCCGCTGCATCCCCCAACTAGGCCTTCGACATGCATCATGGATGTGGGGCAGTATTGGAGGGCGAGATGTGGTCAGCATCTCGAATCCCTCCCGACCGGTCAATGCGGTCCTCTCGATCTGGAGTATCTACTTCTCCATGAAGTAGCTCATCTATTGGTCCCCCAGGTGCCTCTCGAGGCTGAATGCATCCTGAACCAGGTCTCCCAGTGAGGAAAATATCCAGACGCCGGTCTTCCACTCGGCAAGCAGCCGCAATACCACCGCGGTAACGAGACGACCCCAGATAAAACCTTATTACACAATATGTGTGTGTGTATATATATCGTTAAAACACACTATTTATGTTATACCTATACACACACCCATATATATATATATATATATTTCTTTTATTGCGTTCAGTTTTAAAAACTTGAAGCTTTTCTCATGTTGGAATTTGTAGACTCCTGGTCGTGCAAAGAGACGGATTTCAACCACATGGCAATCAGAAGTTGACTGTCGCTTTTTAATAAAAAAAGTTGGACTATCGCTTTAGCCTAGTGTATTCACTTATTTCCCATCTACTTACAAGGAGGTGAGTAATAAGACTATTTCTATTAATGTTTATATTGATTAGCATAAAGTGGATAGAAAATGTATCTATTTAACAATAATTTATGACAGAATTAGAGAAAGTCATATGAATTGAACGCATCAGATTTTTTGAGTAGTATTTTTTTCTTCTTTTCTTAAAATACAGTTCCGGAATCTGGTCGGGAGTCCGGTGCTATATACCCTACTTTTATTTACCTAATTGTTTTACTTTGTTTGCTGTATGATTACTGAATTTCTGTTTTCTTCTTTTTACACACACAAACATATAACACCCATGCCCAAGGCGGGACTCAAATCTACGATCCCCTGCGCTAAGAAACACTAAAGCGAGACGCCTAGGCGAGCGCGGCCATGGGGACCGGCGTATCTGAAACATGTTATGATGGATGAATGTAATTAGTTGTTTTTCAAAACAAACGGTAATAAAAAACACAGTTGAAAGAGAATATTTATTTAAGAATGTCAATCTATATTAATTTATACAAATGATCTACATCAACAATGCCAGGAAATGCACATCAATCCATTTGTATGCGTTTCTCAAATAAACTGCCTCATTAACGCCAAGAAATGCAACGTTGAGTCAGAACAGTAAATTTTATAAAAATGTCAATGTGTGTGTGTGTGTGTGTGTGTGTGTGTTAGAGAGAGAGAGAGAGAGCGGGGGGATGGCAAAAAAGAAATAATATAATTTAAACGCGAAATTTCTAATGGAAAACAAGTTTCGAACACAAGTGAAGGCATTTTCAAGGACGCGATACGAAGATTTCCCAGAAAAGACTCCTACCTCAAAGTATATTTTTTTATTTTTATGATAGAAGGTCCCTTGACTTCGATTGAGACATATATTGAAGGCTTTTGCACTTTCCTGTTACTGTGAAAATTTCATATTAATTTTCTGTAATGTGTGATTTTTTATCTGTACTCTATAAAAACAAACAAAATAGAATAGAAACAAATTTCATTTATTTTCCTCCAAATTAGTATCATAAAGCAAGAAAAATACAAGTCTCAAACAAATTTCTTCACTTGCTCTGTAAACACGTTGGGATTCCGGATTGTTCTGTAGCACCAGACCCCATCCCCGTGACGATGCTTTGCAGATGGGATGGATATTGGTGGTAATGAAATCTCCAGAAGTCTGCATACTCGTCTGCCAGCTGGTATGGCACAAACCGAGAGCAGCAAACCTTCCCTTACCCAAATCATCACGGACGAAGGTGTGTACTGTGACATTGACTACGTTCTTCTGACCATAGTGGGTTTGCTAGCTGATGATTAAACCTCGTCTTGGGTTCCGAAGCGCATCCTTACACACAGAGCAGTCAGCGGTACAAAGAAAGGGTAGTAGTGGAGGGGTTTGTAGGGTAAACATGCATAAATTGACATATTACATGTATACATGTATTGACATTATATGCATGGTTCTAATTCATAAAGTAGCAAAATAAAACAATTATTTCATAATATGATTAGTAAATAAAAATACCTTGTATTTTCACACACAAAAAATTAAACATAATTCCACCAAACTCACTCAGAATTCATTGCAGTGAATTATAGGATACATGTTTACTGCACTGTCCTCCTGGCACTCAAAATATGAATCATCCCAAGTTTTTGTTCAGTGTCGAACGCCTACGCTTTAGTATTTTCGACATTTTTCAAACTGGGCTCGCTTGCAGTGCTGACTTATTTATCTACTAACTGGAACTGAACGAGGCCAGGCAGTGAGCAGTAGTACAATACAGACCACGCTTACTTCATCAAGTCATAGTTATTAAACTCTGTTTGCACCGAACCCCAATTCGGCGATTTCGTGATCCCGGATCGAACTCTACTGATAATGACATTACTCCACTTCCCCCAAGCCTTTGAAAAACCGTGTGCATGTGCAATGTTGACATTCATATGTGGCACCAAGTACCGAACTTCTTTGACACTCATTGGTTAGCGTTAAAACTTACTGTTTTTAACACGTCTATGGCATTAACCATTTCAGAGACAATCGGCATAGGTGGTCTGAATTTACCGATTTGCCGTTACTTTGTCATAGATTTTAAATGTTAAATAATGATCGCAAGTTAAAGGCATCTGTTAGCACGTAAGACGCGATTTTGAAGGGTTTCATTATCGCTTCAGCCTCACTTATCCCTTTGTAACCGAGTGGGTTGGCTCAAGCGGTTTCATCTCTGGCCCGTATTCAGGAGGTCGCGGGTTCGATACTCGTGGCCAGTCTACTCCAGTTTTTCGGATTCTCCTGGGTTGCCAGGTGAATTTCCTTACCCCTCTATTGTCATTTCAATAATCCCTCATCCGATGTTACTTTTTCTACATGTACTATGCACATAGTGTATAAAGAAGATATTTTACTGCACCCAAAAATTCGATACCAAGATTTCACCGGAAATACATATTTTGAGATCTCTTGAATCCAAAAAAAGTATTTTTAGAAAAATGTCCGTATGTGTGTATCTGTTTGTGTGTGTGTGTGTGTGTGTGTGTTTGTGTGGAGGGGGGCATAACTCAAAAACAAAAAGACCGTTAAATAACACAGTTGGTTAAAGTTCGATATCCAAGGAAACAAAATCAAGAAAATCCCCCACCCCCAACTACCCTTTACATGGAAAGATTTCGAAAATTTTTGTTTTCTCAAAAATGGCTCTAATGATTTTGATTAAAAGCCCTTATATTTAAATATTTAAATGAAAAATAAATTGTATATCTTCAACTTTCTGGGAATAACCACTAAAGACATGTTTATTGTGGATGAATTTTGCAAAATTTTGCATAGCTAACTGGCAAATCGTAAGAGATAGACAAAAACTTACTGCATAAAACATGTACATCTCATTAAAACACAGAATTTATGTTCTATACATTTTTTTTACAGTTGACTATTTTTTAGATATTCCTTGTTATTAGTTTCAGCTTTAAAATACTTGCACTTTTCTTATATGGGAATTTGTCAACTTCTGGCCATACATACAAAGGTATTTCAATCACATAGCAACCGGCTTTAAAAAAGATTTGACTATCGATTTAGCGTATAGTACTCCCTTATTCCCTGTCTACTTACAAGGTAGCAAATAATAAGATCCTTTCCGCTATTTTTCTAATCGATTATCATCAAACAAATAGAAGAATAAGCCTTTTAACAATAATTTACTGTAGAAATGTAGAGAAAGTCATGTGAATGGAACACAGATTTTGTTTTGAGTTGCAAGTGTCAGTGATAGTGCTCCGTGCGGGAAAACGGATGCACATTATGATTACCCCAGCCCTGGATTTCGGCTGGTGGTCGGAATGAGAACCGCACCTGGCAAGGGCGTTGGACCCTGTGTGGAGCGCTGTTCCCGGTATCCCTGTCCGACTATCACAGAGCTTCTACCTGGAAGCTGTAGGGACTCTGCCATTTCTGTGCCCACACTCCTGGTTCAGGTCACCCGGCGTATCCTCCTACTTCATCTCTCCCTCCCGAGGGAGGCCATTCTTGGGGCATAGGTTTAGTACCGAGTACCTCTGTGAGTATCCTAAACCTAAAATACCTTTGTGCCTACAACAAAATGTTTAGTAAAAACGTTTCTGCAAACGTCATATCTCGATCCACATCAAGCAAATTAAAAATAAACATCTGATTTGTAACTTTTTGAAGCAAACTATTCCCACAAAAGCTTATTATTCTATCTGCTTCATGCAATCCTAGATTAACACAAACATATACCGTTTTATTATATGCTTCCTTGTAGATACAATAGGAATAGGGAAATGCATAAGGCTTAACTGATAGTCAAACCTTTTACAGCTCCTCGCTGTGTAATGATATTGAAATTTCGTTCTCATTACGATTTGCTGGTTGAGAAAATTATAATATTCAGAAGTTTAAACCTACAAACATCTGATGTGTTCCATTCACATGACTTTCTCCAACTATACCGCAAACAAACGTTTCTCACAAAAGATTACTCTTTTACGTACATCATGATAAACATTAGCTGAATTGTCTTATTGCTTATATTTTTGTGAATTGAAAGGAAAGAGCCAATTTTGAGAAAATAAAAAAACTCGAAAAATGTTCCATGTAAAGCAGGGCTGTCCAAACTACATCCCATGAGCCAAGACTATTTATGTGGTTTGCGTGATCCACCTGAAAGACCTAAAGGTGAGCAAGATATTCAAACGTTTTTATCTCGTAAGTTCATAACGAATGGCCAAATTACTTTGACGAAGATCTGGCAATTTTGTACACCCTAGTCCAGCAAAGGGTAGTGAAAGCAGGCGCATTGTTAAGTTTACAAGTCACCCTCCCAGGTTAACAACCAAACACATCAATAGCAGGTCATTCGTCCCTTATGTACCGTTATCTATTCACGTCTCTTTCCCTGTGTGGTAGGCTGCCTGTATTTTTCAAGTCATCAGGTTTTACTTCGTTTTCAGTGAATTTACTTGCGTAGTGTGTGGCAAGAAGTGAAAAATGCTTTCGAAAAAGCGTAACATTCATAGTGAGTGCAGGAAATACAATGAGTGTTGGCTCGGCAACTACTTTTGTAAAGTGACATGTGAACAAGGTGATGTGTCCAACTATGATAAGTTTAACGGTCATAAGCGCATTGCGAAGGCTGAAACTGTAACAAAATCACTTACAAATAATTTCTAATTCAATTTGAAACAAAACAAAAATGTTAGGAAAGCAAGCTACGAAGTTTCAAAAATTGACGTTTGCCGAAGGAAAATTTGTATACTGGTTGTTGCTGAAACATGGTGTCCCCCAAAAAGTATATTTGTTCATATCTGTTTCTCTATCAAGAAACACGTAAGCAGACGTATTGAGAACTAACTTGGTTACTTATTGAGAATGGGAAAATGTTCGAAAGCGTGTAATGAGAGTACTGACCGATGGATACTGAACAATTGTTTGTTGGGGGCGTGGACATGTACTTCACAGTTACAGAAGAACTTATAGGGAGTGAGAAGTATGCATGGAACCACAAAAGGTGACATATTTGATAAGGTGTAAAAACTGCGGCTAATATAGAACTTAAATGGGAAACATTGTGCAGCATTAACTACAGATGGTGTACCCAATATGTAGGAGTTAACCCTGCAACAGCAAATCTGATAAAGAAAAAATCTGATGTGTTCCATTCACATGACTCTCTCTATAGCTCTGCACCAAAATATTGTTAAAAAGCTTATTCTATTTGCTTCATGCTAATCCAGAAAAAAAATAGCAGAATAGTCTTGTTACTTACTTCCTTGCAAGTAAAAGCCAAATAAGGGAGTACCATAGGTTAAAGTGATAGCTGGTTGCTATGTGACTGAAGTTCCTTTGTTTGTACCGACAGGAGTTGACAAATTCCTGTACGACAAAAGTATGTTTTTCAAAGCTGAAACCAAAAACAAGGAATATCTAAATAACAATAAACTCCACGAAAAAAATGTATATTACATAAATTGTGTGTTTTAACGTGATCTACGTTTTTGCGTGTTGTAAGTTTTTGTCCATCTCTTACGGTTTAGCGGCTACGCAAAATTTGGTAAAATTTATCCAGAACGCAATAGTCTACAGAGGTTATTCCCAGAAAATTCAAGATATACATTTTATTTGTCAGGTAAATATCTTTAATATACGATATTTCAATCAAAATTGTTAGAGCCATTTTTAAGAAATTCAACATTTTCAAAAAAAAATCCATGTAAAGGGTAAATGGGGGTGGGGGCATTTTCTTGATAATCTTTGTGTCACATCCTTGGAAGATACCAAACTTAAATATCAAGTTTGGTATTCAACGGTGCTTTCGTTTTTGAGCTATGCTGTCCACAGACAGACACAGACACACAGACCTTTTCTGCAAATGCTTTTTTTTTTGGTTCAGGGGGACCCAAAATATGTATTTCCGGCGGAATCTTGGTACCGAATTTTTGGGTGGAATACAATACCTTCTCTATACACTATGTACATAGTACGTGTAGAGAAAGTAAAAATTGGAGTCCAATGGCGGCAAGTGCAAGTTTTGCAAAGTCAGCTAATCTCAGTAATGTATGCAGAGGGTTTCGAGACTAATCCTAACTTCACCCATAGTAAGGCATTAAATACCCATTAAGACTTTTCTTGACAAAATGAACAGCTAATACAGGTAATTTAGCATTCAGAGATAAGGTGGCTAAGTTGTGATCAAAAACGTTAGCTAGATTTGTTGCTCTGTGCGGGAAGAGAAGAGAATTGTTAGGAGAACCGAGTTTTTGTCCTGCTTAGCATTTCTGATCGACATGACCAGGCATTTGGATGACTAATCAGTGATACATATAATCGTTTCAACTGAAATTGAAATTGTTCAAGACACACATTTATTTGAAATACCGGGCCCCCATTTATCTACTACACTTTCTGCCCTTAAAGACCAATATCCAAAGCATGCTTTGATATTGATTCATTTGCAAAAGTGATTGAGGACATTGAAAAAGCACTTGCAAATGGATTTGCCGATTTTGTCAAATTGGAATCTGAAATTTGTCTATTTGATAAAGCGGCAAAGCTGCTACAATTAGAGACGTTATAATTGCAGTGTGATGATTCAACGAAAGGAACTTTCAGCACTAAGGACCTTCCCAGTTTCTACAATATGCTGCCAGAAGAAAAATATCCAAAACTGAAGAAACAATCCCGATGTTTGACCTCCATTTTTGCCTCAACATATGTATGTGTGTGTGTGTGAGAAAGAGAGAGAGAGAGAGAGAGAGAGAGAGAGAGACAGAGAGAAACCTTTTCCAAAAATGAACCTCCAGAAATAAGCATTCAGATTTAGCTTGACTGAAGGGCATCTTCAAGATTTGATGCTTCTGAGAACACTAAAGCAAAACCTACCTGGACATCAACTTATTAAGCTCAAAACACTAGTATCATACTTCTCATTAGGCGAGTAATTTTAAATGTAATGTTATACTTATAGTACAAAGGTCTGCAGAAATGTCCAACACCGTATAAATGAATACAAAAACATTACACACACACCACACACACATACATAACGTTTACCTATTCTGTTTTTACATTCCATAAAATGTTGAATAAGTGGCTATGCATGTGAAACATTTGTGAAGCCCTGATGTAAAGGGTAGCTAGGGGTGGGGTGATTTTCTTGAAAATCGCGTATGTTTCTAAAAATACTTTTTTGTTTTTTTTTTTTTTTTTAGTTTCAGGAGTCTCAAAATATTTATTTCCGGTGAAATCTCGGCATCGAAATTTTGGGTGGAATACAATATCTTCTCTATCCACTATGTACATTGTACATGTGTGCTAGAAGCAAAAAGGAACATCTCGGACGTGGTTAACTGCCCCCTCCGCCCAACAAAATGTGAGTGACAAATTGTCTGCTTTAAGGAGATCTAAACTTTTTGTGTAGAAAGGTTTAGTCTATCTTTTGTGGTTTACGAATTATATAAGTCATCCATAAAATTCAAGAAATGCATTTCATGTCATGAAAATATCTTTAATAAACGATATTTTAATTAAAGTCTTTAGCAGGAATTTTTTTTTTAAATAAATCGAACAATTCGAAAAATATTTGTTCCATCTGTGGAAGATAAGTACTCAAGTTGTAATAGGTTTTTTCGATTTTGAGTTACTCATATGATGTTCACAGACACACGCCAGACACAGACGCACACGGACCCTTGTTCTAAGTATGTATATTTTGAATTCGGCGAACCTTAAAACGTGCATTTTCGGTATGGAATTTCTGAACGGAATGCAAGGTTCCATTTCCTAACTATGCACGGCAGTGAACGCAGCTTTTATTGGAATAATTTGTTGAAAATATATAAAAATAGATGAGAGTGGGTAGAGTATGCCATAAACTTAACACATTCGATTTAAATAGCAATTTTAAGCCGATATTCATTTAATGGCAGTATCAGCAGAGGATTAATATTATTTAATACTTTTATACCTGTAGAAATAGAATAAACAACAAAAACAGTATTGTATTTTCTATGCAAAATTGTGTTTACAGGCAAGGAAGGACTCGCTCTGGAATAAGTTCCCACTGTCAGCTCAATGCTGCTGTTAAAAATAAAGTAATTTTATTTTTGTTTGTAACTGAGAAGCAAATACAATTTACCTTTATTTTCGCCAACTCTCAAACCTTTGTTAGTTTCTTCTTATACGGTTTCAAGTCCTCTCTAATTGAGATAGAACATTTTCTTTGTTTTGTTACTTTTTCAGTTTCCTTTCTCTCGATATCAAACTTGTTCGTTTCGTCTTGGCAACTGCTTCTAAAGCTAAAAGTGCAGACTTCATTAGGTGTAATGTTTATTTGCACTCGTGCTGGATAGTTCTGTTCCTCTGAGATTTAGTTCAGTCATTTCGCCTTCCTTTGATACAACTTCTTGTAAACTGATTTTCATATAAGTTGGCTACACATTTTCCTTTGAAGAAAGAATAATTAAGTTTAATCTTATATAGTCTTCACTAAGACTTTTCTTAAACAAAAATCCTTTGTAGACATGCAATAACTCCTATACTTAACAATCAGCCTTATGCGGAGGCGTCCGGGTCCGATCGCACCCCTTAGGGTACGGATTTTGAATTTCGGATGTAGGATGGGTTCCCACTGAGCATCGTGAGGAAAGTGAGGAGCTGCGATAGGCAGCGGTAAAGGGAAACAGCCAATTTTGCTAGGGGAAACGTGATGCTGATCATACCATTCTCCTATTATCGTACGACCGTGGGCGTGAGGCCAGCTGCCGGATTGCCAAGCCTAACTCCTCAAGTACCATAGCGCTTTGGTTTTTTTTTTTTTTTTTTTTTTTTTTTTGAGAGGATAGTGTTTAATGCCCACTTTTACTATATGTGGCACCGCAGGCGATGGGAAGCGAGAGGAGAGTGGTCTAGCAAAATCGGCCACGGCGCGGCCGCGCTATGAGATTGATTTATTTTTACTTACGATGATCATAGAAAGGTTCATGATTTTGGCTTAGCTACGATATAAGCTTATTACTCCTCTCAAGCATCTTAATTACATAAAAACTTATTTACATTTTTACTTTCTCCACACCCAAAAATTCGATACAGAGATTTCACCGAAATAGACGATTTAGAGTCCCCTTTATCCGAAAACGCATTTTTAGAAAAAGGTCCGTGTGTGTATGTGCGTTCGTGCTTCCTTGTGTCTGTGTCCATGTGTCTATGAACACGATAACTCAAAAAAACGAAAAGTCAGTAAAATACTAAATTTGACATATACGTTTAGTATCTTCCAAGGATGTAACACTAATATTTTGTGGAAAATCCCCCCCAAACTAGCCTTTACATGGAAAAATTTTCGAAAGTTTTGATTTTCTCAAAAATGGCTCCAACGATTTTGATTAAAATATTGTGTATTAAAGATAACTACCCGACACATAAAATATATATCTTGAATTTTCTGGGAATAGATTCTGAAGACCTCTTTATTCAGGAAGAATTTTGCTGGGTTTTGCATAACTAATAAACCATAAGAGATAGATAAAAACTCAAATATGTTGATCTCGTTGAAACACATCAATTATGTCGTACATTTTTTTTTTTCCTGGAGTTGGCCATTTTTGAGATATTCCTTGTTATTGGTTTCAATTTTTAAATACTTCATTTTTTCACATACGGGACTAAAGCCAACTCCTGGTAATGCAAAGAAACAGATTTCATCCACATATCAACCAGCTTTTAAAAGATTTTGAATATCGTTTTAGCCTGGTGCAATCCTTTATTTCCGTTCTACTGACAAGAAAGCATTTATGCTTATGTTTATCTTGACTATTCTTCTATCTACTTCATGTTAAATTTTTTAATAAGAAACTGTAACAGAGATGTAGAGAAAGTCATGTGAATGGAACACATCAGATTTTTAAACAAGAACTATTTTTTTACACTGAAATTGCCCTGTTTAGAATACGCTTTACAATCAGACTTGCATATAAAATGTCACCAAGCATAGACCTCCGCTGTAAAACAAAGATAAGCTTCTAGCATGAAGGCTCTAACGGGCCAAGTCTAACGGCCGCAGTATTCTCAGTCTCCGTCTAAACACACATCAAGCGAAGAGTACAGTAATAGGGATTCTCTGTTCAAAATCCAGGTGGCTCCGGCCCATTTGTGTTGTTACTTTTCCATCAAATACCAACAACTTGGTCCCCAAGGACCAGAAACTGAGAGAACCGCACCCCAAATGTCCTGATAGGTAAAACTTCTTGTCGATATCGGGAATCGAATCAAAGTAAAGCAAAAGTGCAGTGTAACACAGAGTTACGGAGACAGCCTATAACTTGTTGCTATTCTAGTGTCGGCTGATAAGTCCCGGGCATCACACAGATATGGCGCTTCTAGGCCACTTAGACAGTAACAGTGTATAGTCTAGACTAGCTTGTATCCGTAGTTACAGGTCAATAGCTTGTTTAGTTTTCGAATGATAGTGTTTTAAAAAGACAACTTTTAGAGTTTTCACAAAAATAGAGGATTTGGAAAAACGAACAGCGATTAAAATACTTCCATTTGAAAGGCATAACGCCTAAAGAAATCAAGGAGGGAATGGACAGTACATTGAAAGACTCCACCCCTTCATATTCAACGATTTAAAGGTAGGATAGAGGGTTTAAAATGGGACATATGAGCACTAGTGATGAGCCTCGCTCTGGACGCCTTGCAGAAGTGACAACTCCAGAGATAAAAAAAAGTAATCATTTAGTACTGGAAGACCGCGGATTAAAGTTGTTTGAGATAGCAGAGGCTGTAGAAATATCAAAAGAATGTACAGGTAATATTTTAAGACTGTTTTGGGCTTCCACAAGGTCTGTGCAAGATGGGTGCCGCGATTGTTGACACTGATCAAAAGTTGCAAAGAAAAAATGTTTCTGTTAAGAATGTTCAGCTCTACCATAAAAATTCCAATGAATTTTTGAGACGGCGTACTACCATGGATGAAACTTGGATTCATCACTACACTCCAGAAAGCAAATCACAGTCAAAACAGTAGATTACGCCAGGTGAACCAACTCAAAAAAGGCGAAGTCAATTTTGTCAGCTAACAAGGTTAAGGCCAGTGTTTTCTAGGATGTTCAGGGAATTATTTTTACTTTCTCTTGCCCCGTATGTACAATGTACATAGGATAGAGAAGTATTGCATTCCACCCAAAAATTCAATGTCGAGATTTCACCGGAAATATATGTTTTAGGACACCCTGAATCCCAAAAAAGCATTTCCAGAAAAAGGTGTGGGTGTGTGTGTGTGTGTGTGTGTGTGTGTGTGTGTGTGTGTGTGTCTGTGAACACGATAACTCAAAAACAAAAAGTAGCTAAAATACCAAACTTGGTATTTAAGTTTAGGATCTTCCAGGGATGCGACACGAAGATTTTGAGAAAAATCCCCCCACCCCAAACTACCCTTTACATGGAACTTTTTTCGAAAATTTTGAGTTTCTTAAAAAATGACTAACGTTTTTGATTAAAATATCGTATATTAAAGATATTTACCTGACAAATAAAATGTATATCTTGAATTTTCTGGGAATAGCTTCTAAAGACCTGTTTATTCTAGATGAATTTTGCTTAATTTGGCATAACTAATAAACCGTAAGAGATAGACAAAAACTTACTCTATAAAAAATGTAGGCCTTGTTAAAATACACTATTTAAGTCATATACATTGGAGTTTACCGTTTTCGAGGTATTCATTGTTATTAGTTTCAGTTGTGAAGTAATTACACTTTTCTCAAGACGGGAGTGTTCGTTTTTCTTTTGTTCTACTTCTGGCCAAGAAAAGCGATTTGTAATGACAATCGCATAACGACAGCTTTTAAAACATTTGTCTATCGATTTAGCCTACTGTATTCCCTTATTTTTTTCCTACTAATAAGGAACTAAGTAGCAAGAACATTGTGCTGAATGTTCACGACAATGCTCCAGCCATCGTTCACACAATGCAATGGGGAAAATGTGCGAATTAAAGTTGGAATTATTTAAACATATACCCTATTCGCCAGATCTAGCACCCAGTGACTACCACTGTTCCCAAATCTCTAAAAATGTCTTGGAGGACGAAGATTCCACAGCAACGAGGAGGTCATTGATGCGGCAAACAGCTATTTTGAGGACCTTGATAAATTGCACTACAGAGATGGTTCAATTACAGTAATTAAATTAAATTAATTAAGTTAGACACCGATATGATAAATGTACTAGCCTTTCTGGAAATTGTGCTGAGAAATAAAGCAAAAAAAAAAAAAAAATTAAATGCTGTTTTCATTGAGAGGCCCAGGACTTATCAGCCGACCCTCGTATATCAAAGAACAGCAAGTGTTCTGGAAAGACAAAAACTTAATTACATGCTGATCATTACAGGGAACGCCATGACAGATTTTTAATGAGTTTTGCACAACTTCTGATATTGCTTTAGATTATAGAACATGTATAAATTGTTATTTTCTTTTAATTAAAATCGTTGATACATTATTTTTTAAATAAAATACTTTTCAGACACTAGATTAATCACGTTCCTTTATCTGCAGAAAATTCTTTAAAGCTTAACTACCGTATATTAATGCTATAGTTGTATTAGATGATCCACAAAAATTATTAATTATATTACTTAGATGGTTTTAAAAATTAAGCCGTGCTCCACTCCTCTACCTAATAATTCCTTGGCTACGGTTTATGTTACAGAGTCCTCCATCTTGGTCTAAGTTTTTGCGGCTTAGGTCATAAAAGCATTTAACAGGTCATTTACTAAAAAGCGGCTCTAATGCCTGAATAACAAAATTCAGAATACATATCGAAGTGGGCTACTTTCACAGGCTTTCCGGATTTGAATATGTTGAAAATATTAATATATCCATATTTAAAATTCATTACATTGGCGAGGTTTTGACTTTTTCTTGGGGTTACGCCCTTTCATCGATGTTCTACTTATAAAAACATCACTCAGCTACGCTTTCCGGCTTAGGGCTTATTATCTTAGGCTACGCTATGCAGCTTCAAACGTTTATAACAGACCAATAATTAATTACAAAGCGGTTCTAATAGCAGAATAATTATCATAAATGTGCCAAATTCGGACTATGCACAGAAGTAATAGGAATACGATAATTATTAGCACTTATTAGCTGTTTCAATGCGCAACTCTAGGTTTCTCATGAATACCCACTTAAATATATTTTTCAGCTCACAGTTAACGTATTCTGTTTTCAATCTGTACGTAACAAATCAGTAACCGCATGAAAACATTAAATGGACGTTTATGCATTACTTGCGAATGAAATGTTAACCCTCCTGGTTTCACGAATTTCTCATTACAGCCAAAGCACCGGCAATAATAACTACACCATTCCACTTGGTTTTAAGCGTATGTAACTCTGAAAACATAATATACGCCGTTTCTTATATCAATGTTCAGAGAATTACATGTATTTCAATGCATGCACAATTCACACAACCCACAAATCACGTGACTTTCAGTTTCGATGTTGCTCTGTCTTTTTATAGCTCTATGGTTAGACCTCATCGAGTCGCCTCCGAGCCTGTGTATGGAACAGTACTGAGTAAATCCAATTAAACGCTAGCAATCTACTTATATTTCTACTACTATACTTCACAGTTTTGATCAATATTTGGGCTAGAAAGCTCAACCTGAATCTTCTTAATTTCCTTTCGTACTTATACTTACTCTGATACCACTTTTATTTTAGACGGTGTAAAGAGGCTGAAAATGAAAATTCAATTTTGAAATAAAGTAATGTCGAAAGGAGCAAGATTTTAAGGGCACAAATGATGTCAGTTGTACTAAATGTTGATAATTGTAAAGTTTTTAATGTCAAAGGAAATGGTACATTCTGCTGTGAAAGATATGAAGGAAGAATTGTGCAATTAAGTTGTTATTTTAAGGGGAGTCAAAATGCCCTATCTTCCCAATGTTAAACTTTGACCCACTATCTCAAAAACCATTTAAGATAACGAGCTTAAAGTTTACAAGGTATATTCAGAATACTTTTGCTGTTGATTGATGAAAAATACAATACTTCTGTTCATTAGAAGGAAAAATGTGATTTTTTTTAATAAAGCTCCTAAAATGTTATTGAAAATTATGATTTTTAAATTTCGAAATAACTAATTCATACCTATACATAAAAACTTTTTTGTTGCAATAAATGTCATTTAAGCGCAAATGTGCGGTAGAAATTTCATCCCTTAGTGTCAATTAGTTTCGGAGATAATGGGTAATTTATGCAGAAAATTTTACTTCTTTAGAAATTGAAAGATAAAATTAAAAATAAATGCAACCTAACTTTCCAAACGCAACTTCGCAATATTTCGAAACTCTTACATGAAGGAAATATGAACGGGGTGACAATATTGTAATAGCTAAGTAAAATTTTCCAATCAAAAATAAGAATAAGATATCTTATCTAACACTAATATTTACAAAGTTGTTACTCACATCTTGGCAAGATGTAGGGGCATGGAGGAATGGCGGGAAAAATATTTGCCGCCATTTTTTACCACTGCGAATGTAGGGTTAAAAGCATGTTGGACGCTACTGGCAGGCACGGAAAACATGGACGGGCTAGATAAATTTATACTTAAGGCAAGACAGCTGAGATCTGAGGAGGCTGCCAATAGAGAAGGGGGGGGGGAATAAGATCAACTAAACAAAAGTGACTACAATGTTCTACATACATGTATATTATGTCATACTTAGGTCACTGTTGTGCTAGGGTTGTATATATTATGTGTATATATGTCATTTAAGTGTAATTATCTATTATAAGAGAGTGCATTTATGAAGGGTACTCTGTGCTGTAAATTTAAATTGCTATATTTTAATATCTTTGTATCTTTATTTTCGGATTCACTCTTAATTTTATTGTTGTTTAATATTGCTTTTGACTGTGTATTTCCTTTGCCTTTTTATTTTCGTGTTTACTCTTCTAATTCTTTGTTGTGGTTGTTGTTTTAATATTGCTTGTAATGTGTATTGCAAAAGCACGTACGGTCTGTGGACCCGTGCGACTGTTGAAATTCTATGTATGATATTGCTATGTTAATAAATACACTTATTCATTCATTCATACAAAGTTGTTAGATGTTTTACCAAGCGATGTTTCAAAATGTTTAAAAGACTATTACACAGGACTATTTTAGCAATATTTTAAAAATATTTACAATTAGCGTACCTCTGTGAAAGTTATACCAAAATGAGCGGCAGTTAAAGTATGGAAATGGAAAAAAAGCAATTTAAAATCCCATTTCGACTCACCTTAAAGTCAATCTAACATGCATGAATGCATTGTTCATTTGGAGAACCGTAGCTATCTAAATTGTATTTAGAATCGTTTCCTAATTGGTGATTATGGTTAACTGCACTTCATATGTTAATACGTACTGAAATGTTACTGTTGGACAAAACACAACCCGGTCAGTTTGCGCAAGGATGAGTAACTAACATACCTATTGTTATAATTATTTATGTTTAAATAGTATTTAAATTGTAAATACTTGGTAATAGTTTCTCTTCTTAATGTTATTTTTGTATACTAAGCAATGATGTATAACTTAATTCAGTATAACTTTGCTTTTAATTAGTTTATTTCATATCTTAGTACTTCAAAGCTTAACAAGCGCTAGTTGCGAGTAAAACTTCGTGTATGCCGAGCACGAGAGGTAAGCAAATCCGTTAAGAAAGTTTCCAAAGCAGTTTCGGAGTGTAATTAACTAGACTCTAAACAAGTTTGCCGAAGGGATTGGTATTTCGATTCTACGAAGGGCTGCTACTGCGTTCAAAGGATTGGATTGCAATTAGAGTTAAGACATTTCTCCCCCGCAGAGAGAAATTCATATTTATTTTCCTTCTTATATAATACATTAAATCCTTAAACAACAAGATATTTACGCCTGACTTCTTCATTCAATTCTAAAGAAAAACCTTACTACTCCAGTATTTTCATCTCCGAAGCATGTGTCTTGTAGCTTTTACTGTGACACGTTAAGGTTTCGAGGAGGACAGATTTCAAAAGTTCCACTATCTTCAACAGCACCACACAGCACACAACTACCTATAACTAGCCATTTTATAAGTGCAAATTACAACAAACTACGCTATAATCAGACTTATTCCAGTGCTAAAAAGTTCTGAAATATGTAGAGTATATAATACGCTATGAGGCAGTGTGCGAGTATAGAAATATATAGCACTGCCATAAGTTGTGTCAGTAAAATTTAAACGAGCTGTAGTATAGAAATTGTGAATGAAGAAACATGGCAATGCTATATTATACTGTCGTCCAGAAGGCCCCTTTGCTATTTGGCTTTCAGTGTGCCAGTAACAGGCAAGAGAGTATTGGCGATATTTTCTTTGTGGAAAACGAGCTAAGGAAAATGTTTCGACGCTGAAACCCCTTCGCATCAACAAACGATTTGCGTTTCGGATGAAATATTGGTTAAATAGCGAACTTGGTATTTCAATTTAGTATCTTCCAAGGATGCAACACAAAGATTTTCAACAAAATTCCCCACCTTCAACTACCCTTTACATGGAACATTTTTGTAAAATTTTGATTTAGTTCTGACGATGTTTATGAAAATGCCACATGTTTAAGATTATTTCAAACGTAATGTATATTTTGAATTTTCGAGGAATAGCTTGCGAAGGCCTCTTCATTCTGGATGCTTTTTGTATAACTGGTAAACCGTAAGAGAGAGACAAAAACTTACTGCACAAAAATTCTAGATCTTGTTAGAACATACAATTTATGTTATAAATGTTTTTATGTAGGGTTATCGTTTACGAGATATTTAGAGTTACTGGTTTCCCAGTAAAGAAAACCAAATTTCAATTGTTTCCATAAAGACCGGTTTTTATAATATCTGACTACCGCAAAGAAGAGAGTAATAAGACCATTTTGTTAATATTTATCTTGTTTAGCGTGATGTAGATAAAAGAACAATATTTTGTAAGAAAAGTTGTTTGTCGAACAGCTAGAGAAAGTCGTGTGAATGGAACACATCCGATTTGTTTCATTCAGCAGCCTCAAAACATGTTAACGGTGAAATGTCGACATAAAATTTCTGTATGCAATTCACTACTTCCCCTACTTTGAGGATACAGTATAAAAAGCAGTAAACGAAAAACGCAAGTTGTCTTACATAATGGAAGGAATAAAATATGTTTAAATATTTTGCCATTATAGATATTGTCATTTGGGTTGCCTATTCAAATATACTGGACGGCGAATTCGGAATCATGGTGTACCCATATATTAAAATAGATGAAGCAATAACAAAACGTAATCGAAAATGATAATTGCGGGACGAGAATGATGTAATCGATTCCGGGTTACGGAATGCTATGCAGGAAGATTAGTAGATAAAACGGTTTGCTCTCAATGCTAAGCTCAGCAATAACATTCAAACGAGACCAAAAAACAACAAAATTCGAATTATCACTAGCAGGCAAATGCACAGGATCACTGAATCAAGTTGGGATTATCGATAAATGATTTATTGGCACGAGTTAGAAACGCATTTCAACAGCCAAGCCGCTCATTATATGCAGATGACGGATATGGTACGTGATTGGAATCGCTGATATCGACCACGTCTCGCTCTATATCTGCCCCATATATTGAACACAAGACATTAATATTACATAATCCTCTAGCGCACCATTTCCACAGCCATGGAAGAATTTTAAATTTTAACAGGCTGTCTCCATCACATTAACACTCGAAACTGTCGTCTGCAATTTGAAGCAGACATTATCCACAGTTATTTATTTATCACTGCAGTGAGTGAGTAGTTGAAGTAACCCATAAAAACGTCAGTGGATCTGTAACAGAAAGCAAACACACTAAAGTATCTACATTCTGAACAAGGAAAGAGACTCTGGCCGTCACCGGTAAGGAATCAACATCGCCAGAAAGATGCCCAGCGACAGGATCTAGAGCCTGCATTCTACTGTATACAGGGTCTGCATTCTACTGTAAGGAAAAGCACATTTACCTCAAAATTAAATGAGAGTTTGTTTATAGACGCTCTTTAACAACTGAGGTTTTCAGCGTCAAATTCTAAGTTGAGCCTGAAAGACCGCTAAATTTTGTTCATAGGCCTCTTCATCAGGTTTGAGGTTCTTTTACGTACCGTAATTCCACGACACCAGACCAATGGCCCGAAAATATTAATCGCCCTCTGCACCAAGTAGGACGACATATGTATGATTAAAAACATCCTTTGTGTCCAATTCGTGGATAGCCTTAATTGATAATGCTTGTAATGTCTTGCATGTACAATTTTCCTTCCGGAGAAAAAAAAAAATAGCGCCGATAGTTTGCTGACTCTCGAGCACGCAATGTACAACATGCGAAAAATACAATTCAATGTGTATTATACACACTTCTAACGATTGACCTTGGGATTTATTGTCATTGCGAATGCAAGGCGCGCTTAAATTTAAAAAGGAAGTCGGTTGACATTAGTGGTATTCTTGAAATAAGCATATCCTCGCCTTTGAACTTTCCTATGGATAGTAACTTAAATCAAAATTTTCATAATTTTTTTAACAGTGAGTTTTGTTCCGCTGCATAATTTTGGTTGATTGATATTGCGTAGTATAATTATCACAGAGTCAAGCTTGAGCTGTAAATTATGTGGCGGGAATCCTTGAAAATCCAATGAATTTAGGAATTCAGTTACATAATTGACGACTTCAGTTGGATTGGTGATGGAATTGGTCGATTTAAATGAATGCATTTGTCCATCAATTTTATCCTGAATGTTTACATTCAAATCATCTACATTCTTATTAGTTGCTGCTAAAATGACTCGTTCGCTCAACCTAGCATAGTTTTTGTAATTTGCTCCAATATTTGGAAACACTTTCGATATTAATTCTTCCTTTGAAGAATTTTTGTCACTTCTTTTGTAAAGTGACAAAAATTTGATGGAAACGAAATGCGGCCAGTAGAAGTGTCAACAGGTATTTGCTCATTGCCAATGTCTAATAATGAATTTGCATCTGAAAAGCGCAATGATCTGCGCAATGCAGCACATATAGTCGGTATTACGAAAAGGACGAAGTCAGAGCACCCTTAAGGTATTGTGGAAAGGATGACATATGCAGTTAGCAGCGTCGGCAACGAAGATGTCATTGGCATAATAACAGTAATGGCAGTGCTTTCATTGTGTGGCGGGTAAATGCTAGCTAAGGCAATGAATTACATTAAGGAGAAAGTTACAAAATAACATTCATGCATCTTCCAAATCTCTTTCTTTCCTTTACTCATAATGTTTTCCACCTCTTTCTTTATTTATTTTCTTCTATGTCAAAACAGCCAAATGACATAACTAAAGAACAAGTAGATCTGGTTAGGCAATTGATATGCTTTTATTTGATGATAGCTTTTGTGTATTAAATGTCTCCAGTACATTCATGTTCTTTAGCTAGCTCATGTACCACATAACATCAAATAACCAACATCTGCAATATGAAGTTAAACCCAAAACGGATCCCGTCATTTCTCAGTCATTTTCAGATTCCAAGAAGGGTTAATGGTTATGTGCGTGTTTATAACTTGTTCATTTTAAAGAATTATAACAATAATATACTTATTTCTTTATTTAAATGATGTGGCCAAGGCAACGATAGTTTATAGATAAGAAATATATTTGATTAATTTTACAGTTATCTTGCGTCATTGTCTCCATAATCGGGTGCATTCCCTTAGCATTGAATGGGGAAGAAAAATAGAGCAGTAGGTACTACGGCCATCTGATGCCAATTAAGTACGTATTTTAGGTATTCCTCGCCAGAAAAGAGTCTTTATTTTAAACGATAGGAGTAATAAAAGGACAGTTAATACATAAAAATGTATTTGAATTTCACTGCCGCGTTGCGTCATCTCGATAAACTGTTGCGTTACCTTATAATTGGATGGGGAGCGAAAATACTACTATGTCCATCTAGTGGCAAATAAATAAGTACTTACTCTAGCTGTTAGTCGCCAGGAATGTTTTTGCTGCTTTATTTTGAACAATAGGAGAAAGGAAAGAACAGTTAATACATAAAAGTGTATTTAAAATTCACTGCTGCGTTGCGTCATTGTGTCGATAAACTGGTACGTTACCTTAACATTAAATGGGGAGGGGAAAATATAGCAGTACTACGACCATTTAGCAACAAATAACCGTGATACCACTGCCATCTGGTGGCTATTAACTCAAGTGCGTTCACTTGGCACGGTTTTTATTCATATTATGAGATTATAAATACTTTCCTTACTATTTTTAACATTTTCTTTTCCACAAACCTTGTCGTGACAATAACGAACACAAAAAGAAATGTTCAATTTGATGTGGCCGCTCGGAAGCGATACGGGTACAAACATTTCAGCGATTCATTTATAAACAGTGCACATCTACTAACGCCAGCACGCTAAATTTTCTATAAATGCGATTCAAACTATTCATGAGCATTTGAGATTATTTTGTGGCTAAAAAGGCGAAATGTTCATAAACTTTATGATCACAGTGTATTAATTTTGAAAAGAAATCCATTGTGCCAAAACATATGCAAAGTTTTAAATATTTACCTCGGAAACAGTACTAGTAGTATGCTTCACGTATGGCAGCGTCTGAAAAATTCAAAGGATAATATGAAAACACACTTCTGCTGATACTTCATTTCATATCTTCCTGAACAAAAGGTTACCATAGTGGTTAACAACAGCTACAAGTATGCAACTGCTCCCAGTGAACCCCTCTGAGAAGATATCTTGTCAAGTATACTGAAAAGCACCTCCAGAAAATCAAACCAAAATGCGAGGGAAAATCTACATATTCAATGGTTGATGAAACGACAGATATAAAGGGGGCCCTGCCGTGGCCAAGTAGTTAGACCACTCGCCTGGCACCTAACGAGCACATATGGGATTTGTGGTAAGCTAAGTGACACAGGGGCGGGTTTTCTCGGAGTTCTCAGATTTCCTCCGCCGTCACATTCCACCGGTGCTCCATCTTCATTCCCTGTATCATCAGTGTCATTGCTTGCTGTACAATTTGTGGTAAAAGTGGGCTTTGAACACTATAAAAAAAAAAAAAAAAAAAAAAAAATTAAGAGAATCGTAAAATGGTGAAAAAAAGGTTTGTTCCAATTGGCGTTTTGGGCGAGAAAACTGTCAGAATTGGCAACATTATAATGCTGCTGATATGTAACTAAATATTCAATACATCAGATTTAATTTAATTGTTTTAATATCTAACAAGGTAACATTTACATGTATTCTGTCGACAGGCATTTGGCTGAAGTTATACATCAGCAGCATTTACATTCTTCCTGTTGGGCTTATGAAGAGATTAGTTTTTCTCTCAAAGTTGCCGATATTATGGAGGCTTTAACGAAAATTCCAGCCAGAAGGGAGAGATTACTGATCAGCTTAAAAGAATTAGAACCATCTACCTAAAAGTCCAGTAATTACTGTTGGGGCACATGGCAGAGCATCAATTTCAAAGAAGGTGTAACTAGACTTTTAAAAGCCGGCGAGAACACGATAGCTCTCCTCTAAGTCTGGATACATTAACTAATAATAATTATATTTTGGCTAAATTGTCATTCACCAAGCACTTCCCTCCATATTCAGAATGCATTTTGGAAGAGAAAAAAATATGAGCCCATGATTCTTGAACCTTGAAAAGGCTATAGAAGAAGGATGTAATATTACATAAATCCATTCACATGACTTTCTGTACATCACTGTAACACATTATTGTTAAAAAGAATATTCATCTATCTACTATATGATAATCGAAATAAACATTAATTGCCTTAACTACTTGCTTCCTTGTGAATACATTAGGCTAAAGTGATTAGTTATATTTTTAAAAGCTGGTGCCATGAGGTTGAAGTGCGTTTCTACGCATGGCTAAGAGTTTAAAACTTTTCGTGTAAGAAAAGTGTTTAAATATTTTAAATCTGAAACAAATAACTTGAAATATCTCAGAAATAATCAATTCCACGAAAAAAAATGTATATGGTGAAAATTGTGTGTTTTAACGAGATCTACATTTTCTATCTAGTAAATTTTTGTATATCTCTTTTGGTTCACCAGTTATGCAAAATTCATACAATTTATCCAGAATAAAGAGGTCTTGAGAAGCTATTCGCGGAAAATTCTAGATGTACATCTAAAGATAAATATCTTTAATATACGGTATCGTAATCAAAATCGTTACAGCCATTTTTGAGAAAATCAAATTGTCGAAACTTTTTCCATTGATAGGGTAGTTTGGCGTTGGGGCATTTTTCTGAAAATCTCCGTGTCGTGTCCCTGGAGGATACTAAACATAAATATCAAGTTTGGTATTCTAGCGACTTCTCGTTTTTTGAGTTATCGTGTTCACAGACACACGGACACACACATACAGATGCGCGCGCGGACCTTTTTCTTAAAAGGCTTTTTTTTATACAGGGGACCCTAAAACGCGTATTTCCGGTGAAACTTGTTATCGAATTTTTGATCTGAATGCAATATCTTCTCTATACACTATGTACATAGTAGTGTAGAGAAAGTAAAAATGGATATATTTAGTTCAAAACCTTCACCAGTATGAATTAAAATAGGCACTATATAACATCAACTACAGAAGTTAGGTTTAAATAAAGATGCAGCATGTGACGTCTTATATTTAATATCTCCATGGAAACATGTTGGAAATATAGTACAAGAAGAGCTCAAGAATATCATTTCAATATTTTCTTCCAGTTTCAATTCCTCTTTTCAGAGATCAGATAATTTTTACATCCGACCAGAAAGATATGGAATGCATGATTTAAAAACTAAAAGAAGAATATCAGAAATTGAGTCTGAAAATAAATGTTAGTAAAACTAGGCACATATGATTAGGAAGAAGGCAATCTGATATTCAAGGGGAAATTAAATACAATTTAATTTTGTACACAATTAAAATAATCTGGTACTATTATCAGTAATACGTAAACGTTGTCTTGTATTAGCATTATACAAGAGTAATTATGGTTACAACTGCGCTGCATTGCCTCATTTGGAACATTTCACTTATACAATAAACAAAGAAGAGAAACCCCCATATATGTTGGAAGATTATAGTTTTACATAAAGCAGAGATTTTAGCACTAGCAATGTAACAACGAGACAAAATAAGACTTGTGCAGTTAGATTTTATGAGAAAAAGTTTACAATTCATAATTCTTAGAAGGTATGGAAGAGGATAAGAGTAGATAATTCAATAATAATAAAAATATTTTAAGTGTTCCATTCACATGACTTTATCTATTCTGTAACAATTCTTCCATCTATTTTATGCTATGCTAATTAGGATAAGTATTAGCAGAAATGCTCTCACTATTCCTTACAATTACAAGGGAAATATGCAACATATTAGGCTAAACCGATACTCATTTTTTTTTTAAAGCTGGTTGCCATGCGAAAGAAATTCTGTTCTCTTTGCATGACCATGAGTAAAACAAAAGAAGCAAGAAAGAAAAACATCCCGTTTCAGAAAAGTAAAGTAAGTATTTTAAAATTAAAACCAATAACAAGGAATAACTCTGAAATGGTTAGCTCTACAAACAAAATGTATATGACCGAAATTGTTAGTTTAAACGTGGTCTACATTTTTGAGCAGCAAGTTTGTGTCTATTTCATACAGTTTACTAATTATGCAAAAGTCATTCAGAATGAAGAGGGCTTCGAGATGAGGGCTTCCTAAGAAGTTCAAGATATGCATTTTATGTCATATAAATATATTGTATTTTAATCAAAATAAAGAGCAGTTTGGGTTGAGGGGGTTTCCAGAAAGTCTTGGTGTAGCATCCAAGTTTGGAACAATATTATCCAATTAACCAATTTATATTTTGAATTATAGTTATAATTGTTACCTTACTGACTTGAATTGGAACTCGTCCTGTTGACGATCCTTAAACTTCAACAGGACAAATTTTAACAGTTTTATACTTTCCAAGTTTGGTACTTAGAAAAACGAAAAATCGGTTAACTATGTCATCCACATGCACACAACTTTTTAAATGTTTATTTCTTTATTTAGGGATGCTCAAATTATGTATTTCAGGTGAAATCCCGGTATAAAATTTTTGATGAAATACCCTCATTAAATGTGCTTACGTGATAGAGAAAGTAACTATTTAACAGAACATTTCAGTGATATTGACATATTAAACAAATGGAGGAAATGAATGGCCTAAGAAGGTGCTGAAATAGTGCCCCAAAAAAAGACGTTTTAAGAAAATGTCCAGTGTGGCGTAGGAAACACATATTGAGGAATCTATGAACTAGAAGGACCTAACGGAATAGACTGGACAACCCGAGAATTATGACAATCCAAAATGGAAAACCAACTGGGTAAAATTTGGAGAAGAAAATAAAGAGAGAAAAGAAAGGCTAGCCTTCCTTTGTTCACAGGTACCAGCATTATCACATAATTATTATGCTTTTGCCAGAAAAACTCTCTCCTACTCTAATTGTACAAAACAAGGCGGTATAAACTCTCTCGTTAAACAGCGTATGAATAATGAACAAAGAGTTCTTTACTCTCGACCTCTGCACTGCAGACTAAAACTCAAGTTTCATAATTGTAGTTCACTTTGGCGGCGCTTCATGAGTAACGCTTAAAAAAGAAATTATTTATTATGTGCTTACCTCAGCGTTTTCTTATTCTTCTCTTCTCGTACGCTGTACACATTTAAGTGAAAATGTTGTGCTTAGAACCTAACTAGCAAACATAATGAGGAGAGTTCTCTGAATTCATGGAGCGAGACATTTCCGAATGCTTATAACAACATTTCTCTCACTTAAACATACTAATATGCTTTCTTACAGTCTGCAAATTATGTATTTAAGAAATGGCCGAATATACCATACTCGAAGAATTCTCTCTCTCTCTCTTTCAGCAACGCAGCTGCTACGAGTCGAACTTGTCGCTAGATAGTAGTCTCTTTTCAGCATCGGACATATAGTCTGGTTTCAAAAATTGAAGCGACCATACGGACCAAAAAGAAATAGATAAATAATAATTTTTAAGTAATAGTTCATGAAAAACCATCAGTCAAATTAATTTAAATCGGTCATTTTTGAAATAGAAACAATATAAACATACCATTAAAAAGCCAGTACAACACTAAATCTCTGTTTTAAGTTTGAGCTATATTGAGGAATAAATAGCGACATAATTTAAGATCTGCTTCTCGGTAAAGCTTTATAGATAGGTAAAAGTTTAGTTTCTCGAGCATATGGATGAGCGACAGACCGGCGCCATCTCATTCCCCCACGCTTGGAGCATGCTTTCTAATGCTACCCTTGGGTCAATGAGAAAATAATGTTTGAATTTAAACAGTATCAGTTCTTCTAACTGGCGAGATTGGCTTGGGTTGTAGCCAAAATAAAGAGATTTTTCGTCCAAGTTCGGGCATTACACTACTATTGTATTGCACTATTACACGGCATACTGACTAATTCGTCATAACACGCGCAGACTCCACGTCGATCCTAATTAATTTTGCACCGTTAAGAATAAGTGTAATTATCAAGTAGCCAAAGATTAAGGAAGTGCAAGATTCATGTAAAGTACCGTCAAAATAAAACGGATTTAAAATTAACCATCGCTGCAAATTAGTTAATTTTGTATTATTTAATTTTCACCTGACAACATCCTCAAGTTCCTATGTACACACAGTAAGCTAGCTGGAGGACAAGTTATCAGCGACAAGATTTGACCCTGAGATCGCCCAATCCTGAATCTCCCACGATCAACTCACAAAGTGTTGAGAACCAAAAAGATGTGCTCACCATAGACGTGGCATCTCAAAATAAAAGTGCATCGATCTCACCTGACGAAAATCCCAGAAGCACTATTAAGAGATAATGAGATATTTCGATATGTCTCTTCCCTCATTCTTTCTCGAAGCTACTCAATAATGTATCGGCAAGGGTGCTTACAACAGTTAATGAGTTGATTGTTGTAACGTACAGCAAGTACTGCTGAGCATCCAAAAGAAGTCCTGTATTCGAGAGTTAATAAACGGCTGAAAGAAGGAATTAACGGAACCCCGGGGTTTGACAGTGAGCATCCATAAGCATTTGTAAGAGGGAAGAGGAGTCCTGTGTTTGACACTCCAACGAATGAAGAAAGAATAGACTGCTTGGCGCGATATCCATTACATTGCTGCGCGTAAGGGAAAGAACGGAAAGTGGCAATGAAAACTGAACCAACTAACACATGTTGAAAATTATAGCATTGATTGTGAATATCTCCAAAAAAGGTTTGTTTAAAATAAAACATGTTTAATAAAGCTTATGTTTCTCTCAACACATAGGAGTTTTGAACTGAGTTACCGGTATTATGCTCCAACTTAAAGTTCTCTATCGCGATTTCATCATTTTTAGAAAAATTTCAATGTATGTGCCTGCATGAGCGCGCGCGTGTGTACAGCCAAACTCAAAAAGGGAATGTTAAGCGAGTATTTACCCGAAGCCAAAACCTCCACTCTGACAACCAGGAAGAATATCTCCGTTGATCTTTCCATTAAAGCGATACCTGGAGTCTCAAAAGCCCCTTTCGGCATGGGGACGTATCGGGAAGGAAATGAAAAGCTCGTTAGTCCCGTAAGGAAGACTACCGGTAAACCTCAGTCGGGCCGACAGACGTCTGGCATATCGTCTACTGGATATCCAGGCTAGTACCGGAGGACATTACGGTGTCTCACAACCACGCCCAGGCATCACCGCCCAGACGTGGGCAATCTCCCATTGGTATCGGGATCACTGCCTCGTCGAGTCCAACCCAAACCAAACAACTCCCTTCCGGACCCTAAAGTTCCATACCGAGATTTCATCGGAAATATATCCTATGAAGACTCCAGAATTTAAATAAATCATTTTTATAAAAAAGCTCAGTGTATGTGCCAGAATGCGTGCGCACGCAAGTGTACGGCTTAACTCAAAAAAGTACGGTCGGTTAAATACCAAACTTGGTGTTTAGTTTAGTGTGTTGCAGTGTTGTGCGATACGAAGCTTTTCAGGAAAACCACTCCTCCTGAAACAATATGTTCGTTGTTTTTGATTTTATCAAAAATAGCTCTAAAGATTTTGATTAAAATACCATATATTTACGATAGTTATATGACAAATAAAATGCATATTTTGAATTTCTTGGGAACAATCCCTTAAGACTCCTTCATTATGAAGGACTTTTGCATAACTGATAAACCGTAATAGAGAAAACCTACACTGAAACTGTAGCTATTTCCGAGATGTTCCTTATTATTAGTTTTAATAGTTCCATTGTTTACTTTTCTCAAATGCGAAGTCATTCACTTTTTCCATCCAGGTCATGCAAAGGGAAAGAAATTTCAATACTCGTTCCATTTTAAAAGAGTTGACTATTTGTTTTCTTATTTTTTATTTACTTATAAATAAAACCATTTCTGCTAATATTTTATCAGTTGGCCTGATGTAGAGAGAAGAATAATTTGTTATAGAATAGGTAGAGAAAATGGTGTGAATGGGACACATTTTGATTTATTTAATAAGATTTTGTACATACAATTATGGATAGCTACGTACTAGGAATTGAAATGTCTGGAAACTTACGATGGAACTTTGCCCAGCATTTCCTCAAGGAACAGCAATTTACATATAGATAATAGAGAAAAAAGCAAGCTGTTAAGGATAAATTCAAACACAATATATAACTTAACAACGCACGAGTCAATTTTACTCATAACGAGCGTCAATTGCCAGAATTCAAGTGACAACTACATGCGCCTTTTATCATGAGCTTGAGACAAGCCAGTTTTAGGTGACGACTGTCGAAGTCAAAGTCGCTGGCAACCAGCTCTAGTCTAACTCTAGACTCACGAAATTTGGATCTGTTTGAAGTTAAACTGTGTAATTTCCGCAACGTTATAAATTGGTTTCACGGCAGACATTTAATGTTTGCATATATTTAATTGTAATGATAAACTTAACTGTAGTTTTATTTTTGGCTGCCACGTTTCCTGTAATAAGTCTTGTTTTGAGAATTAATTAGAAATTAGTGATAAACTTGGCATTACTGATAGGACGTACAACTGAAAGCACTTTTCTTCTGACTATTTATTTTTCTGATGCTATACTTCGTTCTTATATAAACATCTTTGCCCTGTTTTGTAAGAACAAATAGTTATTCCATACAGCACAGTAATAATTATTTCCCCTTTATTTTAACAATCTTCTTCATTTTCTTCCCTTGAGCATAAAAATAAAGATGAGTAAAAGTGCAAAATATACTCAAGAATAAAAGAGGAAAATATTTAAATATTTGTGATGATTAAATAAAATAAGATCAGTTTAGCAATGTATTTTACTTTTGAACCCAGAACCTCCTGGTGCAACTTTTCCCCAGGTATTTATTCCCTCGTGGAAATGTTTCAAAATATTCGTTTGTATCCTCGATTGTCTGTTTATTGGATTTAGTTTTGTGTAAAGCCAGGAAAGTTTTAAATTTTGGGAACAGATGTTAATCCGAGGGAGAAGTGTGGAAAGAATAATTTCAAATCGTAGCCGAGTCAATTTGCTCGTGCGACGCGATATAAATGTGATGAAATTTTTTGATTGGAACATTTCTTAGACCATTCCCAGACGTGTTCCCATGATCGTTGTCTTCACTCTTTCCAAAGTATTCAAGGTGGTTTCCCGTTTTCTTCTTCCACGTTAAGGACACACTTTAAAGAGTATTCCTTCTCAGAGACTATCTGCCCAACAACACCTCGAAGTCTCCCTCCGAGGTGTAATGGTTACCATGCTAACGTCATATACCCAAAGTCGCGGGTTCAAACGATGGATTTTTTCGGGTGTAAAAATCCTTAGCATGGCTTCCTTCGGAAGGGAAGTAAAAGAATCTCAAGCCTGATAGAGAGGCCTCTGAGCAAAATTAAGCGTCTTTCACACCCAATTTAGAATGGGACGCTGAGAACCACAGTAGTTAAAGAGCGCCCATAAATAACACGCCATTTACAATTTTCATTTACCGCAAGCTTGGTCCTCCTATTTATCTTCTGCTTCATGGGGTTTGCTTTATTATTCCATTGAAATATATTCCTTCAAGGTCTGTATCATTGTTGTCTCAAAAGGTTACTTTTTTCTTGCAAGCTACTTTTATTTGTATTGTGCAGGTACATATATTATCTCTTAAAGTATTTCCTAATATTAGTCTTAACAACACCATCTTTGTAGATTCTGGAACAGCTATAACTTAGTAAACGCCATAAAACTGTTAGTACAACTCGTTGCAGAGATTGCTTGGTGGTGGGGTTGCCACTGTACCGTCTCTAAACCCATGGGATATTTTTCAATGTTCTTTCTTTAAGTGGTCAATCAAGAGATTAATTTTGCGTTAAACACCTTTCTTTTTCTTTGTCTTTTCCATTGTTGCCGATTAATCTCATGTGGGCCGTTGTTTAGGCCTCTGCGGCATCTCCAGTTTATAGCGACGAATCTGCGCTTTGGGCAATATCATAAATCGCCTGGATTACTTTATAATGCAAAGAAAGTAGCTACATATCTCTTGGGTATAAAGTAGAAGAAAAATCAGAAACAGAAAGCATCAATTACAGTTTCCATAAATGAAGATCTATTATGCATCAAGTATTCACCTTTAAAATGACAGAAGAGTTTTGGAATACGTGCATCATATCATTTTCTTGTTTAATTCGTATAGCCCTTCATCTATACTCAAATCAGGGACTTGGACTTTCATAAACAGCAAATATCAGGTAGTATTTTTATTCCCTGAATTTAAGTTTCTTACACCGATTTTTTTTCTCACCGTTTTATCTTACTTTTTAATTCACATTGACTCCCACATTTATTCTTCCAACTATGCGGAAAATAGGGGACCTTTCTGGGTAAAGAAACATTTCCGTACCAGCAGGGAGTAAAATTCAGGGCCTCTAAATCTAGTAGCCAAAAGCTGACACTTGCTCACAGAGGTAGTCAATATTAAATTATATAATAAGCTATGCATTGCTATGCCTATAATATTAAAAACAGAAAAGTAATCCAGAACATATTTAAAACACAAGGAACACCTTAGGTTTTAGTTGAGAATATCGTAGAAAGTAAATAGTAGTTATTTCATACAATATAAATAATTGCTGCACAGAATTCCTTGCGATAAAATGTAAGAAAACAGCTTCTTTAAAACCTTTGAGCTTTTTATGGCCTTCTTTCAGGCATAAACAATGTGCTTGATGACCTTGTCGTGGTCCAGAGAAACAAGTTGCTCTTCGGTGTATGCATGCGCATTAAAGGATTCTCAAAGCATACTTATCCTAAGGAGCATTTCCACAACTTAGAAACTGTCGGGATGAGGTTGGGGAATACATTCATTTCACCGATAGTTCAATCATTTTGCGTAGATATCAAGTGAGTTTGTTACTTGGAAAAGTCGAAACTTCATGAAATTATTTTAAGGGAAAAAGGGGAGGATTGACTAAAGAACCCTGTAGATCATTGTACAATAATTTCACACGGAGTGGGAGAGTTAAATGAAATAAATTCGTCACATGAATTTAGAAAGCTCCAATATTCTTTAAAACAGAACGCACTCAGCCCCACTTCCAAGTCCTCAAAAGTTTTGAGGATTGGTTTTGCAAAGTTTGTGGTTTAAAGCCCATGCTACAGCTACCAAGCCTTTAGTGGCTCTAAAACTGAGGAATATTATCGGGTAACACATGAAAATGTAACACCTATTATTACTTTCTGTACACGTACTACATACATAATGTATAGAGAAGGTTGTATTGCACCCTAAAATTCGATACCGAGATTTCACTGAAAATATATATTCTGAGACCCCCTGAATCAACAAAAAAAAAAAAAATAATAATGATGTCCGTGTGTGGGGGGGGGGGTTTCTGTGGGCAGCATAGCTCAAAAAACGAAAACTCTGTTAAATACCAAGCTTGGCATTTAAGGTTGGTATCTTCCAAGGATGCGACACAAAGCTTTTCAAGGAAATCCCCGCACCCCGACTACCCTTTATATGGAAAAATTTTCGAAAATTTTGATTTTCTCAAAAATAGCTCTAACGATTTTGATTACAATACCATATATTAAAAATATTTATACGGCAAATAAAATGCATATACTGAATTTTCTGGGAATAGCCTCTGATAACCTCTTTATTGTGAATGAATTTTGCTGAATTTTGTGTAACTGGCAAACCGTAAGAAATAGACAAATATTTATTCTTTTTTTCCATGTAAAGGGTAGTTTAGGCTGTTTTTTTTCTTAAAACCTTCGTGTTGCATTCCCGCAAGATACTAAACTGAAATACCCAGTTTGGCATTTTATCGACTTTTCGTTTTTGAGTTATGCTGTTCACAGACACACGAACACACGGACCTTTTTCTAAACACGTAATTCCGGTGAAATCTTGGTATCGAATTTTTTGGGTGGAATACAAAACCTTCTCTGTACACTATCTACATAGTACGCGTGGAGAAAGTAAATATATCTATTCACTAAAATGAATTCCCAGAGTAAAATTTTGGATTGTAAGAACGTCAAATGTAAAACATGAATCCGAATCACAGTATGACAAACTATGATTTAAAGCTATTTTAATTAGAGGTATGCTTTGCAACAAGTGTTTTTGTCACCAGCTACAGATTAAAAATCAAAGAAGCTCACAAGAAAATCTTGATGCTGGAAATGTCCTCAAGGACATCATTCGAAATCGATGAAGGAGTCACTTACCTAGAACAAAGAAAAATATTGAGTCAGAAAAAGAACAATGTTCAAAAACAAACTTATCAACAATAATGATCCTAATTACATAGCGATTATTTAAATAATGTTTCTCACGCGTGATAGGTAAATGATACCGAAAGAAGAACAAACACTGTTTTATACACGTTATCAACAAGTGACGATGCTCTTCTGACCTTGCACTGATATCACGATTCAATACCAATGCCACTCTGAACAGAATCTAACGGGCAGCTGAGAGTTCTAAAACAGCTAGATTATATCACCTTAAACACTTCTCCACTAATTTCTTCTTTATATGCCTGAAAAGTTTTCATATAATCCTTCAATTTCCGAGTTTCCTTGACGACAATATTTTGTTGAAGATTTAAAAAAAAAAAAAGTTGAATGTGGATTTTGTGCTTCTCTTGAAACCGGCCATTATTTTAAAATTTTATTGTGCTATTTCACATGACTTTCTCTGCGCTCTATCATTCATTTGTGGATATACAAACTTTTCTTACGAGTTGTTATTTTTCCATATACATCTTACTTCAAATAAATTTTACAGAATTACACATTCTGTAAACAGAATAGCGGTGGATTAATTTTAAGACACTATAATTGTATTATACCCACCGTAAAACTTCTTATTGTTTCGTGCAATCCCAAGAGAGAATTGAATTACGAAGGGACTTCAACATAATGACAATAGTGAACAAAATTAACATTCTTAATGCATGTCTCGGAAATGGCTTATGGAACAAAACAGTTATTTGCATTAAAGTTTTAAAGATATCTACACATTTTGTGAAGTCTGCTTTTGTTTATCTTTAACATTTACCAGACAATTTCACAGGCTATTACTAAATAACACGATAAAAATTTTATTTTTCATCTAAATATATTTAATATATTTATATATTTAAATTTTGCTTACAAAGAACTACACAGGCTATTGCCAAATAACACGAAAAAATCAGTGTTTATCGTTAGATGAAAAAACAATCGGATGTGTTCCATCCACATAACTTTCTCTAGCTGTTTCACAAACAACTTTTCTTACAACAGACTATTCTTTTTGCTAATAAAAATAATCATTAGCAGAATTAGTTTTATTACTTGATTCTTTGGAATCTGAACGGAAATAAGGTTAAGGACATTAGGCTAAAGTGATAGTAAAATCTTTTAAAAGCTGGTCGCTATGTGAAACAACTGAAAATCGTTCTCTTTGCTTTCAGGAGCAAGCAAAATATAGACGAATTTGCGGTTGAGAAACGTCTAAGTAGCTTAAAACTGACACCAATAACTCGGAATATGGAAAGCGCTTAACGCTACAAAAAAAATATACCACATGAGTTGTAGGTTTTAACGAAATCTACATTTTTGTGGTAAGCTTTTGACTATCTCTTACGGATCACTAGTTGCACAAGTTATATAAGAGTCGTCCAGAATGAAGTATCCAGAAGCTATTGCCAGAAAATTCAAGATATACATTTCGTTTTTCATACAAATATGTATATTAAGTATAGTTACGGCATTGTAATCAAAATCGTTAAAGCAATTGTTGATAATAGCAACATTTTCGAAAAAATGTGTCATGTAAAGGGTACTTGGAAGTGGTAGGATTTTCCTGAAAATCATCTTGGCGCATCCTTGGAAAATACTGAACTTAAACACCAAATTTGTTATCAAATAAGCTTTTCGTTTTTGAACTATACTACCAAAAGACACAAACCATAGCACACACACAGACAGTTTCTAATAAGGCTTTTTTTGGATTTAGGGGGTCTAAAACATGTATTTCCAGTGAAATTTCGGTATAGAATTTTTCAATGGAATATAATATCTTCTGAATCCACTACGTACAAAATAATACGTGCTAGAGAAAGTAAAATTTCAAATATGTCCCATCTAAAGGGTAGTTCGGGGTGGGGATTTTCTTCAAAATCGCCATGTCGCATCTTTGGAAGATGCTGAATGTAAATGCCAAATTTGGTACTCAATACCTTTTTTACGTCCTCTACACGTACTATGTACATAGTGTATAGAGAAGGTATTGCACTCCACCAAATAACTCGATACCGAGATTTCACCGGAAATATATGTTTTAGGGTCCTCTGTATAGAAAAAAAAAATATTTTCAGAAGGTCCGTGTGTGTGTCCGTGTGTCTGTGAACACGATAACCTAAAAAACGAAAAGTCGGTAAAATACCAAACTTGGTATTTAAGTTTAATATCTTGCAGGGATGCGACACGAAAATTTTGAGAAAAGCCCCCCCCCCAACTACCCTTTACATGGAATTTTTTTCGAAATGTTTTGATTTTCTAAAATATGGCTCTAACGATTTTGATTAAAATATCGTATATTACAGATATTTACCTGACAAAATGTATATTTAAATTATCTAGTAATAGCCTCTGAAGACTTCTTTATTCTGAGTGAATTTTACGGAATTTTTCATAATTGTTAAACCGTAAGAGATAGATAAAAACTTACAACACATAAAATGAAGAGCATATAAAATGAACACATTAGAACACACAATTTATGTTGTATACATTTTTTTCGTGGAGTTGATCGTCTTTGGGATATTGCTTATTTTTGTTTTCAGCTTCGAAAAACTTAACCTTTCTCATACAGGAATTTGTCAACTCCTGTCCATACAAATAAAGGAACTTCAGTCACATAGTGTCCAGCTTTTGACCATCACTTTCACCTATGGTACTCCCTTATTTCTCCTTCTACTTACAGGGAAGCAAGTAATAAGACTATTTCTGCTAATTTTTTGTCGATTAGCATGAAATAAATAGAAACATAAGTTTTTTAATAACAAGTTGTTGCAGAGATGTAGAGAAAGTCATGTGAATGGAACACACCAGATTGTTTTGTTTTTGAGTTTTGCTGTTCACACATGCACAAGCATGCAATCCTTTCTACTTGTCTGCTTTTGTTTATTTTTTTTTTTTTTTATTTTTGTAAGGCAGGAAGTATCGAAACTTGTGTTTCCGGTCAAATCTGGGTAAGGACTTTTTGGAATTACATATCCTCATATTAAAAAAAAAATATATTCTGGTTACGCTAGCGTTCTCAACATTATAGTTGCTTGTTCTTGTATTAGCAGATGCGTGCTTGCGTCGACTGCTTGCTCCAATTGTTGTCTATCTTCATGCACGTGTTACTTGGTGCGCTCTCATGATCTCCAAGTTTCCGAGGATACACTCACATTACCCTCTGGTTATGGCTGTTTATATTCTAATTAAATTGCGTCTAAATTCTCCACTAAGTCTCAAAACCACACAATAAGTTGCATGGCCGATTAGTCCAACCTTACTACAGGAGTTTACAGAAGTGAACGGAATAGATGACATATCTTAAGCGTAAACTATGTCCTAGCGCGTAAAATGTCGTAGACCACTTACCCTCCCCATAGTTAGAATTGAACGCCCCTCTATGACTTACAAGCGAATATCTTAGGGGTCAGAAACCAGTTTAGCCAGGCTTGAAAGTGAGGAAGTGGATGACATGAAATGAAAGCGAAATGGATGATAGGAAAGGTGATGGAACAATTGGTGAAATGAAACCGGAAGAACTGCAGAAAACACGCCCAGACGGCGCTCCAGTGCATTGTCACTATTACAAAACTATAAGGTGTCGCATTCACATGGCTTTCTCTGCTCATTTTTGTACAAAGTATTCCTATAAATTTTATTCTCCTGTCCACTTAAAAGTAATCGAGATATTTACAGAATCAGTACAAGGAGTTTAGGGAATACAAAATGCTAAGGTAACGTCACTTGTCATTAAGTTTTTGTCTCTCTCTCTTTCGGTTTACCAGTTATGCAAACTTCAGTAAAATTCATGCAGAGCAAAGAGGTCTTCAGAGGCTATTCCCAGAAAATTCAAGATATACGTTTTATTTTGCATGTAAATATCCTTAATACACAGTATTTTAATACAAATTTTTAAATTTCTACCATGTGAAGGGTAGTTAGGGGTGGCGGATTTTCTCAAAATACATTTCGCACTCTTGGAAGATACTAAACTTGCATAAATACCAAGTTTGGTATTTTACGGACTGTTTGAGTTACCGTGTACACGGATACACACATGGTCCTTTTTCAAAAAATGCTCGTTTTGGATACAGGGGACCTTAAAACGTGTATTTGTGGTGAAATCTCGGTATCGAATTTCAGGTGGAATGCATTAAAAATAATTGAGATGAATAATTTTGGTTACCATACTTAGTTGTGAGGTCATTAAATATACTTATTTGTTTTTTTAAGAACACTTTTATTCCAATATTTATCTACACGTGCAGTGTAAAGAGTTATTAACTAAATTTGAACTAATCACTATAAGAAACTTTTCACAACAATACTGTCATAAACAGTCTAGTGTACAATCCAAAATAAATATATCCGCTTTAGGAGTAGACAACTATTTGTGCGACAAATTCCAAGCTCTTAAGAATTCAGTTTTATTAAAAATGTACCTTTTATATAACATTTCGATTAAATTTAAAACTTTAATTTTCCCCTCAATTACGGTGAATTTAAAGGCACTGTATATGTGTAATTTAAAGTTAAATATTCGTAATTAAAGGTGTGTGCGCGAGTGAGTTTTTCTGTGTATGTGTGTGTCTTTGTATGGCTAATTGTATTTATGTAACTCTACTTTGTTATTGAGACTTAAGTCCTGTTGAACTCCAATAACTATATAAATAAATATTATGTAAATGTTGAGAGCAATAATTAAATTCAGATGTTTAACATTTATTTTAGACTCATTTCTAACGCTTAAATGCACTATAAAAGTATATTTACATTATATTAAGTTTTGTTTTAGAAAAAAGTCGTGTGAAACAAATTTTCAAAATCGTAAACAAAATATAAAAAAAAAAAAAAAAAAAGCTTGAAAATTGATAGCGCCAAGGAACCATATAGGTTTCGTTCACTACTCTTGTGGTAAGGGTCAGTAATTCCATTTTCGGTTATTAGGTGGCGATTTAGGGTCGGTCCTATCCATGCCATTACCTCTGGCTGACTCATGTCGTGCACCCCAAGGCTCAATGCCGTAAAAGCTGTAGGTCCTTTCAGTCATCACCATCCTCATATTAGCCCACCACGAGGTAATAAACACATCCCGTTGGGTGCGTCTACAGAATGGGTCCAAGATCATAGATCATACAAATTATAGTTATCGCGTTTCTATAGCCTGTGATATGATAATTTAATATTCTATGCTGAAAATACGGGGGAAATGTTTTATAGAAGACTAAAGGAGAATAACTTATAGTCAGGATAGTTAATATATATTTATTATCATATATTACAAAGGTTTTAAATCTTGTGTTTTATTTTATTGACAGTATACTATAAATATAACATTGTATTATTTGTCAGAGGGTGTTATACCTATATTGTTATTATTAATTATTATTATTATTATTATTATTATTATTGTTACTATTAGCAGTAGTAGTACTTTTATTTCGATTTATATTAATTATAATTTTTACACTGTCATGTTATATGACAATGCTGTCAGAAGCCCATGCCCTAAGCAGTGAAATAAAATATCTCTCTAAACAGCGTTTGTGGCCGATGAGACCAGAACCTCGTTGTATATTTATAGTTCGAGATATTTCATGTGTTGCACAGCAACGCGGTTTGAAAATTCATTTTTCAAAACAAATTTCTGGGAACATTTATTCGCAACAAGGATAAAAAAGATCCTGTGAAAATACATGTGTATTGACATCACTTCCAGAATAGCTGGCAACCGTGTCACTGTAAAATCCTAATCGAGCAACTTGTATTCACGTCAGCTTGTTTAAAAGCTAACATTGCATTGCGGTCGCATATATCAGTTCATGCACGATGGAACTCGGCCCATTTTAGTCTTTACGTACACCGCTATCTGAACCGGATGAATTGGTCAAAGCGACATATGGCTTTTGGCCATACATGTAAAGTAACGTGTAAATTGTGCGGCATTCTGATGCGGTTTTGCGGAAGTGCCAACGTTTTTCTAAATTGGTTTTCGCCATTCTTTTTAGAGTTCCTGCAATTTCTAAAACAAACGTTGTATAACCTTGCCTTCATTTAATCTTCTTTTTTCTTTCTTTCCTTACACAATGCGTAGAGATTGTATTGCTTTCCATACACAAATTAAATACAGAAATCTCAGTCTCCTAAATCCAAATCAACATTTTTAAAAAAAAATTCGCGTATGTGTGTGCGAGTACATCTGTGAACAGTATAACTCAAAAATGAAAAGTGTGTGCATACCAAACTTGATATTTAAGTTCAGAATTTTCCAAGGATGAAACATGAAGATTTTCGAGAACCACCCCCCCCCCCAACCCGAATTGCCATTTGCATGGAAAAATGTTTTATTATTTTGATTTTCTCAAAAATGGCTATTTTTATTAAAATACGGTATGTATAAGAAATGTTCATGACAAACGAAATGTAACTACTGAATTTTCTGAAAATAGCCCCTGAAGTTCTCATTCTAAATGACTTTTGCGTTATTGATAAGTTATAAAAGAAAAAAAAAAACGTATCCTATAGAAGTGTACATCACATTAAAATACAGGTATACAGTTTATGCTAAGTAATTCATTATTTATTATATTATTATTACCATTATTATTAAGTTAAACATTTACGTTAACTATATGGCTATAAATATTCAGTATTTATACTATTCTAAAATGGAAAATCGTCGTTTGTTTTTACTTTCTATATGCGTAAACTGTGATAGAAGGTAAAGAAGATATTCCGTTCCACTCAAAAATTCAATACCGAGATTTCATTGGAAATATATGTCGTGGGGAATTCTAATAAATATAACATTTTTGGAAAAATATGTCTACGTGAGAGAACAGCATAACTCAAAAACGAAAAGTAGTCAAGTACCAAACTTGATAGTATTTTAGTTAAATATTTTCCAAGCATGCCACAGGAAGAGTTTCAGGAAAACCCCTATTCACCATACTTTTTACATGGAGCTTTTGTCGAAAATGTTGATTGTCAAAAATGGCTATAACGATTTTTATTAAAATGCCATATGTTGACGATATTTTCCAAGCAAACGAAATGTATATCTTGAACTTTCTAGAAATAGTCTCTGAAACATTTTCATTCTGGATGACTTTTATATAACTGGTAGACAGCAAGTCAGCGACAAAAACTTACTAAACAAAAACAAAAAATACAGATCTCGTTTAAATAAAACTTATGTCGTATATAATTTTTGTTTCCGAAATATTTGTTGGTTTTTTTTTTTTTTTTTTGGTTTCTTTTAAACTACGCAAACATCTGTTAAAAGAAGTTATTTTTCGCTCCATCTCTCTTTTGTTTTACCTCTCACCAGGTAAAGAGAGCCTAATTTCAATTGTTTCAATTACGACCAGCTTTCAAAGGATCTGAGTATCATTTTAGTTTAGGTTATTCCCTTGTTTCCCTTCTACCTACCAGGAAGAGAGAAATAAGACAATGTAATGGTAATGTTTATCTGGTTTAGCAAGATGCAGATAAACTAATAATGCTTTGTAAGAATAGTTTGACAGATAAGGTTATGGGACTGGACCACATCATACTTTTAATGTGGTTTCACGTTCTGGCTTTAATTCAATTTATCAAATGAAGTATGGCAGAAAATTTTGAACCAATTAAACAACGTTGTCTCGCGTCTTAAAAACGAATTTCGAAATGAACGCAAGTTATATATAATACCTCACTGAAAATCAGCCAAATTAAAAGGTAAACTGCTCCAATTTCCTGAACAGACACTATGATCTAGCTGGTTTAATTCAGCGGTTTATCTCGCTGACTATTTTTATGCAACTGTTAAAATCTTTCCCAAAACCAGACCATAATTAGAACTTCAGTCTAAAGAAAAACGAATGGTTTACCGTATTTTTTTCCGATTTAATTCGCTGAGAGCCAAATGTAAAATATTAGATGATCACTTGATGATGGTCACTTTGGAAACAGAGTTAAGTGCACTTTCATATAAGCATAGATCAAAATGTTAAATATACAACAGAAAATAATTGAAAAGTTTACTGCAGTATGACTTGGTCTAAATTAAAATCCATTATGGTAAAACAAACTGAGGATAGAACAATAATAAAAGATTTAGATAATTTGTTTGAAGCTTCAAGCCTAGTTCCCAAATCAAATATCGTTGATTTAAATGGTGTAATAACAGCAGTTTATCAACTAAGAGCATTTAAAACTAGTATTAATTCCTCTACGTTACAAAGAATTCTGATCCATTGTTGAACAGCTGAGCTATGGTAACAAATTTGTATGTAGTAACAGCACCCTTCTGATGTGATATTTGATTCTATTCATGAGATCGATTTGAAATCAAAGATTTGTATTAGGAAGTAAAAACTTTAAAATTTAATGATACTTTAATAACATATTAATTTTAATTTCAGTCGTGTAAATACCTTTTAATTCTGTGTAAAAATTAGTTCAAAATTATTAAGAATTTAGGATAAAACATTAAAAAAAACGCTAATTAAAATTATTAATCTGAACTTTTAAAATAATTGTCAACTCAAAAGCCCGTACGAGGGTCGGCTGATAAACCTCAGGCCTCTGAATGAAAACATAATTTAATTATTTTTTGTTTTGCTTTATTTCTCAACATAATCACCTGAAAAAAGAATACATTTGTCATATCAATGTTCTAATTTAACTAAACCATCTCTGTAGTTCGATTTATCAAGCTCCTCAAAATAGCTGTGTACCGCATCAATGACCTCCTCGTTGCTGTGAAATCTTCGTTCTCCAAGGAATTGTTTTGAGGTTTGGGAACAGGTGGTAGTCACTGGGTGCAAGATCTGGCAAATAGGGTGGATGTTCAAGCAATTCTAACTTGAATTCCCACATTCTTCCCATTGTAATATCTGAACGATGGGCCGGAGCATTGTCGTGATGAAACAATATTTTCTTTTATTTTTTATCTTTTATTTATTTATTTGCCAAATGAGGTCTTTTTCTTTTCACCTCATCAATCAAACGTTGCAGTATGTTTGCGTAGTAGTCACCAGTGATACTTTTACCCTTTTCCAAGTAATCAATAACAATAATTTCCTGTGCATCCCAGAAAACACTCGCCATAACCTTGTTAGCTGACAAAATTGACTTTGCCTTTTCTGGTGGTGTTTCACCTGAGGCAATGCACTGTTTTGATTGTGATTTACTTTCTGGAGTTTAATGATGTATCCAAGTTTCATCCGTGGTAATAATCCGTCTCAAAAATTCACTGGGATTTTTACGATATAGATCCACATTCTTAACAGAAACAGCCTTTCTTTGCAACTTTTGATGAGGTATTAACAAATGTGGCACCCAATCTTGCACAGATCTTGTGAAAGCCCAAAACATTACTTAAAATGTTACCTGTACGTTCTTTTGATATGATTAAAGCCTCTGCTATCTCCTATAACTTTAATCTGCGGTCCTCCAGTACAAAACGATGCATTTTTTCAATGATCTCTGGAGTTGTCACTTACACAGGGCGTCCAGAGCGAGGCTCATCACTAGTGCTCGTACGTCCCATTTTAAACTCTGCAACCCACCTTTTAATCACTGAGTATGAAGGGGTAGAATCTTTCAATGTACTGTCCATTTCCTTCTTGATTTCTTTAAGCGCTAAACCTTTCAAATAGAAGTACTTACTGACAACTCGTTTATCCAAATCTTCCATTTTCGTGAAAACTCGCTATCATTCGAAAACTAAACAAGCTATTGGCCTGTAGCTATGAGTACAAGCTATTCTAGAGCTAAACTATCGATGCTACCGTCTAATCAGCCTGGTAGCACCATATCTGAGTGAGGCGCGGGACTTATCAGACGACCCTTTAATTTTGAAACAAGTTGTATGCGTTAATCATGCATGGTCTTAATATAACATCCTAACCCCTATTACTGACAGACTTAAACTGTTTTCCGTGTTCCAAATTGATGGGACAGCAAAACGTCAGCACTTAGGGGGTGCTTGGAAGGTTTTCATTGGAATTATATTTTCTATCAGTATAATAAAAGCGTTCTAAAAATAGTTGAAGATACGTATTTGCAAAAGTGTTCAGCTGTACAAGCTAAAAATATTATTTATTATTATTATTATTACTACTACTACTACTAGCCGTGTGATATAAATTTCTTATAAATTGTTCAAAGTGTATAATTTTAGCAAAATGGAAAAAAAACTTCAAGTGTTTTAATTAATTTATAATTATTTACTCCCCATTTTCCCCGCTTTATTTGTTATCGGTTAATCATATTTACGGCATGCTTATAGAAGTTGATCTTCCTTTTGATCTCAGTCACCGCAAAGAAATCATTTGAAAATGTATGCAATGTAATAGAAGGACAGAACATTTTAGGAAGGCAAAAGAATTACAAGTGAAAACGTGTATAAACGGTGGAAAACACACAATGTAGAAGTAGTAAAAAAGTTTAACTGTTGTAAAATGTGAACAATTATTTAAAACATCTTAAATGCCTTCAAATGTATTAAGAAATAAATAATTCTCTCTAACAGAGTTTCTACAAAATACCATATACTAAGATTGGACGAAAATATAAGGATAAATATTGCGTTTCACAAACTCCTAATGTATCTACAAATGAAGCATTATTTTATTCATGGATGTTAAAGCAAGGTTTCAGGTCTGATAGCATACCAGCAAGTGTTAGGTCTGAATCGCACTACTCAAAATGAAGGGAGGATTAGAAATATTAGGATGATTACATGTTGTGCATGTTGCCTGAGGTAGCAGGAACCAACAGAAGCAAATCGAAAACTATACACCTCTAGCTGTGAGTCTATAACACATTTGCAGACATAGGTTCACAGTCTCTTTTGTTCCTTTTAATGCCAGAAATCACTTTGCAAATTTGTAACTCATTAACACCCAGCTCACTCTCTGTGTTGTAACAGAATCAGGCAAGCAACCTGCATGTACTCAAAATCACTACCTTAGCAGGCTAATATTAATGCATCCTCAAACCTCTATACGATTTATAGTCCAATAACATAACCTCTTTGTTAGTGTGCCGGTCAGAAACCGGAATGAGCCGAGATAAACCAGTAGTATTTCCGCAATTGAGACTCGTACAAATTCAACGGATCACTGAAGTGATGACCCCAATTTCTGTTATCATATCCTCCATTCATCATTTGACCCGTAACAAGATAATAGTAGTGTATATGTCTGTAAGCTAAAACAAATACCCTCACATTCAGTCGATATTAAAGGATCTTTTGTTATCTGTCTCTCACATGCCGTCCATGTCTCTCTCCATTTCAGCTTCGAATTTGCTCAAACACAAAGCATGGCTACTTCTGTATTATAGATCATTCCAAAGCGGCGCTGCATTTAGCGTATTTTTACTTGAGAGGTAGAAGGAGGAAAAATAGTATTCCACGAAATCATTCAATGTCGAAATTTCACCAGAAATACATATTTTAAGGCCACTAAATCAAAAAATATGTTTATAAAAAGGTCTGTCTGTGTGCGCGTCTGTGTGTTATGTGTATGTGTGTATGTACATGTGTCAGTCAACATTACTCAAAAACGAAAAGGCAGTTAAATATCAAACTTGGTTCACTATCTTCCAAAGATACGACACGGAGATTTTCAAGGAAATCCCCCGCTCCAACATTTCTGAAAGTATTTGACTTTCTCAAATTGTTTCTATAATATCACCCGGTTAAGTATTTATACGAGAAATCAAATGTACATCTAGAATTTTCTGGGATTAGCTCTGAAGTCATCTTCATTCTGGATAACGTTTGCGTAACTGATAAATCCTAATACATAGATAAAAATTTACTGCATGATAATATACATCTTTTACGTACACAAGTTATAAAAAAAACAGGTTTGTTTTTTTTTTTGTTTTTTTTTTTGTGGAGCGAGTTATTTCCGAGTTACTTTCTTATTGTTTTATAGTTTCCAGTGTTTATACTTTATTCAAATGAGAAATATTTTTCATTTTTGTTACTCCAGGTAAGCAAAGTGAACTGAATTTCAAAGCCATTAAATAACAAGGTCTTAAAAAAGCTGTATAGTAATACTGCACTTCTATGTATTTACAAGTATGTAATAATGGCATTTATAGATTTTATCTGCAATAATACAAAGAGCTAAAGAATACGATTTTATGAGAATACTTTGTTCAAGAATGGGTAGAAAAAATCATCTGAATGTAACATAGGGGTTTTATTATTCAAAAAAACTAATTCAACCATTGTTATGATACTATATTCCCAGGTTGCTCGTTCATAACTGACTACACAGTACTTTTAGTTTAACGCCCGTTTTTACAATATACGGTACCACTGGCGGTAGGTGGATAGTAATAACAATAATAACAATAATAATAATAATAACAATAATAACAATAATAACAATAATAACAGTAATGTTAGGAAATGTATGAAGAACTTTTCCAGGACACCTCCGTAAAGGATTCAAATGTCAAAACTTTTTTTCCCAGTTTCCCCTATCCATAATCATCAGGAGGCATAGGAATTTCCAAGCATTAAAGTCAGCATGAAAGACAACTGATAGTGGAATTTACTTAGTTAGTCGCTGGTTGAAGCCATCGTCACCCCTTCTAGTCTTTTGGAGTTTGTAGATAGCCCTCAGCCAGACGTGTTTAACTGAGCGTCAGTGATTCACAGCCGCGGTGGTTTGCTTTTAATTTCAATGTACAATGAACGTATAGAAGGTAGAAAAGTTGTTGCATTCCGAAAATTTGATACGAGATTTCACCGGAAATCTATATTTTGAGGTACCTTGTATCCAAAATATCGTTGTAAGTAAAGGGCTGTTTGTGTGTGCGTGAGTGTGTCGATATATAGCATAATTTATAAATGGAAAGTCCTTTGGTAACTACTTACGTCATAGCTATGGCAGAAGCAAGATCACCTACCAATTTAGGATTACCACAGAACAAGTTCAGTATCTTCCAAGAATGCAAGATTTTCAGAAAATTCTCACCTCAAATTTTTGTTTTGATTTTAAGAAATGTTCAATTTTATCTAAAATATTTCTAATGAGTTTTATTATAAGGCCATATGTTAAAAAGGCGTTTACATGATAAATAAAGTATATATTTTTAATTTTCTGAGAATATTCTCTGAACCCCTCTTTATTCTTAATGGCATTTGCATAAACTATTAAACCGTAAGAGAAAGACAACTGATACATTTCTCAGCTGAAAAAACTTTTTTTCTTTTTGTTTTCATTCTAACCAAACGAATAAATCGGAATTTCAACGTCATATCACATTACAACCATGGAAATATGCAATAAATCCAATTCTGCTAATGTAGACCATGAAGCAGTTAGAAAAATTAACGTTTTATAAGAATAGTTTGTAGTAAGGTTGTAAGAGAAAATCATGTGAAAGTAATTTTTGTGACAATGGTATGAGTGTACACGACTTAAAACAAACTGCTTAAGAATTCCTATGCCTGATCATCAGTATCTAAGACCTGTGGTGCGGTACAATTTTCTCTACACACTACAATTTATTTTCATATTGATAAGCGTTCCATTTATGATTTCATTAAATAAACCGTCCCTAACATATTTCTGGGTGATATAGACCTAGGACAGTATACGCTCTGACGCGCATACAAAGACTTGTATGTCTTCAGAACTAATGAATTTGTAAAGTCACAGAGGACGACCAAATCGGGCGGCAGTTCGGAAAAATGCGGGTTTCCTAACGTCTCCACTGACACGCCGGCGGTAGTACCCACACAGACCTGTCATTGTCACCCCGAATACCAAGGATGATAGTACCTTATAGCAGACTCGCTACACAGCTCGCCTGCTGCGACAAGATGAGAAATTAATATAATCCTCTCCAGCATTGGCCTCACAATAGAGGCAGTAAATGTCTTGTCCCGGGGCAAAATTATATTCTTAGAAGAGAAAATATAAATGTACAGTGAAAATGGGAAGGGTAGAAAGACTTTTAACACGTATAAGTCACGAGCTCGGGGTACAAGATACCGCTACATCAAAATGTTGAACCGAGGGAATAGGTGAATATGAATAGCCCTGCCCGAGGGGACTAACGGGACAGCGAGCAATGCTCTCCGCTGGTCAAGGGGACGCTTTCCGAGGCACTTCGCGAAGGACCTCCGCACAAATAAGATGTGCTTTTAGAGTCCATGGTGGAGCTGAACAGGCTACCTGGGAAAGAGGGAAAAAAGTTGTTTAAAATACTAGAATATGTAATAAATCACGGCTTCAAAATTAATAAACAAGAACATTCGCGGGCGAGTAAAGTGTAACATCACAGTAGAAAATTAAAAAGTATACGCGTATGTTCGACGGCGGAAAAAGGCCGGACTAAATTAATAAAGCACTTGTGTCCCACCACAACCTGAAAGAGTTCCCACGCTAGTAGAAAACCCTGAGCTAAGCCAACCATAATCATACACCCGCTCCATTCCAAGCCATAACCCGCGCCCGGGATACGCAATAATACCGCCCCACAATCAGGGAAAACGGTGAGTAGCCGGTGCAACGGGAATCAAACCCGGGCCTCCCCACTGCGAGCTTCACACGCTACCGCGGAACCATATCGAACTAACTGAAGTCAGGAAATTGCAGTAGCATAAACTCAAAAGATTAAACAGACTAGTAAGCTATCATATGGTGGTTCCTTAGCCTCCTCTATATCACATATCGTGTGTTGACTTTAACCTTTCTCTCTCACTTTCACTCTCAGTAGAATACACTCAACAAAATATGCACTGTTTTAAGACCAGCACAACAATTTGCGCACATTTTTACTTTCTCTTTTGAGTAGGTACAGTTCATATAAAAAGACGGTAGAGAAGATATACATCACCCAAAAATTCGATACAGAGATTTCACCGGAAAAACAGTTATGAGGACCTCTGAATCAAAAAAAAAAAAAAAAAGGCATTTTAAGAAAAAGGTTCATGAACGCATGTGTAAGTTGTGTGTGTGTGTTTGGCAGTGTTTAACGCCCGCTTTATGGCACCGCAGGTGGTGACACTAATGATACATGAATGAAGATGGAGCACCAGTAGAAGGCGATGACGGGGGAAACCGGAGAACCCGAAGAAAACCCGCCCCAGCGCCGCTTGGTCCACCACAAATCTCACATACGGTCGCTTGGAATCGAACCCGGGCCGCCTAGGTGAGAGGCGAGTGGTCTAACCCTTCGGCCAAGGCGCGGCCATATGTGTGTGTGTGTGTGTGTGTGTGTGTGTGTGTGTGTGTGTGTGTGTAGCACAGCATAAAAAAAGTCCATTAACTAACAAACTTAATATTCAAATTTACTACCTTTCAAGGATGCCACACAAAAATGTACAAGAAAATTCCCCACCCTAATCTAATCTTTACTTGGAAAATGTTTCCAAAATGTTTCCTCTCAGACATGGATCTATTTTGATTAAAATACCGGACCTATATGACAAATAAACGTATAGCTTTAATTTTATGGGAATAGCTTTGAAGACTCTTCATGACTTTTGCATAATTAGTAAACTATAAGAGATAGAGAAAAGCTTAATACACAAACAAATCTAAATCTAATTAAAACACATAATTTATGTGAAATTCCTTCTTTTTTTTCTTCTTTACTTTTCTTTAGAGTTCGCTGTTTCCGAGATATTCCCAGTTATTGGTTTCTATTCTCAGAAACGCATGTGATTCTTAAAAGAAAATTCGTTATTCATTTTTCTTTCTTCTGGTCAAGCAAAAAGATCGAAATTTCAATGCATGAAATAACGACCAGCTCCTGAATCATTTGACTATCGCTTCAGCCTAGTGTATTCCTTATTCTCCTATAACTATAAGGAAGTATTATTAAAAGTATTTCTGAAATGCTTTTAAGCATATACGTGAAGTACATAGAAAAATGAACTTTTGTAAGAATGTTTTTTGCAGAAACGGTAGAGAATAGATTATACAACACACAGATCTTTGCTTCAGTAGCTTTTGAATACCTGCAGGTTTATTGTACTGCATTGTAAATTAATATGTTGTTTTAATAAACAGGTAAATAAAATAATATACACATTAAAACAGTGATACTTATAAATAATGAGGAATAACAGGAAATTTAATCTGTTCTTTAGAAAAATTAGCATTCAGTATGATGGTTGGCAACACTGGATAAATGAGTCACTCCGCTCATGTTACTATGCCCACAAATTTTGTCATAGGTAGTTATAGAGTACCTTCTGCAGTTGTATTGGAGCGAGTTGTAATCAAGTTGAGTTATAGTGGCCTAATAGTTAAGGTCCCTTGTAAAAATGATCAAACTTGTTTTTCAATTCAAGAGTTTACAAGAAAAGATGTGTTGAAAACATGTGACAAAATTGGACAAGGTTTGACGATACCTGGCAAGACTTGACAATGTGGCATATGCACGACTTTTTGCCAAATTGAATCTCTTCAGAACACACTGATAATACTTTATGACGCGCAAAGTAATTTACTAATTACCGTCATGACAAAATAATTTGCAATGATTATTATTCTTTACAGGATTACATAGCACTTTTGCGTATAACATCAGATTACGAATTTATAGAAATAATACTAATAGGTTACATTAAACTGCATTATTTTATACACTCGAAATTTGTCTGGTAATTTCTTCATGTGCCATATCACGGAGCTCATAAGGTATAGATAAAGCCAGCTTTCATAAAACTAAAAGCAATCTTATTAGCTGACATACGACATCCCTAACCCAGGTAGCCATTTTAATTTACTTTTCGTTTTCAACCATATTGCAGATCATTTTTAAATGATCGCATTTCATTAGCCAAAACCATGACTGTTCAGAATTTAACACATCTGATAGAATATAAGTCCTAACCGAGATTTTAGTCTCTATGTATTTTCATTTGTCTTTTGATTTAGTTTGTCTGCTCATCTTATTCCCTCCCTTCCGGAGTGTCCTTTTCGTGGTACGTAGGTACAATATCCTCATCGAATGGTATCGAGTCCTTCCGAAACAACCCTATCTTACTACCCTTTATATTACACGCTAGCCAGCCAGAGCACAATAATTTGGAACTCTGTAACTTGCTCAGGGAGTGGCTTGTGGTCTTCAAAATATTGAATGTATTTGAAGTTAACATTATTGATACGGGGTTCTAACCTTGGCATAACTCCCCTCCCCTTCACAAAGTGAGTCAAACAAACTGCACTTGTTTCGCACTCCGAACAGATGTCTTTGTTTTGCGGTCAAACGCCAATGTGGCTACAGAACTAAGACGCTAAGAGCAAAGTGAGCTACTTTTTCAGCTTCCAAGTTCCACCTCATACCAGAAGCACATCTGCTCCCCCTAATATCACGTGGTTTCTGCACCCTTGCACCCTGCTAAGAAAACAACAAACCTCTGGCACCAGCTATAGATCGGGCTCGCAGATGCAAACATTTTTGGTTCTTCCTTTTCTCAAGGTTTCTCCCATACACGACTGTTAGCCTAACCCCAAGGTCACAGATACTAACCTGGCCCAAACCAATGGTCTTTAAGTGTGCTTAAGAGGTGTAATTGTAAAATAATACTAAAATCAATAAACAAAACAATGTTTTGGAAGTTTCTTTAAATCGAATTACAGGCAAATTTGAATATTTTGGCAGATTATACCTTTAATCTTTTTTATTTAAAACACCCCTCACAAACCAATCAATACGGTGTCAGCAGATATATAAGAACTGCAGTACGAAACTACGGCACATCGGCGTAGCTGACATACTGGCAATTACCAGCGTGGTTTACAAACCTTTTTGCCCCATAGGATTGATTTCCTATGTTATTATTTAGTTTTACATTCCACCTGAATTTAATTTATTACAGGATACCTTAATCAGTTTTAAAATACTCCATTTGTTCAACATCGGTTTGGTCGCAACTCTTCACCGAGAAGACTTAGATTACGCCACTGAAGATGTTCACCGCAGTCGTGAACGAAACGTCTGGACCTGAAAACTCCAACAGAGCTTCTCAGCACGGAAAAGTCTTAAGCTAAAATTTAGACTCTGGTCAAGAAAGCTTCCGACTACCGAATATATTTTATATTATATTTTCTAACTATTTAACCTTTGGTGGATAATTCCATGATGCTCTATATTACGTAGGAAAATCCACGAGGCATAATATATTATTGCTTGTATAAAACATGTTTTATTAGTGTCGTTTGCGCTGCAAAGGTAACGTACAGAAATGAACATGTTATAAAACCAATTTTAGTTATATTTATTGAAACGTTTTATTCCTGTAGCTAGCCTTTCTTCCAGAGCATTATGATGTACCTCGGTTTCTTTAAAATGTAAACAATTTGTTTTACTTGTTTTCAAACTACGTTACCGAGATTAAAAATACAAAACTAAACTCAAGAAGCATTGTTTTTGTCTACTTTATATGTATACTATTTCAAAAATCTGATGTCTTCCATTCATATGACTTTCTTTAGATACGTGTAACAAAATATTGTTAATAAGCTAATCTTCTACCTAATTCATGCTAATCGAGATAAACATTAGCATAAACGGTCTTATTACTTGCCTATAAGTAGAAGGGAAATAAGGGAACATACTCGGCTAAACCGACCGTCAAATGTTTTAAAATGTGGGTGCTATGGGATTGAAATCTGGTGCGTGGCCAGGAGTTAAAAGTTCCCGCATGAGAAAGGTTTAGGTATTTTATAACTGAAACCAACAAGGAATATCTCGAAAATGGTCAACTGCACGAAAAAAATCTATGACATAATTTGTGTGTTTTATGGAGATCTACTTTTTTGTATAGTAAGTTGTTCTTTATTTCTTATGATTTATCAGTTATACAAAATTTAGAAAAATTCATCCAGAATAAAGAAGCCATCAGACAATACAAAGAATTCAAGATGTACATTTTATTTGGTGTCTTAAACATAAGAGATTTTAATAAAAATACTTAGGACCATTTTTGAGAAAACAAAAATTTTCGAATTATTTAACAAGTGAAAGGTAATTGGGAGTGGGGGGATTTTCTTTCAAATCTTCCTGTTGCATCCTTACAAGATACAAGATACTGAACTTAAATATCAACATTTGACGCCCTCTTTAGCTACTGTGGTATTTAACGCCCTTTTCGTTTTCAGCTATGCTGCTCACACATACACACGGCATTTTTTCTAAAAATGCTTCTTTTGGATTCAGGGATCACAAAACACGTATTTCCATTAAAATCTCGTTATCAAGTTTTGGGTGCAATACAATACCTTCTCTATACATTGTGTAATGTCCTAAACCACTTTACACTTAATCTAGGTTTAAACCCACTAGGGAAAATGACCCTTAAACAACACAATCAGAATGTATGCAACTCTGTACAACGTTTAGACTAATAGTGTAGTATTCATTTTTGATCAATAATAACATGTTCATACATATATCTGCTGATATTTGGTCAACATTCGGAACTAAATATGCCACAATGTTAGCTAAAATGCTCAACGCGACTAAAATAAAAGGATTGTTTAAAATGTCTTTCAACTCTGACAAAGATAACAGAAAACCACTCACAGGAATTTCTCCACTCATCCTGTACAAACTTCTTACAAACTCTTCTTCCGTTTATGTATGCCGAGATACACATTTACAGAAATTGTCTTCTTATATACTTCCCTGCAAGCGAATAGCGATATAAAGTATGGGAGAGAGAGCGCGGAAAGAAAGAAAGAAAGAAAGAAAGAAAGAAAGAAAGAAAGAAACGGAGGAATAAAGATTTCCCGTTTGAGAAAAGTATAAACCAGTTCAAACCAGTAACAATCGTGTAATTTAAGGATATATACATTAACCTAAAAATCCAATAGCTGATTTAGTTCAAGTTATACCATAATTTCCAAATACTTTCTTTTTGCCTGCTTGTGTATCTACTGCCATTGCAGAAAATATTCAAATTGAAGAGGGTTTCAGAGGCCCTTTCCAAACTTTCATGATATAAATTTCATTTGTCATAAATGAAATATACAGTATTTTAATTAAAATAAATAGAATTGTTTTTAAGAAAGTTGAACTATTAAAGGGTTGTTTGGTATGGGGGGTCTTTAAAAACCTGTGTCGCAGCCTTGGAAAATGCTAAATAAAATATCAAGTTTAGTTTTTAACCAAATTTTAGTTTTTGTATTATGCTGTTAACAAGCATCCTCGCGCACGCTGACCTATCAATAAAAATTCTCATTTTTTGCTCAAGGGTCCTCAAAACACGTATTTCCTATGCAATCTTGACATCTGTAATGTTTTTCAAATGGGTATTATATAATGGTATACCGGCCCATTTCGAGCACTGTATCTCTTTGCTGTGCAGACCCGCTTCCTTGCTACACATGATTTAATGTCTTATCTGTGTACCGAGATAAAACTATAGCCACTCGGGTGTGTCTGAAGGTCAAATGTTGCAATGTCCCATATTACTACAAGCAATACCGGCTCCTATGATGTCGCGGTCTTTTTTTTTTCTGGTCTCCGACAACTGCCAAAATATTCTTTGCAACAGCTGATACGACATTGTATCATTTGTTTACGATCAAAGTCTATCTTGAATACTTCCTTTACTTCCGCCTTTATAGCTTTATCATTTTTATAAACGCGCGAATAAAATATTGCAAAACTGTTTACGGAATCTTATGTGTTCGCCTGAAGGAGTCAATCTTTGGATTCGTCTACAGCTATTCTTCATTTTGATCTTACTTTGCCTTCCATTTTAATTTTTCGTATATTTTGCTGTTCATAATGTATTCTTGTATTGTGATCTTGCTCTTCCTTTGCCATCCTTGCCCTCAACTTTATCTTATTCTTTTCTTTTTATTCCGTTCCAACGTTCTCTTTTTGTTTTACTCTCAAACATTTTCAAGGATAATTTTATCAGCTCAAATAATGTTTAGCACTTTCCTGTGCAGCTTATATTGTTATTTTTTCTGATTGTTGTATTGACCAACAATAGTTGGTCCTTCGGAAGGGAAGTAAAGTCGTTGATCTCGTGTCGTAGGTTTAGGGTACATAAAAGGATCCCAAATCTGATGAAGAGGCCTCTGAGCAAAATTAAGCGGTCTCTCACGCCCAGTATAGAAAGGGACGCTGAGAACCACAGAAGTTAAAGAGCGTCCATAAATAAAACCCCATTTCCATGTTTACATCCATATAACATGGTTATGCTATATGCTGTGTTAAGATAAAATGCTTGCGAAGATATCATTATATCCAATCTCTGATTTCCCTATAGACTGTTAGAAGGCTGTGTTAACGTTGCATAACAAGTTTAGTTGAGATCATTAACGAACTCCTGATCAGCGGATAAATTCCCGCAGACCATTTTCCTTGGCTGAGGCTTCATCCAGAATTTGTTACCTATCTTTTCCTTACCCAGCACTACCTACCGATTCTGACTTAACAACACAATAACTATATTTGCTTCTCATTTCAGCTGACAAAACCCAGAACTCCAGCTAGATGCTGAAATATCCTTAGCACCAAGAGTTTGCTTTGATTGTCTAGTTTAATGCGAAGGAAAAATTGCTTGGTAGTTTCCTATTGTTGAATTGATAGCGCAAGAACCCATTCCCAGACCTTGAAAAATTAAACATAGGTCAGGTAATACGGCGGATGAGGGAAGACTCACTACTACAAAAATATAATTTGGTTGGGAGAATTTGTTTACCAAAATCTATGCTTTTATAACACTTTGTTATGATTCGTGATTTTCCGTTCAAAAAATCAACCAACCAACAAAAAGACTTTGAGAACATCATCAGTTATTTTAAAACAAATTTAGGGCATAATACTTGTAGATGTTTATGAATATCTCAAACTTAAGACGTTTTAAATATACCTAATAATTTTGGAACAAAAAAAAACTGTTTCACCTAAAAAGTAGAGCTGAAATTCTTCTAAAATCTTCTAAATGCAGAACTTTCTGTATTATGTCTAATCTGATATATTTTTTTTTTTTTTTTTTTTTTTTTTTTATGAGTTAAGTATGCCTACTGGTAAGCGGGAAATAAATCTTCTGTTATTCTGTTCTATCCAGGAGACTTCAAAAGCTATTTTTCGGATGCAATCTTAACATGAAATTGCAACGGTAGAGAAAATGCTAATGTGATGGAGAAAAGCACTATTTCGTATTGTAACGGCGCTGTGAGCACCAGTACTCCAATGGTCAGGAACATGAAACGTAGCTAGATGGTGTAGCGTAGATTGAAAGGGATAGGAATATCTCTAAATACAGAATCAAGGTAAACAAAGCATGTAGATGTCAAGCGAGATTGCCTTACAGAAGCCGAGTGGTGCTCCACAGGAGTCTGAAGTAGCATCGCTCACGTGTCAGGTGCAGACGAAAGCAGTTCCGTGCATTGACGAGATATCTAACTTCGCAAAGAGATACGGTTTTTAAGATCTTAAGTGGCCACCAGAGGAACACACGCCCTTGGAATATTCTGTTCTTATAGACTGTATTTTTGACGCGTTGTTATATTTTATCAAACATTGGTCTAACATTTAATAACTTAACTTTAAAAATCGACATCTGTGTTCGCAATTATATACCTCGAAGATATCGGATGCGTTACATTCACGTGACCTTCTTATTTATTTATATATACAAGATTCTTATGAAAGCTATTTTTCTACCCACTTAATTTAATTCAAAACTAATGTTTGCGGAATTTAGAATACAATGGAACAGGGATAGTCAAATGTTTAAGAATATTTATAAAGACCTTAAAACTCCATACTTTTTCCATGCAATCATGAAGAACAACTGAATGTTGAAAGGAATTAAAAGAATTTAATAACTTAAATAATTAGTAACTGATATCTTAGAAATGACTTATGCTACAATTAAAGATTCCTACTTTAAATAAACAGTGTTTTAAAGAGATATATTTTTGTGCGGTGCGCTTTCTCTATTTTGTAATGTTTACCAATTATACAAAATTATAAAAAATGTCTTCCGAATGAAGAGAATTCACAGGGTATTTCCATCAATTTAATGTCATGTAAATCTCTTTTAACATATGACATTCTAATCAAACTCATTACAACTATTTTTGAGAAAAGGAAGAGTTTTCAAAAAAGTGGCAGTTGTTTGGTGTTGCATCTTTGGAAGCTTGAACTGTATAATTAAGTTGAATATTCTTCAGACTTTTCGTTTCAAAGGATCACACACACAGATCTTTTTTCTAAAATTCCGTTTTACGGTTAAAGGAAGCGTCAAAACATTCATTGAATAGTTATTGAATTTTTGGGTAGAATGCAATATCTTCTCTGCTCACTATGTACAGTCAAGATCAAAAGAACCTGTCGATATAATGAACTGTGTATTAAATTGTTAAGCAGCTCCTCCCACATTCATGACTCCAACTGGTTCTAAAAAGAAAGTTGGTTGGCATATCCTTTATTCGCGGTGGAGTATGTGTACAAGAGGCTAGGATCCTATGTAGTTTTAGATTTGTTGAGAAAATATAATCAATACAGCTTTGTTACTTTTTCTTACTTAGGTAGAAACGGTTAGAGCGGTGGTAGCGCGCTGCCTCTAGTTCAATCGCCACAGGGTTTTTTTCGCCTGGGAGGACTGGGTGCTCGTTGTTTCATCATCAGCATTCCGCGGAAGGCAAATGAAGCAACACCGCGTTATCATTCTTTCCTGAAGTCTCCTACAATTCCGTCCCGATTGATGACCGACTTTCGGGTGACTACTCGTCGTCAGGCTAGAAAGATAATAGAGTAAGAATGAAAACAGTATGCAACTCGACATGGAGTATATTATCTCAGGAGAAATTGAGAACGCCTTGTGCTTTACTGGAACATTTTAAGCACATGGGCATTTTTATAATGTGTTAACACAGACTTCTGGCTCAGATAAGAGAGCAGCAGGAAGGTTAAATGAATATTCATTGTTCGGCACTGTGACACTGAATGTTTTCTGCATTACGTTACTTTTCCACAATTTCTTAGGAATTAAGATGATATTAAATATATTTTATAATTAGAGTTTCAAACTAAAGTGTGTATAAATAAGATTGCTACTTCTCTTTAGATAGTGTGAAATTGCGACATTTTTAATGGTTTTTCCATTTCGATTTGTATGATTCATTGGTGTATGTAACCATTTGTATCATGTTTATTTTTGTTGTAATATCAAACTTATCTAGTAACCTAACTCCTGTTTCCTCCAGTTAAATTTTAGTTTGTTGTCCATATGCGTCGTTCCTTTTAAATGTAGTATATAATATGGAAGACTGTTTATAAGGCAATTTCATCCCACCATTTCACTTAATATTTTACACAATTAAAGAAAAACAGCGTAGGAAATCAAGAGCCTTGGCACGTTTAATTTGTTCTCGACTGCAAATGGTAGATAAAATAAAAATACATAAGCATTGAGTAATGTTTAAATCTCGACGTTTTATTATTACGCGTCGAGAAAATATCCAATAAGAAATAGATGATGCGTTTCTCTTAGACAATTTAGGTGGATGGTATTGGAGCACTACAGAAGTTTAAGAATTACAGTATTATTCGAGGTCAATATTTCCTCTTCTGGAGAGGAGTTCTGTGATTTTCAAGTGTTTAATTATTATTATTATTATTATTGTTATTATTATTATTGTTTCATTTTTATTCTTAGTGATACCAATGCAATAGCACGATTTGCTTTGCTTGCCTACATACATGTAGGTGTTCGAACAGCGATTTAATGTATGGTTCTTCTGATCATTCCCGTCAAAACTGTTTTGATTATCGGATAAATGCATGTAAAGAGTTGTTTTTTTTATTTTTTTGGTTGAACATTACCTATTACCAGGACCATATATACGCCGCGGGTGTACCAAATTTCGTCCCACAGGAGTTCCTTTTACATGCCAGTGGATCTACTAATGTGCAGGTATTGCTTAAAATCGGGTTTTAACTCACGACCTTGTGATAAAGGGAGCAGCCTAGCCAACTGAGTCACCAAAACCGATAATTATTAGATTGATAATTCACTTTTGTATTTATTAATATTTTAATTATCCATAGAACATTCGTTGTGCTTATCTATTGCTTTGATTTTAGATATGTTTAAATTTGTTATACTTTCTCGTCCATTTTGAAGAGTAAAAATATTACTCATTCTTAAAAATTCCCTTTGGGTGTTTCTAAGTCAATTCTGGAGAATTTCTTTACACTTAATTTGATTAAAAGACATTGCAGTTCACGCATTTTTCTAAGCTTTGCATTTGTTCTTTTGATAATACGAAACACGATTTCAACAAAATCGTTGGAAATGCAAGGAATGAAAATGTTCTCCCTTTGAATTTTAATCTCTTTTTTCCCTCCCCTCCAAATTTACGGATTTCCCTTTCACAAAACACTAAAATGTCATTAGGATTTTCCAGTAACATGGCTTGCATCTAGTTTTGACAATTCTGCTGAAAAGTTATACCTTCTCTTCAATAATACGGTTAGCATGTCTGTAAAAATCAACAAAAACGTTGGAGAAAGAATGACAGCGCTGAGAGGAATTTCACGGTTCGTGATGTAGAAAAACCTGCCAACGCTATTCTCAATTCCAACTGCGCTACAGAAGGCTTCCTTATTTACATATATCAGCGCAACAGCATAAAAATGAACGTTACTGCAAGTTAACGGCAGCTACTCCATTTTTTTAAAGCAGCAGATCAAAAATAGCGGAAATAGAAGTAAATTAGAAGCTTATATACTCAGATCTCGCTAGATTATAACATTATAGAATGAACAGTTCAGCAACTACAAAAAGCTAATCAAAACTAAAGCGGTAATATAAATATTATTTTACAAATTAATTTCACTTAAAAATTCTGATGTGTTTCCATCACATGACTCTCTACGTCTCTACAACAAAACAATGTTAAAAAGCTTATGCTTCCTTTTTACTTAGTGCTAATCGAGAAAAAAAAAAAGCAGAAATAGTCTTGTTACTTGCTTCCATGCAAATAGAAGGGAAATAAGGGAATAGCATTGGCTAAAGTATTCGTCAAAAGCTGGTTGCTATATGGCTGAAGTTCCTTTGTTTATATTGACCAATTCCCGCATGAGAGAAATATTTTTTTAAAGCTGATATCAATAACAAGAAATATCTTAAAAACGATGAACTCCACGAAAAAATGTATAGAATATAATTTGTGTGTTTTAACGTACTCTACATTTTCTGTTAAGTAAGTTTTTGTCTATCTCTTACGATATGCCGGTTATACAAAATTCCGTAACATACATCCAGAATAAAATAGTCTTCAGAGACTATTCCCAGAAAATTCAAGACATACATTTTATTTTTCAGGTAAATATCTTTCATATACGATATATTAATCAAAATCGTTAGAGTAATTTTTGAAGCAATCAAAATTTTCGAAATTTTTCCATGTAAAGTGCAGTTAGGGGTGGGGAAATTTTCTTGAAAATCTTCGTGTCGCATGCTTGGAAGATACTGAACTTAAATACCAAGTTTGGTATTTAACGGACCTTTCGTTTTTGAGCTATGCTGTCCACAGTCACGCACATACAGACCTTTTTCTAAAATGCGTTTTTTGGATTCAGGGAGACCCAGAACATGCATTTCCGGTGAAATCTCGGCATCAAATATTTGGGTGCATTACAATATCTTCTCTATACATGTGTACATAGTACGTGTAGAGAAAATAAGAATAGAATGCCAGCGTTGGCTACAAACAAAGGATACAAAATCAAACTTTACAGCTATTTGTTTTAATTGTTTATGCATGAGACGTTCCCATATTAGTTCTATTCCATTCACAAAGACAGGCAATATCTTTAACCTGAACAGATCCATAGCTGTGTCGATTGATAACAGTAATATGTCCGATCTCATTCTTGGCCCAAACTGCGGCCACCGTTCTTGCTCTGATGTGGAGTCTGAAGCCCTTCCACGTGTCTATTATAATGCTCAGTTATTTGAAATAATTCATTCTCTTAAGGAATTTTCCGTTGCATTTTACTTTTTCTGCTTCGGTGAGCCTGCCCCCCCCCCATTTCTAAACACTACCATTTCTATTTCTCTTCAATTATCTTTATGTCGTTTTTCTCAGCCCATTTGCTTATTGTATCTGTCGCTATTTGTAACATACATATATTTGTCATTGAGATAGCCATGTCATTGGCGTAGATAATACATGTTGGCTCCTGTAATTTCTTTTGCGACGTCATATGTAAGAGCATTAGATAGTATTGGGCTTAGCGAAACGCCTTGAAGTACGCCATTCGTTTGGAATAACCACTCTGGCTTTCCCACTCCGTCGTCTACTTGAAGATAGTTCTTTGTCAAGATATTTGATATAAGTATGATCATACTTGTTCTGCCAACTAATTCCTCTAGCTTATCCTTAAGTATATTTCGGTTAACCAGATTAAAGGCTTTAGAGTAGTCGATAAAACTACGTATAGTTTTCCTTTGCGCTCTCTGATGTAATTTTTATTTGGTCTAGTAGATTCCTTGCAGCTGTAATTTATGAATCTCCCTTTTCTGAGCCCAAATTGTTTATATTGAAGAAGTGTTCCAGCCATTTTCCCAACCGTTTCATTAGGAAAATTAAAATATCATATTAAACCTATTAACATCACAAGAATAAATATAAATTCTTAAAAATAAGAATAAATATAACAAATGCAATAAATTAAATTATTGATTCTATTGATGAAACAATAGTTCATGAAGTGTAAGCATCTGGATAATCCAAATATCGTCGATATATAGATGAAAAAGTAAATTAATCATAAATTTGTCCTATAATTATGGTAGTTAATATTCATCCAATGTGAAGCTTCTCTCATCTGTGCAGCGATTGTTGACCAAATTAATGACTTAAAACGAACACAGGGAGCAGTGTATTCACCACCGTTCTAGAACTGTCACAGCCTTTATGTTGAAACTTTTGTTTGAGATGAATAAAGTGTTAAGCTCTTAGAAATGAAATGCAGCATTTAAATTTTTACTTATGGAAAACACGTAAACATTGTATTCTACCTATAAATGCGAGATCAAATGCATCCGAGATATTTTTACACAAAGGTATAGTATTTTCCAAAGTACGATGGCCCTCAAACGGGACTGCTTCCCCCTACCACTGGGCAATAACCATTAGCAAACAAAAAGCGAACCTGTGCCTGGGGCGAGAGGCAAAGTAATAAAATCTATTTCTTGGAGACTTTGCTTGCAATCCGAGAATCTCGCCTCAGTTAAGGGGCCAGTAAGCAAAGGACATGGCAACAGCGAGGGTTGGTTTCCAACCACAAACTTTAAAGGCAGGGCCATCATGTTCAAAAAATACTATACATGTGCATGTATGTGTGCATGTTTGAGTAATATGCATCATGATATCTCAAAAGCGAGAAGTTAATTAAATTACCAAACTTTTCATTCTTTCTTACTATATGATGAAACATTTGCGTTGTGTTTTCGGAATTATTTGCATTCATTTTGACTGATATTATTAAAGGTTTTCGTTATGTAATTCTTTTGAAGATTGGCCTCTAGAATATCCCTTTTACTACGCTATTGAATACATGAAATTAATTGTGTCAGGCAGATTTAATTGAGCGTTTTTGTCTTTAACACATTCTGCAGTTCTTCTGTGCATCATAACATTAGCTCTGGAACATGAAACTCAAAACAGTTGTATTTTAATTTCATTATAAGAACTTGAAGTCTGACCTTACAGAATACCTAAACGGAACATTATTGTGTATTGAGGTATTTCTTGAAGTACAAGGGTTAAAAGTTCAAAAAGGAAATGCATTTTTAAAAGGTTAGCCATTAAAAGTATTAGCTTGTAAAAGTTTAGTTAGAAGCCTCCTATTATTTGTTTATTCTGTGTATCTTTAAATATATTTTTTCAATGAATTCTGAAGATGTGGATGTAAACGGTACAGCTTGAGAAATTTGCAGCTGCGTAATGTCAAGATCGATGAAAACCCGTCAGGTCGACACTACGTCATATACAGGCAACGCCGGGTTCAAACTTTGTCATTTGTACCGACTAAGATGCTGGCTTTCAGGCATCATCATAACAACTTCAGATGAAATATTTCATTTTACTTTCTCTACGCGTACTACGTAGTAATGTATAGAGAAGGTATTGCATTCCAGCCAAAAATTCGATACTAATATTTCACTGGAAATAGACGTTTTAGGGTCCCCTGAATCCAAAAAAAGTGTTTTCAGAAAAAAGTTTCGTGTGTCCGTGGGTCTTTGAACACGATAACACAAAAACGAAAAGTCGGTAAAATATCAAACTTGGTATTTAAGTTTAGTGTCTTCCAGCGATGCATCACGAAGATTTTGAGAAAAATCCCCCCACCCCAAACTATTCTTTACATGGAAAAAATTCCAAAATTTTGATTTTCTCAAATATGGCTCTAACGATTTTGATTAAAATACCATATATTAAAGATATTTATATTTCAAATAAAATGTATATCTTGAATTTTCTGGGAGTAGCCTCCAAAGACCCCTTTATTCTGAATGAATTTTGCTGCAATTTACGTAACTGATAAACCGTAAAATATAGGCACATTTTTGCCTGTCTACAAAAAATGTAGATCTACGCAAAAAATGTAGATCTACACAAAAAATGTAGATCACATTAAAGCACATCACTGATGTCATATATGCTTTTTTCGTTGAATTGACCATTTTGAGATATTCCTTATTTGTTTCACATTTAAAATACTTTTTTCACACGGAAAGTTGTCAATTCCTGGCCCAGCAGAGAAACTGGTTTCATCCACATGGTATCCGGGTTTTAAAATATTTTACTATCGTTTTAGCCTAGTGCATTCCCTTATTTACCTTCTACTTGCAAGCAAGCAAATAATTATGACAATTTTTCCTAATTTTTATCTCGATTATATAAAGTAATTAGAAGAATATGCTTTTTAACAATAGCGTATTACAACGATGTAGAGAAACTCATGTGATTGGAAAACATCAGATTTTTAATAAAAATGCAACCTCAAAGGCTACCTATTATACTCACCATGTGCGTTTCTTTCTCTGTTATCTATTTACAATAGGTAAAAGAAAGTATGGTTCTCTTCAAAGATTCAATAGCGAGACTTCTTTGCAAATTCTTAACCGTTTTAGCAACTTGAATCCAAAAATGATTTTTAGAAAAAGGTCCATGTATACCTGTGCGTGCATGTGTGAAGGCCTAATCCCAAAAAGAAATGTCCCGTAATGTCTAACTAGATATTTGGGTTTAGTATCTTCCATAGGTGCCACACGAAACCTTCCAAGAAAATTCCTCTACCCCAAACTACCGTTTAACCTTTTAGCAATTATCGACTTTCACAAACATTTTTATGATTTTCATAAAATAATATTTGTTTAATAAATGGCAAATAAAACGTATATCTTGAATTTTCTGGAATAAACTGTGAAACCTTCATTTGGAATGAATTTTGTATAATATTGTATTATAAAAATAGTAGAAATATAGTTAGTTCTAAAACACAAAATTTTAAATAATTTGTTTAACATAAAACATTTTCGAGATATTTCTTGTCATTGGTTTTCATTTTTCAATATTTCTGTGATTTTTTTAAAGTAATGTCGCTGTGCGTTTCTGTCGATGTCAACAGAGAATAGAACTTCTAGTCCTTTGAAATAAGGCTAACCTTATGTAATTCAGCGGTGTACGGGATTGTAACTTCACAGAAGAAATTAATATACCCTCTGGAGAAAGAATAAAATAAAATATACACAATAAAACAGCATAATAATTACCAGAAAATATTAAAACATTAAAATCCTTAATGATAAATACTTGCAAACAAACTATTTTTCCCCTCAAATTATTTAGCAAACTGTACTTTTGGCGATGCCATTACATATAGGCGGATGAATGGATCAAACAGTATTGAATTGCATAATACGAAATTCTTTCCTGGGTTTTCATTTGTCGTCACGTTTTCATAACAAAACTATCCCACACGATGTACTTTTCGATATAAAAATCTGATATGCTCCATTCACATAGAAAATTCTTTAGCTGTTACACAAACAAACTTTGCTTAGAAATGTCTAGCTACTATTTTATCTACGTTAAGTTAATCTAGAAGCAGAAATTGTTGTATTACTGAATTCTTTGTAAGTAGGTTACTAGGCTAAAGCGATAATCAAATATTTTAAAAGATGTTGCTTTGTGAAATGATTGAAATTGGATCGTGTTTTACGCTCCCGGGAGTATAACAAAAGAGATGGAACGAAAGTTGACTTCCCGCTGGAGAAAAGTTGAAGTAGTCTAAGATTGAAACAGAACGGAACTCTACAGAAAGAAAAGTATGTGGAATATATGACAAATTGTGTTTTATTGAAATCTTTTTGTGTAATAAACTATTTTATCGCTTACGGTTCACAGCTGTTCAAAAGTTATCGACAATGAATTCAAGATGTACATTTCGTTTGTCATGAGAATATATTAGGTGTATGATATTTTAATAGCAATGATTAGAGCAGTTTTTGAGAAAAATGTTCCATGTAAAGGATAGCTGGGGTCGGGATATTTTCTTGAAAATCTTTGTGTCGATTCCTTTTAAGATACTAAACTCAAATACCAAGTTTTTTTATAGCGGATTTAGCTTCTGAGTTATACTACTTACAGACACACGCACACACACGGGCATGTTTTAAAAAATTACTTGGCAATTCTAAGTTTAAGAGGTAGGTGCTAAGTGTTGACCTTAAAATTTTGTTCTATATGTATGACCAGGATTAAAAAAGTAATACGAATGAGGATTTCTCATTTGAATTTTGGGAAACTTAAATCAAAACAAGGAATTCCTCGGAAATTGTTATTTTCTCATGACATTTAATGTCATTTACACATGACTCTCTATTTTGCCAAAATACTATTCTTACAAAAGTTATTCTTCTCTCTTCTTCGTGCTAATTAATAAGAACCTTACCAGACATGAGTTTATTGCGCATTTTCTTATAGGCGTTTGGAGAATAAGAAAATATACTAGGCTAACGGATTTTCAAATTTCGCTTTATGATGGCCTTGAAATTACGTTCTATTTGTGTAATTAGGCTGAGAAAAGTATAAATAGAAAAATTTAGACTAAGAAACCAGGAATATCTTGGAGATGGTTCATTTCACAAAATAAACGAATATAACGTAAATTATGTGTTTTAATGAGATCTACTTCTTTTCTGTAATGAGATTTACGCATCTATATCTAATGGTTTACGGGTTATGAAAATGTCATTCAGATTGAAGAGGGCTTCAAAGGTTATTCCCAGAAAATGCAAAATATAAATTACACCTTTATCAAAATCATGAGTCATTCTGAAAATTATCCCATATGAATAGCAGGTAGAATAGGGTTTGGAATAGAATAGGATGGTGGAGATACCTGAAAATATTCGTGTTGCATCCTTGGAAGCATTTTCTTTCTTTCTCCATGGCACAACAGCTCTCAAGGAACCTTGGCCTACCGCTCGGCCGTTGCGTCTCCCATGTCCATCCATGACATCGGCATGGATGGTGTGTAGGATTGGAGGGTGGGACGAGGTCAGTGCCTCGAACCTACCCTCCCCGGTCAGCTAATGCGGTTCTCATAACCTTCTCCATCAAGTAGCTCAATTGACCTCCCATGGACCTTACGAGGCAGGGTGCACCCGGGCCAGGTACCGGGAATCCAACCCAGGTCTCCCGCTTGGTAAGCAGTTGCGCTATTACCGTGCTAAAGAGACGACCCATCCTTGGAAGCTACTAAACTAAAATACTAATTTCGATTTTTATCGACTTTTCTTTTAGAGTTATGCTGTTCTGCTCCACATACGAACCTTTTTCTAAAAGGGTTCTCAAAACATGTATTTTTGTGAAATCAGTTAACGACTTTTTTGTGGCGTACATTGTACCTAGTAGAGAAAGTAGCAATTGCCTGAAAACATTGCGTATACAATGTACTTAAAGATAGATGGAGGGAAGGAGTTAGGCAGAGAGAGAGAGGGAGAGAGAGAGAGGGGGAGAGAGAGAGATTTTCTCTATTTTATTTAACACAATGAAGCGAGCAGAGTTGCGGGTTTCACAATTTGAATATTTAGACACACAACCGCGTTTGGGTCGCGCTTTCATATCAATTAAGAGCTACCTCTTGGAAATTTTTAAGCGCTTACTTTAATTAATTAATTGCCGCTTGGGTGTTGGGAGAAGTAATTGGTTAGTTAATGATTCAGCGCCCTAGACCCGACTACAACGTGTTAATAAAGCACAACTGCAAACCAATACGCCTTTGCCTGCAGGGCGAAAGAAGGTACCTGGAAAATCTCAAGAGTGTCTGTAAAGGGTTCTTGAATACTAATAATAGAGCTGGTATGCACAAAGCAAGACTTGATTTCGATGCAGTTGTTCTCTGAACTTTTTTTTTTAATATATATACTCTTAATGTCTAAGAAATAAAGACTATCAGATGATGAATGATTCGTAAAATAATGCTAAACGATACTTTAATAAATGAGTTGTTGAATTTAGATTTTCTGAAAAAGATTGGGATAGGACCATGATGGTTATATACGTGAAAACTAAGTATTGATTATTGTTCGTTCATTTTTTCAGTTTTTTCAGCAAAATTTCTATCGTTATTAATTTGTATTGCATCAATTTGATAAGAAGTATAAGTTGTTTTTATTGAGTTACCTTATTGCTTGAAAAATGAATGAGCACTTGATTTTTTTTTTTTTTTAAGTTTAACATCTTCTAACCTGGTTGGTCACATTGGACGATGAAATGAAATTGGCGAGGTGATGCTCAAATGATCTCGGAGTCCATGGAGCTTAAAGTTACTCGATATTCGAATTTTCAAAATAAGAGAAGCCCCCGAAAAAAAGTTATCCGGGCAAGCCAGCTAAACGATATTCGGATATGCAACTTGGTGAATGTTAGGATGACGCGCTACCCCTGCACTACCCAGGAAGGCTACTCTTAACTGTTTATTGCTCTTTTCAAGCAGTAACGGCTTCACATCCTAAACACTGGATTCAACTACAACAGACAACATGGAGTACTCAAACTTCAAGGGTCCTGTATCTCATGCTTTAAGTGGGAGATATACACTATGTTTTAAACTACTAAAGCCAGAAGTATAATTTTCGACAAGCGTTTCGAACTTTTCCAGTGATGCGAAATGTCAAAAGGCTACAATGTGAGAGAAAAAGAACTCTCAAGTTCAAATTAGTCTTTTATAACTTCATTAAACTGCTTAAAAAAGGTCTTCCTGAAAAGGTTTGATTTGTATTATAATTCAAATGCTCTATAACATTCGAATTTCATTTTCAGAGTATTATCCAACAATAAAAAAATTAAATGCTATATGTCTGCAGCCAGATATTAAACATCCGCGTACACAAACATAGCCAGAGTAGCGCGAAATAAGTATTATCGTGGGAGATGGTAATGGCTATGGTGAGAGAAATGACAATGGTTGCGGTTTAGTTGTCTGAAAAATAGTTACGTGCACATAAGGTTTCACTGGGACCTCCCCCTAGCACTGGCAGTCATTCACTCGAAGCAAACGATCAGTACATGTACAGCCTGTTCTGAAGGTATGAAGATATTTTGCTTTAATATATTGAAAAAAAATGGAAATATAGTTGTATTCATGGACGCTATGGTTCTCAGTGTCCAGTCTATATTGGGCGTGAAAGGCCGTTTAATTTTGTTCAGAGAGCTCTCTATCAGGCTTCAGCTTATTTTAAGTGCCGTAAATCTATGACACGGGGAAACGGTTTTACTTCTCTTCCGAAGGAAGCCATGCTAAGAATTTTTAAGCCATAGGGCCGCTTCAAACCGGTATGAATAATTTATAATAACATAGGAGCGAGAAGATTAAGAAATTTAGCCAATTTAAAGCCAGAAATAGAACAAGGTTAATATATTTAATTATGACAAACCGAAAGCTCGCTCCCGAACAAGTTCTCACGGCCAAGTGGCGTCGAAGAAAAGCGCCCTCCTGGCGCTATGTCAGACGACCCCGATGAAAGGTGAGCTCCCAACAGACTGATAGCTCCCCAAAGTAGAGCTGATAGTCAAGGTCCCCCCTCCCACTAGTAAGGGAACTCCTGACGCCTGCACAGAAACGTGAAGATCCACCAGCTAAACTTCCAGAATCCTAACATAACCGCTTGCAGCGGAGTAATGATGAAGCAGGCAATGATCTATCCTTCTGCGTGTAAAGGAGACGTTACAGTACTTATTTATTTCCACTAATTTTACATACTCTCTACTAAGTATGAAAAATTCTATTTAATCCCACCCGAGTTTTGATTTTTCTCTAGATAATATTAATGGCGAGCAGTCGCTAGCCGAATATATGTACTATTAGCATGTACCAGTAAACATGCCTAATTAACTTTCAGGTTGTTGTAAGAAATGATGTTCGGTAGTAACATACGAATTTAGGGAGCTTGTAGTGGAGAATTGTCACGATTCTTAATATGGCAGTTGGGCGGATGCATTTCACATAGAAATTAAACATGTTAATAATAATGTAGAGATGGCAGAGTACAATATAGAAGTGATGATGTGTATATGAACACTCCAAACGTACTACTGGAATTACGATTTTTCTTTTAATACTTGAGGTGCTCAATCCCATTCCTGTTCTGCATAAAAGTGCATAATTATTTGAGAGTAGAGTGCAAAAGAGACTTGTGTAATTTTTGCAGACAGTTTGTCCACTTGAGAGGACTCTCGATAATAGATTTTACTGATGCTCATAGAACAGTGTACACCTTAGATCATCAAAATTTTCCTGAATACAGATAGCACAAACAAGCTAGTTGTTTCAATGTCAGGTCCATTAGCCACTCTGTCTATTGAGACAGTTCATTATTGAATGAGGCAATTAATAATAGTATAATAGTAGTAGTTGTCAAACAGTAAAATTATACAACCTTGTATATAACGTAAATCTGCATGCCCGTCGGCCTAGGAGGTGTGGCGACAAGAAGGTGAACAAAACAAGGGGACAGTTCCCCAAAGATGTGCGTTGCATTGTCCTGGAGTCAGCTTCCAGACGTAAGCTTTAGGAGACATGCTTGAGAACCTGTATGGGGCAGACGTACGTGAAGTGTCCCAGTAATCGGACAATGCAATTGTTGTTACACGAATAGTAATACGTTATCCAAGGCACTCACGTCTCAAACTTGAAACTTCGTCGACAAACAAGCAATTTATACCGACATTCGTTGTACATTTTCGGCGTGCTTCCTAGATTTCTTTCTTTTAGCTTCAATGTGCAGCTGGTGCAAGCGCTGGCAAGAAAATTGGTTAAAAGCAATAAACAGATATAATAAAAGATATACCCACGTGGTATTTTTTGTAATATCCCACTCCCTGAAAAAACAGAAGAGTGTTCATTGCTCGCGAGGGCCAAGCCGTGGAAATATGATTAATTAAAAAATACTAACTGTGTAAGTATCCCACTATCACCTATTTTGATTCTTTGGGCATCCTGAGGTTTACATTTTAATTCTCCCAGGATTTTAAATAATTTCCTATGTAATTTCCCATGAAAGAGAAAAAAGGAAGCATTTGGAAATTATGGAATAATTTGAGCTGTATAAGCTATTGGATTCTTTCTACCTACCTACCTATTTCTCTGCCTCTCTATCTCTGTCAATAATGGACGCTCAAAACGGTTTGTATACCTCTTCTGTGAGGGGATAGCGTGTTTTCCCACTAGCCTGCATCGGAGATTGAATCTTGGTTAGGTTGAAGCAGCTGAATAAAATTCTTTCCTTATCTTCATAAGACAAATGCCTAGTAATTCAACTCAATGGGTCCTAGGACCAGATGAGCACAGTTCCACTCGTTTTATTTAACGAAAGCATTTTAAAACTGATTTACACAGTATTCAGAATCTATCAATACACAAGTAGAACCAAGTATTTGACATTCTTAAAGTAAAAGATTACGGTAATCGCCCCCTTTTATTGCCGTGAAATATCTCTCCTGATTGCCTTTGCCGAACCGTTTTGTCATATCATTAGTTGCTTACATCGATGGACTATATCTACTTTAATGTTCTGTATCCTTAATTTCTGCGGTTTTACTTTTTTTTCTCGCACTTATATAGAATGGTTCATGGGATTCTAATATCTTTGTATCATCAATAATTGAGATCTGCACAAAACAAGCATGTTTATTTGTCTATAGGATCTCTCTTGAGAAATGTCTGTATACTAAGAATATGTTCATTTATGTAGGTCCTGATCACTCTACAGCAAGCCCTAATTTTATTAAGTATGGATTTCCGCGATCGTGCTGAACAGGCCCAAGAGCTCCAATCTCATTGACACAACAGCGACAATGAGAGGTCACTTTGAGAGGTCTAAGCTCACCACTGGATTGACTTTCGTCCATGAAACACGCGCTCAATTCCAAATAAATCTAGTGACGTTTACAAAAATAATATAACACTTATGTGAAATGAATGGATCAAAAAAATATACCGAGACGTTTTTGAGACTGAGATACTTTTATTACTATTGGTTGAGTAAAGATGATGAAAGATCTGATGTTTTCCATTCATGGCTCTTTCTCTACATCTCTAACAAATTATTCTTAAAAAGCTTATTATTCTATCTGCTCCATGTTAATCGAGATAAACATTATTAGAAAGGTCTTATTAGCTACTTTCTATAAGTAGAAGAGACATTCAGGAATACACTAGGCTTCAGCGATAGTCATATATTTTAAAAGCTGGTTACTTAGTGATTAAAATTTATTCTTTTTATATGGCCAGAAGTTGACAAATTTCTGTGTAAAAAAGTTAAAGTATTATAAAATTTAAACCAATAACATGGAATATCTCGGAAATGGTTAAATCTAAAAAAATGTTAACGGCATACATTCTGTGTTAACGAAATTTGTATCTTTTGTGAGGTAACCTTTTGTCTATCTCTTACAGTTTACTAGTTATGCAAAAGTAAATCAGACTGAATAAGTTATAATTAGGCTATCCCTAGAACATTGTATAAGTAATGTAGTTATCTTTAATATATGGTATATTAATTAAATCGTTTGAGCCATTTTTGAGGAAATCAAAAATTTCGAAAATTTTTCCATGTAAAGGGTAGTTTGGGATGAGTGGATATTCTTTAAAAGCTTCATGTTTCTTCCTTGGAGAATGCCGAACTTAAATATAAAGTTTGGTATCTAACCACTTTTCGTTTTTGAGTTATCGTGTTCACAGACACACACACACACATACATAAATATGGGCCTTTTTATAAAATAGTTTTTGGGACTTGGGGTCCTAAAACATATTTCCGGTGAAATCTCTACACAGAATTTTGGAAGAAAGATAATATCTTCTCCACCTACTATGTACTAAATTTTCCATATGCGTTCCTTCCCTTTGTATTCAAATGGGCACGATTGCCATCCGCTCACCTCGCAGTTTTGGAAATTTGTGTTTCAGTAACCATTGTAAACTAACGATAAATTATTACAAATTCAACTTCAGTACACTTGCAGAAAATGTGCTATTATTGTGTTTCGATTAAGTAGTGGACCTGAAGTAAAACGCTCCTAGTGTTCGGTGCTTATTTAAAAAGTTAAATTTAATGAGCAGCAACCACATCTGTGACTAGAATAGTCGAGGTGGTAAAAGCGCGCTTCAGCAGAATAAGAGAAAAGTTGGGAGGCGGATCGAATCCCTATAACGCATATATCTTTTCTTGTAATTTTTATTTTCGTGAACTGTACGAAACATAAACTTGACAGAGTAAAGAAAATCTTTTTCTAGAGAGCAGATCACAATGTTGTGATATTTGCCGCCTTCTTACGACCGCTGACATAATTGAGATTTTTACAACCAAATGCTTTATAAAAAATGCTTTATAAAATTATGCACATCAGATATTTGGTGTATGATATCAAGTGTTGTTTTGTTCTCAGCGTGCCATTCCATACTGGGCGTGAGAGACAGCTTAATTTTGCTCAGAGGCCTTTCACGTGCCGTAGATATACAACACGGGACTGACGGCTTTATTTCCCTTCCGAAGGAAGCCATGCAAAGCAGTTTTACGCCCAAAAATATATTAGATGTAGCCAAGCGATTGTTGTTGTATATTTGGGCACTGTAAATCTTGCATGCACAGCGAATGAAGGAGGAAATCCTATATTGCATATATAATTATTCCTTTTTATTTCTCTAGTAACATCACATAATAGTAATACCGAGATTTAATCGGAAATGCATATTTTAGCGTTCCAGCGTCCCCTGAATAAAATAAGAAAAAAAATTAGAAAAAGGTCCGTGTGTGTCGTGTGTCTTTGAACACGATAACTAAAAAATGATGAATCGATTAATTACAAACTTTATATTTTAACTTCAGCATCTTCCAAAGATGGGACACTAAAAGTTTTATCTAAATCCCTCCCCTCAACTATCCTTTATATGGAAAAACATTTCAAATTATGATTATCTCAAAAATTGCTCTAACGATGTTTGATTAAAATACCGTATATTAAAGATAATTCCATTACAAAAAAAATGTATGTGTGGGAATATTCTGGTAATGATCTCATTCTGGATGAATTTTGCATAAGTGGTCAACTGTAAATGATAAACAAAAACGTATAACACAAACAATTAAATTCTCATTATATATTTTTTTTGTACTGTTAACGATTTTAAAGATATTTCCTGTTATTTGATTTCAAATTTCAAATACTTAAATTTCTCTTATACTTTTTATTTATTTATTTATTTATTCCTGGCCAATGAAAAAGAACTCAACTTCATTTCGCATAGCAACAAGTTTAAACAGATTTGACTATCTTTAGGCTAGTCAAGGAATCAGTTAGAAAGATAATTTTTGGTAATTTATATCTATTAGCATGATTTAGATAAAGGAATAATTTCTTTGTAAAAATAGTTTGTAGAGCAAATGGAGTGACTCGTGTATCTATATACATATGGAACGTCAGAGTTTTTATTTATAATAATAATTATATATTTATATGTCGTCATCGTCATCGTCAATATTATTATTATTATTATTATTATTATTATTATTATTATTATTATTACAGAACTAATCATAGTATACTCATTCTAGATAAATTAACGAACTCACGGGCACAATGCAAGTCTGCGGCAAACGTTATCTGTCTGGTAGGAGTCCTAACAAATTTTCCACCCATAAAAGCTCACCTCCCTGCCTCTTTATGCCACAAATTGAATTCACGCCTTCCTTGTACTCTTCACTTTCTGGACCTCGTCGCCAAATCCATTTTATCTCATTAGTTGGTTGAAGAAGCTAACTAAAAGTGAAGGACCTTCAGAAATACACGGCGGACATCCAATTAGCCTACAAAAAGATGGTGCTTGCACTTCAAACAGGCACATGTCTGTACATAAACTGAGTCTTTAAAATGCAGGCATCCTTCTTAGGAACTGAGCATCTTAAATCTTGTTTACCGTGTCTTTTCTACTTTTCTCTAAGCGAGATTCTTCAAGAACACTTATTATGAGCTGCTCTTGTTTCACTTTTCGTATTCTTAAATAGTAACAATGCAAAACTAGAACGCTAAAAGCGTTACTTTAAATTACCTGTTCATTATTTTCCTTTACATACATAGCAATGTCCAATTTTTGTAGGTTTATTGTTACTATTAACGCCTTCTCTACCAAGTACTCTCTCTTTAATACATATATTGTAGGTAGAGAAGATATATTCTTCCCAAAAATACAAATTTGTATGGAAATATAAGTCTTGAAAACCCCTGAATGCAAGAAAGCATTTTTAGACATGGTATTAAGTTTAGTATCTTCCAAGGATGCAACACGAAGACCGAAGAAAATTCCCGCACACCAAACTAACTTTACATGGAGATTTTTGCAGCATTTTTTATTTTCTAATATGGGCCTAACAGGTTGATTAATATTTGTATATTAAATATATTTATATGACAAATAAAACATATATTCTGAATTTCTGAAAATGAACTCTTTGAAGTCCTCTTTATTCTGATGATTTTTGCATAACTGATAGACATAGGCTTATTTTATAAAAAATGTAGATTTCAGCACATTCTCAAAGTTATGTAGTTATAGTTACATATACCTTGTTATAAGACATGTCTTAAATATCCTTCTCTATATGTGTAGATATGTGAGGGTTTGCGTGGGTATTATAACTGCTTCGGTGGGAGACTTAATCCTTAGCGACCGGCGCACGAACCACCTTGGAGTGGCCATACCGTGAAAGGAAAACAGTTTATTACAGTAAATATATGTAAACAATACCCTTACAATTTTTGAAAACATATTAATTTGTAAAGGTTTATTAGATTTTATTGAGATTTTAGAATGAAAGTTTGGTTTTGAAGATATTAGTGAATAATTTCTCTGCTTGAATAATTACCTATTAATATCCCGTCGTTTCTAAAGATGCACTAATGATGTGCTTAGCACTCCATATTAAGATGGTATTTCTAGAAATAATGACAATCGTTGTATGACAAATGCAAGCCGTGACAGCTTGATGTCCATTTGCGTCCACAGCGTTGTTCCCCAACCCAATTACAACCATGCTTGTTGACGGTGCCAAATAAAGGAATTGAACTGGGCGTGACACTTGAGGCGTTCCTCCGAGTCTGATCAGGACTCCAGCGCTGTATCCCCATTTACATTTCCCCCCGTAGGTTTTACTGATTACTGGTTTTACTGTTTTTACTGTTCCTTTACAATCATAGACACATTGCACAAACATAACACCCATGCCCATGGCGGGACTCGAACCCATGATCCCCTGCCCACGAAGCACCAAAGCGAGACGCTTTAGCGAGCGTGGCCATGGGGACCGACCTTCTTAGGATACACAATGAAATTGCGTCATGAATCACGACACATTGCCCTGGACGCGATTAACAATCTCCATCGCAGATCCCTAAAACACAAACAGAAGTAAAGAAGCATTCGCTATGTATAACAATGTCAATTAGTAAAATAAACAGGACAATTATAGTATTTTAAAATACTTTTCTACTTTCTCTAGCACGTTAATAAATAGTAAATAGTAGTTATAGAAGGCATTATATTCCAACCAAAAATTCTATATCGAGATTTCTCCGGAAAATTATGTTTTGAGGACCCCAGATGCCGAAAAAGCATTTTTAGAAAAATATCCGTGTATGTGTGTGTATATGTGAACAGCATAGTTCAAAAAGGTTAAGTACCAGACTTAGTATTTATGTACAGCATCTTCTATGGATGCGACACGAAAATTTACAAGGAAAACCCCATAGTTTAAACCACCCTTTACATAATTTTTTTTTTTTTAATTTTGTTTTTCTCAAAAATGGCTGTAATAATTTTGATTAAAATACCATAAGAAATAGTCAAAAACTACGATAGTGTATTTTAACAAAAACTTGCACAAAAATGCAGATCTCGTTAAACACGTAATTCATGTAATTTACGTTTTTCTTGTACAGATGACCATTTTGGAGATAGATGGCCGTTTTCCTTGTTATTGATTTTGATTTAGAACTACCTAACTTTCCTGAAAGTGGATCATGTAAAGTGAGCCGAACCTCAATTGTTTCAAATAGCGACCAGTTTTAAAAAAATTAGCCGAATCTATTCCTTTATTTCCCTTCTATTTACAAGAAATCAAGTAATAATGCCAATTCTACTAATGCTTATTTCGTTTAGCATGATGCAGATAAAAGAGCAACCTTTTGTTAGAATAGTTTGTATATGCAACAGCTAAAGAAAGTTATGTGAATGGAACACAGATTTTTTTACGGTATAATTGTTTTTCCTTTTGTCTACTTTATTTTTTGTTTTTCATTAATTTTCCTTCTACGGATACACACGCGCACACATACATTTACAAGATGACAAACAATCATGCGCAAGGCGGAACTCGAACCCGCGATCCTCTGCACCACGGAGCACCAAAGCTAGCGCGGATATGGAGACCTGCTACTCCTTAATACCAAAACCTGAAGCTGTTCGGTCCAAAATGAGTTATTTCGGGGGGATTGAGGGAAGAAATTTTAAGAATACCGGTTTTCTTCCGAAGTGACTTTGATTAGTCGAAGCGAGTATACAGAGCAAAACAGTGTTTGTATAGTAACTTTTTGCAATCATCACTTCACACTATATTAATGTAATCCACTTCAAATTTTCTGTTACTTCGTTTAGTTTTCACTGTCGCTTCACTTTTTTCGCAACGTAGCGACGTAATGAAGTATGCACGACGCAACCTCTTCTTCCCGGTGGTTCATTTGCTGAGTCGAACACACACCTCTAGTCCAGTAACAGCAACTACTTCACGTGAACGCAGTCTTCTGGTTTCGCTTAAATGTCTCCAAACACATTTTCGAAGTTGAAAGGCTTTTCCATCGTGAGGCAATCGCGGCACCAATCGGGCCGACAACTTTTTCATCTCCAACTTATCACGCAAAATATGAATTCCTGTTCGCGTCGACACATCTATGTTCTCTGCCACGCAAACTTTTGTTTTACGATTAACGAGAATTCCTTCGTGAACTTTATCTATGATTGATTAGTTAACTATCGTCCTGGGCGCTCATCAAGAACGGATATTTGATCACTTTTCTAGCCGTTGAACCAATATCAAACTTTACTGCCGGACGTCCTAGGCGCTCCTCATCAAGAACGGGTATTTGACCACTTTTCTAGCCGTTGAACCAATATCAAACTGTACTGCCGAACGTCCTAGACGCTCCTCATCAACGAGTATTTGACCACTTTTCTAGCCGTTGAACCAATATCAAACTGTACTGCCGGACGTCCTAGACGCTCCTCATCAACGAGTATTTGACCACTTTTCTAGCCGTTGAACCAATATCAAACTGTACTGCTGGACGTCTTAGGCGCTCCTCATCAAGAGCGGATATTTGATCACGTTTCTAGCCGTTGAACCAATATCAAACTGTTTTCATAGATGACAAAAGCAGCATTAAATTTCGCTTTTATGTATCTATTCTTAAGTTCTCCCATCCAAGCTGAAAAAACTAATCACTACACGATACTGCACTTTTATCATTTTAGTGAAAACACGTTGAAATGCCTGCAAAACCCAAACTAACCTATAAATCAGTAGTAAATTTGTTTGGCGACTTGTGACAAATAGTAATGGCGACTTGTGACAAATCAAATAGTAATATCAACTTGCCTTAGCAACAACATTTAATTTGAAACATTGGTACTTATTGAATTGTCCTGTACTATGTCTTGATCAATATCACCTATTATTCTAAATCTGAGCATCTTTGTTGTCCATTATTATTACTATTATTATTATTATTATTATTATTGGTAGTGTTTAACGCCTGATTTTACTACATAGACATCGTAGACGATGACACTAATGACACATGGAATGAAGATAGAGCACCAGTGGAATACGATGGCGGGGGAAATCGGAGAATCCGGAAAAAACCCACTTTTGTCCACTACAAATGCCACATGTGGTCGCCTTTGTGAGAGGCTAAGAGAAAAGCCATAATAGCGGCTCGACGCCCACAACCACCACAGAGACAAGTTCAACCAGCACAACCTGCAATAGGAACTCAGCAGCAACAAGCACACGCCGCTACCACGCAGCAGCAACAAATAACTCCCGCTACTGCCACACATCAACAAGAATAACCAGCTCCAGGACCAGGCCGCTCCCCCGGCACACCTACAGCAGCACGACCGTCTCCACGTGACCCGAGGATGTCCACACGAAAGGACCCAAGACCACGTACGACAGTCCCAGCCACCCATACCAACACCTCTCAGGCACTGAGAGAGCGTGGGACTACCAGGAGGCCGGAAACTGCTTCGGCGGCTCCGGAAGGGCGCCGCGGAGAGGAGCCGGCCGCCAGGGACGTCCCACCGCTCGGACTGAGCCCTCATCCCGCCCAACTCAAAACCCAACTCGGGTGGTAGATTGGGACGGCGTTAGAAACTGCCTCCGCAATTCCATCCCTCCAAACCCCCGAATTACAGACATCCAAACCCTGGAGGCCGCGGTCTCATCCTTCACCTCCATTGTGACACGAACTGCCCGAAACCTAACTGTGGAATCCCCGGCACCCTTGCACCCTGACGTCCTCCCTTTGGACCTCACCCTACTCATCCGCCGCTCCTGGGCGGCACGGAGACTATACCAGCGACATCGTACGCCACACAATCGAGCGCTCCTACGGTGACTTCGTCGTCAGGTCTCTCTCCGACTGCGCGAGCACCGAGTGCAAGCGTGGGAGGAGACGATGACCCGGTTGCGCGTCGCGGAAGGCGACGTGTGGAGAATCGCTAAAATCCTCAAAAACCGCAGAGGCCAATACACCTCACCCCGCCAAGGCACCCGAGGCCTCGCCTACGACCCCCAAGCCAAAGTTGATGTGTTTGCAGACTACCTAGAGGGACCATGCGTCCAAGAGACGACCCCCAGGACGATTTCTTCTCCGACCAAGTCCGACGGGAGGTTCGACGTTTCTTTCGGAGACCCCCAGAGGACGAGAACCCACTTCTCGTCATACGCCCTAGTGAACTCCAAGGCGCACTCCGGCGTCTCAACCCCAAGAAGGCGGCGGGACCTGATGGGCTAACCCCCCCTCATGCTACGCCACCTCCCTTTCAACGCAGTGCTCTTCCTCACACGGGTCTTCAACAATATGTGTCTGTCACTCGGCCACTTTCCACGAGAGTGGAGAGAGGCCAGGGTCATATGCATATTGAAGCCTGGGAAGGACCCGGTGCACCCATCCAATTACCGCTACATCAGCCTCCTCCCGACGCTTTCTAAGGTGCTCGAGAGGATGGTCCTCAACCGCCTGTCCCCGCTTCTATGAGACATCCAAGCCATCCCAGACCACCAGTTTGGATTTCGTCCTGGGCATTCAACGCCCCAGCAGCTGCTACGGGTAGTGGAGGCGGCCACCCTGGGCTTCCAGGAGGGCGCATTCACTGTCGCGGTATCGCTGGACGTTGAAAAGGCCTTCTCAACGACCTGGCACGCGGGTCTCCTATACAAACTCATCCACCTGGGACTACCCACACAGGCACTCAACATACTGCACAGCTACCTAAGACACAGACACTTCCACGTCACAGTCGCGGGGAAAACATCTACACGACGACCTGCAAGAGGCGGAGTCCCCGAAGGCTCTGTACTATCCCCGACCCTCTTCAACATCTACATGGCAGACTTTCCAACCCAGCAGTCCGTCAACATCGCCCAGTATGCGGATGACTGCTGCTGTACAACACAGACAGACATTTAATCAGAGTCTTCAACCCCATACAACGACATCTCCGCCTCATCCAAGGATGGTGCCGGCGTTGGCGAATGTCCGTGAGCGTGGACAAGAGCCACGCCATTGTTTTTACAAAGCGCCACATCCCCGCAGACTGTCCCACACTCTCCTACCAGGGCCAAAGAATAGAGTGGCGAAACTCCGTCTCCTACCTGGGGGTTAAACTGGACAAGGGTCTAACTTTTGGCGAGCACGTACGGGGCGTTTCAGCCAAGGCACAGGGGGCTATCGCCTCCCTGTACCCCATACTGAAGTCCGGGATGCCTGTTCGTCTAAAGATACACCTTTTCCGGGCGCTGATAATCCCCCTCATGCTATACGCCTGCGAGGTCTGGGGCATGGCCTCAGACAGCTGGCTGCTCCTGCTCCAACGGGCACAGAACAGAGGACTCCGGTCCATCTATTCTGTGGGCCGTGCATTCCCCGTGAGGCTGCTGCATGAGGCTTCCTCGCTACAATATGTGGAGAACGAAATTAGACGCCGGGCCACAAAATTTTACGAAAAGTTACACCAACATCAGAGCGTCCTGATTAGGTCTCTTGGTGATTACAATCCCAGAAATGCGCCGCTTCAGGCGTCATCGGGTTCCCCGCATGGCTTGCGGGCATACCAGATAACACTGGAGCAACTCCAACAGCCGCACAAAAGCTGAGCTCCATTACAACCTCACCAAGAGGTGACTAGCTTCTAAATGTAAACCTGCAAAATTATTCTAACATGTTTTTAACACATAATTTTGAAACTCCATACACCAGAAGTGCAGAAGGGTCGCTGCATCCAAATACATTCGTTGGGGAGCAAAATGCTACCTCCTTTTTACCCTCACCCATCCCAAAAAATGAAACAGCCATCCTTAACACCCCGTCCCGAAATAAAAACCCTGCGGTTAAACCCTGTTGAGGGTGGGTACTCAGCAAAAACACTCTGGCTGTACCTCAGCCAGCCAGTAACTTGTGTGTGGTGTGTGTGTGTGTGTGTTTGTGAGAGGCGAGTGATCTAATATTACTTTCAATAGGGTTTACTAGGTTTATTATTTGGTATAGCTTCTCTATTGCTTTTATATGTTTGTGTAAATTTACAATAACCTTCATCATTAATTTTTCTGTTTCATTCGTTAACATTAACACTGTCATTGGAGTGCCCCAAAATTTACTTCTGATGGGATTTAAAAACAATTGGTACATCGGAAGCAAAAACCCATGTTTAAAATGATCTTCATGACCCTTTAATTCTTGCTTCGTTTAATTAGGTTTGATTTAGTAATTTTGATTTAGGTTTGGTTGTTCTTTTAGGTACATATTGTAGATTACCTGTTGCACTATACATGCAGGTACAGGCTGTAGTTCAGATATTTGTATTTGTAATCGAGTATATAATGCAATGAACAACATTGCATCAATGTTTCTTCATTTATGCACTTATAGTTTTATTTGTTAAGAGTAGTATATTTTCAGGTTGGCTATCTCCAAGTACGCGTGGAACACATAAGCCATGTGTGTTTATTTTCCTTAGATCGTAAGGCAGAAGGCGTAACGCAGAATGGGCAAGCCTTGCTATAAAGAATTGCTATACAAGGCCAATAATCCCACCTACCTACGCCTGCACGCCACATATTAAAGTGTGAATACGTGAGACAAGTTCATTTCGCGGTAAGGTACGATGATCATTCAGAACAAAATAAATAAAAGTAGTAAATCATTTGATTGATTTACACATGTGCGCTGTTACTGCCGAGTGTTCAAATGTATTCAGCATTAATTGCAACAGAATTTGAATTGATGACGTCACTTCTATAGAATGAATATTTATCATATTTTAATAGTTCTGAGGACCAGCTGAAGGGTGTGCGAAGTGGTGGTGGGGAGCAGGAAAGCCCGGCAGTGCATTATCAGCGCCTTCGGTAGTCTGAACGTGAGCTACTTCTTAGAATTACCACGGTTGCAGCAGCGCCTCTCGCGGGCTGAACATGGGTTATTCTACAAACGGATGTTGCTGTAGATTTGACAGTGACTCTCTCAGGGCTGCTATTTGTGGCGAACGACTGTTGTGTTTCTGAAGTAGCAGAAGGAAAATAGTCATCATATCTGCCAATTGTGGCACTTTCTTTAACATCCACTTAGTTTGGTCTTGCCGCTAGATCGAGCCCTGTAAGTGTCCGTTGACCAGCACTTACGTCGCCTACTAGTTCTTCAGCCATTAGCTATGTTTTGGCTCATGGTTCGACCTGGAAGGACCCTTTGACAAGCCCTTAAGTCATTACCTATTACACTGTCATATAAATTCCGAAAATTTTGAATACTTTGTAAAAGCAAGGAGCTTAAACATATAAATATTAAGACGCTAGATATATTACATCAACGTGAGCTTTTGATATGCTAGAGCCTCAGATCACGTGAATTTCTAACTCAAATGCTTCCAAATGATACTGCAGGAATTCTTTCATTACAAGATTACCTTAAAGCGATGGTCCAGCGGTAAAGCCTTAGTATCAGAAAATAAAGATCGGTACTGGTGAAGCGTATATCAAAACCAATATCGAAAGCCAATATCGCTGATCTACCCGCATTCTACAAGAAATAAGCTAATCTAAGCAGTATAATGGAAATCATAGGAACCAAGACCAACAAATCTTCCACAAGTTCAGTACTTTGATGAAAGTAAATAGCCTGGCACAGAATCAGATTTAAGGTAGCGCATCTGTTAAATTTAACAAAATATTCTGAAATTTCAAATTTATGTTTTCCATAGTAAAATAATTTTAATTCTAAACTTTAATAAAATATATGGTGCCTTTTGAGAAAATTAAAATTTTAGAAGTTTTTCCATGTAAGGGACAGATTAGGGTGGGGAGTTTTGTTATAAATCTTCGTGTCACTTCCTTGGAAGTTACTGATCTTGAATACTTAAATATGGAATGAATTTCGTTTTCGAGTTATGCTGTTCATTGACACACACACTTCTCTCTCTCTCTCTCTCTCTCTCTCTCTCTCTCTCTCTCTCTGTATATATATCTTAAATGTAAGCTGCCCTAACAATTAGGCAGACCAAGTTCTATCCTGAAGGCTGACAATGAGCTGGCAGATCGTTTAGCGAAAGAAGCCACAGAAGAACACAGCCCATATACAAGATACCGAAATCTAGCATTGTGACACAAATCAACGACGAGGAACTTCAGCAATGGTAAGAAACATGGAATAATTCAATAAAAGGAGATTTAAATAACATATACTTCCAAACAACACGAGATCGTCTGAAATTAAAATTACCCATAGCTCCAGAATTCATCGCAACACTCACAGACCACGGAAACAAATTATAGATTTATAGATTTCATATTGTGGAGGTTCCTTATATGTACCTGTAATAGAAGCCCACAGTGTATTGACAAACACCAAAGAGAAAATGTAATGAATAAAATTAAGAAAAAGATGGTGCATGGTCAAAGAGAACGAATGAATTAATTCAGATATATGTGACAGAATTCCTTAGATTTATACAGTCTATAAGGATGTAAATATTATCGTCAAATAACTTCATTAAGTTAAGAAATGAAGTAACATCTATAAGCATGTAGATATACAAATCCATTGATTCCATATTATATACAAATATGATGCATTCCTTTTCAATCTTGTAAAATAGTGTACTATTGTTATAATTAACTATTAAAGCATGTAATACTGCCAATTTGATGGCGCATGCTGATAAAAATAAATTTAAAAACACACGTACATTTTTCTAAAAATGCATTACTTTATTCGGGTCTAAAAACCTTTCTTCGGGTGATATCTCGGTATTAAAATCTTGAGTGGAAGGCAATAATTTCTCTACCTCCATGTAGGTTGTAGAGGAGGTAATAAATATTAATTGTGTCTACCCAGTATTCTGGATTTATACATCCGGTCTCAATGAAGATTAGAGATTAAATGCTTAAATCTTAAGCTCCCCTGCTTCATTGCTGAAAGAAATTATTGCAACTGCCAATCAAACTTTAATGTTTCAAAATGGAAAAGACCACGCAGTGCTAGCTTTGAGGCATATTAAATTAGCACTAAGCTACGGAGTCGGTCTTGTGTTTTTATGAATTTTTAGCATACATGTATATATAATTCAATAGTGAAAAACTCATCCGAGACTTAAATGATGCGCTGAAACAAAAATAATATCTACACATAAGCTGCTTAAGAGAAAAAATCCTTTTATTGGATTATAACTGGGCTGCCATCATCCTAGTTGTTACGCTCTCCAGAAGAGAAACTAGTATTACTACTAATATTACTATTATTGTTACTATTATTATTACTATTATTATTACCATTACTATTTGCTTACACTACTACTTACCTATGGAAACATATTGTACAGATACCGTATTCCATCTAAAGATTGAAATACTGAGGTTTTGTACGAAATATAATTTCGAGACATTCATTCCCGAGAAAAAAATGTATTTTAGACGATGTCAAGGAAAGATTTTATCCGCCCTCCCCTAAATCAACGCATGGAAAATCTTTTCTTAATTTTAATATGCTCAAAAGAGACTAATGATTTTCATTAAAAACCATCTACCTAAGAAACTGACCAGACATAATGCATAGCCTAAATTTTCTTTATATCCTAAATTTTCTTGTTTGTCATTGATTTTATGACGACTTGCAAACCATTAAACAAAAATTAGCTTAACGTAACTTAATCGGTTTACCCTCTCCGGTTTACCAGCGCCTCCTTGTCTTTAAGGAGACACTGGACTTAAGACTTAAATAAGGGTGATTATGCATAATCTAAACACTCAGTATATACAAAAAAAATATATAAAGTTTGTGTTCAAATATCTATTTTCTCGTGGCATTGACTGTTTTCGAGATATTCCCGATTTGTACCGCCAAAGAATGCGAAATTTGATAAATCACCTTTTTGACTTACTTGGCTTGAACTTATTTATAAAAACGATTGGCATTACAATGTGTAAGTAGTATGTTATTTACTTAACAAATGCTTAACTTGAAATAATAAAATATATTACTCCCCACACATACATATTGAGTTAGTTATGGATGTAAAAACGTCGCTGTTGTTCATCACATTTTTCTATTGTTTTATATAACTGCGAGGGCATAATGTATGGACAGTTTCCCTTTGTTGAAAATGAAATGGCATGTGCCAAATAGGTAGACGACTTCATTGCGTAGCTACCTTTCTACCGGCTTCCCTAAGTTCTAAGCTGCTAAGTTGTCTTCATGATAATGGGTATAACAATAAAGAAAACTATAGACCCAATTGTACAATTCATAACAACGTCAGACTAGTTTAAACACTAAGTGGATAGTAATGAAACTAAAGTTTGCGAAACACGCGAAACGTTTTGATAACCAAAGTTTTAGAGTATGGATACTTATTACGGCATTGTCAAGTTGCGACGTTTTCTAATTTTGCCAGAATTGAACAAATATATAACTCAACCCCACATGTAAGCATTTACACTTCCGTTGTTCAAACAGCCAAATCACCCTCATTGGTCTTACAAAGATGAGAAATTAGAATTGAAACAACATTAAAAATCGTCAAACTGAGAATTAACACAATCTGTGTCTTAGATCTTTTGATACACTCAATTAACGTTCGTCTTTTCGGAAATATGCCGACGATTCAGGTCCGTCACAGCATTGGTAGATTCCTCAGTTTCGGCGTAAATTGAATTAACATCTGCTAATAGAATCACATATAGTATATGTAAAGCTATTCATTGTGTAAAGGAAAGTTTGCGACTGAACGGTCCCTTGTTTCCTCACATTGAGTCATGTGAATGCAGGTCGGCGGTTTACAAGTTGTACTAAACTTTGGAAGGTAGTGCCTTGGGTGAATGGTTAGACCGCTCGCCCCCCATCTAGGTGGTCCGGGTTCGAATCCAAGTGCCCCCATGTGAGATTCGTGGTGGACGAAGCGGCGTCTGGGCGGGTTTTCTCCGGGTCCTGCGGTTTCCCCCACCACTCATTCCACCAATTGCTCGATCACCTTTCAAATCATCAATTTCGCTTACATTTCACATCATCCACTTCCTCATGTTCATGCCTGGCTAAGGGCCGACCCCTCGTAACAGATTCTCCATTCTGTGGTTTCGTGCCGTTGGCTCCCCGACAGGCTTCCGATCCCTAGGCATTGGCTTGCAAGTCCTAGGGGGGTATCAGTCCTATAAATACGGGGAGGGTGAGTCGCTTACGAAACAATACTAATCATAGGAGCTGACCGTTGCGTGATGCATGTAAACAGAGAAACAATATAGAGCCCCTTAAAGCGTATTAAAACCTCAAATTGATGCTGCATTTACATCAATGCTCCTAGTAAGCAGATAAACGGAGATAAACCTGTGTTTTAAACTCATTGTTCTCTAATAAATAACAAATTATTTGCACTTATTCACCCCTACGTGTGATGCAAGTAATCACAGCGACAGTCAAATGTTTAAAAGGCGGACCACAATACACTATGCTTGAACTTCCATATTCTTTCAATGAACACGAAAAATAAGTGAATTACAGAGTTATAAAAAGCATTTATAAATTCGATACAATAAATAATCTTAGAAGTAACTGACGCTAAAATAAAGTCGTTTGAAATAAATCGTGTTTTGAGGACATCTGAACTTTTTCTGGCATGTATTTCATTCTATTTCATATGGCTTACTTGTTATACACAATTACACAAATTCCTTTAATGAATGGAACTTCACATACTATTCCTAGAAAGCGTAAGATAAGCATTTTATTTTATATGTAAAAGGTCTTAAAAATATTGTCTTTAATCACAATGGTTTTAAGAAAATTAATAATATATAAAATGTTCCCTTGTTTAGTGTGTCTTGTGACTGAAGTATTTTCCTTAAACATCTTCGTGTAGCATTTTGGAAATAACTAAACTAAAGTCTCAATGTTAGTTTTTATTGCTGTTAGTAGAAAAACTGACAAGCACATACACACAAAACGTTTTTTTATTTTATTTTTTTTTTCCAGAGAGCTCTGAAACATATGATAAAATCATGACATCGAATATTTGGGAGGAATTGCAATACTTCGCTACCTACGAGGTATGTGAGAGCACTTTTTATGAGATACACATAGCAATAATAGTGTATGTCATGATTTCAAATAAACCACACTTTTTATTCCAGAATTACAAAATTTTACTAAGAACGTTTCATGGTGGTAAAGCATTTAACAATTTTACTCCAGAAGAATTTGGTTCTTCTTTTCAAGAATTTGAAGATATTCTTTTCTAGAATTTTGCGAGTGTCGACATATAGCACACTACTTAGATCGTAGTTTATTATTTGACCAGCAGTGAATTCAAAGTGCAGCAGAAATACGAGAAAGTGCTTTAAGGTTCGCAATCGCTAGGTACCGTCCAACAACCAAGACCTTTTTTTCTCTCTTTTCCTTTCTTCTGCTGCGACAATGGAACAATAGAACGGCGACTTCTGGTGAATGAAAGGAAAAGAAAGTAGTAAGCCGTTACGGTATTTTAGGGGTCTTATTAACAAGAACTTTGCACATGGCAGGAAAGTTCCAGATAAAGAGGCGGGGACTATTCTAGCTCCAGAGGCGGCTCGTAACAGTTGCAGCATTATTCAGGTTTTAATTTTGCTAATTCAACAAATTTACGTTTAGCACTACAAGTTCTTATAGGGTGGCTTTTAATATTACTATCGCAGCTAAAAGAGTAACTGATTTTAGAGGAAATAATCCGTTAGATTAAAGATTGTAGTAGAAAACAACATTTTAGAACAAGTATCAAATTTGAAATATCTTGGCTGTGGCATAATGACAAGGATATTGAAAAAAAAAAAAAGGTTTGCAAATTTCAAGCAATATGTAAAACAATCAAAGAAGATTTGCAAACAAATTTAGAAAGTAATAAAAGTAATGACGGTGCGGTAATGTGTGCGACTCGTGTTCGGGAGGTCGTGGGTTAGAGTTAGATCCCCGTTGACTGCCCACTCTTAACTTGGGGTTTCTTGGTGTTCACCTTATCACTTAGGCGAATGATGTTCTCATTCTCCACGACATCCTATCCGTCATTTTCTTTTATGCAGTTTCCTTATCATCTTTCAAATATGAATCTCGAACTTGTGATGTGTGGCAGTGCTGGCAGTTGATGCGCGGATGCAATTTCTTTATGAATGCTGTTCTCGGCGCTTGGGCGGCGTTGAGTCTGTCCTCGCGAGGGCGTCAACATTTGCCGGCAATCCGAAACCCGTGGTGTTGGAGGTTGCTGGCGGGGAAATGAAGTATCAGCACAACAGTAAGGTACTTCCGCGTAACTCTGTGGTTCTGTCTGTACCCGACCAGTTGCGGCCTGTGGTTCCCTCACGCCATTTCTTCCTCCTGAGGTAGTGCGTGAGGCATCTCCCTCTGTTGTCTAGCCTTTGCCTTTTACTTTTATTCACATTGCTTTATGGCAGTGAAGCCTAGGTACGGACTCAAAAATACCGAGCAAAGTCCAGTAGGATAAAAATGAAAAGTAAAATACCCTAGGCAATTACTTAAGAAAACCAACATCAAATATCTAGTGTTACAATACAAACATGGGAAAGCTTCAAACTCAACATTAGAACAAGAACGGTGTTCACTATTAGTGTTATAAAAGAAATCAGAAACATTAGACCACTATTAGTTGACACAGCTATGGACTTGTTCAGGTTAAAGATATTGCTCATCATGTATGCAGTCGATTTGGTGTGGGAACATCTCGCACATAAACAATAAGAACAGAATAGAAAAAGAACAAAATCCAGGTATCTTAAGAAAGCTTTAGGTATTAAGCAGCACGAGATCGAGACTGATAAGTTCACTCGAGAGATTTTCTTACGCAACAGGATCTGCGAATGATACTGCTGGTGCCATCCACCACTATTCACCTCGTATGACTTAATTGCATGTCGTTTTGAAAAGGGTAAAGTGATTTTTGCCTACAACAATGTTCCAAGTAGACGCTGTGCTCCCGATTTTGGAAACTGTGATTCATCAAGTTAATGAAACACCCTCAACGAGTACTACCCGAATGTCTAGCTTGGAATGAGTGTGGCTCATAGAGTTGATTATGACTGAACTGCGTAACACAAGGCTACAATTTTAGGGCATGGGTTACTATATAAATCAGTAACTAGCATATGTACGGTATATTACCAACCATTGTATAGCAAATAAATATATGAATTGAAATATAGGAGATTCACTCAAAGAAAGGCATATTAAAAGGTTTCGCGTTCCAAAAAAGTTAACTCTGTCATACCCTATAATAAGGACCATTCCTAGTGCACTTTATATATCTTAGCAACATTTGAACAGAACGGCGAATAAAGAAGTAAATATCACAGTATATGTTGTCGCTATGAACAAGTTCATATATTCCTCTTTCTGTTCTGCATAGTTCAAGTTCTTCCAAGTTGGATCCGCGTAGGATCTGCCTTCGGCACTGGGAAACGATCTTCATGCATTACTGAACTGGTCCATAATGACGCTGTGCGTTCCAATTCTTCGACAAATACACCACCTTTTTGACACTCAAGACTGAGTACCTGGTCTTTTTCAGTAAGCAGAACGGAATAGTCAGAGAAACAACACAACGCCAAGATTGGCATGAAACTCCGGTTACTAAATTATTTTCTCATTAATAACTACCATAATAAAGCTCGTGCCTAATAGTACAAATCACGTTAGATACGTATGATGTATAGCAGGATGTTGCAGCTTGAGTTTGCTAACCAGTTTGCTAAAACAGCAACGAATCTTTTCACGATTCACATAGGTCAATACAGTTCAGCATTGAGGGAAAGCGGTTAAATCAAGTTTCAAACTACAGGAAGTGCAAGCATAACATTCGCCCTGTGACGTATCACGCTGCCCCTTCAGTCGGAGGTCATGGTTGAGTAGTCACGACTACTCTGACTCAATAAGAGTCGAGTTGAATCAGCCTGCTATATAGGTTCTCCAAAAACGTCACAACATTAAGTTTCATATTTAATGGATACTTAGTAGATGTAAATTATTACACAGTGGCATTTAACTTCCCTTTCCATCCCTCAAATATAAGCAACAGCAAGTAAAACATTCAGCAGAAATCACTGAAAAGTGGTAAACAGAAAAAGTAACGAAGGCAATATGGCACCTGCACAACTTCTAGGTTTCGATATGGACTGACTAAAAAGTAATAATAAAAATAAATAAAACAAAATAAAATGTATTCCATTCACATCAATTTCTCTACCCACTACTATTCGTACAAAAATTAAACCACTGTCATATTAATCCGGATAAACATTTGTAGAAGTGAGTTTACTATATTATATGTAATGCTACCACATTTCCTTGAAGAGCTACTATAGGAATATGAGAATTCAGTAAGCTTAAGATAATAAAATATTTTAAGTACAGATCGCTTTAGAGTGGCGTATAAATTTCGTTATCTTTATATGACCAAGAAAAAGAAAACGAGCAACAGCTTCCTATTTGAGAATAATTTAAGTATTGTAAACTTAAGCCAAAGCAACTTCTCAGGACAATTTGACAAATATTTTTGCTTTAGCAAATTCTACACCTTTTGTGTACTAGAATATATTCCTTCTCTTACGATTTATCAGTCATTCAGATTGAAGAGGACTTCAAAGACTTTTCCCAAATAATTAAAGATATTCATTGCACTCTTTATGAACATTTCTTAAAACATAATTTTAACTAGAATCGTTGGGCCATTTTGAGAAACAAATGCCATATAAAGGGCAGTTTGAAGTAGGACAATTTTCTTGAAAATCCTAGTAAATCATCCTTTGAAAATGCTGAACACAAATACCAAGTTAGTTTCTAACCTACTTAAGTAATGCTATTCACACACACACACACACACACACACACACACACACACACACACACACACAGAGGCCGCGCCGTGGCAGAGTGGCTAGACCATTCGCCTCTCACCTAGACTGAGTTCGATTCCAAGTGACCGCATGTGAGACCTGTGGTGGACAAAGCAGCGCAGGGGCGGGTTTTCTCCGTGTTCTCCGGTTTCCCCGTCATCGTATTCCACCGGTGCTTCATCTTCATTCCATGTAGGCATCATCAGTGTCATCGCCTGCGGTGCCACAAGTGGTAAACGAGGCCATTAGACATTATCCAAAAGAAGACACACACACTTCTGTATTTTAATATTGCCTTTTGGATTCAGGGGGCCTAAAAACGTGCGTCTCCAATGCAATCTTGGTATTGAATTTTTGGAGTGAATGCAACACCTTCCTTATGTACTATGTGGTAGAGAATAATAATATAACATGACTGTACCTACTTCCAGGTTTTAAGAGATCTATAACGTTGTTGACAATACCCACCTATCTTGGTAATTAAAGTGTGGTGTAACTTCACAGCATGGAATATCATGCAACTTTATATCACGCAAAGCATGAAATTGTTTGCTCCATTTCAGTGACATACATATTATGTAATTTGATTGCATCTTGAATGATTATTATTCGCTTATTTTAATGGTTTTTTGGGGGGATACCTGATATCATGTCAAAATAAACGGGCGGCCAAATTCGCTTCTGGTTTAAGGCATTGATGTCCTACTGATAAGATGAATTTTAAACAGGCAATTTAATATGTTAAAGATTAACCACACTATTGGGTATTTGTGAAAAGAGGCAAAAGAAACGGTAAATGTTAGAATATAAATGGAAGTGCATAAAGGTTTATTGTATTTCAATCACACATGTTTCACATCAGCATCTCCATTCAGATGTTTATTTAACACTAATTTACAAGGAAAGAGAAATTTTACGAGAACATTACGTATAAGATTTTTGCTCGCAAAGACCGGAGGATTGACTTACTCTCCCCGTATGGAGGACTTAACTTCCTAATTAGCACTTACACATGAGTGCCCAGGGGCAGAAGCCTGTCGAGGAGCCAACGACATTTACTTATAAAATGAAGAACCGGAGCGAGGAATCAGCCCATAGCCAAACATCAGAGTGAGAAAGCAGATTACATGAAAGAAGGCGAAATAGATGATAGAAAAGCGATGATAAAGCAATTGGGATTAAACGGGTCGCCTTGCCGAGAGGCGAACGGTCTAACCACTCGGCAACGGCGCCCTTAATATACCATGGGTTCCATTTATTACTGTGCCAGAGATCACATATATGCGTAGTTCACTTTCACCAGAGTGATCTCTGAATTTTCCCAAGGTCTTAGAACAGAGACTGGCCCGCTCAAAGCTACGCTAATCAGAGGTTTTTTATTTTGTCAGTCAATGCCTTCAGTATCTGCTGTAAAGACTAGCGTTTGTTAATTGTGCATCTCAAAGGTGAAAGGTTGTCCAAGGCATGTGTCCGCATTACCTTATTCCTCTTAGTACATATGCTGACCATTTAGAAAGACAACATCGTTCTCAGCCAGGGCAAAAGTGGCGGAATAAACCAGCGATGTTCAGTTTTGGACACGTCAAATTTCATGTAACAAAATGTATAACATTGCCGAGCATTTGTTGTTGCTATTAAGATCCATAAACATAAACGAAGGAATCAGTATGAATTATGGTATATTAAATAGGCATATATAAAACATTTCACATGTGACATGCTAGAGTTTCATCGTGGGAAATGTTATTTGAATCTATCTTGTGAAGACTAAGTTAAAGAAAAATTGTTTTTAAAGTTAATTACGTTAATACTGACATCAATAAATTACCAGTAAAGTGTACTTTTCAGTTTGTGATTTGCGTAAAGTTGTTCCTTTCATTTAGATTAAAAAGAGGATAATGGCATCCACTCCTCTGAGAAGAAATGTAGAATTGTACACAACAAACAATGAATTTTATGTTCGATTTACACGTAAAAACCGAATCACGAAATTTATTCCCATTTCCAGGTAGAGAAACTGTTAGATGTCTAGTTAATACGTTTGAGGCAAAGGGACCGCTAAACGCTAAACCTACAAAGGAAGAAAAATAGTTATAACAGAAGAAAACAATTGACGAAATTGTACAGGAGCTGTCTAAAAACTGTTGCATTGTAAAAATCTCCATTAGTCATTGAAGATTGTAAACTTTTGAAATTAAAACCCTACAGTGTGTTCATGAATTTCAACTTCGTGACGGTGAGGATAATTACCGAGATGTTTCAGTGCAGATGGATGTCACTTTCAGCACAACCTATATCCGAACCACGGATCCTATCTAGTGAATATGAAATAAAAACGGAACATTTTGAAACAACAAAATGTAAAGTTACAGCCATGCAAAGCATGGCGAGTCCACCACTGCACTATGCCGAGAAGAGCAAACAAATGGCACGCTTAGCCTTCAGTCCAGATGTTCAAAGAAAAGACAATTCCTTCCTCAATTGTCCGATTTTCTCCACGTCTGTTTTGTCCAGACAACTATTTTTTCTGCTTGTTTTGTTATAGTTGTATAAAAACTCTTAGTAGTTTATTGCGATGGAAAACCTATTAATGGTTCCATTAAGCACTTAATCAAATGGAATTGATAAGACCAAAATAAAATATTTTGAATATGCTGTATACAAAGCATTCAAAGATAAATATATATTGTTAGTGGTATCCTAACATTTTTTCGAGATTTTGAATAATATTTTATATATTTTATTATGACATTGGTTTAATTTTTGAGCAGGCTATATCCTGAGAATGTAGTATATATTAAAAGAAAAATTATGTATGGTTAAAATATTTTTAACCTTTTCCTAAAAGTGTCTCGACATTTCCTAAAATAAAGTTATTATTTTGAATTGTAAACACAGTTACTTTCTGCATAAAAATTATCATATGTTTGCATTTTAATCATTTATTCGTGTAAATACATTAAACTTTAATTTAAGGCAAAAACCATATTTTAATTGAATATGAAAACCGTGAATTATCCATAAATTAGTGTACTTTATACGATGGGTAACAAACATGAGCATGCATGCAGTGAAATTAGCCTTATGGCGTAGTAGCCTTGGGCTAAGAGACGTTTGTTGCAGCCACTGCTAGGGCTGTTCTCAATTTCACACAAACGGATTAGGGCTTTATCAGTCGAGTTCTGGAAGCTGAGTAGGACGGAAGGTTGCCTCTCGTTCAAAGTAAAAGTTTGTTAGGTGTGAGCAGAGGATCGCGGGTTCGAGTCCCGCTTCAGGCGTAGGTGTTTGTGGTGCGTTTCTGTGTTTATGTTCTAAGTTGTTCGCTTTCTCCTGATGGTCAATAAAGTCACGCCTGAAGTCCAATTTGTGTTCAAAAAAAAAGTTTGTTGGGTATATACATTCTTTGGTCAGAGTACTCCGAGATAGTGCATGCCTAGGTGTCTCCTTCTTCCACTGTCTCCTCAAAAGACTGATCATAGATACAACAGGATATTTCACTCACTGTTACGCTGAATAAATAATAAAACACAGGGTTGATATTGCAACTCCTTACTCACTGTTACGCTGAATAAATAATAAATCACAGGGTGGATATTGCTGCAAAAGATATGAAATATTACTAAAAATCTTGAAGTTAAAGTTTTAAACTTTATAACAAAAGGAATTACTGGAAAGTATTAAATGAGCACATTTGTTCCTAAAGATTGAAATCGTGTAAGTGTAAAGTGTCGCTCAGGAGAAGAGGCGTAGTAACCTTTGTTTGTCTTAAGGTCACGGTTTCACTCAAATACCATCCTTTGTGCCAGGCCCCATCAACTATTTATGTTCTCCTACTAGCTAGAGATAGGAGCATTTTCTCACGTAGGTGTCAGTCGAGTTAAAAATGTTGAAATTTAAATCCTCTATGGCAAGGATATCTTACGTTCTTCCAGCACATTTTACTTGTTTTTGATGAAAACTCTAGATCCCCACTGCGGTTATTTTGTAGTTATGACTTTCCAAAAGGTAATCTACAACGTTTTTACTGAAGATGAACTCAATGTAGAATATCTCGATATCTACTTTGACACTCATTATATTCTGTACTATCGAAATGTTTTAACACGTTGATACAAATATGTGATTATAATGAGTAGTACATTCACTTGGTAAAATAATAAGTCTCTAAATATTAGTGTTAGAGAAGAGATCTTCTTTTTTTTATGTTGATCGTTAAGTTTTACTTTAGTTATTCGAGCATTGTCATCCTGCTAATATTTCCTTCCTGTGAGAGAAGTACTGCGTAGCTGTGTTTAGAAGGTTAGGTTACATTATATTTTAAATATGTTTGAAAACTATTTCTAAAGAATTAAAACTGTGTATATAAATGCCCCTTTATATCAGAATCTAATTGACAATAAGGGCTGAACTTTTTACCACACATATGTATGTACTAAATAGAATTTATTTTAACGAAAAGGTTTTATGTTTTGGATTAGTTATTATTTTAAATTTTAAAAAGCATTATATTTAATAAAATTTTAAGAGCTTTATTTAAAAAAATCTTATGTGTTCCATTCACATGAATTTCTCTACTTATATGTAACAAATTATTGTTAAACTTATTCTTCTATTTACTTCAAGCTAATCGAGAAAAAATTAGCAGAAATAGTCTTATTACTTGCTTCCTTGTAAGTAGAAGCGAAATATGGGAGTATCATAGGTTAAAGTGATAAGTTCCTTTGTTTTTATGGACAGCAGTTGACAAATTCCTGTTTGAGAAAAGTACAAGTTTTCCAAAGCTGAAACCAAAAGCAAAGAATATCTCAAAAACGATCAACTCCTCGAAAAAATTTTATATAACATAAATTATGTTTTAATGTGCTCTACATTTTTCTGTGTTAAGGTTTTGTCCATCTCTTACAGTTTAGCAGTTATGCAAAACTCTTCCAGAATAAAGTACTCTTCAGAGGCTATTCCCAGAAAATTCAAGATATACATATTATTTGTCAGGTAAATATCTTTAATATATGATATTTTAATAAAAATCGTTAGCCATTTTTGAGAAAATAAAAAATTTCAAACAAAAAAAAAGTTCCAGGTAAAGGGTAGTTGGGGTGGGGGGATTTTCTTGAAAATCTTCGTGTCGCATCCTTGGAAGATACCAAACTTAAATACCAAGTTTGCTATTTAATGGTCTTTGTTTTTGAGCCTTGCGGTCCACAGACACACACATACACACACGCACACACCCACAAACGGACCTTTTTTCCAAAAATTCTTTTTTTGGATTCAGGGGGACCCAAAACATGTATTTCCGGTGAAATCTCGGTATCGAATTTTGGGGTGGAATACAATACCTTCTCTATACACTATGTACATAGTACGTGTAGAAAAAGTAAAAATCATGCCTTTCCTTTTAATCAACATACGAATTCCATTTTTCATCCATCATCAGTAAAGTTATTGCTGAATATACCTTGAAAAATTACGTCATTATTTTAAATATTTGTTCAGATAATGGGCAAAACATTAACCCTAGCAAGATAGGGCATTTTGACTCCCCTTCAGAAAAGTCGAGGTCCTCTTTGGATGCTGTCATGGCCTCCTGTATGTTCCGCTCGCTTGAAATTAATTTTGGCAAGGGGAATTTTCGATTCTCAGATGTTCTCTTTAAACCAAATTAATCCAACTTGAACTTTTAAATGTTCAAAAATGTGCATACAAGAACGTTAAAAAGTAGTTACCTAGACGCTTCATTTCATAACGTTAAGATTTATCTACTCTTGTGTAATATTTCACAATCGCATAAAAGGAGATTATCACTGCTTATTTATTTGATAAGCTACATTTACAACATTTTAAACATTGAAATTGCTAATTTCCAAAATCAGAAGTACAATCGATTACCTTTAATAATATACTCCGTCTCAACCCATATGTTCCTCGTTTTACATGTACTGCCAGGTACATCAGAGGTAAGATGAATCATACGCCCACTTTTTTCCCCGGTAATGTTCTCTTCTTTATGGCCCCCCTATCCACCAAAGTATTTTAGGAAACTCGGCAAATGTCCTCGTTTATGAAGTTAGGAATAAAATTTCATTTTAAATTCAATTCTTTATGAATTTATTTAATTCTTTTACAAAATACAACCCAAAGCGATGAGTGTAGATATGCATATCACGATTTTGGTACTACTCCAAGACTAATAATGTGTTTGCTTTCTACTATCACAATAAGGATATGTTCTGTGATACCTGTGAAAGCTTTCTGTGTCTCTTTACTCTCTGTTTTGAGCTATTAAAAATAGCGGCATTACTTTTAGTAATCACAGCAGCAATACAATGTGCTAAGGTTATTTTTCTTTGATTAACATTCAATATATCAATACGACAATTAAATGTAGATACAGTGAAGCTATGTAATAATAGTCATTCAAACAATTTGAAACACCCTAATTTCATACAAGTTTACGGCTACTTGTCTTGAAACAAATAGGTTCAACAATGATACAACAGTAACATACAACTGCTATACAAAACAGAGGGAGAAAAATATTGTAATGAAACATTAAAGCATTCTACCACTGCTGAATGACGCTGTAACAAGTAGGTTAGAATAACAGAAACATTGTAATAGTGAAACGTGTGAAAATGAAGTAGTGCCGCTACTTTCAAGTATATACGCAAGGTTAGAAAAGAATAATTTTAAGTGAAATAAAACAAAGTAAATATGTTTTCTTCTAAATATTGTAATCCTTCTTTCTTAAATCTAAACAAAATGTCCTAATATAATATATATGTGTATATATATGTAAACTTACAAATAATTAGTACAAGTTACGATGTTATGAATTATAATCCACTGCTAACACAAAATTGACTCTGAAGCTCTAGTTTAAGGAAGCAATATAGAAATCAAAGTGTTGGTTTTGGTCTTGGCAAAGTAAAGCAACACCAAAACTTAAGTATAACAAACGCCATATGATTTTCTTTAAGCCCCTCTTAGTCCCTCCCTTAGTCTGCCTATTGGTTATATGAAACATGAACAAAAGAAAAACAAAATTATATTTAGTATAGCAAGAACTATTCTGTTGGTATATTTGATATCAAATAAAATCATAAGAATGGTCCAAAACATATTATAAGTTTTTAATTGAGAGTAGTAACAACTTCTGCTGAATACTGCAGCTATGGGCCTCATTTAATGTATGGAAGGCGTCAAACACCAGAGCGCTATTGTGATATAACGAGATTTTTCTGGAGCCTTCTTTCTCCTAGCCCCGCGAACACTCTAGAACTATCCCGAAAATTCCGCGGCTTTATAAGCAAGCGAGCTCCCAAATGTACCATTTAGTGAGATAGTGATTGCCTTTCTACGCGAAAACGATGATTTTCTACACGAGTTTGTGGCGAAAAGAAAACAAATTTGTAAAGAAAATCGAGTGCTGCTACTGTAAAAGATTAGAGAGGGCTTGTGTCACAGTTCCCAGTGAAAGGAAGATGTTTCAAATGTATTTCATTATGCCATTACGTCGTGAAAGCTAAGTGAACTGACAGTATATTTTGAGCTAAATCATGTCATTGAACTGAACTAGATGATATTAATGGTGTGACAGTGAAATTTGGACAAAGTTACACGGATGCAAAGAGTGGGATAAAAAGCTTACATGCAAGAATGTCTTAGAAATCATTGGTTAAAATGGATAAAATAGAGAGTGAAATGAAGAGATTAGAAATGTCTCATGTTCGAATCCTTAGAGTAAAAAATAGGCTAATTTGGTGTACTTCATTACGCTGTACATTGCAAGAAGTAACGAAATGGGAGTGAAAATTGAACTAGATAAATCCAGTAGTGAAGTGACGAAGTTTATAGACATAATATACGAGTAGTAGTGTAAAACGTTATTTTTCTCAATTCGAAACAATAACCTAAAAATTACATTCAATTTTAATATACATCGAAGAAAGAATATAAACGAATCTACAGAAACCTCGGAACTGCAACTTTAACTTCATTGTAAGTTGTTTCAAATGCTGATTCCTTACTGATAGTTTTCTTTTTGATTCAAATATTTTTCACACAAGCCGTGTGTGGCACAGGTGTGAAAAGGCAGAATCAGATTGAAAAATTCAGTACCATAACCGGGACTAGGACCAAGGAGCTCCCGGTCTCTAGCCGGTTGCCCTACCACTGAGCTACATGGCAACATGTCGGCATTAGCATTGAATTTCTCAACTTACTCGCATGCTTCCCGATAAACCACAAGGTGATCTCAGATGGCATACCCCAATGGTGACTTACAATATTGTAAGTACTTTAAGTCCCAGGATTCATAGTATAGTCAACCATATTGGTGAATCCGAGATTCAAATCCCGGCTATGGCATTAAACTTTTCAGTCTGACTCCAATAGTCGGTTATCCTATGAATTCTGGGACTTAAAGTACTTACAGCATTGAAAGTCGCCATTATATATCATCTCAAAATAATTTGACATCACCTTGTGGGTTATCATGCGGGTCAGTTAAGAAATTCAATGCTATGCCGGCATGTTGCCATGGTAGCTCAGTGTTAGAGCAACTGGCTCTAACCATTCAGGTTTCTTTTTACTACTGTTACAATTTTTCATCCCCTATGTCTACATCAGTAATTGTATACTTTATGTTCGTACCGGAGCGAATACAGCGTAATCTCGCAAAATCAGACAGAAGAAATGTTATAACATTAATCGCCGAGAATCTGTACTTAGGATCCAGGAAGGATGGTGCTGTGAGCCAGATACTCCTGCAAATACACCTTAGCTGTGATGCAAACGCTAACGGCCCATAAATCCGTATAATAGTCTTGCTGCTGGACCTAAGCCGGGGGGAAAACATACCCTGCCTAGGATGGAGCCTGTTTCTCCCCGAGGGAGAAAAATATGGTCATTGTTAACAGCTTCCCTTCCAGAATCTGCTTCCAACCCTTATTTAATACAACCTTTTATGGAAGCTTAAACGCAAATGTACTGTGAGCAAAATTTAATGCCACAGTAAATGCTATCTGGAGCTGCTTCTCTGGCAGCTTCAACCTCTCAAGTTGATACGGGATGTTTTCTTTCCTATATTCATTGTTAATAAGCAATTGCTGTGTAATTGCTATTATTTATTATTTTATCAATTTTTAAAGAAAATATGCATAACAATTTATGATGATTCTGGAACTCTCTCCATCAATGGGTAGAATAAAAGATCTCTCTCTACAGTATTACATATGCTAAGTGTATGACCCTCTATCTTAAAATATTTAACATATCAGACTGAAGTTATTACAGAATGTAAATGCGTGCCTCTTTGAGTTCAAAGATCTAATTGTTTCCAATAAGTTTGCTTATTAAAGAAAATAAGAATATTTTCTAAGTATATCACATTTAGATTAAAATGTATCAGTAATTGCTGGTTTAAAACTATAACAAAAATGCTGTTAGCGATAAAGATGACTGCATTGAGAAAGAAGGTTGTTTAACATCGGAATGTCGCATAAAAAAACTTGTTCAACGCAAAAAGTAAGCAAATTCGCATGCATTTGCAGAAGAAGAAACTACATGGCTTGAGCACATAAAAAAATGGAAATGGCGTTTTATTTATTTACGCTTTTTAACTGCTTTGGTTCTCAGAGTCCCATTCTATACTGGGCGTGAAAGACCGCTTAATTTTGCTCAGAGGCCTCTCTATTAGGCTCGAGGTTCTTTTACGTGCCGTAAATCTACGACACGGGACCACGGCTTTACTTCCTTTCCGAAGGAAACCAAGCTAAGGATTTTTACGCACGAAAAAATCCATCGTCCTCCTTCAGGTTTGAACCCGCGACTTTGGGAATATGAAGTTAGCATGGTAGTCATTACACCACGGAGGGCGACAAGAGCACATAAAAGCTACAATACGTAACAGTAATATCACAAAACAAATCGTTCCCTAATAATGGGCTGTAGTTTACTAGTTTAGATTTAATATTAAAAATTGTAAATGCGACACAAATTCAAGTTAAAACATTTTAAATATGAGTACTGTACCCACAACGATAAAATACGAGTATATAACAAATTGGCCTATTATTTTAATTAATAAGACTAATCAAAAGTCAAGAATATCAATTTTGACAATTTTCGTTCACTTCGTTCTGAAACATGCAGCAGCCTAGTGAGTGAGTGAGTGAGTCGCAATGTGTCTGTCTCCTGCATTGTGAGCAGTTGTGTTGTGAACGAGCTCCACAAATGTTCGCCGATGTGAAAAATGCTAGTCAGACTGAACAATTCAGTCCTACATCCGTTTAACAACGGATCTCCCAGTCTCTTGCCGGTTGCTGTAACCACTTGCTGAGCTACCATGGCAACATGCCGGCATGGCATTAAATCTCTCAACTGGCTCAGTTTGTGTGAAAAAAACAACAACAAATTAACACTATTTCATCTAATAGTTGGCTAAACGATGAAGCCCGGTACTTAACGTACTTACGACATTGTAAGTCATATTGGGATGTCATCCAGAAATAATTTGAGATCACCTTGAGGTTTACTGGAACATGCGAGTCAGTTGAGAAATTTAATGCCGTGCCGGCATGTTGTTATAGTAGCTCAGCGATTAGAGTACGGGAGATCCATGGTTAAAATCCCGACTCTGGCATTGCTTTCTTGTCTATCTATCCAACTCCCGACCTACAACGGCTTGTGTGAAAAAACAATTTAATACTAGTAAGTTAGCATGGCATACACTCTTATCACCTTTATCAAAGCTAGTAAAAATAATCAGCGCCGCCAGATAATATCTAAACAATACCTAATATGTAGTTCGTCTATGTAGCAGTGCAAAATCACAAATAAGAAGAAAATTAACGTTTAAAAGCATTCGATAAGATTTTTATTTGAACGCGTCTTGATATGGTATGGGAGCAGTACTACCACCATGTAAAAACTTTTCGTTTCAAGTGTTCCTTAATGTACCAACACTATGCGTGTTTCTTTCGTAAAAGTGGAAAATATGTTATGTATAATTTTGTCTACTAAAGAATTAGCAGCAACACATGCGAGAAAAAGATTAGCTAGTTCAATTTATATATATAATACTTATTTATACACACCATTCTTCAAACTGAGGAAACAGACAAGTGACTCTATAATGTTTTTCATATAGGAAGAGTTCTACATTGCAGCGAATGAGATGTGCATGGTGCTCTGAGCTGCCAGGTCGCTACCCCCACTTTCCTTGCAAATCTGCCTGGCGACGTAATATTTATTCGTGTGTATTATGAAAACTATTTGAGCTAAAAATATGGTGTATACTCCCTATCGTCATCGTGAATTATTTTTTGCAAACTTTGGACTTTCTCTTAGCGCAAATAGTATTTATGACAAGCACTTAGCGTGTTATTCTCCAGTATGGAGCGAATGCAATATGTCAACACAGCAACCATCCGATTGGCTGCCGGTCTGGTGGCACTCAATCACAATCCTCATTCCATTTGAAAGTCACTGTAGATATGTATTGATGAAATATAAAATGAAGGGAACCAAAAGGAATTATTAGTTGCATTTGAAAGTTAGATTTTACGCCTTGTAAAACAAATTACTTACCAATAGCACTTTACAATATCCCAACCTGAATTCCCTATAATTCCTTCTAAAATATCCAAATTTATTACTTGCGGACAGTTTTCACCCAACATTTCTCATTTGAAAAAAAATTAAATCATACACTAACGTGACTTTCTCTGTATATTCTGCAAAGAACTATTTTTACAAAGCATATTCTTCTATATAATGCTAACCTAGATAAATATTACAAGAAACTGTGTAAATACACTTTTCCGTGTACGAACAGGGGAATAAATCAAAAAACAATTATAAATATTTTAAGAATTTACTGCTATGTAGTGACGTTGAGATTCGTTCTCCTTGCACGACAGAATGAACAAAAATGGAATAACCAGTTCTTATTTGAGTAAAGTATAAGTATTAAAAAATTAAAACAAACATAAGGAATCACACGGAAATAGTTAACATAAATATATAAAACAAAATCTTCCATGCAACGACTACGGTGGGGTTGAGTGATTTTGTATGATTTTGGTATGTAAACTTATTCAAGAAAAAAATTATTCCATAAAACTCTGAATTTTCTGGGAATAGTTTGTGAACTTTCTCATAACTGGTAAACGTTAAGCAGTAGACCAAAATGTACCACTCAAATATGTATATTTAAAACACACTGATGCAAAATAGAATGAACTGTCATTTCATAGCTATCTTTTATTAACGTTTTAAACTTCTTTACTTATGTTTAAATACCTGTTAATTTTCAATCGTATCCTGCAAGATAGAGAAACAGTATGGAATTTTAAAAGAATAGTTTACTATTGTCATTCCTTTTCTATCAATAACGAGATGTGTCATGTACGATAGGTTTCTCTCGATAAAATTAAGAGAGATAGGAAAATAAAAGTTCGTGAGAATAGTTTGTGTCACCCGTATAACAGGTAGGGTGTAGAGAATGCAACATTTAGTGTAAAATATCACAACTATTTTCTGGCTTTTATATTTATTTACTTAGGAAAAATTGTTTTCTACAAAACGTTATTCATATGTATGTACATAAATCTCATTAGATTGCATATTGGGTACACTTTTGATGTGTTTAACAGTCAGTGGAATATATTGTCTAGTCGTGAGTATATTTTAATCTCTTCCTGCCTGTAGAACAAGCGTATTGTGTATTATTCACACAACGCTACCGTAGTTAAATCTGCTCCGTCTGCAAGTGTTAATGTACCATTTTATGACGTGTGTGTTGCCACTTTAAGTCACTTCTCAAGTTTGGGCCATAAAACAAATGATGAGGCATAACAAGCAGCGTCCATTTCACGTCAGCAGCTTCTGTTCGATGAAGAGGATCATAAAATGTACTCCTAGTATAATCCTGGGCTCACCATTAAATTTGCAAGCACCAGATGGTACACGGTTATTATAACAGTGAAGCAGCTGTGGCATCTCTAATGATGGGGCCTATAGCATATTTTCTTAGTAACTTTTAGGTCTAAGAGGTCACCTGCCTTTATTAAGGGAAGATATATTTAGAGGCATAATAAGAGCGTCCAATCTCCGAGTTCATTGAATTTTCATGGCCCTGTACTTTATCCACTAAGATTTTAACTTCGGTTGCTTAAAAAACTTTCTCCTCAAATTATTGCTTGTGATTTTTCAAATATTCTCAAAATTAATTCATGCCATTTTTCAAACTTAAAAAGGCTTTTTTCTTAACTTTAAAAAACCAGATGTATTCCATTCGCATGCTTTTTTCTGTCTGTTCTGCAAACAAGCTATTGTTACAAGAGATTATTATTTTATCTATATCATGCTAATCGAGATAAACATTAGCAGAATTGATATTTTATTCAATGTAAGTAGAAGAGAAATAAGAGAATATTAGGCTAAACCGATAATCAAATATTTTAAAAACTGGTCGCTAATTGAAATAATTGAACTTCGGTTCGCTCTGCATGACCAGCAGTAAATTGAGAGAGAGAGAGTGAGAGAAAGAGAGAGAGAGAGAGAGAGAGAGAGAGAGAGAGAGGAAACGAAAGGTGTCTTCTCATTTAAAGAAAGTTGCGCACTTTTAAAGTGAAACAAATAAGAAAGAATGTCTTTAAAACGATCAATGCTACCAGAGAGACGTATATGGCATATTTTATGCAGTCAGTTTTTTGTCTATCTGTTACGATTTACCAGTTATGCAAAATTCTGCAAAATTCATCCAGGGTAAAGATGTCTTCAGAAGTTATTCTCAGGATATTCAAAATATACATTTTATTTGTCATATAAATATTTTTAATTCGGTATTTTAATTAAACCCATTAGAGCCATTTTGAGAACATTAAAACTTTCGAAAATGATTCCATGCAAAGGGTAGTTTGGGCTGGGAGATTTTCTTGAAAATCTTCGTGAGGTATCCTTGGGAGATACTAAACTTCAAAACTAATATGGTATTTTACGGTATTTTCGTTTTTGAGCTATGTTGCCCATAGACACACACACACACACACACACACACACAAGCTGACATTTTTCTAAAAATGCCTTTTTTTTTATTCAGGGGGGTACTAAAACATGTATTTGCGGCGATATTTTGGTACAGAATTTATGGGTGGAATACAATATCTTCTCTATCTACTATGTACACTGTGCAAATGCCCTAGAGAAAGAAAGAGAATCAGCAAATTATTGTGCAGCTCCATAGTTTAAACGTGCAATACACTTATTTTATATCATGTACAAAGATTTAGGAAATTTAAAGGACTAATAAATTATACTGTACCGTAATTTTATGCCAAGGCTACAAGCGGCTGAAACGGCAATGACCTCGGCATTATGCCATTGCGCAGAGTCGGCGCAGGACGTGTCAAGGGTAGGTATATCAGTTGTAAGCTCTCTCAGTCGTTGCTTGTCTTCGTGTTGTGAAGACTTTCGACAATATTCGTGTTGCGCAAGTTGTTCTCTTATTAGTTCATGGAATTGCCTCCCATCAAACTCAGACTGAACAGCTATTTTTATGTTCAATACCCACGTGAAAGCTAAATTATGTAGACAATTTCATCAGCAATTCCTGGTTAACCATTGCGGGGTATAGATCTGTGAGATTTGGACAGTAAGGTTAGAACAACAGGATCGCTAAATGCTAAACCAAAGAAGCGAAAACGACACGTTCTAAGGGAGGAAAAGCTAGACAAAATTGCTGCATTCGAACGCTGAACTAAGTTTCTTAGTCGTATTGCACATTAAGTGGGTGTTTTACAAACATCTGTTCGTGTAGCTATTCAACTCTTAAATCTGAAACTTTACTGTGTGACTATAGTGCATAAATTATGAACATTACGCAAGATGAACTTAAGTCTATGAATGATAAATGCATGTCAAGAATATCTTCGCGCAGATGGACACCACTTTCAACACTTATAACAAGGAATCAGCTCATTACTAACACTCGCAAGTAACGCGGGAGTAACGGAACGGTTTTGTATATTCTCAAACAGAAAGATTCAAATTTACTTCTAGTAGAAACAAATAATTGAAAATTTTGTCATTTTTATACTTCCAAGTCCCTTAAATCCATATTTCTACGCTACACAAACATAGCTTTACTTTCTCAGGCTAGCTAGAAAAGGTATTATATTCCACTCAAAAATGCAATACATATTAGAAGAACCGAATAAATAAAAAAAAAATTGTATCAGGAGGCACTGTGTGTATGTGTAAATGCAAATCTTAAAAACAAAAGTCCGTTAAAAATTAAATAACTTGTTATTTAATCAACATCTTCCAAGAATGTGACACGAGGATTTTCAAGAAAATGCCCCCACCCCAAAGCCTTTACACGGATTATTTTCCAAAATCTTAATTTTGTCAAAAATGATTCTAACGATTTTGTTTAAAATGGCATAAGATTAACATAATTTTATAGCATATCCTTAATTTTCTGCTAATAGTCTCTGAAGTACTATTCATCCTGATAACTTTTGCAGAGGTGATAAACCGTAAGAGAGACAAAAACTACTATACAAAAAATGCAGTCTTGTCAAAACACACAAATTCACATAATTCTATTAATTAATCACTTATATTATAATTTTATCTTTTAAAAACCTAATCCCGTTTAAAATTATAAATATCAAATAGTTCCATAATTAAACAAAGAATAAATACCCTGAATTAAATGCATTTATTAAAAAACTATATATCTTTAAAAACGATAAACATTTCATTACCAACAAGGTATCCTTAATATTTATATCATATGCTAAACAATTTCTTAATTAAAATATCCAAAATATTTCTTGTTATTGGTTTAAATTTTCCAATATTTATACTCTTCAAGAGGGACACCGACATGCGTTTTTCTTTGGTTTTATTCCTGGCCATACAAAGAGAATTGAATTTTAAAGTTATTCCATAGTGACCAGTTTTTGAAAGATTTGACTATTGCTATAGTCTAGTGCATTGGCTTATTTCCGTTGTACCTACAAGGAAATAAGTATTAAAACCATTTCGGTAAATGTTTATCTCGAATAGCATGAAACGGTAGAAAAATAAGCTTTTGTAAGAATAGTCTAATGTAGAACAGGTAGAGAAAATTATGTAAATGGGGCTCATCCGATTTTTTTAATATTGTTTTATTTATCGGATAACCTTTTCGGACATCGAGAATTTTCTAACAATATTATTCCGTGTAAATTATTGTGTTACAACAACAACAACAACCACAACCAGTATAACACAGATGACAAGCGCTACATCGCACGCTAACCATATTTACTGCATTAACATGCGTGTTGCCATTGAACACATTTCAGTGGTACATAACTACGTTAAACTATTTACCTTCAATTTATTCCTCATGTTTACTTCATTAGCAAATCCCAACACAGTGCAACATATCTCTCTAATGCAGGGGTTGCCAAACCTTTCATGATGAGGGTACTTTAAACGCCAGAGAATGAATTGAGGTCAAAACCGCAAATGTTTAAGATACGAAGGTCGGCTGATAAATCCCAGGCCTCACACAGATACGCAGCCACTGGGCCAGTTAGATGGTAGCATCGTATAGTTTAGCTCTAGATTGGCTTGTATCCTTAGTTAAAGGCCTGTTTAGTTTTCGAATGACAGCATTTTAAACAAGACAAATTTAGAGTTTTTACGAAAATGGAGGATTTGGAAAAACTAGCAGTGATTAAATACTTCCATTTGAAAGGCTTAGCACCTAAAAAAATCAAGGAGGAAATGGACAGTACATTGAAAGACTCTGTCCCTTTATATGCAATGACTAAAAGGTGGGTTGCAGGGTTTAAAATTGGACATACGAGCACTAGTGATGAGCCTCGCTCTGGACAACTTCAGAGATTATTGAAGAAATTCAACGTTTAGTACTGGAATACCGCAGATTAAAGTTTTTGAAATAGCAGAGGCTGTAAACATATCAAAAGAACATGCAGGTAATATTTAAAGTAATGTTTTGGGCTTTCACAAGATCAGCGCATGTGCCGCGTATGTTGACATATGATCAAGAATGAGCTTTACCGTAAAAATCCCAATGAATGTTTGAGACGGCTTATTACCATGGATAAAACTTGGACACATCACTACACTCCAGAAAGTAAATCAGTCACAATAGTGGATTGCGCCAGGTGAACCAACTCCAAAAAGGTAAAAGTAAATTTTGTCAGCCAACAAGGTTATGGCGAGTGTTTTCTGGGATGCACAGGGAATTGCTTTTGTTGATTACTTGGAAAAGCGTAAAATTATCACTTAACTACTACGCAAGCTTACTGCAACGTTTGAGTGATGAGGTGAAAATAAAAAGACCTCATTTGGCAAAAAAAGTCTTGTTTCATCACGACAGTGCTCCGGCTCATCGTTAAGTCATTGCAATGGGAAAAATGTGCGACTTAAAGTTCGAATTGCTTGAACACACACCCTATTTGCCAGATCTAGCAACCAGTGACTACCACCTGTTCCCAAACATCAACAAATTTCTTGGAGGACGAAGATTTCACAGAAACGAGGTCATTGCTGCGGTAAACAGCTATTTTGAAGACCTTCATAAATCGTACTACAGAGATGGTTTAATTAAATAGAACACCAATATGACAAATGTATTAGTCTTTCTGGAAATAAGGCAAAAAATGTAAATGCTGTGTTCATTGAGGCCCAGGACTTATCAGCCGACCCTAGTAGAATCTTAAGTCACATTAGTTTTCAAACACAGTATTATATAGAACTAAAATCTACACTTGCATATTAATAACCGAGCAAGTAGGGCCGCAGTTTCGATGCGATTCCCATTTGGGAAATCACGGGTCCCGTCACCGGCGAGCGTTTGTGTTTTTAGAGAGCTTTTTCGGGCCGTAAAATGAATTCGGAGCGGTTTCTTTCATCATCCCACAAATTTTCTGTTCCTTCAAGCCGTTTGAAACGATATATCATACCGACCAAAAAGAAATAGTTAAATAATAATAATAAATAATAATAATTAAGCAATCATTCATGAAAAAACATTAACCAAATTAATATAAATTGGTAATTTTCGGAACAATGTGAACATACCATTAGAAAGATAGTGCAATACTGAATATCTGTTTTAAGTTTGATTTATATTGAGGAATAAATAGGGAGATAATTTAAGATCTGTTTCTCGGTAAAGCTGTAAAGAAAGGAGGGTGAAACGCTTGAAGAGCTGAATGAGTGACAGACCGGCGCCATCTCATTCCCCCATGTTTAAGGTCCGTTGGAGCAGGCTTTCTAACGCTACCCTTGGGCTAATGAGAAAATAATGTTAGAATTTAAAACAAAATGTCCGCCAATCGTAGTTCAGTATCAGTTTTTCTAACTGGCGAGATTAGCGTGGGTTGCAGCCGAAGTAAATAGAATGCTCGTTCAAGTTCGGGCATTAGGACTAGTTTGTCATAACACGCGCAGACTCTATATCGCTCCTAATCAATTTAGCATCATTAAGAATGTGATACTCTATTACAGTAAAGTCAGGCGCGAATAAGTAGCTACAAAGATTAAGGAAAGAAACACATTTTAAACTAATCATCACTGCCAACTAGTCAATTTTGTACTATTTAATTTTTACTTTACAATATCCACAAGTTCCCATGTACACACAGTTAGCTAACCGGAAGACAAGAAATCAGCGACGAGAGTCGACCCTGGGATCGCCCAATCCTGAATCTCCAAGGACCTTCAACTCGACAGTGTCGGGAACCAAAAAGAGGTTCATCTACCACAGACGTGTCATTTCACGTTTCATCAGCATCGTTTCTTGCATCCTTCCCCGTTGGTCTCTTTCAGTATTTGAAGCGTCAGCTAGTTGCTTCAGTGCGTTGTGGCGGGGAAAATCTGCAATTCTCAGCATCTCCCGGCCTTCTATGGGTCGCCGGGGTATAACTACCGCCCTTTGGAGAGTTGGACCCTATGAGAGGCGCAGTCGTCGGTCTGCGTGTCCCATTATCGGGGATCCTCTATCTGTAGGGACTCCGTCCTCCTGGTTTCGGCCGCCCGGTGTCTCCGTTTGCCTCATTCCTCCCTCTCTCTTAACATTGGTACAATAATCTCACGGGTTCACGCAGAGTCCTCTCTATCCTACCTATCATACATATTAATTAATAACTGATATAATTAAAACTGACGGTCAGTCTTTCATTCATAGTCTATCAAACTCATAGGCAAAATATAGATGTTTTATATACCTATTACATGAAGTAATTCTATATTATCATTATTTACATCCTACCTATCTTACATATTAATTAATAACGGGTGTAATTAAAACTTAAGTCCAGTCTTTCATTCATAGGCTTTATATATATATATATATATATATATATATATATATATATATATATATATTACATGAATTAAGTTTACATTATCGGCAGTTAATAATCTCTGAAATGAATGAAACTGGCTGTGGTATAATTGCAGATATTTGTGATTCTATCCTATCATCACAACGGACTCTGAATATTCATTAGTCACAGCAGGCTTTTATTTTGATTTGAGATATTTCATTTTGAAAATTATAGATAATTTGGATGTGGGTGCCGATTTTATTTGGGCAAATCAATATTAACTGTCCTACTTTAATAGTTCGGAAACCACTCATTCAAGTTATAAACCCGAATTCACGCATTAAAGTTATAAATGTGTATTCCATCGTGCCGAATTTTTTTCTTAATGAAAATTTAAACTTTATATTTCGCGCCGAGTTACTGCAAGTTTATGTGTGCGACCCAAACGCTCCCTGGTCTGTATTTGTTTGGAGACAGAGAGCGTTCAGGTCCCTCTCTGGGATTAGCTGGCTCGTAGATTGCCGTAATTTTTTGCTTTCTAGACTTTCACCTGTGCCTTCGCTGTAACCCCTGCTGGTGAGTTTTCTTCAGTAAGTAAGAACATTGGTAAAACTACGTGCTTTACAGTCGCGTTCTGTTCGCCTCTCTTAATATTCTGGTAACAACTTGTTATGGGGAATTTATTTACTACGTAATTACTTGCTCCACACTTACTATGCAATAGTATAAAGAGAAGCTATTGTAATGCACCCAAAAATTCGATTCCGAGATTTCATCACAAATACATGTTTTGGGACCTCCTGAATCCAAAAAAAAGTTTTAGAAAAAGGTCCGTGTCTGTGTGTGCCTGTGGACAGCATAGCTCAAAAACGAAATGATCGTTAAATACCAAACTTGATATTTAAGTTAGGTACGTTCCTAGGATGCGACACGAAGATTTTCAAGAAAATGCCTCTGCCCCCCCTTCAACTACCCTTTACATGGAAAAAGAATTCGAACATGTTGGTTTTCTCAAAAAATGGCAGTAAAAATTTTGATTAAAATCTCTTATATTTAAGATATTTACATGGCAAATAAAATGTATTTCTTGAATTTTCTGGGAATAGCCTCTGAAGACCTCTTTATTCTGGATGATTTTTATTGAATTTTGCATAACTGGTAAATCGTAAGAGATAGACAGAAACGTATTGCACAAAAGATGTAGCTCTCAAACACACAATTTATGTTATATACATGTTTTTCGTGGATTTGGTTGTTTTTGAGATATTCCCCCATATTGACTTCAGTTTTAAAATACTTAAAACTTTTCTTGTACGGGAATTTGTCAACTCTTGGTACGCAAAGAAACGGATTTCAATCCCATAGCAACTTTACTTATAAGAAACTTAATAATATGACCGTTTCAGGTAATGTTTCAGCATTAATTAGATGGAAGAATAAGCCTATCCATGCTGATGTAGAGCAAGTCATGTGAATGGAACACATCAGATTGTTTTGTCTTGCAACATGGTTAACTTTATCGTTAGATAGTTTAAATGTGTTTCTAATTTTATCCTTCATATTCATCACAGTTTGCTGCTGTGTGGAAGTGCTTTAGTGTAGCTTTTCAACATGCAAAGTAAACTTGAAATTCGTAATTGTAAAACAAGAAACTTCAGAATTGATTGGATTATAATTTTTTTCAATCTTATTCTCGCTATCATGCAAATGTTAAATGTTTTGTTTAATGGGAATGATTACTTGGTAGAAAGTTTTTTGTGTAAATGCTTCCTTCACTTTATTATCCAGCAATAAGTGGTGAGAAGTCAGCTCGCTGACCACTCGACCACGGAGGCAGTCAATTTATTTATTTATATTTCATTTGAATTCTTTAATTGATGAAAGTACTAAACCCAATTTAACATTGAAAACTATTGGACATCAATGAATTACTAATTTATCTGAAGAATAATCATCAGATGACTGAATGGCAAGTAATGTTCTCTTAAACTATTAATTGTTATATTAGAAGAACTGTTGGGAGGATCTGGAATGGGATGAACAGTATATCCACCTCTTTCAGCCAAGTATTGCTCATGCAGAACCTGTAAGTAAACTAAATAGAAATATAGAGGATAGAAAGAAAGGGAAGGGCAGTGTTTTAACTGATCTAATCAACAATCAGTGTTAAGAGTAATTACTCTATGTATTGATAGTTATGATATTAACTGAAGGTGGCAAGCGCAGCCACTACAAATAAATGCATATGGGACTTGGAAAGCGCTCACCTCTGCTGCAAGTCATTAAATGAGAGGCATGTCAAAGTGTGATGCGACAGAAGGCAGATTTATCTTGCTTCCTATTTTGTGACGTGAACAGAAAAGTTAAGTACTAAGGAACAATGCAAGGCGATCAACGTTCTGATGATGTCTCTTGTTGTAACGTCTTCACCAGCCTCTCAACCAGTTCCTCAGTGCAATCCTCAGATTCTCAAAACCGACTTTCCTGATGAACCTGGTTGATATTTCACCCTAGAAACTTGGTGAAATCTTGCTCCTCGTGATTTAGCCTTTGTTCTCATTATCAATGTAATAGAAGAGTTTAAATTTCTTTGGATTCAAATTTCTTAGCCTCGTCCTTTGGTGCCCAATAGCTGCATCTTCGTAATTAACTTTGATTATGGTAACTGTATGACAGTAGAAATCACTGATATAGTTTACACTTTGAAGAATTTTACAATTATTACAGCATATTTCTGTAAGTGCTGCCGATTTCACATACTATATAAATTTGCATGAGAAGAATTTAGCTTAATTCCTAGAATTTAGCTACCTAAAAAACCAGACAAGGACATTTTACTTTCTCTATACGTAATATGTATATAGTTTATAGAGAAAGTATTGTGTTGCACCCAAAAATTCGATACCGAGATTTTACCAGAAATACATGTTTTGGAACCCCCTGAATACAAAAGAGCATTTTTAGAAAAATGCTCATGTGTGTGTACGTCTAAAAGCAAACACAACGCTTTGATTATAATTATGAAGTAGCCGATGGAATTTTAATAATGATGCTCATAACAAGAGAAGAAATCTCGTATTTCATTCAGATGAGTTTCTCTACTTGTTCTGCAAGCAAACTAAAGATAAATCTTCTATCTACCTCAGCTAATCGAGATAAACATTAGCACAAACTGTCCAATTACTCATCTGCTTGTAAGTAGGTGAGAAATAAGGGTATACACTAGCTAAAACGATTGTCAAAACTTCTATAAGCTGCCCCATGCGACAGATTCAGTTCTCTTTGCAAGGCCAGAAAAGAAAACGATGACGACCTCCTGTTTGAGAAAATTATGAGTATTTTAAACTTGAAACCAAGAAGAAATATCTCGGAAATGGTTAACAAAAAGAAAGTGTCAGACATAATGTTTGTTTTGCTGTCTTTTGGTTTTCAGGTCTAAAACCGGAGCGAAATACTGACTCAGCTCGAAGTGTCAATATTTATAGTGAAGGTTGGAAGAAGAAGCTCATTTCAACTTTATATTTGTATCCAAAACTCATATAGAGAAAAACATGTCCTATGTGTAACTGGGCAGAGGAAATTTTCAATGTAACCGTTCATGCGATCTGCAATAACGTTCATTTAAAAAAAAAAAAAAAAAAATATTACGTCACTTTAAAATTTATTTAGAACAGGCAGGTTAGATAAGATTTAAAATATTGATAAGAATTAAAATTTTCAGCTATTCAAAGGTATTCCGTTTTTTTAATAAATTATAAAGAATATTGTCTTGAACAGGAGTTCATATCCGAACTACAGAACAGAATATTATTTTCTTGGATTCACAATTTTTCTATAAATAACATTCCTGCATGGCGGAGAATGGGAATTCCAAGTTTTATCTTTTGATATGGCAAATATATTTCTGAATTTCGCTGTCTGTGTGAAGTAAAAATCCAAATTATTCTTTTTTCTGAATGTATGTAGCGTCTGTACCACCTGTAGAGGAACAATACGGGATTTACATATTCAATTACAGTTTTCATAAATAGCTAGTAACCACGTTGTAAATTCAGAATAAAATTTATATATACACAAATGGAAAACTGTATATATGAATATATTTTCTATATTTACCATATTATATGTCAACAGAGTTTGTAGCCACCTATCTAGTAATTATTGCATTATAAGATTTTAAAATATTTTGTTTCAAATAAACAGATAATCTATCAGAAAATTAGGAAATAAAAGTCTGTCTCAGCGAGTTAATTTGTAGCAGATTTGCCTAGTAATTTGAAGACCCGAATCTGGGTAGGCGAGTTGTTCAAATACATTCTTCCGAGCAAAAAATGAATGTTTGTAATTTTAGGATATTTGCAGCCATGAGCTATTTGAGCATTCATTGTTTTTACTTCAGCAAATAAGTGTTACCTGCAAGTGTTTGAGTGGCGATGAACTATCTGCAAACGAGAAGAAACTAAATGAAATGGAAGAAGACCTTTATGAAGTAAATTTAGCGCAAGCTAGCAGAGATCGAAGAAACAATATAATAAAGAAACAAAAGAGAATTTAAAATAAGAATGGTATAGCTAAAATGATAAATAGCCAGCAATGATATAGTAGACAGTATCTGGTCCAAGTTTCTGGTCAATTTGCTTCGTATTTAATTTAAAGATATTGATAAATTAGTATTTTTTAATTAAAATCAGATATATTTAATTACAGCTATATAAATATTATAAAGAGGCTCAATCTAAGGATCCTTGGTCTCGTTCCTGTTACGGCGTTAGGCGTATAGGTGAATTTTTGGCAAGTGATTAAACCACCCATTGACAACGCAACGAGCAAGAAGCAGGACGTGAAATGTTCAACCTTCTCTTACAAGATATTAGATTTTCTTATGTGAAAACAGACATTAAAGGCAAATGGCATAAATAAATGTAACCAGGAAGGACATCTTAATAATTAGGAATCTATTTATTTCTTTTTTTGGATTACCATCATCTTTGTCGGATCTACACCCCAAGGACTTACAAGCCAATGCCTTGGGCCAGAAGCCTAACAGGAGCAAGCAAACTTTCGGATAAAACATCCAGGTTGGGTGATCAGCCTAATACCTGTATGGTAGTGAAATGCAATGATAGGGATGATAGGAAATCATAGTTGATCAAGTTTCTAATGCAGCTAGATTTATGGCACATAAAATAACCCCAAGCCTGATAAAGAGGCCTCTGAGCAAAAATAAGCGGTCTTACATGACCTATATAGAATGGTACAATGAGAATAACAGTATTTAGAGAGCGTCCATAAATAAAACTCCATTTCCATTTCTATCCAATGCAGCAACTGAGGAAAACAGCGGGGAAAAAAATTCGGTCAGATTTGTTCGCCCGAAGAATCCAGAATTTTCCGAATGCGAGTCGCACATGTTACCGCAGTGCTACCGTGACATTTTCTTACTCAAATAAATTATATATTTGTACCTTATAGGATATATCCTTAATTTTCCACACATTATTTTGTATTGAGAATGTTGATACATAAAAATGACTGTGTAAAACGTAAAGTAAAGCATATAAAACACAGGAACTTTGATGTATTACGCCAACAGCACAAAACGACAGACTTGGCAGCACCTTCTAGACAGAAACGAAGCTAAATGAGGAGTTGTGCTCAGATCGACAGTCACTTGTCTTAACAAGCCGGCTACATTCTTGAACTTGTCTATTAGAAGGTCAGGTTCAATCCATCAGCTGCATCTCGTTGGGAAAACACACAATGCAACCAAGTCATCATTCCGCTCTAAACTGTAAATACAGCCACTCAACTGCTGTAGACAAAATTCCTCAATTACACTCAAAATTTGGAATAGAACTTTTAGGAATTATTTAATCCTCATCGCCACCTCCTTTCTACTTCCTCTTCCTCCTTGACGATTAAGCCTACTGGATCTTTCTGATCCAAATCTTAAAGTTACTCTCTCTCTTTCTCCTTCCCTTCACCAATTCCGCAGCCTACCGCTAAGTTTTCCAACCAAAAGGTATGTAAACTATTACGCTTATCTACGGGATTTAAATACTCCCGTCATTCTTAATTTATATGTTCTTGAATTTCTTTCCTTCTGTCTATTTAAGCGGGGAACCATTTTAACACCCTCCCCTATCTAATTTGAGATGTCTCCAAACTAACTTTTCTTTTTGGCTTTTGTTAACCAAGTCTCACATGCATTTTACCTGCATTTTTACTTTCTCTATACGAACTATGTACATAGTGTATAAAGAAGGTATAGCACTCCAACCAAAAATTCGATACCGAGATTTCACCGGAAATATGTGCTTTAGGGTCCCCTTTATCTACAAGAAAACATTTTCGGGAAAAGGTCTGTGTGTGTGAACACGATAGCTCAAAAACGAAAAGTAGGTAAAATACCAAACTTGGTATTTAAGTGTAATATCTTCCAGGGAAGATTTTGAGAATAATCCCCCACCCCCAACTACCCTTTACGTGGAACTGTTTTCGAAAATTTGGATTTTCTAAAAAATGGCTCTAACGACTTTTATTAAAATAAAGCTATTTACCCGACAAATAAAATGTATATCTTTAATTTTCTAGGAATAGCCTCTGAAGAGTAATTTATTCTAGATGAATTTTACGGCATTTTGAATAACTGCTAAACCGTAAGAGATGGACAAAAATGCAATACACAAAAAAAATGTAGAGCACGTTAAAACACACAATTTATGTTATATACCTTTTTTTCGTGGAGTTCAACATTTTTTAGACATTCCTTGTTTTTTGGTTTCTGCTATGAAAAACTTACTTTTCTCATTCAGGAATTTTTAAATTGTTGCCCACACAAACAAAGGAACTTCAGTGACATAGCAACCAGCTTTTGACCGTCACTTTAACCTATGGTACTCCCTTTATTTTTCTTCTGCTTACAAGGAAGCGAGTAATTCGACTATTTCTGCAAATTTTTTATGATTAGCATGAAGTAAGTAGAAGTTTAAGCTTTAAGAATAATTTGATGCAGAGATGTAGAGAAAATCATGTGAATGGTACACATCAGATTTTTTTTTTTTTTTTTTGGAGCTTAGTTCAATTTGATCATCAAATTCTTATCAAACTAGTTATGTTCTTCTGTTTTCTTTCAGTTTTACATTTCATTCCATTTTTGATATTCTTGAAACTGAATATATAATATTTATTCTTCTATTTTAATTCAATAAATTGAACTCCAAATTGTTCTTTACTGATTGGGAAACTTACCCTTATTTCGAGTTCTTCTTGTCATGTTCCTTCGTGTCAATTTCTTGAACTCTTAAATAAAAGCCACCTCGTTCTGTTGAAATCTACACACATAAGCGTTTGCCTCAAAAAGCAACTGGCAATTTGTGTTTAGAAAAAGAAATGGCTCAGCATTGTGTCCTAGATAAGTTAAGACAATAGAAGAAAACTACTTTCTTTATATGTTTCGCATCACGAAAATAAAACACATATGTTCGAAGTGAATGATGTGGATTATATGCCACGGGCATTGTGAGTGGATAAAAAAGCAAATCGAGCAATGCTTGATGCTCTTATTCACCGAAAGCATTCCATTTTTACTTTTTCTGCTGTTTATTTGAAGGAATTACATTTCATCAGCAAATTCGATACACGTATTGGGTACTTGAACTTTAAAAAAATATTTTAGAAAAAGGTCCGTCTATATTACCGGAGGAGACATCCACAATGCTGCCATTGGCTTTCTGTACTTCAAACCCCAGGAGGATAGTATGAGAGGAGAATTGTTACATGAACGGCCGAAACCAGACGGCGGGAAAAGAGCCACTATGGAGGGTTCTTAACAGTTTCCAAGCAGTCCTTCATCTCGACGCAGAGAGTGCTAGGACACGCGATCCAGGTCTGACCAAAATCTTTGGATCTAAAGACGACTTCCAACACCATCCCGCCGCTGAGAGCTGATTTCCAAAGCACATTCACCACCACGGAAGGGCGCCAATACCACTGTCCTCGCCAACACTTACAACATTGAAAGAGAAGGGTTGAATGAAATGGAGATGAAATGAAGTGACAAAGTTCAGGGAGGGAAGAAACCTCCCAGAATTGGCCAAGTGACCCGGGAAAACCCCCGAAAAGAACGCATGGATCAGAGAAGTTGGCCGCGGGAATCGATCCCACAACCTTCCGAATGCCAGTCTCAGATGAAAAGCTGAGGCACCTAGCTCGGTGCAGTGTGTATTTTAGTAACATAATATCTAAATATGAAAAGTTTGTTAAAATACCAAGTTTGGTATTTAACAAGCTGCAAGTAAATGTATAATAAAACCACTTTTGCATGGATTTGAATGAAGAAAACAGAAGGATAGACTTTTGTAAGAAAGTTTGTTGAAGAATGAGTGGAGAAAGTCCTGCTAATTCAACACATCAGATTTCTTATAAAGGATTTTATTCCAGGTAGTCAGTCAATTTAAAAGGATGTTCTAAACACAGAGTGTTAAAACAACTATCCATTATTTCAAGCGATAATAATAATGCATCAAAACAAGAAACAAATATTTGATACAATGCATCCTATAAATCCTACATTCCGAGATATGAACACACTTCTTTTTTGGATAAACTTCCTTTAACTTGGTAGGATCTATCACGATGAATGAAATCGGTGAAATGATGCTCAAATAAGCTCGGGTCCATGGAGCTTAAAATTATTCAACATTAATTCTCGTAGGAAAAGGGAAAACTGCAAACAAATTTTAATCCGGGCGATTCATCGGGGATTTAGGTCTGGTGAACGAGGAGGCTAGCTTGTAGGACCTCCTCGACCAATTCAGGGTTCTCAACCGTATGCGTCAGTAGACCAGACAATACGGCACTTACTCCTAGTTAAGAGTAATTTTCACAAATAAAAGGTAACACCACTACAATTACCCAACTTGACCCAAAAACTCGCACAGATATAGAGAAAAAGAAGAATAGAACTGCTCTAATGCATTGTGGTTGGTGAAGCACGTTTTTGTCAAGCCGTCATATTTGGATCCAAACTTCTGAGATAATGCGGCTATTGTGGGTTAAATGTGCACCCAAATATAACATGTTGTGCTATTAAATGTCAATTAAGCAGCAAGTTTTAAACCAGTATAATGGTCAATACGTGTGTGGTGTTTGGCTGTAGTTTCTCATATGGCAGAAAAAAAAAAAACAAAGAAAAGGAAATGTTTGAACACATAGGTTAGGGTACTTATTGAAGTGATTTTGGGGTGTTAAATGTTCAATTAAGCAGTAAATTTAGAGTGCAATTTTAAAACAGTATAATGCTCAATATGTGGTTACTTGTGGTTTCTTGAAAAGAAGAAGCAAAAACAAGGAAAGGGAAATTCGCGAACAAGATTGACAATCTACTCAATGCTAACACTCTCAAAAGCATATTAAAGAAATTCGTCATATTACTTTTCGAAATAATGCTCCAAATTTTATAAACAAAATATCAAATTTTTAAAAATCTTGAGTTTTGCAAAGTACGAAAAGTAATAATTTTCTCCACTAATTACGCTACTATTAAAAATATTTATTTCGACAGGTCTATTTATCAACCCATTTTCTGTAAAACGGGATGTTTGTATATGAACAGTTTTAAAAATGCATCACGTAACATATTTTATTAGAATAGTGAATTTAGCCAGTAAAATATTACTTAAATAACCATGCAAGTTGTAATTTTTGTATATGACACAAATATGTTATTATTGTGTATAATAAGCTGACATAAATTTCAATAAGTTCTCTTACTGTGGATTTTCTAAAATTGCATCGCCCTAACATTCGATATATTAATGGTAAGTATGTAATAGTATAAAACATAAGAGTTGTTGAGAAAAGACTAAAAGCGTCCAAATTTAAAAGAAATGAATACCAAATTATTAGCGTATTCAATCGTAACTATACTGTATTATTACCCGACTTATATTTGCACAAAACTCGAACATACATTTGTTCCATCTGTTCACCTTAATGTGCTAAACCTGTAGAGAGAGCTCAACACCATAACTTTTCAGTGCAACTGCAGCCCCTAAGTACCCAAGTCTTGAGAGAGCATTTAAAGACCTGGAGAATTTTAATGACTTCTAATTATAACTAAACTGGTAATGTTATTCTAGAAGAGTGACTGTTTTGAATGCCCATTAATCCCAAGACTTTCAAACTCTCCCGTTTATTGCATACTGCAGATAAGGAAAGAACACAAATCGGAAATTCATAAGGGTCTGAAAAAAAAAAAAAAAAACATGTGTTAAAAATTATATTACCTCAAAGTGGAAATATTATGTAAGAATGTATCAACTAAATTAGTTGGTTTTAACCTAATAAGAGTCTTATATTCATAACGGTTCAATTCAAATGCTCTTTTTATAATTCTATACTCGGAATATCAAAGAGTTCGTCATGATTTCAACGTTTCAGAAACGACGAAGAGGTTTATTCATCAAAGCTTTAGTAGAAACCTTGCTACCCCTTCCCCGGCTACATTGATAATTATGATGAATCACTTGGAGCTCAAAGCACCATCTGCAGGCTACAAGAGTTGAAAATTTAATCCAATCAAAGAAGTTATGGAAACTGCCCGCAGTTGACCCAAATTGCGAGATGACATGTGTATACCATATTATTGTTTGCTGCATTCAACATACCAGAGGTTTCGATGCGGTGCGTATAGAAAAAGATCTGCTGTTTTCCATTCTCTTGAATTTCTCTACGTCTCTATCAAGATAAACATTAATATAAATTGTCTTAGTACTTGCTTCTTTGGAGTAGAAGAGAAATATTCGAGTACACAAGGCAAAAGCGATAGTCAACCATTTCAAAGCTGGTTGTCATGTGATTGAAACTCATTTCTTTGCATAGCCAGGAGTTGACAAATTGCTGTGTGAGAATTTTTTTTAACTATTTTAAAACAAACTAATAACAAGCAATATCTCGGAAATGGTCAACTCCACGAAAAAAAATGTATGATATAAATTGTGTGTTTTAACGAAATCTAAGTTTTTGTACTAAGTTTTTGTCTCTCTTCATTTACCAGTTAGGCATAAGTCATCCAGAATGAAGATATCTTCAGATACTATTCCCAGACAATTCAAGATATACATTTTATTTTCCATATAAATGTCTTTAATGTGCGGTATTTTAATCAAAATAGTTACAGCCATTTTTGAGAAAATCAAAATTTTCGAAAATGTTTCCTTGTAAAGGGTTATTTGGTGTGGGGGGGATTCTTCTCTAAATCTTCGTGTCAATGCCAAGTTTGGTATTTTACAGACTTTTTGTTTAGGAGTTACCGTGTTCTCACACACACACACACACACACACACACACACACACACACACACACACACACACACACACACACACACACATCTCGCCTTTCCAAAAATGTTTTATACAGTGGGCCTTCTCTATACACTATATACATAATACGTGTAAAGTAAAAAACGTATTCTTCTATCTACTTCATGCTAATCAAGATGAACATCAGTAGAAATTGTCTTAGTACTTGCTTCTTTGTATGTAGAAGAGAAATATGGGAGTACACAAGGCAAAAGCGATAGTCCAACCTTTTTAAAGCTGATTTTCATGTGATTGAAATTTGTTTCTTTACGTGGCCAGGAGTTGACAAATTGCCGCATTAGAAACATTTTAGCTAATTTAAAACTGATACTAATAGCAAGCAATATCTCGGTACTGGTTAACTCCACGAAAAAAAAACTGTACGATACAAATTGTGTTTTAACGAGATCTACGAGATCCGTCCAGTCCAGTGTGATTGGCAGGCTGAGGGCAGCCCGAGGTGTGTTCGACGTGTCCCTGTTCTCAGAGAGAACTTAACCACGTTCTGATAGGATTTTGGGTTTTGTAGGATGGCGGGTGTGTTTTGGGGTTGTGGAGTGACAGGAGGAGCCGAATATTGCTTCTCGACGGTTGCCTTGATGGTGCAACGGCCCTTGTGCACCGCTGGTGTGTTTTTATCAAAATGTTTCTTGAGATTAAATTTTGAATCCAAGCAACTCTTGAAGGATAATAAGGAGCTTAGCCGTAGCAGCTGTTGGTGGTGCTCCTTCGTTACCGGGGATGCCCGCAAGCCATGCGGGGAAGCCGCCATGCCCCAGATCTCACAGGCGTAGATTAATAAGGGGATAATGAGAGCCCTCAAAAGGCGCAACTTAAGGGGAACCGTCATCGAGGACCTCAGCATCGGGTACAGTGAGGCCGCAGCCCCATTGCACCGGCACCACAGCCCCCGGACGAGCTCCCCAAAAGTGACGCCCCTGTCAAGCTTCACCCCCAAGTAGGTGATGGTGTTGGTCCATTGTGTCCTTCGTCTGAGGTACGTGAATGTGAGGAAGTTTGCGGGAAAGCGGCGCTTGGTGAAGAGGATAGCGTGGCTTTTCTCCGGATTTATGGACAATCGCCAACGTTCGCACCACTCTTGGATGAGGCAGAGGTGTCTCTGGATAGGGTTGAAGGCTCTGCGTGGGTGTTTGTTTGTACAGTATAACAGCACGTCATCAGCATACTGAGCTATGTTGACTTGCTGCACTGTTGGTAGGTCGGCCATGTAGACGCTAAAGAGCGTAGGGGAAAGTACAGAGCCTTCGGGGACTCCGCCTCTTACTGGCCTAGGTGTTGATTTGTGTCCCGCAACTGAAACTACAAAAAATCTGTGTTTAAGCGTCACCGCACGCCACATAACCGAGCACTCCTGAGGCGTTTACGCCGAGAGGTCCGGACCCGACTACGCGAGCACAGGGTGCGAGCGTGGGAGGAGACTATGACCCGCTTGAGGCTCGAGGATGGCGACGTGTGGAGGATTGCCAAAGCTCTCCGGCACCGCGGAGGTCAAATCACCTCCCCAATCCAAGGCACCCAAGGCCTGGCTTATGAACCCCGAGCCAAAGCCGATGTGTTCGCTGACTACCTCGAAAGGTCTATGAGGCCACGAGAAGACCCCCAGGACGAAGACTTCTCGGACCGAGCTCGGCGGGAGGTGCGTCGATACCTTCGGCGCCCCCCCCCCCGACGAGGCGGACCGACTTCCCGTCATCCGACCCAGTGAACTCCAGGGCGCACTCCGGCGCCTCAACCCCAAAAAAGGCAGCGGGTCCTGACGGACTAACCCCCGCCATGCTCCGATGCCTTCCCATCAAGGCGGTACTCTTTCTAACCAAGGTTTTCAACATGTGCCTCACCTTGTGCCACTTTCCACGCGAGTGGAGGGAGGCCCGGGTGATATGCATCTTGAAGCCGGGGAAAGACCCGTTACACCCATCCAATTACCGATCCATCAGTCTCCTATCAGTTCTCTCGAAGGTTTTCGAGAGGCTAATACTAGCCCGCTTGTCCCCTCTCTTGGGCGACATTCATGCCATCCCAGATCACCAATTTGGTTTTCGTCCTGGGCATTCTACACCCCAGCAACTACTGAGAGTGGTGGAGGCCGCTGCCCTGGGCTTCCAGGACAGAGCCTACACTGCGACGGTGTCGCTGGACGTGGAGAAAGCCTTCTCTACGACCTGGCACGCGGATCTGCTCCTCAAACTCATCCGACTGGAGCTCCCGACACACATCATACACCTACTACACGAGATCCGTGCCCATGTCTCAGTCATCTTAAATACCAGGCCATAATATCACGCAAACCAATCAGATGTTAGCTTAATCCCAGCTCTTATAAATACCAGTCTCCGCAAGCTCAAACCATCAGTTCACCCTGAAGACGAGGAAGATGCACTTCTTCGAAACGTTGGCGTCAAGCCAAGTTTTCACCTGGTTAGAAGCCCGAGAAGATTTTGAATTAATGAGATCTACATTGTTTGTGTACTAAGTTTTCGTCTATCTCTTCGTTTACCATTATGCAGAAGTCATCCAGAATGAAGAGATCTTCAGGGGGTATTCCTAGAAAACTTAAGATATGTTGTATTTGTCATATAGATATCTTTAGTATACGGTATTTTAATAAAACGCCCTTGCTATTTTGGAGAAAATGAAAATTTTTGAAGTTTTCTTTTTTTCTATGTAAAGGATAGTTTGGGGTGGGGGATTTTTCTCAAAATGTTCGTGTCGCGTGCTTTGAAGATACTAAATTTAAATTACTATTTGCTATTTTACCGACTTATCGTATTTTAGTTATGGTGCTCATAGACACACTGAACATGGATACGCATGCGCGCACGGAACTTTTTCAAAACAAAAAAAAAAAAAGGTGCTTTTACTTTCTCTAGCCCCATATGTATGATTTCGGGTCCCCTGAGTCCGAAAAAAGCATTTTTAAAAAAAAGGTCCGTGCGCGCGCGCGCGTGTGTGTGTGTGTGTGTCTGTGGACAGCATAGCCCCAAAACGAAAATACCGTTCAATACCAAACTTGGTATTTAGGTTTAGTATCTTCCAAGGATGCGACACGAAGATTTTCAAAAAAATCTCCCCACCACAAACTACCCTTTACATGAAAATATTTTAAAAATTTTGATTTTCTTAAAACAGCTTTAACGATTTTGATTAAAATCCCGTATTTTAAAGCTATTTATGTCCGAAATAAAATGTTTACCTCGAATTTTTTTGGGAATAGCCTCTGAAGATCTCTTTATTCTGGATGAATTTTTCTGAATTTTGCTTAACTGCGTAAGACAGAAAAACAAGTGCTACACAAAAATGTACCTCATGACAAAACACACAATTTTTGTCCTTTACATTTTTGTTGTGGAGGTAACCGTTTTCGAGATATTCCTTATTATTGATTTCAATTGTGAAGTACTTAAACTTTTCTCACACAGGAAGTGTCTGTTTTTCTTTTGTTCTACTCCTGGCCACGCAAAGAAGTGATTTGCAATAACAATCGCATAACGATAGCTCTTAAAACATTTGACAATCACTTTAGCATAGTGCATTCCCTTATTCTCTTATACTTATAAGGAACTAAGTAATAACATTCTGCTAACATTTCTCTTTATTAGCATTGTGTACAAAGAAGAATAACCTTTTGTAGGAGTTTTGTAGAGCAACTAGAGAAAGTCATGTGAGTGTAATACATCAGCCTTTCTCTAGCCCCATTATGTACAATGTACATAGGGATAGATAAGGTATAGTAATGCACCCAAAAATTCGATAGAGATTTCACCGGAAATACATGTTTTGGGTCCCCCTGAATCCAAAAAATAGCATTTTTGGAAAAAGGTCTGTATGTGTGTGTCTGTGGACAGCATAGCTCAAAAAACGAAAAGACCATTAAATACCAAACTTGGTATTTAAGTTTGATATCTTCCAAGGATGTGACACGAAGATTTTCATGAAAATCCCCCCCACTTCCAACTACCTTTTACATGGAACTTTTTTCGAACATTTTGATTTTCTAAAAACTGGCTCTAACGATTTTGACAAATTCGTATATTAAAGATATTTACCTGACAAATAAAATGTATATCTTGAATTTTCTGGGAATAACCTCTGAAGACTACTTTATCCTGGATGAATTTTACGGATTTCTGCACAACTGCTAAACCGTAAGAGATAGACAAAAACTAGCATATAAAAATGTAGAGCACGTTAAAACACGCAATTTATGATATATAAATTTTTTCGTGGTGTTGGTCGTTTTTTTTAGATATTCCTAGTTTTTGATTTATGCTTTGAAAAACTTGCACTTTTCTCATACAGAAATTTGTCAGCTCCTGTTCATACAAACAAAGCAAATTCAGTCACATAGCAACCAGCTTTTGACTATGACTTACCTATGCTACTCGCTTAGTTTGCTTCTACTTATAAGGAAGCAAGTAATATGACTATTTCTGTTAAAGTTTTCTCAATTATCATGAAGTTAATAGAAGCCTAAGGCATTTTAACAATAATATGTAGCAGAGATGTAGAGAAATTCATGTGAATGGAACACAGACTATTTTTCTTAGTACCTCATGTTGCTGGAGATTAACCGTTTCATACACAGCTTCAATACACTTTTATTGTAGGTGGTGTTACCTTGTCTTATCCCATTAATGATTACAATTACCCTAAGTCCGTCGATCGTAGAAAATAAGATGTTAAGGAAATAATTGTGTAAATGCTTATACTCTTAACGCACTTCATCTTAGCATTAAAATAATAAACAATGAATTTAACAGAATTTTATTCAACAATATTATGATTATATAAGGTCTTCAGATTTATTCGGCCTTTGCCGCCAGTCGTTTGTCGGCGCAGAAGTCAATACTAGGCAGCGAGTTTGTCACATATTGCCTCTTGCAGAGGACTAGCGGATAACTAGAAGGGGTGGATGTCAACAGTTTCGAGGTTTAGTGAAATGGGAGTTGTATCGTAACTTTCTGATATTTACATTTGGAACATTCACTTGCGGCTTGTAAACTCACAATTGCAGCATTTATGCCGTCAGTTTGGAAGTAGCACTCAACTACGCAAATTCTGTAATCGATGGTCTCTTCCATCTCATGCGCAAACAGCGCCAAAATTTCCAGGTGAAAATCAGTTCTGTACCGCCTATATATCAACCTCATGACGAAATCAGCAATGCATGCAATCTAAAGGTCGAATCCGCACGTCCTAGTTTAACTAATAATGACGTCGTGCAATTAAATTCACTGGCGCTAAAAGCCAAATAAATTTGAAAACCTATGTAAATGTATATGAAATTACACCCTTTAAATTGCTTCCACTAAATGTAAAAGGTGTAGTATTGCATTTGAAATGGTTTTGAAAATATTTTAAATAATTCGCAGCATATGTGAATGTTTTGCACAACAGAACATAAAACGGCTTAAAGATTGAAAAATAAGCAATTTACAATATTACAATATGTCTTTAAATATGTATTTGTTCTGAAGTTCACCCCATTGAATAACTTATTAGAAAATATACTAAATTAGAGCGTTTACCAGAATGTTTACATAAGAACGAGAGCTCGACACAGGGTTGAAAACTTTGCCAAGTTAACTGCTAACTTACCAAAGAAATTTTGAAACTTCGAAAAGTATCTTGCTCACCACCGATGATGCCGACTTGGTTTCTCTAAGCTGGTCTAGCTGGCTCCTTCATGTGGTTCTCTGGGGAACTGAAGACGTTGAGTATTGAGACAGTACATGTCGTGTTATGGGGTTATAAGATTTCTAAAATGAAGATATAAATTATAGCCAATATAATACAAATTATAATAAGAAGGGACAAATGTATATTGGAAATGACCAGGAAAGAAATATTGTAAAACACGTCTAAGAAGTCAAGGACAAACAGTTGTCACGAGCTGGCAAGCGACCCAGGTGCGACAGTACCGTTAAGGGAAGGACACTGAATTGAAGGGGTGAGGTTCCACCTTAATTCAACAAATGTTGTTGCCCAAAAACAAGCATATTCTCATTATATACACGTCCGAAGATGGAAATATCCCTTGCTGGTCGAGCGATGCTTTTTCACTAGCTATGGAAGAGTGGCAGAGGTAAGATGTGATATCCGAGTCCGCGGAGGAGTCGATCGAGCTACATATGACCGCGACGAAAATAGTGTTTATTTATTACAATCGAAGTCTCAAGTCCTAGAAGATACACAGAGGTAAGACGTGACATCTGAGTCCGCGGTAGAAATGAACGGGCTGCCGCGATAGAAACTGTTAATTTTGATACACCATCACACAGTGTACGTTCTCTTCGTGGGTTCGAGTCCCGCCTTGGGCATGGGTGTTATATGTTTGTGTTTATGTGTGTGTTGTAAAAGTAAGAAAACAGCAATCCAGTAATAATACAGAAAAACCAAGGTAAAAATGAAAATAAAGGTAAATAAAAAGTAGGGTATACAGTGCCGGAGTCCCGATCAGACTCCGGTACCGTATTTATAATAAAAAAATCACACGATCAAAAATAATAAGGAATAAAAGGAGCGGTCACGTAAATCATAGTTGAAAATGGGAAGATTTAGGAGGAATGCGTGTGCTTTCGACGGCAGAAAAAATCTAACAAAATGAATAAATGGGTTCAATATCTACTAATCTGGAACTCAAAGAAAATCGCTTGTGTCTTACAATACCTGACAAAGATCCCATGCCAACAAAATCCAGAGTTAGGGCACCCACATCTCCACACCATTCCAAAATATCCAAAACCTTTACGCTGAATACGAACCCGCGACCCCTACAGTAGGTTACCGCAGTATACGTGCTCTCCAAGGACATTCCCACTGTGCAAGTTCCCGCTTCTGTTCCACTCCAGTGAAAAAAAAAAAGTTGGAAGCAATACCTAACACTTAGTTGCTGCCAAATTATATCACATAATAGAGGGCAGCTGGAGACTGGCAACTAATAAAGCAATACGCCGAAACAGTAGAAGGGGATACCGAAAACAGGTTTGATAGTCAAATATCGCTAAATGCTGAGCTTGAAATTCCATTCTTCCTCCATGACATCACGAGGAACAATTGAGTGCTGACAGCAGTTTACTGAAGTATTGAAAAAGTCAACCAATAATAACGGATACCACTGTATGGCCCAATGGAATAAAAAGTTATTTGAAAGATATTTTGTTTGTTGCAGATTTTTTCCCTATATTTTATGGTTTATGCGTTATATGAAATTATATAAATTTCCTGCAAAGTGAAGAGAACGCATAGGTAATTTCCGGAAAATTCAGATTCTTTTTTCAATTAAATGTCTTAAACTTGCGGCGTTTTAATCAAAATTGTTTGAACCATTTTTGCGAAAATAAAATTTTTGATAAATTTCCCATTTTAAAACGTAGTTTCGGATGGGAGATTCTTTTACAAATCGTCGTGTTTCAACTTTAGTAGATCCTGAACTTAAGTCACAGTTTTCTGTTTCTCTGCAATTTCGTTTTTTAGTTACGCTATTCACATGCATATTCGCACGCCAGCACACACGCAAATACACAGTTCGCGCTCAGGCTCCTTATAACCCATCTACTTTATGTTTAAATCACATGTCGAAAATCTTTAATGGAATAATACACCCGTTTAGTATCTATTATTATTCATTTCAACTTTTCAATACCAGTTATTTTTGTAAAGTTCTGTCGCTATGCAGTTGTTTCGTTGCCCTGATGTCATAGAAAGAATCAGATCAGTATATAGCAACCAGTTCCACTTCTACCTATAACGAAATGTGTCATGAAATATTGTGCAAATGTGCATCTCAAGTGACTGAACTAGATAGGAGAATATGTTTTTTCGAAGAACAATTTGTAGACCCTAAATGTAAATGAATTGTAATAGAGAGAAATTACTGATGTGAATGCAAGTTATCAGAATTAGTTAAAGTGTTTTAAAGATACAATGCAACATACATATTTTAAACAGCTTATTTGTCACAGCGTTTTCTTCATTCTAAGTTGTGTTTAGACTCCTCAAATTTTGTTGAAGGTACCAAAGGATAGAAGAAACTGAATCAGTACACACATATCTAAAAACGAGCCTATATAATCAGAATAAGCTGATTTCACAAAAAAGTTATTTTAAATAACGTGTATTGTATGTGACTGCGTGTTTCTTCAAAGTTTATTAATCATACTAAAGTATATAAAATTTCCTCCAACTTCACTAAATCACAGAAAATTCATTATATGTATTTTATTTGACATTTAAGTATCTTAAATATGTGTCGCTTTAATTATAATCATTAGAGCCACGCTGAGAAAAAAAAAAGTTTTCAAAAGAATGCGACATCTTCGTGTCATATCATTGGGAGGCAGTTAATTAAAAGCTAATTTTTTTGTTTGTTTAAGATTTATCTTTTTGGTGCGTTAAAACGCACACAGCACTTCTTTAATAATTTCCGGTGAAATCTCGTTATTGAATTTTTGGGTGAAATAGAACACTAAATATGAATGTGATAGGTTTGTGCTTAAGCTTTTAAAACTATTTAATCTAGAGCTTTAGCTAATCAAAATCATATAATGCACTTGAATCTGAAGTGCTGTTGCTCTTTTCTATAATTCTGGGCTGGTCTAGCAATAACCATACTGAAACTTGAGCAACAAGGGACTTGAAGACTTGAAAAATGTTAACTGAAACGTTTAATTTTGCTCCAAGTCCTCTTAAAGGAACCAAGTTGCGAATTGTTGACTCACTACCTTGTAAAATAAGCAATCGCTGAAAGCTTTCCTCCACTTAACCCTTCAATACTGAAGCCGTGCATTTAGCACTAAAGGCTTTTCCTTGCTCCTGACAGTTGCTATTCCTGTCCCAATGGAAGCAAGCTGCTTCACTTTGCTGAAAGACTTCTGAATACGAATTTCTTGCAAGAGAGGTCTGAGTTAGATCATTCTTTTTATTTTGTAGCAATCCAATCTCTTGATTGAATTACTCATGACACTTCCCGCCTCCGAAACAGAGGAAAGAATGCTTTTAAAACTTGTTTTTGGTTTTAAAAAAATGTGTAAACAGTTTCAATCTGATTCTAACTTTAGTTTACGCACGGCGTGTGTTAAAGAATAAATTATCATTAATGTTTGGTTTGGAAAAAAACTACATTTGAGACATTTTCAGAGATAATAACGATATTTAAATGCATTTAACAGTGAACTACGGTTATAAATATTTACAGAACCGCATTTAAAATTTAAAAACTCAACTTTAGAACGTTTCTTTACTAGAGAACAAAAAAGTAATTGAGACACCCCAGTTTTGCATAGGTTAGATTTATGTTACTCAGATGATACTGAGGTACCATAATCAAATTTATTCGGAAGTTAACGCTACAGAATTTAATTGATGAAATCACTATTATCTTAGCCTAAATGTTCTGTGGATCTGCCAAGGAATGCGCAAATAGAAGCATGGATGTAACAGCGCCTTGTGTGTTCTGAACGTGAGTTATTTTTAAGAGCTATCATAGTTATAGCACTGTCTCAGCTTCAGTGCTTCACTCTCAGAGCTAAACACGAGTTATTCTACAAATGCATGCTGCTATGGATGTGCTAACGGCTCTCGCTGTTTTGTTTCTTTCCTCTTCACCTTCTCAGAGTTGGAGAGCACTAGTACAAAAACTTATCCAGAAGTAGCATCTCCGTAATCCGAACACAGACCTTCAAAACGTAATTAAAAAATAATACTTATAAACATAAACGTCCTCCACTTATACAAATAAAAGGAGAAAGTAAATAAAATACAATAACAAAATCAAAACATAATAGCAGTTCTATAACTTAATAAAACATTACTAAAGATAAATGTAATTCAATCTAATGCGTTGCTGCCATTACCCTTTTTATAAGGTGTTGTCGCAAAGACTGCTGAAATGCAAGGAAAGCGCAAATATAGCAACGGGCGTTCCTTCAATTTGTCTACAACATCAAAAATCGCCTTTGATCACGTAAATATGATACCTGGTTGTTCTACTGCAATGAAATTTATAGTTTGCATGAACGTGGTATGTCACATCTCTCAATCGTGGAGGGTTAGTTCTAGGTTATGCTCTAAATGAGCATTAGGTTTGTCTTGACCATTAGATCGTGTCCTGGAAGATCTCGCTATCACTTATGTCATTTCAAATTCGGTCATGGTAAATTCCGAATTAATTCTAACTTTTAATCATCATAATTAGAAGTAGATTCAAAATAAAATACAACATTTAAATTAAAATTTGATAATGAAGGTAATTCTACGAGTAAGTCTGTGACATTGCATTCCCTGAAGTTATTAACTTGCATTTCAATCACCGTCTCCCTATTTCTCGCAGGCGCCATTCATGAAGTTCATTTAATAACTTTTGGTACGTTTCGTGATACCATACACAAAGTGTTCCATTCCATGACATTCTCTACATCTAGGTTACAAATGATTCTTCTATCTACTTCATGCTAATCGATATTAAATTAAAAAATCTGAAGTGTTCCATTCACATGACTTTCTCTACATCTGTTACAAATGATTCTTCTATCTACTTTATGATAATCGATATAACATTAACAAAAGTTGTCTTATTATTTGTTTTTTGCAAGTAGAAGGGAAATAAGGGAGTACCATAGGCTAAAGGGGGGAAAAAAAAAAGACAGGGAAAATGTGGATATCTTACGGTTTACCAATTAAACAAAATTCAGCAGAACTCGTACAGAATAAAGTGGTCTTCAGAGGCTCTCCCCAGAAAATTCAAGATATACATTTTATTGTCATGCAAATATTTTAATCAAAATTGCTATAGCCTTTTTCGAGAAAATAAAAATGTTCGAAAATGATTCCATGTAGCTGGAGGATTTTCTTTGAAATCTTCGTGTCGCATCCTGTAGACATAATAAACGTAAACAGCAAGTTTGATAATTAACTGACTTTTCGTTTTTGGTTTATTCACATACCAACACACACACTCACTCACAGAAAGGCAGACACACACACTGACCTTTTTCTAAAAATGTATTTTATTCAGGGAGTCTCAAAACATATATCTGGTGAAATCTCGGTATCGACTTTTTGGGTGTAGTACAATACCTTCTCTGTACACTATGTGTAGAGATAGCAAAAAGTACTGGTTCCATTTGCTTTATTCTTCGAGCCATCTGCATACAAGCCTGCACGACAACCTTAAAGGCTGCTGAGGTTTTATTTTTTATCAACCTATTTTTTTTTTTTTTTTTTTACACATTTCAAAGCTTCTTTTACAGATTCGCAAGGCAACATGAGAAATTTAATGCCGTGTCGGCATGTTGCCATAGTAGCTCAGTGGTAGAGCAACCGACTGGAGACTGGGAGATCAGTGGTTGAAATTTCGGCTATGGCGTTGAATTTTCAGTCTGACTCTACCAATCCAACTCTTGTCCTGCACACGGCTTGTGTGAAACAACTACAACGAAACTATTTATACAAACTTTATATCATTAACATGAAATAAACAGAATACACTATTCTAAGAACGATTTGTAGAGCTGTGTGAAAGAAAGTGTAAGCCATCAAAATGTTTAAATCAAATATCCTCGTAATTTATACATATTCCTGCTTATTATCGTACTGTGTGAGGCATTAAGCTTCTGATCTTGTAATAATTGATGGATATCCATACAATCATTATTTCTTTGAATTACTATATACCTACATTATAAATAATATAGAGTGGTTAAGATTAACCGAGCCTTTTTAAGGAATTTCAATTGTTTGCGGCGTTGTAGCAGTTAATCGATCTCGCGATTAGTGACAGCTGTTGCAAGTTGCGAGTTAAGGTACTTTTTGGGTCGGCCACCTTTTCCACGACATCCTCCATAGTGGACGGGTGCCAGCTGTTTCCACGTTCGATAACTTTTTTATCTTTGGCTAGTAGCGGGAGAAGCAGGAAGAGTGCTGGGGATTAAAGCTGAGGTGTTCATTGTTACACTGATATTCCCGCGGGTAGACGCACACAAGAAGAAGAAAAGCCGATATCCCACGGTCAAAATTTTGTCCAAAATTTTTATACAACGTGAACGTTGTGTACAATTTCTCCGTACCATTCCCACGGGAGTGTGTATTGGTTAAAATATTTCTCGCATGCACATGAACAGCTGATGTAAAATGGTGGAGATTGCTGATCCACAATTATTTACGATCGCTGTCGCAAGCTTAGTTTATGTATCCATTGCAAGAGCATATTATAATAGAAAAAGGCGTTGGTGGACTAAACCATGGCTGGAACGTTGGAATGCTGATGGAAAATGGTGGAGATTTTCTGATCCACAATTATTTACGATCGCTGTCGCAAGCTTAGTTTATGTATCCATTGCAAGAGCATATTATAATAGAAAGAGGCGTTGGTGGACTAGACCATGGCTGGAACATTGGAATGCAGGCCAAAGAAGAGGTGTACTACATATGCTCAAAATGAACTCGTTTCTGACCCTGTAAATTATTTTAACTTCCTTAGAATGGATGAAAATTTGTTTGGAAAGTTGCTGTCCTTAGTTGAGACAAAAATCACTCGCCAATACATAAATATGAAGCAGGCCATACCAGCAAATCAAAAGGTAGCATTTGAGAAAAGAAGGTTAGGTACAAATGGATGCGATAAAATACATTTGCAGGGATTATAAATACCCGAGTCATTATGTCATAAATCTCTACCGCACAAAAAAAGGTGTATTTCAACCATTGCTCAGCTACTATAACCCTATTATTTAGAACAAAGTCTACAAGATAGAGCCAAGCTTCACACAAACAATCACGTTGGCGGGAAGGAAGACCCAGAGCTAGTTGCCATCTTATTACAACATAACCACTAGGTCGCTCATTGGTTGATTTCATACGTTTGGACCAAAAATTAGAAACCGCTGTACCTATTGTAGCAAACTGGAATTGGACCAAAAATAGGACGGAAATTTTATACAATGCAATTATCCAAGTCCCAGATACAATTTGTAGTCTGACGAGTATTGGACCAAAGTATTTGACCGTGGGACATCTGCTAAAGGAAGAAAAAAATAGATTTAAGGAAAAAGCTATAAAGTTATTGTTAGGAAAACAGCTTTGTATGAATGTTTCAAGGAGACAACTTGGCTACTTCTACTGAAGGTTACAATACGTTTTGTTCTTGGGTGTACCTACCATTTAAGAAACTGAGTTTCATTTATGAACCCTCTTTAGCTGCTGCGGTTCTTAGCATCCCTTTCTGTATTGGACGTGAAAGATCGTTTCATTTTGATCTAAGGCCCCTTTATTACACTTGTTCTTTCACTTACCGAAAATCTACGACGCGGGACCAACGGCTTCACTTCCCTTCGAAGGAAATCATGTTTTTTTTTTTAATGGTGTTTAACGCCCGCGTTTACTACCATGGCACCGCAGGCGACGACACTGGTGATACATTAAATGAAGATGGAATGCAATGATATAAAGCTGTCATCACAAGATGCCACACATTGGTAATTAGCAAACTGCACACCATTTATATACTATAGTTTACTACAGAAAACCCACTAGATGACAAAATGAGCACATAGGACAGGATAGGTGTTTTCGCAAGGAAAATTGCAATTCACGACGTTTTTGGATTACTGTGACCGTAAGGAAGAGATGGCACCCGATACTTTCACCATATATTTACACACCGTGTATTTCTTAATTCTGATGCAGACACCATCAACAAACAATATGAAATGATCCCGTTAAGAAATATATGATCATTATCAGTAGCAGTTGATTCGGTAAAAATAACCGATTTCTATTCAAAAGATACATCACGATTCAGTTTCCTCCAATATTTTCTCAAGTTTGTTTTAATAATCGTTAACGATTGGCAAATGTTGGTAGAAATTGTTATTTCCGTCTTAAATAACTGTTCTGGATACATATTTTCAATAAATTTTGAACAATATTTCAATATAAAAATATCAATTATTCAATAACTGGAAAGCGATGTCATTTCTGGAAATGGAAATGGTGTGTTATTTATGGACGCTCTTTAACTGCTGTGGTTCTCAGCGTCCCATTCTATACTGGGCGTGAAAGGCCGCTTAATTTTGCTCAGAGGCCTCTCTTATCAGGCTTGGAGGTTCTTTTACGTGCGGTAAATCTACGACACGGGACCAACGGCTTTACTTCCCTTCCGAAGGAAGCCATGCTAAAAATGTTTACACCCGAAAAAATCCATCGTCCTCCGCCGGGTTTGAACCCGCGAGATTGGGTATATGAAGCTAGCATGGTAACCATTACACCATGGAGGGCGATGATGTCATGTATGTACTTTAGCTCTAGAGAAATGTATTGGAATTAATGGCAGATATGAGAAACAAGCAATAAGGTTTGGTCAAAATCTGATATTTTGCTCTCCTTCAGCTTTAGACCAAGAAATCGGAACAAAATTAAGTTATGACATTGCGATATTTACTGCAATAATACCAATATATCAATAATATGCTGACAGATTGAAAACTGTGATTGTATTAAATATTTCTTCAGCTAGAGATCTCTGCTCTTCTATTGTCCTTTTTTTTTTTTTTTTACTTTAAATACTTGGAAAAACATTTAATTTGACAGATGCTGCGTATGGTGTATATGGTAGTGTGTAGCACTACAAGATGGCGGCGGGACACAAAACGTGCTTCAGCCCTGCGAAGGTAGCAGATACGTCAGTAATTGATGGTTACTCATGAACGTTAGACAAAAGACATAACCGAATGTCATCTCGAGCTTTCATTGTGTTTTTTCGCGTATAATCGTCCACACTTTAATTTCCTCAGGTCTCTCTGCATTACTTAGTGAATTATTCCTCACTAGTGGGTAACTCTTATTTTGAGGGGTGTGTTCATAGTACATTCGCTATAAACAGACCTTAATACTATAGTACAGGCGTAATTTTGTGTCCTCTATGCATGCATCATGTGACAACAGGGATGTTCTCTGGTTCAGGGTGTCGTATATCGGTTTAAAATGTCGGGAACCGAAAGCAAAAGTCATCGATTCCTTATGCTGCCTAGGAGGAATCATGTTTTTTATAGAAAGTGGCGGAATGATCAAATATTCAGTTTGCGACATAATTCTAAACTCAGTCAGAAAATTGCATTTTCTTTGCATTTTACAACCCATGTGAGTATATAGTTACCAAGGATTTTTTCAACTATGTTAGAGCTATTTAATTACCAAGGTGACATATTCAGTGCAATTAATGCAAAAGCTTTCGTAACAAATTATTTCTCATGCTGATAGGATTATAATGAAGATTGCAATAGTACTAAGTTGAGGAGCATGTTATGCTATGTTTATGCTACAATAACTTTTTATTTTTGCAATTATTTATGTTACGTTTACGTTTAATTACGACCAAACCTGTAATTTCCATATCAGAAATATAAATACTAATTTAAGAGACGTTATATTACAGCATTTTTAAGCAAACATGAACCTCCAAAACCAAAGAAAAAGGACAGGACTTTGTAACCCAAACAAAAGTGATAGATCATACAACAAAACTTAAGGTTTCAGTGTTAAGGGTAGGTACTACCGGACTCCATCACCACGATAGTCAAATCAAATCAAGGTGGATTATGTATTTCAAACACAAAATGTTAGATACTGCCACTGCACAGAAGAAATTATCCGTTCCTGCTTTCCATGGTTGGTCACGCAATGCACAGCAAGTGATTTGCAGGAGCATGCGTCTCTACTGGACTCAATGAGCAACCAATTGGTGCTATAGTAGTTAATAATCTGTTTACATTCAACTGCAATGGTGTGAAGAGAAACCACGCTAAAATACCAGTTTTGAAAGCTTATTCAATCCCTTTTTTACTTTCTCTATACATACTGTGTGCATACTGTATAGAGAAGGTATTGTATTGCACCCAAAAATTCGATACCGAGATTTCACCGGAAATATATGTTTTGACACCCACTGAATAAAAAAAAGAAAGCATTTTTAGAAAAATATCCGTGTGTGTGCAGCATAGCTCAAAAACGAAAAGACCGTTAAAGCCCACACTTGGTACTTAAGTTTATCTTCCAAGGATGCGACATGAAGATATTCAAGAAAATCCCCCACCCCCCAACTACCCTTTATATGGAATTTTTTTCCAAAATTTTGATTTACTTAAAAATGGCTCCAACGATTTTGATTAAAATCTCTTATATTTAAGAGATTTACTTGTCAAATAAAATGTATATGTTGAATTTTCTGGGAATAGTCTCAAAGGACTTTTTTTATTCTGGATGATTTTTACTGAATTTGGCATAACTGAGAACCCGTAAGACAAAAAGTTACTATACAAGAAATGTAGATCACGATAAAATACACAATTTTTGTTATATACATGTTTGTCGTGGAGTTAATCATTTTTGAGATACTTCTTGTTATTGGTTTCAGCTTTGAAATACATATTTTTCTCATACAGGAATTTGTCACCTCCTGTCCATACAAACAAAGGTACTTCAACCACATAGCAACCAGATTTTAAAAGCTTTAACTATTGACTTAGCATAAGGCACTCCCTTATTTTCCTTTTACTTACAAGGAAGCGAGTAATAAGACCCTTTCTGCTAATTTTTTCTCGATTAGCATTAAGCAAATAGAAGAATAAGCTTTTTAACAATAATTTACTGTAGAGATGTAGAGAAAGTCATGTGAATGGAACACATCAGATTTTTTCCTTTCTATTTTCTATGCCCAAGGTGGGATTCAAACCCGCGATTCCCTGCGTCACGAAGCACCAAAACTAGACACTCTAGCGACCGCGGCAATGAGAACCGGCAATTCCTTCCTAGACGATAGAAATAACTCATTTCAGGACATTAAAATCGTTGCTTGTTTATTAAAATAAGATTTAAGCCAATTAGGGAATTTAATGTCGTACCGGCATGCTACCATGATAGCTCAAGTGGTTAGAGAAACCACACAGAAAGCGGCTGCTCTGGTATTAAATTTTTCGGTGTGATTTTACCTTTTAAAGCGTTATTTTGTTTTTATAAACGAAGAAGCCATTATCACTAATTGACTTAAGCAATGTTTCTCGGAACCTAAAGTACTTACGAATTTTAAATCCCGTTATTTCAACAATTGAGACCCTAGATGGTTTACCGGGAAAAATCCAAGGCATTTGGGCATTTAATTTCATACCGGCATGTTGCCATGGTAGTCCAATTGCTTAAAGCAACCGCACGGAATGCAGAAGGTGCTGGGTTCAAATTACAGCTAAAACCTTTTTCAGTGTATTCTAACTTTCCAAAACAGCAAGTAATAAACATTTTACGGCAGCAGTAACTAAATTTTAAGATTGGAATTGTGAAAGCTTTTATTTCATACTTAAAATGCATTTCAACTTTTAACCTTCCGAACGCATTTTAAAATGTCAAAGTGGGTGGGGAAAACTTTGACAGGTAGACATCATAAATGGACAAGTTCGGACCTATGACAAGTGTCCTTTATGGAGTTTAACGTTGCGAGCTGTGGAGAAATTTCCAATGAGTCTTGGTAATGTGTTGCTAGTTGAAAATGGTAATCTATGCTTGCAGGAGGCCTATATATAATTTATACAAAATATAAATATTTTACCGTATAAATAAAAATATTATCAGGTTATTGATCTATTTAATAATTTGAAACCCGTTTTAGGTCCCTTTGGCATGCCTCTCTAATATCTAAAAGTTGGAGATGTATTTATTACCATCAGTATCATATTCATTCATGGTGTATTTCTCAAAAGCTAAAACTGCCTGCGCGGTCAGCGTTTCGGTCTCTCAACCCAAAAGTCCCGGGTTCGATCCCCGGCTAGGTTGGGAAAATTTTGTCTAGCTAGAATCGTTCCCTACCCCGCGCAGAGTTTGAAATTATGAATGTGGAAGTTAATGTCTACATTTTTTGAAGCAACATTAAGCTCTAAAATTCAGCCAAAAAAGTACAAGAAAATGTTTTGAAGTCAAATAATCCGTTATGACAAGCAGTTAGAGGGGGATATATAAATGAAACATTAAATCCTGCGCAACAGCCTAGAAGGGGCCAAGGCCTGCCACCTGGCCACTACGTCCCCTATCTTGGCCCACGGCAGACATCATGGATGGGGGTGCAGTATTGGAGTGCGAGAGGGGTCAGCGTCTCGAATAATTCCCGATCGGTTAATGCGGTCCTCACAACCTACAGCCACTACTTTTCCATCAAATAGCTCCTCAATTGGTCCCCAAAGACTTCACGAGGCTGAGTGCACTCCGGATCAGGTCTCCCAGTGGAGGAGAAATTCCTACGCCGGTACCGGGAATCGAACCCAGGTCTTCCGCGTGGCAAGTAACCAAGCTATCAAATGAGACATTATAAAAGATAAATAAAATGAACTACGAGAGCTAAGGACTAAAGTTTCCAATTTAAATATGAAAATAAATGAAGAGGAAAAAACAAAAGGAAAGAAATATTCTACACAAAATGCCATGAATCCAAAAGTTTGGCAACTCTCCATATCACTACATTATAACGACCTGCAACGAAACCTCGAGGCCACCATTAAAGCTAGCGAGTTGAACTGTACTGTAAGGTATCATTTGCGATTGTTTCAAAAGAAACGCTTTGGGGTCGTTTAAATCAAGAATATCTGACCTCCCTGAAGTGAGCTACAAGTTATTAACACTACTTAAATGAAGACTGTGGGTTAGAGGCTCTGCTTCCTATTTATCTCTATTTATTTTATGTTGCCATCATTATTTAAATGGATTATTTATATATTTGCTCCGGCTAGCTGGGTCCTTAGGTTAAGCAAGTATTCCTTACAGAGAGCGTGATTGGCAAAAAGAATTATTTACACAGATCACACATTAGATTATTTGAGATTCGGAGGGTGTGTACACAGAAATGGAGCCACCTTAGGAATCTAGTTTTCAAATCTGAATATATGTATAGAAATCAAATGCGTTGCATTACTTTTTACTTTCTCTACATGTACTATGTACATAGTGTAAACTGGAGATAATATACCGTACCACAAATGTCGATACCGAGATTTCACCGTAAATATATGTTTTCACACCCCCTGAATAAAAAAAAACACATTTTTAGAACAATGTCATTGTGTGTGTCAGGGCAGTAAAGTTCAAAACGAAAAGTCCATTAAATACCAAACTTGGTATTTAAGTTCAGTACCTTCCAAGAATGCCACACAAAGATTTTCAAAAACATCCTCTTACCTCCAACTACCCTTTACATGGAAAACATTTTGAAATGTTTTATTTTCTAAAAAATGGCTGTAACTGTTTTGATTAAAATACCATATATTAAAGATATTTAAATGACAAACTGTATATCTTCAATTTTCTAAGTACATCCTCTGAAGAACTCTTTATGCTGGATGCATATTGCAGAGTTATGCATAACTGGTAAACCGTAAGAGATAGACAACTTACTATATAAAAATGTAGTTTAAAACACATAATTCATGCCATATACATTTTTTCGTGGGGTTTGCCATTTTTTGATATTCCTTGTTATTGGCTTCAGTTTTAAAATACTTTTCTAATATAGAAACTTGTCAAATTCTAGTCATGGAAAAAAAAAAAAAAAAAAAAAAAAAAAAAAAACATTTCAGTCCCATAACAACTAGCTTTCTAAAGACTTTCTCTTTAGCCTAGTGTATTCCCTTATTCCCCTTTTACTTACAAGGAAGACAATAATAAGACAATTTCGGCTAATGTTTATCTGGAGTAGTAGGAAGTAAATAGAAGTAAAAACTTTTTAACTATAATTTGTTACAGAGATGTAGAGAAAGTCATGTGAATGGAATACATCAGATTTTTATGTGTAGTAGTGAATCAGTGGTGCCCAACCTATAGTGATAGAGAAGGCAGATTTACCTTCCCCATTTGTTTGGTAGCGGCAGGCAGAAGCCTCTCTATGACGTTACTTTCTATCAGTGGTGGAGCTTCAGCAACATTAATGTTATATGAAATGGTTCAAACACTAAGAAAACTTCTTGAACGTCATTCTTGGAAGTGATTTAGTTGATATTGGTCACTTGTAACCAGTTCATCATGTTTACCAACAGTAATGGACAACAGAGTTTTAAAAGGCAGATCAAATGATTGTGCCCTCCCTTCCCTACTACAATATTTGTTATTTATTTGATTCATTTTCGAAAACAACTGCTCACAAATATATATAGAATCAAATATTGATATATGCTTTACCGCAAAATCTCGCAATATGGGAACATTTTCATTGGGAACAGATTTAAATGAATCCCAATCTTTTTTTCTGAGAATATTTAATGACTGTTGAATTTTGCAAAGCAACTAGTTCCATTTGAAGATGGTGGAGAACGTCTTTTAAAATTCAAGTGCTGTTACTGACTGCATAACTGATAAAAATGTTTGCCATAGTCAGTATGGTGGTATTTCTCAAAGTGTTATTTAGTATTATATCGGAACCCCAAAGAAAGGATGCTTACAAGGCACTTCACATTTAACAAAAAAATAGTCTCCCTCTCATTCTTTCAACAATAGTTTGGTTCACTTGAAACCTGACATCGTATCGAGAGTCGAGCTCAGTTAAACACCACTGAATGATTGAAAAGTGGCATAATGCGAATGAAGGATGAAGGGTTTAAATACTTATAAACAATACTAATTGTGATCTAACATCTTTAAAGGAAGTTCTCGTTAAGAAATAGTATTTTGCGAGCTCACTCTGCAAATTGGAGGCATTAACAGGAGTCCCTCCAACTCAAGGGATGAGAAGCTTATATAGACATGCGAGCAAGGGCAGACTACATCGATTGTTTGTTAAAAGGGGTGTGTCTCTGCGTGACGTGCATTGGTCACTGCTGAGCTCCTTCCACGGATTCAGGAAAAAGTGGAGGTAGATTAGTTTAAAGTCATTAGTTTGCCTAAATTAAAGTTGTAAATTCACCAACAGTTGTCAAAAGGAATGACTTTAGATGTCCATCCACTGAGATGTAAAACTACACATAGTTTCTTCTAAAGCTACCATTTTTCCAAGCATATTGGTTCCACAGATTTCAATATTCAAAGACTACTACATTATCTACACGTGATATTAAAAATTACACGACTTAATAATTCTCGATTTTATAAAAACAAAGATGTTAAATGTTTGACAGGCTAACTTAAAGAAAAAATCTGATGTGCCCCAAATCTGATGTGACCTTCTCTACATATCTGTAGCAAATTATTTTTAATAAGCCTATTCTTCTATCTACTTCATACTAATCGAGGTAAACATTATCAGAAACGGTCTTATTACTTAGTTCCTTATCAGAAGAAATAAGGGAATAAACTAGGCTAAACCGACAGTCAAATATTTTAAATTCTGGTTGCTGTGGCAATGAACTCCGTTTCTTTACGTGGCCAAGTGTGGACAAGTTCCCGTATGAGAAAAGTTTAAGTATTTTGAAACTGAATCAATAACCAGGAATATCTCGAAAACGGCCAACTCCACGAAAAAAAATGAATGTGTCATAAATCGTTTATTTTATCGTGAGCTGCGTTTTTTGTTCAGTAAATTTTTTTTTAATCTCTTACGTTTTACCAGGCATGCAAAATTCAGTAAAAATTATCCAGAATAAAGAGGTCTTTAGAAGGTGTTTTAATAAAAATTAAATAGTAAAGTTTTGTGTTCCTCATATGGTTTACCAGTCATGCAAACTTCAGTAAAAATCATCCAGAATAAAGAGGTCTTTAGAGGCTATTCCCATAAAATTCAAGATACAAAATTTATTTGGCATATAAATATCTTAAATGCAAGAGCAAAACAATATTTTCGCAATTTTTTCCATGTAAAGAGTAGTTTGGGTGGGGGGGGGGGGGTGTTTCTTGAAAATCTTCGTGTCGCAGCCTTGAAAATGTCAAAGTTAAATATACCATGTTTGGTATTTAATGGTCTTTTAGTTTTTGAGTTATGCTGTCCACAGACACACACGCACAAACCGACCTTTTTCTAAAAATACTTTTTTCGGATTCACGAGACGCAAAACACGTATTTCCGGTGAAATCTCGGTATCGAATTTTTGGGTGCAATATAATACCTTCTCTATATACTATGTACATAGTACGTGTAGAGAAAGTAAAAAGTTGTGCTTTTAACATTAATGTTTGTTTTATGCAGACGAGGCCTTTTTATCAAGATTTTCTGAATTGCATTATAAAAATTGGTATATGACATGAGTTTTATTTTGAGGATAGAGTACCCATTATACATACAGGGATTGTCAAAAATATATGCACGCTTTTAAGAAATAGTACTGCGAACTGTTTTTCATAGTTGCATTAATTATCTATAGAATATGCAATAATATAGTGTTTTCTCAACAGATGCCAGTATCTTTATTTTGACTAACATGTGACTATAACAGTGAACGAAACTGGTCGTGAAACGCTAAATTTTTAAGAAACGGAAGCTAATTTTTAATGTAATGGTTCAACGTTGAAGATATTGCTGCATGCATGGATGCACGAGCTCGCAACACAACCCACCAATACGCTTGAAGTTACCAGCTTTCTGTTACCTTTGACACGCATGGTAGTATATTTGGCAATGTTCACAAAGGAAATCCAGATGTCAGTGTTACAGCTCCTAAGTCTAAGAGTTTGGCCTTAGAAGTATGGTACATAAGTATGGTGAGACTGGGATTCAGTGTTAGTGTAGAAGGCATTCTGAAAGCCGCTAAATGTAAAGTGTATACACCAGGGTTACTACACCATTGAATGGAAACGACACTGATTTCGAATGGAGTTCTGCGAGAGGTTGTAGAATAAAATAACTAATGATCAGTTTACGAGATCTGGTGAGTCCCAAGTAAAACATCGTAATTGTGGACCGTAGTAACTGGTAATCAGAATATCACTACGTTCATTTCGACAAAGCAGTCAATCTACCAGGGTGAATGCCTAGTGTGCACTGTCGTACAAGACTGTATTAGAACCCTCTTCTTTGAGAGCAAAGTTCCGATTCTGGAAATACTAAGTACATACATTTGTTCAGCAATATAGATCAAACAAACACAGCATTATTTTCCAAAATACACGACGGAACGAGGTGTACGCAGACCAAAACTGAGCGTTAATAGTGAACAAACGGGTTAACTGATGACTTAACTGCATTTAAACACCACAAGGATTATATGGGTTAACACGACGTATATAAAAACAAGCTTTCTCATGAACAGTTTGTAGAAGCCGTATATAAATAATAGAATCGTAGAGGATCTTATATGAATATATCTGATATATGTTTTAGACACGCTTTAAAATATTATAATATTTTAGTTTCTTTTATTTGGATACTGCAGAAGTGGAAATTCTCTGCAAGATTTTATATCCTAAGTTATGCTGCAGAAATCTGGTTCACAATTAATGTTTGTATACCGAGCGAGTTTGCTCCGCGGTAACATGTGAGATCGCATTCGGAAAGTCCCGGGTTCGTTTACCGGTGGCCGCCCACTTTGATCATGGTTCTTTTGTGGTTTCTTATAATTGGCAAAGCGAATGATGGGGTATGCATTTTACCACGGTCTCTCTCTCTCTCTCTCTCTCTCTCTCTCTCTCTCTCTCTCTCTCTCTCTCTCTCTCTCTCTCTCTCTGCCCCATTTCTTCTCATTTTAGTTCCATCTGTTATGCCTTATGACTCCACCCCTCTCATGACTCCGGGGCTGAGTGACAGTTTGTATCAGACAGATGGAACAGAGGATTTTAATCCCAGTTTTTAAAGATGTTTAATATTGAAATTGCATTAATTCTACTAATAACTATTATTTCTTTTACATCAAACATAATAATGTGAACAATTACAAGCATATTATTTATATTAATGGTAAAGGGGGCGGATATTGATGAAATGTCATCTTTTTGTTTCTCAGATAAGAACGATGCCCAGTGTTATGAATATGCATTTTAAGTTGCAGCGAATCAGAATCACGCATTTTTATGTTGATTTTTTTGTTTCTTTGTTTTTTGTTTTGTTTTCATTTTGGACTTTCCTCCAATTTGATTTGAAAAATTATTTCATGTTATTTGTCAAATTAATGGCATTTCCTTACTTTTGGTTTTATATTTTAAATTTAAACTAAATATTTTTCAAGTCTGAACAAAGTAACCAGTTCTATTAAATAGTCTAAGTAGGGGCATTTCCAGGAAAATTAACGTAAGAGTGACATGGATGTTTCAGAGATGATAACAACTGAGGGCAAAGACTCGCTAACCTTGTTATACATACTGCGTTCCTCCCAGGAGAATATGTATGGAAGGTATGCTCTTGCATCAGCAACGTGAGCATTATTCACGGCTCAACTTCCAATGTATCAAGACTTTCCAACTCTTAAGAGAACACGAGTTCATGTACTAGCATTGCTAAATAAACCAAGTGTACGTGGGATACTAACGTTGCGCGATGTATTAAATGTATTTATACCATTCTTTATAAAATTTCTCGGAAATGCCAGCCGGATGACGGTGGAGTCATAAGTTACCACACTCAGCTATACCTTGATGTGGAGAATTCTATTTTCAGTATAGATACTTCTTTCTAATAAAATAATCCAACACAGTAAAATGCCGAAGGTAAATTCGACAAATAGTATGCTTTTACACCAAATAGTAAACGAGATCGGGAAAGATGTAGTTACAACAGTTGGAAGAGTTCTATTTTGTAACGCTAAAATAAGTGCGGAAAAACTTTTTGCTGTGCAGCAGCACATTAGACTTGAAAAACCTACAAAAGCTGTGATAAATGCTAAAAACAAAACGTGTTCTCAGGTTCTTCTAGGGTAAACTTCTAAATTATCCTGAAGATTGCTATGTTAAAAATGTTATTGTGGGTTCATTCGAGACGGATAGTCCTGGAAAGATGCTTCTTTTAACAGACTTCTTGGAGAAGAGCAACCACTCAACAATTTGCAAATTGTTCTACCAAGTCATGCATTTATTATGTTCCCAAAGTGTCCAGCACACCAACATTCTGCTTTTTGGAACGGATTCCGCACCTTAAATGGTGAAGGCAATAGAAGCAATATGAACACTTTAACCAAAATGGTACGTGTTTGGCACATGCCTTACAGAGGGTACCAGAAGAAGTCGAGAAAGATTTCCTTGAAGTGGATAAACTTATTTAAATGCGAAGAAAGCGTTTCTCAAAGCTCTTTCAAGAGAAACATTTTTATAGAGAAGCTCCAGACCTCCCTTGTCACTTCAGCCTGTGTTAGCAAATGGTAACATGGCTATCTACTATTGTGACAGCTTCAACGTGGTCAAGTCCGTAATTGAAAGTTTAGAAGCTTTTTTGTTTTTAAATAAAACTGTGACTTGGCTAAATGCCGCGACAGTAATTATAGAAATTATACGTGCAAAATATGCTTGGCATTTTACATTTGCGCCTGTCTAGGCTGATGAGCTTTTAGTCAACACGCTAGTTCTCAAAGACAGCTAAAGTAAAGCACCTTAATGGTCGGAAAGCGATCCAACTTGAAAGGTTTGGCAAATTCCCAAAGTCCTACGCAACCTCTCACAAGCAGATGAGCAGAAAGTAAACCCTCCCTTAAGGAACTTAAAGAAGAAGGGTCGATATAACCAGCGTAAGTAAACGCTTCTTTCAGATCATGAAAACACCATAACCTACGCCCGTAAAGTTTGTTTTTATAATAGAAGTAATATGTTGTTTTATTAGGCATCTTTTTCAAATTATGCTTTGAATTGCCGGCAAAAAATCCTATTTCATATAATCATGTGCACAAAGTAAAGAAAGTGAGCTTTAAAAGGCATTATAAATAGATGAATATAAGTAAATATATACCAAGCTAAAGGAACATGTGATCGTAGATAATATTAATGCTTTAACAAAATATGTAAGGCTGATAGAGAAAGATTCATGTTTGTTGAGATATCTAACTGAATAAATTGCTGAATAAAGCAAAAAGTTGAGAAAAAAATCTAAATGCACAAGGTACAAGAAACAACGCAATACTAAAAACTCCTGATGTGTTACGTGCCTTTCTCTACCCGTTCTTCAATAAATTATCCTTATTTTCTATCTAGTTTATTTTATTCCAATAAACTTTTACATAAAGCACATTGCATATTTCGTTGTAGGTAAGAAAAAATAACGGAATATATAGAGCTTAAGCGATAGTCAAAACCTTTAAGAGCTGATCGGTATGTGATGGCCTTGAAATTTCGGTCTCTTTCTTTAACTGAAAGGAAAAAAAATAACTAGATCCCATTTGAAGAAACTGTTTCATTTTAAACTTGTTTTAAACAAAATAGACGTAAACTCCACAAAAAAATACCATATCCGCATGACTTCACATGAATTTCTCTACCTATTCTGCAACATCTTATTTACAAAACTATATTTTTCTATCTACTTCAGTATATCAATATAAACTTTTGCAGAAATACCTTGTAGATACGTGGGATAAAGCGATAGTCAAACTTTTCAAAAGCTAGTCGCTAAGTGATGCATGAATATACCGCTCTGTTCATTTTAGCACGACAAAGAAAAATGAGTAACTTTTCTTCTTTTGAATAGTGTATATGTATTTTAAAGTTGAAACCAATAACTGGGAATATATTCGGAACTATTAACTGCCGGTTTCCGTGTTCGGAAAGTGCCCAGCTTTAGTGCTTCGTGGTGCAGGGGATCGTGGGTTTGAGCCCCACTTTGGACATGAGTGTTTGTGTGTTGTAAATGCGTATATATCTATGTATTTGTAAGTATAAGACGACCAACGCGAGTGTGATCCTGCATTGGAAGTGCCACTTGTACACTATAGGCCTAACCTCCCCTGTGTAGTACAATTAGTAAAATGGGAACGATTAGAACCCTGCATACATATATCAGCTCAAACGGGATCAACTTGTATGACACTTTCTCCATTTTTGGGTGTGTGTGTGTGTGTGTGTGTGTGTGTGTGTGTGTGTGTGTGTGTTTATATGTATACACACAATTTAAAACACAGTTCTCTCTCTCTCTCTCTCTCTCTCTCTCTCTCTTCCTTCTTTTTATCACACATATACACATAGAATGACCTTTTTTTCTGCAAAGGATTATTTTGGAGCAAGGAGGTCTCAAAATATGTATTTTCGGTGAAATCTCAGTGTAGAATTTTTGAATGAAAACAGTATTTCCTCTGCTTATAATACCTAGAGAAAGTAAAAAATCGGAAACTCCATGTATCGATTATAGCTACATATTTAGCTGGAAAAATCATGGAACAGAGACTAAACTATCTAATGTGTTGCATCCATATGGTTCTCTCTTTTCACTATCATTTTTATACCTTCTACACATTAGTTTTTCAAAAAGTTCTATTATATATATATATATGATAAATAGGGGAAATATTTTACTCCAACCGAATTTTTTTGGTCAGATATCTCTGAAAATACACGGTTTGAAGCCCTCTGTGTAGTAATAAGCGAAATGGAATTCTATATTCCACACACCCAAACAAATTCAAGAAGAAACTAACACAGAGTGCAGATAATGAAGTTTAATATTACTTCTGTTGCCATAAAAGCCTTTTATTATATATTATAAAATAATTGTAATAGATAGTTTCAATAAGTTAATGTCAAATAACTGATTTCACAAAACAGAGCATCGAGCCACAACTCCCAAGAAAAAAATCGTAAGCCAGGGAGACCAAAGTAAAGATGGCAATTTGGAACTAGAAAGGCCTAACAATCAAATTATAACAAAGAAAATTAAAGAATTATATATTTTGAGCGTTCTTTTGTCTTTGATCTTTAATAGTTTTCCAATTGAATACTTTAAAATGGCCATTAAAATAATGACAAATAAAACTTATCGCTGGAAATGCTCACCAAATGAAAGTCACAAAATACATGACTAAACGTTTTATTGATAAGCACATTAAAAAAGCTAGAAATTGTATTTTCAAATATATTTTCTATGACAGCTCATGCTTTATTTGCACGTTTGTTTGATGTCAGACCAGTTTTCCTGGAATATTAACATCGTTCCAAAATTTTTAAGACTTCACCGCAAGGACATTTTCCTGCAGATCATTAAAATAATCAACTATTTTCTTAGGGACTTCCCAAAGAGTTGATCTCAAATTATTTTGAGATGATAACCCCAATGGCGACTTACAATGTTCTAAGCTATTTAAGGCCCATGATTCATAGTATAGCCAACTATTATGGTCAATTGGTGTTGGTTTAATTGTTTTTTCACACAAGCCGTGTTGGATAGGTAGAGTTAGACCCAGAGAGTTGATCTGATGGTGTAGTCCAACGGTTCCCAACCGGTGTGCCCCGGCACCCTAGGGTGCAGTGTGATTGGCTAAGGGGTGCCGCGAAATATTGAGATAAACAAAAAAAAATACCTTCTACTGAAGCCTTAAGTCTTGTAAGGTCTTGAAATAAAATAAGTCAAATCAATTACTCTCATGCACGGCAGATGGTGATAGTGGTCGATTCACTTCAATAATTCAGTTATACTAGTATCCCACAGATGGCATTACAGCTATACCCTGCCGAACATTCCCGAGACTCGCTTCCTCAAGAACATTCCCGAGACTTCGACAGATGAATATATAAAAGTGTACGCCGCTTGGCGCTTTCAGTTGTCTTCCTCGCGTTGATTCACAGTGTTTAGCTATGGATAAGTTCATTGTTAAACGTAAACGCCAGGACAGTGAAAGTGAACAGTCGGCTCCTACTGCTTGCTTTAAGAAGCCAAATCTTACAGTTTCTCCCGGACCGTCGAATTCACCACATAAAGAAGACAAACGAAAGAAAAGAACATACCAGGACAGTTACTTAGCGTATGGATTTAAGTGGAATAACAACGAGGAAAACCCTATCCCTGTGTGTTTAGTTTGTGGCGAAACACTTAGCAACGAGGCCATGGTACCTAGCAAACTGAAGCGGCATCTTACAACAAAGCATCCTAGTGTGTCACAGAAAAGTGTAATGTATTTTTCACATATATTAGAAGGGGAGAAGAAAACAGCTGTGCGAATGGTAAAGAGAATGACCATAGGTGATACTGCTCTTGAAGCCTCATTTAAAGTAGTAGAACTGATAGCTAAAAAAAAAAAAGAAACCTCATACTCTTGGAGAGCAAATCATTGGCCCTGCATGTCAAGTTATAGTTTCAACAATACTTGGCGAAGGAGCAGCTAATCGAATTTCGAAAGTTCCTCTATCCAACAACACAATCAGCCGTAGGATATCTGAAATGTCATGCAATATCAACGAACAAGTCACGGAGAAAATAAAAACTTATAGAACATTTGCTTTGCAAGTAGATAAGAGTCTCGATATTGGTTACAAACTGCAACTCCTTGGTTTTATCAGATATATTGATGAAAAAGATATTAGTGAACAGTTTCTGTTCTGTAGACAGCTGGAGACTACAACCACAGGCCATGATATTTTCGTTTCTATTAATTCCTATCTCAATGACCATGATCTTTCATGGAAAGACTGTTGTGGTATATGTACAGATGGTGCACCATCTATGTCTGGGAAAATTAAAGGTTTTACTGCCAGAGCTCTCAATGAAAATCCATTCATTATTATAACTCACTGTTTTCTGCATAGAGAGGCATTAGTCGTGAAAGCGTGTAATGAAGATTTTGCTGAAGTGTTTAACCAAGTCGTGAAAATGGTGAGCTACATAAAGTCTCGACCTTTAAAGTGCAGAATTTTTGAACAGTTATGTCGCGCAACGGATGCAGCTCATACCTCTTTGTTACTTCACACAGAAGTAGGGTGGTTGTCGCGGGGCCATGTATTGAACCGCTTTCTCGAACTTAAAGAACAGCTAAAAACTTTTTTTAAGGATGAAAATCAAGACACATTTCATGAGCTCTTACTAAGTGATTCTTGGTGTTTTGAACTGCCGTATCTGGCAGATATTTTTCATAAGCTGAATGAACTGAATGTTTCGATGCAGGGTCGACATGAAACAATAATCTCCTCAACCAATAAAATGAAAGGTTTTAAAAATTAAACTTAGTTCTTGGAAGTCTGCAGTTCAAAAATGAGATTTGTCGAACTTTCCATCTCTTCTTAATGTGGCAGGAGATAAAGATCTGGGTAAACTGCAAGACCGCATTTGTGACCACTTATCAAGGTTGCAAGATGCAATAGATGCGTACTTTCCAACTATTTCCACTACGAATCTCGACTGGGTTGTCTCACCATTTGATTTCGTAGATAGTGCAGAGGAAATAAATGTCATTGCTTGCGAACGAGATGAATTTATTGATCTTTACGCTGATTCCACACTCAAAGGTAAGTTCACCAAGACTGAGGCGTCGGTGGCTAGTTTTTGGCTTCAACGGAGAGAGGAGTACCCTAACCTAATGAAGAAAGCAATTAACGCACTTTTGCCCTTTTCAACGTCCTATCTATGCGAGCAAGCCTTCTCTGCTATGGTGACAATAAAATGCAAAGCAAGAAATAGACTGAATAACCATGAGGATGATTTGCGTGTTTCACTGTCAACTGTAAGACCGGACATCACATATCTGTGCTCTAAGCATCAATTACAAGTTTCACATTAATCATTAATCGAACAAAATTTATTGATGTATTTTCACTCAGTGATTGTAGTAAAGTTTACTGTATTATGTTATGGTGTACGCTATTATATAATATTTCAATAAAATAACATATTAAGCTTAATTTTCTTTTAGTTCAAGGAAGGGTGCCCCTGGTGTTTAATGTTATTCCCAAGGGTGCCGTGAACTTCAAAAGGTTGGGAAACACTGGTGTAGTCTGTTAAAAAAATGTTGGGAATTCCTATCCGAGGAAAAATAAAGGTCATTGCTGTAGTGCGATGCGGTAAAAGCATTAAAATGTGTGTTGTGAATGATCAGAAAATCATAAACTCTGATGATTTCAGTGAACAAATATACTAGAGGTGCTTCTCTTTCTTCGTTCTGCTTGAAGCCGTTCCCTCGTCTGCGTCTGTTCTCGGCAGCTCCAGTAGTGACATGTTAGAGCTTACTTAAAGAGAGTGCATGGGTGGTGTGAGCATCAACAACAAAAGTTTAATTGACAACGATCAATGGTGGCTAAAATAAGGCCTCTTTGAAACAAGTCTCCAATTGCTGAAGATAAATAATTAACTTATTCCTTAATCTAAGCACGAGAAACTATATTTTGTATTATATCTGCTAACTTCCGTGTATCTATGCTTTTACGGTTTAGGCAAAATTTCTTTCCGGATGAAAGTAACAATGTAAGCTGCGGTAATTCACTGAACCTAATTGGCGAATACCCTTGCGACCAGTGCTAGGTAGGTGATGAGCCAAGTTCTATCTTGAAACGCTTGTATGTCGAAGAAACAGAAATTACAGTTGTGCTAAATTTATGAAATATGTTATTAACCTAAGTCCCGCCTACATCATAAATATTCCTCAGTGTTTCTACATTTTCTATTTTCAAATGTGAAGCTTCTTATTCACATCTCTATGCTCTTTTCACTCTTTTTCTTGCTAAATTCTAAATACTCTCCATTTCTTATTCCCAGAAACTGTCTACGTGCATTTTCCAGCATTCTTTCGATTTCTGAACTTGTTGAACTACAACGAAATTAACCTTGAAATAATTGGTTTCTCACTGAATCACCTAATGGCACTCGCTTCTGCTATGAAGCTCGGCTCATAACCGAATTGTAACCCGTGGTTTTTACATTATTTGGGATGAACTCTAAGGCTTATAGAAATTATTTATGCAAATTATGTCTCCGTTTCCCCAACACCAATTATTAATTAAATACGGGAAAATTCCGGTGTAATACACGTTTTTGAATTTAAATTTACAATGAACTCGCAGATATCCGTGACCAATGTACATTTCAATTCCGCATCCCCGGTTAAGACTAAATCCCTTGGTGACCATTGCGTATTTGAAAGACTCAAATTCATATGCACTATTTTTTCCTGTCGCTAACCAAAATTAGCACCAACACAGAGCAACAAAGGGTCCGTTTCCTAAGGGGCTGCACAAGCTTGGGACTCCTAATTGGATACAGCAGTTTGCTTTCTCTAACATTCTTCAAAAGGGATTGAGGGGAGCAGCACGTATACAGAAGAAGTTATTTTGCCTCTAGATGACAAATGTGATACGACTGCTATGCCAAAACGCTCGTTAGAAAGAAACAGAACCACACAAAAGTTTACAAAAGCTATGGAACAATTTTGAAGTGTGTGAACATGATATTTGGGTCGTATTGATCTTACTTTGAAAATGTGGGACTTTGGTTATCAGTGCTGGCCTGCACAACTAACAAGAGAATAGCCAACGGCGCCATGTGATCCAAATGTGCTCTCTTGACCCCTTCCTTCCCTGTAGATTAGGGATCTTGATACTAGACACTCTCCTCACTATATATTATATACCATCCCCAGGCTTGTCTTTCAGTATGCAAAAATGACTTAAGTTTTGTCAATTCAAGTCTGAACTTTATCAATGATAATGGCAAAGCAATTACCAAGCCTATTTTGACAAAAAGTGTTCATATTTTTTCCACCAGGCCCACAATATTAAATCATTGATGTAATATTATGTTGGCGCGTGTATTTATACCAACGGAGAGAGCTAAGCTATCTACATTTTCATTAAACAGTTTCAATTACAGTAAAGTTTATCATTGTATTTCTACTTATCTTTAATTCTTCCAATGTGTAAAGGTTTATTTATACATAAATTGTCAACAAAAATCATTGCCGCCCTCCGTGGTTTAAAGGTAACCATGCTAACTTCATATACCCAAGGTCGCGGGTTGACCCCGGTGGAGGACGATGGCTTGTTTTCGGCCATAAAAATCCTTAGAGTAACTTCCCTCGGAAGGGAAGTAAAGCCGCTGGTCCCGAGTCATAGATTTACGGGACGTAAAAGAACAAAAAGTCTGATAAAAGAGCCTCCGAGCAAAATTAAGCTCTTTCATGCCCAGTATAGAATGGGACGCTGAGCATTGCAGTGGTTTAAGAGCGTCCATAAATAAAACCATTTCATTTCAGCAAAAATCATACGAGTGGTTTTTATATATGGTCACTTTAAATCAGAATCAATTTATCTCCAAAACTTAGGTAGACGCCTCTGATGCATGAATCTTGTTGAAATAATCCGAATAATTTCATTCAAACCTTCTTATTGATTTTGGGAAATTTTGTTGACTGAACATTTGAACTATCTGGTGGCGGTGTCCACACCGTCAACGTTAGATGGCAATGAAGACGACTATGAAATAACGTATCTACATCTTTTACTCTAAGCTCCAACTACAGTGGGCCATAGCGATTCACTGCGAGGATCTGAATAGTGTGTGTGTGTGTGTGAGAGAGAGAGAGAGAGAGAGAGAGAGAGAGAGACAGACAGACACAGTTTTAAAAAAGTAAAAAATAAAAGAAATTGCCGTGAAAAGGTAGACGATCTTCTTGAAATTATTTGTGTCGCATCTTTGGAAGATGCTGAACTCAAATACCAAGTTTGATGTTTAACAACTATTCGCGTTTGAGTACTGCTGTTTGCGGACGGAAATACACACACACACATACACACGTACATACATACACACACAAACTACACGCATGCAAACATACATTGTTCTAAAAGTACATTTTTTGGGGGGGGAGGAAAGCATTTACATTCAAAACCTGCATGTTCGTGTATGGAACTTTTGGGTGGAATGCAATATTTTCTCTACTGACGTTAAATTACTTGTGTAAAGTCCCTGAAGTAATATGTATCTTAGATTAGCAGCAACTCCCACAACTAAAAAGTGTGGCTTAGGCGCGTGGTTGAGAGGGTAGTTTAAGATGATGGCCAAGCTCCTAGATACTATCTAGAGATCGAAAATAACCATCTTAGAACTTCTGCTCACTCATTTTCCGAACGCAATAAAACAATTTAAACTTATCCGATTCCAATATTTTCTATAAACTTAGTACTTAGGGAAATGGAAGAAAATATCAGAAACAGAAGAGGAAAAGCACAGTCTTTTGTGCATACAAGTTGCCGCAGCAGGCAACGCAGTAAGAAGGTTGGCGGACATGAAATGGCAGGCTTATCGGACGTTTAAAAAGAGGCTCGCCCGCTATAGAATTCAATCCCATTCAAAGACACCTCCACCTCCTCTAAGAGCGGTGCAGGTGTTAGCGATTGTTCAGAAATTCGGAGAAAAGCCACGCCAATCTCTTCACCAAAAGGCGTTTTCCCGTTAACTTCTCTTCATTCACGTATCTCAGGGGAAGGCTTGAATGGATGAGCACCATCACCTAGAGTGAAGTTACATAAGAACTAAATTCTGAGAAATATTTCAGGAAGTTTTCGCATCCAGCCACTGGGGCTACAAGCCTATTGGAACCCCATGCTGAATTCCGCGGTGCACTTTTTTTTTGAGTTGTTATAATCTCGTACTACCTCATCTGTCAGAGCTGGGGAATGGCCGTAAACTCCAGTCTACTGCTTCTATAGTGGATGCAGAATAGGGGTCTTCGTACCTTGCTCCTTCTACGTGAAGATATTGCTCTAAGCCCTCTTGGAAATTAGGCGTCAAGCTGTAAAATTTTATGAACCTTTACCGTTCAATTGGAACATCTACTTCTGTCTCAACCCAGAATACGTCGCTCGAGGCGCCACCAACTTCCCTAAAGTAACTAAAGATGAGCTATCAATGCATCCAAGAGATACTCGGACCATCAACCTTACACCAGCAGTGCACAAATGCTTGCACCATGAGCGGCAATTATTGAGGAGGAAATCTTGCCAATTCCTTTCACTCCGCTATTTCATTTATACTCGCCACCCAGGATAATTTGCTTAAGAGCCAGAAAGGGAATATACACGATTAGCCCACATTCAGACTATCCTCAGCCTGCCAATTGTTCATCGTCGACGCTATAGAACACCAGTTTCACCAGGAACTTTATGGGAACCTGTTGTAGCTAAGAATTAGAAAGATAACGTTTCATTCACATGGCAGGTACATCATCGTACATTTTATTTATTTCTTATGATGTACTTACTAGTTATACAAAATTATACAAACATTTCTTCCGAAGAAAGATTTCACATCTTATTCCTAGAAAATTCAAGATATAAAGTTAACTGTCACAAAAATATCTTAATCATATAATTTGATAAAAATTGTTAACCAATTTGAGAAAATGAAAAATTTGGAAAAGTTTGAAAAACAAACACGTAAATTTGTTTTACTTGGGGGGATCTTGTTATTTATTTATTCATTCATTTTCAGTTACGTCCTTTAACCTGATAGGTCATATTGGATGATCAATGAGTGAAATGGGTGAAATGTGCTCAAATGAGCCGGGGACGTGGAGATCATTCGCCTTTTATGGATAAGGGAAATTTCCGGAACAAAACCTATCTGGTTTACTCATTCTAACCAAGATTCGAACTGGGCTTTCTTGAATGTGAGGCAGACTCTCTACCCGTACTACAGAGGTGGGGTTAAAGATCTTTGCCTCCCATCCTAGAAAGGTGGCTGCCTAAAGTGTTAAGTTTTGGAATTTTACAAATTTTCGTTTTTAGCTAACTTACAAGCGCCCACGCACACACACATCGGCGAGAACCATGTTATGCCTTTTTATTCAGGGGCCGCAAAACGTGTACTTTCGATGAAATATCAACATTAAACGTAGAATTGGAATGCTTGCTATTCCTAGATACTTATACAGTAGAGAAAGTAAAAATTGCTAACTAAATACTGTAGCATGTATATGTAGGAGGACCATTTTTATTTTACAATACTTTGAAATATATTATTGCCCTGTTACCCTTCTAAATTCTTTTGGTTTCATTTTTTATATTTTCTGACTTTGCTAAGATTTATCCATGGCAGGATGTGAGTGGGCATACCGGACTTCCTTAGGGACTTTTCGATTAACGTTATTTCCATGGGAAGTTCTAGGACAATGTTGCCTGAGACAACATGGATCAATCACGTGTTTCCGGTCAATCCGACACACAAATTAGGCGTCGCTCACCACAAACAGGAATCAGACGCCATTAGGGTTGAATCAGATCGAAGTGATATAAGGGAGCGCGATAGCGCCGATCGGGGAGATGAGAGCCGCGACGCAGCCGGTCGATCTTTTCGTCTCGCAGATCCTCCAAGTCCGAACGATGTATTCCACGACTCCTCCTCGGTACATGACAATGCTTCGAGGTAAGACTCACTACGAACTCTAGGTTTTTCTCCCCTTAAAATTATAAACTGCTCAATCCTGCGTAGAATTAATGAGGCGTCAAACCAATAAAATAAACTACTGATTACGCCAAACTTTGAGTTGCTTCTATCCTAACTAGTTACACCTCAATTGGCAATACAAACATCAAAACAAAACAAAAATCTGATGTGTTCCATTCACGTGACTTTCTCTACATCTCTGTAAAAAAAAATCTTATTAAAACTTTTATGCTTCTATTTAGTTCGAGCTAATCTTATTACTTGCTTCCTTGTAAGTAGAAGTGAACTAAGGGAATAGACGGTTGCTATGTGTCTGAAATTTCGTATTTGGATGGACAGGAGTTGACAAATTCCTGTATGAGAAAAGTATGTTTTTCGAAGTTCAAACTAAAAACACGGAATATCTTAAAAACGATCAACTCCATGAAAAAATGTATTTAACATAAATTGTGTGTTTTAATATGCTCTAAATTTTCTGTATGTTAAGTTTTTGTCCATCTCTTACGGTTTAGCAGTTAAGCAAAAATCCGTAACATTCGTCCAGAAAAAAGTAAGTCTTCGGAGGCTACTCCCAGAAAATTCAAGATATACATTTTATTTGTGAAGTAAATATCTTATAGGAGATTTTTTAAAATCGTTAAGAGTCATTTTTAAGAAAATCAAAATTTTCTAAAATTTTTCCATGTAAAGGGTAGTTTGGGGTGGGGATATTTTCTTGAAAATCTTCGTGTTGCATCCTTGGAAGATACCAAACTTAGATACCAAGTTTGGTTTTAGCGGTATTTTCGTTTTTGAGCTATGCTGCCCACAGACACACACAGACAGACAGAGGACAGACAGACGAACACGGACATTTTTCTAAAAATGCTCTTTTTGGATTCAGGGAGTCTCAAAACCTATATTTCCGGTGAAATCTCGGTTTCGAATTTTGGGTGCAATACAACACCTTCTCTATACATTATGAGCATAGTACGTATAGAGAAAGTAATAAAGCCTCTCCTATTATATAATCCGCACTATACAAAATACTAATAAAGAAATTAATATTACAAAACTCGTAAATAATAAAGATATTCAATCTAAAAATAGAGTTATAACAACACAGGAAGATCTTAACCTAACTCCCATATTGTTCCCTGATATTTTTCATCTTAACCTACAGTCGAAAGAATTATACTTTAAAGAGAGACTCTTGCAAATGTTGTTTGGTTCAAGTTGTTCAAATTAAAAATCAGTTAAACTAAAATCGGCCCTCGTATTTCGTCACTTTTCGCTGACGCTTGTCGAGCCTGAGGAAACTGTGACATAATTAGGCAATCATTAATTTTGCAAGAAGTGCAAATCTCAGCGCATGTCTGAAGATTGTGAATGCCCTGTCAATTTGTTACAAAAGCTTAATTTCCCCGGTTCACTGCGCCTTGCACCCCCAAGTGGATTCTCTCAGCACTTTTTTTTTTCATGAAAATAAGTTGGCGTTATGCATGGCTTTCTGGTTTCTCCCTTCTTTCTACCCTTCCCAACAACCCACAATCTGTCCTCTGGAGTTCCAAACATTTCATTTTCTGTGTTCCATTTGCTTTTTCTGAAATGAGTTTGTTCTGCCCTCTTCTCTTATGGGAGCTTTACGTCATCATTTCCTCGCTGGAAATAAAAGATTTCCTTCTGTACATCTTTTGAGCTGCAACTGTAAAACCTTATACCCTCATGACGTTCTGTCAATTCCTGAAAGTATAAGCCTATCTGTACATCTAAAAGCTGTTAACAAAACATAACCGACTATTTCACGGGTTGTGTAAGTAATACCTCATATTTTTACTTTCTCTGTCCCGTATGCACAATTCACATAGGGATAGAGAAGGTATTGTATTCCACCCAAAAAAATCGATTTCGAAATTTCACCGGAAATATATGTTTTGGGGTCCCCTGATTCCGAAAAGAATATTTTATTTTCTACATGTGCATGTGTATAGGAAAAGCATTTTTGGAAAAAGGTCCATATGCGTGTGTGTATGTGTGTGTGTGTGTGTGTCTGTGGACAGCGTAGCTCAAAAACTACAAGACCGTTAAATACCAAACTTGGTATTTAGGTTTGATATCTTTCAAGGATGCGACACGTAGATTTTGAAGAACATCCCCCCACCACAAACTACCCTTTACATGAAAACATTTTCGAAATGTTTTATTTTCTAAAGAATAGCTGTAACGATTTTGGTTAAAATCCCGTATATTTAAGATATTTTCATCCCAAATAAAATGCACATCTTACATTTTTTGGGAATAGCCTCTGAAGACCTCTTCATTCTGAATGAATTTTGCCGAATTTTGCCTAACTGGTAAACCGTAAGAGATAGACAAAAACGCAGTACACAAAAATTTAGATCTCTTCAAAACACACGATTTATGTCATTTATGTTTATATTCTGAAGGTAACAGTTTCCTTTTTATTGGTTTCAATCGTAAAGTACTTATACTTTTCTCAGACAGGAACTGTCCGTTTTTCTTTTGTTCTACTCCAAGCAAAGAAGCAATTTGCAATGACAATCGCATAACGATAGCATTGGACTGTCACTTTGGCATGGGCATTCCTTTAGCTCCTTTCTTCTTATAAGGACCTAAGTAATAAGAACATTCTGCTAATGTTTATCTCGATTATCAATGTGTGGAAAGAAGAATGATTTTTTGTAAGAAGTTCGTAGAGCAGTTAGAGAAAGTCACGAGAGTAACACATCAGCTTTGATGCAGAGATTTACAAGTACATAGTACGTATATATTACACTAACTTTATTTATGCCAGCATTTCGGAGCTTAAACATGTCGAATGCTTTCATCTAAATTTTGCCGTGATGTTTTCATTTATTAATTACTAGATGTGGATTTTGTGCATGTTCCATTTCAGGCTCATATGGTCTAAAATTTGGGTGAAAAAACGGTTATGTATACACTGACATATATGAAGCTTACCCAGCAATAAAAAAAGGAATGAGAGGGGGGGCGGCTAAACGAAAATACACATTACAGCAAAATATCGGTGGAAGTTCGTTGTGAAATATGAGGGTTGCGAACTACAGTTGGATTTTATAGAGCAGTTATGAAGTGCAGTTTTTAAACTGCTCAATTAATTTACTTCATAGTTCACACAAGTAAAGCGTTCACTTTGAACACTTCTTTCACTCGCAGCCCATTCATTACTTGTGCACGCAATTCAGAACGAGAACTCATTTAAGCTTTCTATTTAGTATTTAACAATCTTCCTTCAGATGTGAGCAGTTATCTAGGTGCTAGCCGGATCAGTAATTTAACGCAACGAAATATAAATAAAAGCTGCTGCTTCCCAGAACGTAGACGTAGCTTCCGCATCAACGTGAATTATGGCTATTCTCTGCTACTTAACCCGTATCTCGTGAATGTTATATCGCAAACCATTAATCAAAAGTTACAACTTCGCCTTTAACCTTTCAACCGTAGGCTAGAGAGAGATGAAACTGTTGATTGAAGAAAAGTAGTACTGCCACGCTTTCAACATGCGAAGTTTTACATTCACATCATTTTCGATGATTATTTATTACTATTATTGTTATTACTTTTATAAACTTACGTGCGCCTATTCCAAATAATTTGTGGCAATTAATGTTTAAATTAGCCGCCTAATTTTTTCCTAGCATTATAACTACTAAAGTGCACTCAAACAATAAATACACTACGTAAATAAGTATGATTACACTAACATGTTATTTAACATGCTATAAAATGCTAATTTAAGAAAAGAATTTCGTCATTTTTGTTAGCATTTTACAATTAGTCTTTCGGTACTCAGTTTGAAAACAAACGCATCACAATTCCTATATCAAACTATGTAGACTAATAAATTACGTGAATTTTAGGAGGAAACAACGTACCCTATATAAACATTCTCTGAATTCACGTTTTCAACTGCTGCTATGAACAAAAAGCTAGTAGGCGTCTTCGCCCTTGGCTGTAAATTGCCTCTTATAGGGGTAAAGAAGTAGGTACCTTGACTTTGTCTGACTGCTATGCGGGGAAGGTGGGGGATGGAGTTAAGGTAGCGTAATTTAAATAAAATATTTGAGATTTGCATAAAATTAACAAATAAATACAAATAAAACTCAGGTTTGAAGGTCCCGTTGTATTTATTTTCTGTTTTCAATTGCTTTAAATGTAAATGGCTTGTTATTTACAGACGCTATTTAACTGCTGTAGTTCTCAGGGAACCATTCTAAATTGGGCGTGAAGGACCGCTTAATTTTGCTCAGAGGCCTCTCTATTATGCTTGAGGTTCTTTTATGTGCAGAAAATCTACGACAGAGCACCAACGGCTTTACTTTCCACCCGAAAAAATCCATTGTCCTCCGCCGGGTTTCAACCCGCGACCTTGGGTATTAGAAGTTAGCATGGTAATCATTACCACACGGAGGGCGACTTCAATTGCTTTAACAACAAACTGCAGAAAAGAGACAGCAGAAATTTGCATTATGCTCTATTTCGATCATGGAAGAATATAAATTTTCCACAAAGTTGTGTGTTGTGTCCGTCAATTACTAAGTTCACATTGCCACTTCACAAATGCGTTCAATTTTACTGTTCATGATGACAATTCACTAACTTGATCAAGTTCAATTTACTCTGTCACCTTTTCCTCCTAACGTAATACTAGTCAATAAAGTGTGGTTAGCAGAAACTGGTATTTTCATTGTTACATTTGTATCAGAAATGGAATATGAAGGAAGTGCTTTAAAGATTGCTTGAAAAAGATGGTGAAAATGGAGAGAATTCCAGCATGGAGGAAATGAAGATTGAAGTAAATTCCGGTATGGACAAGGCTGAGACGAAGATGGAATTTGGAATGGAGAAGATGAAGACAAAATTATTGATGTAAAGAAAGAAATGAAATGTCTTAATGTGAAAACGGAGCTATCCATTAAAATTGACGAGCGACTGGCCGGCGTGGAGAAAGTCATGAAGGAGCTCGGCGGAAAAGTGAAGCAATTTTGCCAACCGTTAACGCCCTGCAGGGCTTCGGGAAAACGGTTAATGTTCCGGAAGGAAGAGTCGACGGTAGCCCCAAGAAAGTGAACATTATGATAGAAGACATGCTTAACGAAAGACTTAGGAACATGAAGTTCGAAACCTTCTGACGCGCACGTTAAGTCATCCAAGTACGATGGTATGTCGACGTTCGAAGTGTTCCGCCGACACTTCGCTGCCGTCCTATCCACAATTGGTCGGCAAAAGAGGAAGCAACATACTATACACAGCTTCCAGAGAGGTGGGTGTGAAGCTTTGAAAGCAATTTCAACGTCAGAAAATATCGGGAAGGCTCTCGAAAACCGCTTTGTGAGCTATCGCTTGATCACAGTTCATCGTAGCCAACTCCAATTGAGGCAGCAACAACCAGGTGAGCCCACTTTAGCCGTTTCTCTTGGTCATTGAACAATAGTGAAGAAACTTCAGGTGGGCTCCAGGAAGCCGCATACTCTTTTGTTGAGAAGGTGCGTGACACCTGATATTCGGCAATGAAATTCTATCCGCTCCATTATGTGACACTAGATTTCACTTTATACTAATGGTTACATTTTTGCTAAGTCCGTGGATTATAGGAAAGTAAGCTGGTATTAAGAAGTTTTTGCCTAAAGCAGTTTACCGTCATATTTAATATTAACCAACACGTTTTATAAAGTTTTATTAACAATGTTGATCATAAAATTAAATAAGTATATAATTACAACTGAAGGTGAAAGGCGTTGCTGATATAGTTACACAAGGCGTTGCAAGTCTTTTGAATAATTTTCAGTATTAGTAAATCTTTTATACACTAAAGACAAAGAGTTTAAAAATTGAAAAATAGAGCAAAATATACAGTAATAGAATATCTCTTTAAACATAGCAAGTGTTTCAACATAGCTTACATCGCCCCATTAAACAAAGTACTAAAAATTATATTAAACTAATGCATTTGCCAGGATCATACACACGAGTGAGAGCTGGGCACAAAAGTTTAATAATTTTGCCAATTTAAGTGCCAAACTAACTCCGGAAGTGTCCCGCTAACCAATGGCCATGCCGAAACGAATTCCCCAAGTGGGTTCTCTGTATGGTGATTCTCCCGGCGAACTATCTTCGTTGCTCGATGTATTTATAGACAATTTTACACCTGATAATCCTTTACTAACTCCAGTACATATTCAACCATAATGATATTTTTATTTTCTTCAGGAGTACTGTGTACATAGTGCATAGAAAAGGTATTGTATTGGCGGAGTGTTGGCCTTCTGATCCCAGGGTCAGATTTCAAACCCGGCACAGGCAAGAACTTTTAAGATAGCCTCAACTCATTAGATTTACTGGCATTAGAAGAGCTCATGAGGCAGAAAATTCCGGACCTGAAACGAATACTACACGACATGGCAAAGGGCATGGCTGAATAGTCATCGCCGTCTTCTTGCATGACACTGTGTGCCTTGGACCGAAGGATACAAATGCAACCGAGACCGAAATCCGAGCTGACGTGATTGACGCTTGGCAACAGGGAAAACGAATCGCTCACATCATATAGTGAAGAATGCTGTTTCATTAGCTACACATTGTCAGTGGAGAATCAGGTCTTGCTGGAAGTTCTCTCTGAGACGGAGAATCATAGTCTGTGGGTATTTGTGGTGAGAATAGCTGAGAAAGTGATATTGGGATTGGATTCTCTCAGAAGTTACAATGCGACAGAGTCAAGGTAGCGTTCAGGAGTTCTGACGCACACCCTCGATTCCGCAGGATGACCCTGAAGGAGAGTATGATTGTGTCTCCAAGATGCCCTCGCCGCGAGGGCGCGTGCAGTAAACAAGCGTCAACAAAACCAGTGAGCAAGCGTGCAGGTGGAGACCGTTACGACTGACAAGCCAACAGCGAAGGGTTCCGGCAGGAAGATCATGTGGATTGTATCAGCGTCCCGGACTAAGAGGCGTAGGACCAATCTTTAACAACCATGGCCAGGACCGGACCAAGAATTGGAAGTATCAATGATGTAGTCGACCGCATCCGGAAGTTGCCCCCAAGGGAAGATTCTGGTAGTGCACTTAGATGGTCTAGACCACCAGGCCACTATGGACCGAACGGCCAGGAAACAATGCGACCGGCCAGGCTGTTCCATTCGCCCAATCGAGAGTTTATTTTCTGGTCAAGACGTCTTGAACCTTCCATAGAGCACATTATTGGCCCCATTCTGGAAACGGAAGTAACGTGGTGCGCAGCAAGAGGATGGCCATCTCCCAGGGGTGAAATATTCAACGAATTGGATAAGCAAAGGGAGTATGTAATACGAGTTTGAAGCAGCAACATCGTCCTGGTGATTCCAGAGAAAGGACATACCGAACAATTGAGCAGGATTTTTTGGCCTTTTCTACATTTAAAAATCAACTTCTTTTGGATAAGTTTCCTGAAAATTGTTAAATTCATACTAAAAATAGCTGTTCTATTATCGGTTGTTTCGGGTGTGTCAGACGTGTCCATTTATAAAAAGGGAATGAACACATTCATATTCTTGAAATGCTGTGTACGAGTTTCTTCTTGTTATGATATCCTAAAGTATTGTGTAACCATTTTTTCTTAACTGTGTGGCAATATTCTACAGGTAAGAAAAATTAAGGTTATTAGTGCAAAAAAATAGCACAAACACTATATTAATATTCGTTGGAATAAAATAGAAAAAGATCGTCTAGGACATTATTTCTTCTTTTATGATGAAGTAGAATAACTGAACCTACAATTTATTTTCGGGAGATATTCTTGGGTAAAGTGTTGTGTTTAAATAAGGGTCGTTAACGCCTTTGGATAGTCACTTTTCTGAACCTCTTGAATCCGATTTTTCGTGACTTTGACGACCAGAAAACTCGGGGTTAGAAACTTCATTCAAAGCTACGGGACGTATAAAAGGAGCCGAAGGTGCGCGGATACTAGTAAGAACAGAAGTGTGAACACACTGAATAAGTGATCAGTTGAGTTCAGTGATGCTGTTGTGTTGTGTACCGAGCGTCTTGGCATCAATAAAGTGTGATAAGCAAAAAGTGGTGTTCTCATTTGTTACAATATATTTAAGGGGAAACTATTCCATCCATAGGCAAACAGTTTCATAGGCAAGCGTGAAGTTATAGCCGCGAGAATTAATAAGAGTGGATTTCTGGGCAGATTTCTCCATTATGATCTGAATATGACTCCATATTTCGCGCCAGTATTTGCCACACACATTCTGAGTGGCGAAATGACAACATTGGACAGATGTATCAGAAATGAACTGTACACTTAGCGTCCCTCTGATACTTTGGAGTTTTCCAAGTCGTTTACCTCCTCCCAAAGCCGATCTCTCTCCTGCATGTTCAACCAGCTCGCTGTGCTGGGACTGTTACTTCCAGAAACTAAATCTCTTGCCACATTCTACTCCGCTGCCCCTGGTATTTTCCAACTCCCTGGGATTCAAAGTTCGTTTTCGAATGATCTTGTTGCTACCCCATGATTTTGATCAACGTTTCTACAACGCATTTCACATGAAATTTGCTGTTTTACAATACATAAACCTTATTTTCGTTCCTATGCAATTATTGTTTAAGCTATTTACACTTGCCTCGCCCTTTCCCTATTATTTACTTCCAATTGCATGCTCCCTCATATATTAATTTAGTTCTAATTAATGTATGTGCTGCCTAATTATTTATCTTCGTATGCCTTAGTGATAGTGTTCAGACTTAGATGTAATGCTCCTTGTAGCACATAAATAACTTTCCCCAAGAGATAGGGAAAGAAAGGTTACCGAATCAGTAGCACTGGCCGTATCAAAAAGGAAAATCTTGGATAATGTGAGCGCCATTCAAAGCAGAAAGGATGAGAAATCGATTGTGTATGTGATCTAGAGCGAGAAAAGGGCAAACGAAAGCTTGCTGAACAAAATAAAGTAAAATGCAGTAAGCATTCGGTTTCATTGGTGATAAACCGGTTCACTTTCGCGCAGAGTAGTTTTAACGTGCTCTGCCTTATTTGAAAATAAAATTGTTGCGACTATATTATTTTTGGCTTTAACATGTACTACGCTCTTCTCTGGAAATACTAGAACATTTTAATGTGTTCATTATTTCCTCCTTATCTTTGCTTTTACTGAATGAAATTTAGCAAAGGAACTTTTGATATATCCTATGTTCTTCTTTGCAAATTATAGGAAATAAAAATTTTGCGTATTAATTATTTGGTTACCTATCTTTGCTTTTTACGAATGAAATTCGACATAGGTAGTTTTAGCAAGTTCTATTTTCTTCCTTGTAAATTATAGGAAGTAAAATTCTTGCATTTTATATGTTTTTTTTTTTTTTTATCTTATTGAATGAAATTGGAAATTAGAGCTAAATATAGTGTGTTTTGTTTCCATTGCGGCTACTGCTACGCTGTTCGCGTGCCACCACTGTACCTCGAAACATTACACAATATTGTAACCGCCCAAGCTCCCATAGTTACACATATAGTGATAAGTACACACATATCATATGAGATTTTAGAAAATCCTTAATTGTCCACACATTTCTGACATCTCCAAAGATGTTTCCATTCTCACCCTAGCTCAATATCCGAAATTGAGTACATTTCTAGCCTGATGCTTTCTCCTATGCTTACAAAAGCGAATAAAGCTTATTTTTCAGTCACATTGCATTATTAAATAAACTTTTGTTACCTTCACACACTTCGCTACTGAAACTAAAGTTGGCCGCTAGAGAGGAAGAAAAGATAGTTTGGGGGAGGGGGGATGTACCGAGTTATACCTTAAAATCGACCAATGGATGCCAGCCTTGAGACAAATATCAATATCATATGGTTTATGCTTGACAGCGAGCTTGAAAGGGTGCCTGTTGTAACAGGCTAAGAAAACAAAACTGCCTCTCTTTGACATGGGTTGTTTCTGGGTGCTTCAAAGGCTTCACAATTCCTTCAAATTTGAAGCATTTATGTTGACAATTTTGGCCACTGCACTGAATAACATGTGTATAACAACGGTTAACGAAAACGATGTGCTCGTTTTACCAAAAATAGTGACATACACTGTTTGTACCGCCCGATTAACTGAGTTTCTGATACCTTTATTAGCCTCATATATACAGTGTCTCAAATCAATCTTGCAGCAAAAAATGGTGTAGTGGTAATATGTATATACTGGTGCAATGTAAGTGCATTGTAGATGTAAATATTGTATTTGTTGCTGAAAACGATGGATTCGCTTCATGCCACCGCTAAACATGTGTTCTGTTGTTACAGATAACCGAACGATCGTGATGTTAAATGTACAGGATAGGATAGCCATTGTAACATGGAGGTTGCAGAGATTGTCATATGGTGAAACTCGAACGAGATTTGCTCCCCGATATCATGAACCTAGATCTGCTGAGAAGACAACTCAACAATTAGGGAATAAGTTTAAGCACACCGATACCAAGCCCAGACAAGGTGGTCCATCAAGCTCTGCTGTACAAATTGAAGACATTAGAACATTCATTGGATGCAGTGCAGTGGTGCGGCGATTGTCGTTGGAACTGGACCCTTCACGTTGGACGGCATACAATGTGTTGCAACACTCGCTGAAAAAAATACCTAGCATCTGCAGATTCTCCACCAATAAAACTACATGACGAGAAGTTGGGAGAGCGTATGAACATCTGCCAGGATTTTCAAATTGCAATATATGCTCAACCAGATTTACTCAGCGGCGGGGCAACCCTCCAAACTTGTGGAAGGGTTAACCTTCATAAATGTAGCATCTGGGCTGACATATCAGTAGAACATCTGGAATTTCAGCGAGACTCTCCCAAAGTTAATGTGTGGATGGGAATATTCATTGACAAAATGTATGGCCCGTTCTTCTTCGCCTAAAACACCATCAATGTGACAATTACCTAGATATGCTTAGCACAGCTTTTGCAAGATGAGCTTTTTTTCAAGATACAATCATTATTTTAAAAAAATCTATGCTTTATTTCTGGACACACTGTATTTGTTTGTAGTATTATGAACTATCTACACACTAAGCAACTGAGCGGGATGGCTCAGCCAATTTTGTTTGTAGGCAGCATTAGGAAGGTCGTGGGTTTGATTCCTGTGGCAGGCTACTTGACCAATTTTTGCCATGGTTGCTAGGCGAATACTGAGTTTGTGGATAGTAATGTACAAATCCGCCTGTATTGTACATATTGAAAGTGGGCTAATTTGTCTGAAGAAGAATCATGAGATGACTGAAATACAACTAACGGTCCCTTATACCAGATTATAGTACCAAGAATTACCTATATTAATCTTAAGAATGATATTCTTATTTTTAAATCATTCTATATTTCAGTATATCTGCCGAATTTTTCGGTCCGCCATTTCCTGTTGCTATTGTTTCTTAATCATCACTTTCAAGGTTGAAGAACCACGCATCGGTATTCCGTCAGGTTGCGGCTGGATCGTGTTTGCGCATTGTAAAATGGTTACGATAAAAAACATATTTCTTAATTCAAAATCTTCTCGGGCTTCTAGCCAGGTAAAAACTTGGCTTGACACCAACGTTTCGAAGAAGTGCATCTTCCTCGTCTTCAGGGTGATGCACTTCTTCGAAACGTTGGTGTCAAGCCAAGTTTTTACCTGGCTAGAAGCCCGAGAAGATTTTGAATTAACACGTCGCCAGGAAAGCTTCAGTTCTTATTTTAACATATTTCTTGGTTTGAGAAAGTGAATTGTTTGTTTAAATATACCGTTCTTCCTCTAATTCGCAAACAGACATGTTTCATGCAAACATACACGTACATGTTTCTAAACAGTTTTTTCTGGATTCAGGGATCTCAAAACATGTATTTCCGTTAAATCTCGGTTTCGAATTTTTGGGTGGAAATCATGTCCATTATGTACATTGTACATAAGTGCTAGAGAAAGTAATATGTTTATTCAGGGGTCCTCAAAATATGTATATCCAGTGAAATCTAGGTATCGACTTTTTGGGTTGAATGCAGTAACTTCTCTACCTACTATGTACTGGTAGAGAAAGTAAAAACAATGATCTCTCTCATAATTTTCCTATGAAATATATAATATGCACAAATCGTGTTGAGGCACAAAAACAAAATAGCATTAGTCAACTGAACAATCAAACATTTTTCTCAGGTAGCTGTCGCTATTCAAATGAATCCATCAAACGAAATATGGTGGCATTTATAAAGGGGAAGAGGGAGTTTACAATATTGGTTTTCATTAACAGTTTAAATTGAAATTCCAGCTTAGTGCACCAGGGGAGAGGCATTCTGCTGCTGCAAACAGGGATGCCATGAATGTGTATTGGAGTATTTATTGATCCTGTTTATTTCACCCTCACTTCTTTGAAGCTACAGATTGAAAACTTAAGATGCATCAACATAAGGCCATATTGGAAGTTTACAAAAATAAATGTAATCCTCAAAAGCCAACAAAGACGCGTAAGAAAATCAATTATGTTCTTTAATTTTCAGTTATTCGTGATGTAATAGATTATGCAAGGCAAGTAGTCGAGAACGAAATTCAATATGCGAGTTGTTCGGAACAGCAAACGTGCTTGGAATAAAAATATGCTGAGGGTGAAAAAAACCCCTAAGATATATGCGTATTCCTCTGTGCTGCATATGGCTCATTTGTTCCAAGTTATTACCCAACTCCTCAGGTATTTCAATTTGCAGGAATACAGCAAATTATGAACTATGCTAGGAAAATAATATACTATAACAAAAATATGTCCAGATATTTTAGAAAAGTTATAAGTTAAAATGAATGGCTACATGTAGGTGTGAAAGACTATGAAAGAAAGTACAGCAGTATTAGAATAAGGAGAATAAACGTTAAAATTCATACTTTACATATTTGTAAGCGTTCAATATATTTCAAATAATTAATAACGCTAAGGATAGCGTAATAATAATAATAATAATAATAATAATAATAATAATAATAATAATAATAATAATAATAAGAATAAGAATAACAAACTCTTTAGCACAGGCACACAATACAAAACCATAACTACGTCTGGTTTATTGCTTTCTCTGCACGTATTAGGCCTATAGCACCCACAAATTTGATGTCAAGATTCCAAAGTAAATGTATGTTTTGAGGCCCCCTGAATAAAAAAAAACATTTTTAGAAAAGCGCCCGTGTGTGTGTATGTGTGTGTGTGCGTGTGTGTCTGCGAACAGTATAACTCAAAAATGAAAGGACCATTAAATCCCGAATTCGGTATACAAGTTAACTTTCAAGGATGCGGCACAAAGATTTTCAAGAAAACTCCCCCAACCCAAATTACCCCTTAAAATGGAAACTCTTTTAATTTTTTTTCTCTCAAAAATGGCTGTAAAGATTTTGAATAAACTACCATATGCTTAATATATTTTCATGCTAAACAAAATGCATATCTTGATTTTCTGTGAATAGCCTTTGAAAATCTCTTCATTTTGGATGCCTTTTGTATACATTTTATAAAACTAGTAAACAGCAAGTGTTAGACAAAATCTTACCAAGCAAAAACTATAGATCTTGCTAAAACACACCATTTATGCAATAAGCAATTTTTTGTAGAATTAATCTTTCCGAGATATCCCCCATTATTGGTTTCAGTTTTAAGCTACTTAAAATTTTTCTCAAACGCGAATTCTTTTCGAATCTCTCTTGTTTACTACTAGCAAGCAAAGGGAATCGAATTTCAATTGTTTCACATTGCGACCGGCTTTTATAATATCGCTATAGCCTGGTATATTCCCTTATTTCCATTCTACTGATAAAGAAGCAAATGGGTAATAACACCAATTCTGCTAAAGTATATATCGATAAGCTCATGCAGATAAAAGAACGGGCGGTGCCGTGGTTGAGTGGTTAGACCGCTCGCCTCCCATCTGGACGGCCCGGGTTCGATCCCAAGCGCCCACAAGAGGGCTTCGTGATGGACTAAGCGGCGTCTGGGCGGGTTTTCTCCGGGAGCTCCAGTTTCCTCTCTCGCCACTAATCACTAGATGCTCCATCATCATTTTTCCAATTATCAATTTCGCTTACATTTCATATCACTCGCTTCATGTTCATGTCTGGCCACAGTCTCTAACCCCTCGTAACAGGTTCTCCATTCTATGGTTTCGTGCCGTTGGCTCCCCGATGGGTTTCCGACCCCTAGCATTGTTTTTTTGTTTTTTTTTTTTTTTACGTCTAAGTCCTTTTATACCCTGATGCGAGTAGTAGTGAATTTGTGGAGTTCATAAATTTCACCCATCATCCACCTTAAGGTTGACAGTTTTATTGTGATGTGAATTTTAATATGCTCAGAAGCGAAACACAACCATTAGACGGTGTAATTATAGGAAACATATTCACAAGCAACACATGCGTCTCTGATTCCTCCCCGCTTAACCCCGCCCTTCACCCGCAAACATGTGGAGCTTGGTCTCTTATCAGTAGCTCAGTTGGTTAGAGCACCTGTTCGGAAAGCTGAAGTGGCTTAATCCCAGCTATGGAGTACATTTACCGATTCTAGCCTTCCAGAAAAATGTACTACAAAAATAATGATCATACTAATACTAATACTAATACTAATACTAATACTAATAATAATAATAATAATAATAATAATAATAATTAAAACTAGGTGAACTGCTCAGTCAAAAAATACTTCATTTTCAGTAGGATCCTTGTGTTTGTGCAAAGTGTATGCATAGGCCAGACAAGCTATAACCTTGCGAACTTTTGCGAACATTCATAATTACTTTAAAATGAAGAATTAAATATAAGGCAACTTTTCGACACAAAAAAACTGAGGCACATTTTTGCATTTATCTATCTCAAATTGTTTAGAGGGCACCTTAGAGCAGGCTTAAAGTTAAAAAAAAAAAAAATATATATATATATATATATATATATATATTATATATATATATGTCTTATATTACATACATATGACTCTCCCTCTCCCCCTCCTATCTCTCCCCTCCCCTCCTCTCTCCCCCTCCCCCTCCGCTCTCTCCCCCTCCGCTCTCTCCCCCTCCGCTCTCTCCCCCTCCGCTCTCTCCCCCTCCCTCCCTCTCTCTCTCTCTGCTTCACTTTAAATCAAGTAAACCTTTGCAGAAATATCTATATTAAGATATTTCATATGATACAAAGGGAATAGCGACAGTCAATGTTAATGAAATTACCTTTTAAATTCAATGCAATGGCAAGAAGCAACTGATGTAGACAGGGTTGTAAAAGGACTATTAGGTATTGAATAATTCGTGCGGATATCTCAGAAATTGTTTATTGTACAAAAAAAATGTTATTTAAAATACACACTGCATATTTAAAATTTACTGATACATTTTTACGAAAATGGAGTATTTGGAAAAACCAGCAGTGATTAAATACTTTCATTTGAAAGGCTTAACGCCTAAATAAATAAAGGAGGAAATGGACAGTACATTGAAAGACTCTGGCCCTTCATATTCAACGATTAAAAGGTGGGTTGCAGAGTTTAAAATGGGACGTACGAGGACTAGTGATAAGCCTCGATCTGGACGCCCTGTAGAAGTGACAACTCCAGAGATCATTGAAAAAATGCATCATTTAGTACTAGAAGACCGCAGATTAAAGTGTTTGAGATAGCAGAGAATATATATATATTATATCAAAAGAACGTGCAGTTAATATGTTAAGTAAAGTTTAGGGCTTTCACAAGGCCTGTGCAAGATAGGTGCCGAGTTTTTTGACACCTGATCAAAAGTTGCAAAGAAAAACTTTGTTAAGAATGTGGAGCTCTACCGTAAACATCCCAGTGAATGAGACGGCTTATTACCATAGATGAAACTTGAATACATCACTACACTCCAGAAAGTAAATTACTGTCAAAACAGTGGATTGCGCCAGGTGAACCAACTCCAAAAAAAGGCAAAATTAATTTTGTCAGCTAACAAATTATGGTGAGTGTTTTCTGGAATGCACAGGGAATGTTTATCTGTTACTTGGAAAAAGCGTAAAGGTATCACTGGTGACTACTACGCAAGCTTGCTGCAATGTTTGAGTGATGAGGTGAAAAGAAAAATGCATCATTTGGCAAAAAAAAAAAAAAATAAATAAATAAATAAAAATAAAATCTTGTTTCATCACGACAATGCTCTGGCCCACCGTTCAGTCATTGCAATGGGAAAATGTTGTGAATTAAAGTTCAAATTGCTTGAACATCCACTCTATTCGCCATATCCAGCACCCAGTGACTACCGCCTGTTCCCAAGCGATAAAAAGTTTTTGGAAGACGAAGATTTCAGAGCAACGAGATCATTGATGTGATAAATAGCTATTTTGAGGACCTTGATAAATCGCAATACAGATATATTTAATTAGAACACCGATATGACAAATTTCTGGAGATTATGTTGAGAAATATAACAAAAAAAACTTTTAAAATACTGTTTTCATTGAGAGGTCCGGGACTTATAGCCGACCCTAGTACTTTTGTATTTTATAATTCCATGTGTCGCTTAATGATTAGCAATTATACAGAATTATAAAAATTCCTTCCGAATAGAGTGGACCTAACAATCTTTTTTTTCTGAAAATTCAAGAGACAATAAATATTCTAAATATATGATATGTATTTTAATTATAATTTTAACTTCATCTATTTTTGAGGAAATAAAAGATTTCGCAAAATGTTTCATGTATCTAAATTAGTTAGGGATAAAGGATTTTCTTGAAACATGTGTCACAGCTTTAGAAATTACTGAACTTAAATACTAAGACAATTAAACAACATTTTTCTTTTTATGCTATTAATAAATAAAAATACTCGCGTCCATTTTTCTACATTTTTACTGAAGTCGCCCCAAAAAATGTATTCTCAGTGAAATTTCGATAGCAAATGTTTTAATGGAATGCACTACATTATCTGCTTCTTAGATCCCTGATAAACAAGTAAAAGTAATTGCAGTACGTTTTTTAATTGAGCGGATCATCAAAATCAGTAACATGCACGACAGTTATTTTAAGGCGGATTACACTTTTAGTAAAGTTAGAAATTTTTGTGTGGTTAATTTTTATGACGCCTGGTGAACAAAATACCGACTTTTAATGAGAAGGAAAGCAAAATGTCAAAACCGCTTTTGCAGGAGAAATGTCGCGCTTTCATGCGATGTGATGAGCTCGGTAGGAAGTGCGCTTTGGGAAAATATGTAAATAAGCGAGAGACTCTTCCGCAGGAATATTAACGAGAAAAACAATTACGAAAGGGAATGTATGCGACAGAGGCAAAGTTTTACTGAGAAGAAAAGGACTCACTGGGTTTGAAAAGAGCTGCAAATAATGTGCCGCCCTTATTTAACGGATTCTGGAAATATTCTGGAGCGGAGGACACCGCACTTCAGTTGGATATAGATGGCACCTCAGTACCACAACATTGGGATATTGCGACATTTCAAGTGGAAATTTAAACGGCCTTTAATTACATGCAAACTTTCTAATTATGTATTGTATTCTCCAAGAATGTAAATCATGAGATTGAAGCATTATGTTTGCAAATAAGCAATTTTATAGTTTCGTTTCGTAATCGGCTTACCCTCCCCGAATTAGTAGGACTGACACCCCTCTGCGTCTTTCAAGCCAATACCCCTGGTGTCAAAAGCCTGTCAGGGAGCCAATGGCACGAAACCACAGAATGGAGAACCTGTTACGAGGGGTCGGGCGGAAACCAGGCATGAACATGAAGTGGATGATAGGAAATGAAGCGCAATTGATGATTGGAAGGGGAATTGGTGAAAGGAGTGACGGGGAAACCGCAGGACCGGGAGAAAACCCGCCCAGACGAGCTTCGTCCACCACAAATCCCACATGTGGGCGCTTGGGGTCCAACTCGGGCCACCTAGATGGGAGGCGAGCGGTCTAAACAACTCAAGCCACGGCGCCGCCAATTTCTATAATATTAACTACAAATAGTCACAGACTTAGGAAAGCCCAACAAGCGAGTTCGCGCAGGCTTTAGGGCGTCGTACGTTAGATTCCCGCGACAGTATCTGTAGGTTTTTTCCGAGGTTTTCCTGGATTGGCAGACGAATGCGGGGGAGGTTCTTCATAGCTCCCGAATTTCCTGTGCCCCTCCATTTCACCTCACTTCTCTTTCCACTTCACAGCTCGTTGATCTGTTTCGATCTAATGTTCTCTGGTCACCTTGTCATCCGGCGGGGCGTTCTCTGGTCTACGATGTCCCCTCCCGGTTGGAATGCTTAAGCCTGTAGGGGGGGGGGACTGGTGTTCAAGCCACCGCCAAGGAGTTTCAATCTGGAAATAGTAAGGTTAGCCGCCCTATGTGTCTCCTCAGACCACACGCTCGGGTGGCAGTAAAAGCCCTCAAGCCCTGCCTGTCCGGTTGCGGGCATGAAATGGAGGTGCTGCAGTGGCGGAACTACGATTGTGTAAATTAACTTATACTTTCATTGTCAATTACTTAATAATGATAGCAGTATGTTATACACTTTAATACTGTTAACTAATATAATACAAAATGAAATATCTAATTGGCAGGAAATTCAATTAACGAAATACAAACATTCGTATAAAACCGATAAAATAAATAAATAACGTAATATGACAGACCTTTCTTCTTGTTTGTACTATGCAATTCAATGAAGTAAGTTATCCTTTTTAAGCTTAACGTCCTTTAACCTGGTTGGCAATATCGGATGATGAATGAAATTGGTGAAATGATGCTCAAATGATCTCGGGGTCCATGGAGTTTAAAGTTACTCAATATTAGTTTTCTCAGGATAAGGGAAAACCCCGAAAAAAACCTTATCCGGGTAACACCCTAAGCGAGATTCGAACTCATGGCCTGTTGAATGTGAGGCAGACACACTAACACCACAGGCGGGCAAACATAATATTCTTCAAATAAATTTCTCCAAGAAAACTAATCTTTCTTAGCCATTCGACAATCGCCGTGATTTTTGTAGTCTGTTTTCAACCAGCAGTTCAATAAGTGGGACTATTGTTTGCGAGCTACTCAATTGCAAACATGCTTTTAAGTGTTCATCACTTAATTGGCTTCTGTGACATAACTTTGTAAACTTTATTAAGGAAAATAATGATTCGCTAACATAGGATCTTTCGCAGATCTCGTAAACTCCACAATCTAGCAGGAAGAATTTTGTGCATGTTCGTGACAACCTATGTTTGCGAATCTTACAGTCTTACAGATGTGTAGAAATGGTTTATACTTTTTCTTATTTAATATTTATCTTTTAACTCAATATCATTTTGCATATCTATCACTGCCAACTGCAGTTCAACAGGACTATCGAGGATATCCCCTGAAAATGGTGTTGCAAATAACTTAAATTGCTTCTCAAGTGGTATAATGTCCTGTAATATATGTTCGAATTCTTCGCACAATTGTCGCAGTATGGTTATATATCCATCGAAGTACAAGGTGTCCACACACTGAATCACTGAGGTTAGGGTCGGAAAATGTACAGTCATCGCATTCCTAAACTGGTGTTCTCAAGGACGTAACTTTTGTTTAAATGCCTCTATGGTACAAAACAAGTCAGTGATAATGTGTCTCTACCCTGAAGTGTAGCAATCTGTTCATTAAGATATACCCCCAGCTGATCTTCGAGTTCTCCGTGTGGTAAAGCAAATCTCCATACTCACTGTCAATATCAACAAATAGTATCCGTAACTCTCCGAGATTAAGCACTTTAGATCTGATGAGGTTAATTGTTCGCACAATTTCCATTACATTGCTCAGACGAATGCTTTTAACACAAGTTTTCTTGGTGTAAAATGCAATGCGCCGGCATAAGTTCCATTTGTATATTTAATTCTTTCCTTCTTTGTTGAACCAATGCAACAGCACCCTGTTTCTTTCCACACATAGCCGGTGCTCCTTCAGTAGCTAACGATACAATTTTATGCCATGGAAGTTCAAACTGTTCCATCGTTGCAACTGAAGATATCGGCTGCAATAGTAGTATGCTTCATCGGCACAATATGCAACAACTCTTCCCTTATTTCAAGATCTTTATTTACGCCTCTGATGTAGATGACAAGTTGTACAGTGTCGGTTATATCATTGCTCTCATTCATTGCAAGAGAAAACGCAATGAATGTTGTAGCTATCTCAGACAGTTGACTCCGAATATCGTCTGCAAGATCTTCCACATAACGTGAAATCGTGGAGGCGGATAAACTGACTGATGATCATGTACATACTCTGGGCTCAAATCTTCAGCTGCATCAATTAAATATTGTTTTACCATCTCACCTTCACTGAAGGATCGCATGTTCCTGACGCTATTTTGTAACTCATTCTAACAACTCTAGCACGAGTATTTACATCTTCCTTGTTCATTTTACGTTTCAGATCTGCAACAACACTCGTGCGTTCATTGTCTTTGCATTTACCATAATCGTGTGCGTGACAGAGTGAGTAATGCTTTGCAAATTATATTTATTTATTTTGTTTAGAAGTTTATAACACAAACATTTTGCCGCGTCATTTTTTCCATAAACAAAGTTTTCTTCCCATTCTGTTCGAAACATTACAGGTGTGAATGTCTTCCCAACACGGATGTACAAGCCATCGTAAGTAGGATACCACAGTACTAAAATGTAGTGTTAAACCGCCACTGCACGGATATACAGGACTGTGTAGATGTGCGGCCCCTAATGAGTGTAATGTGCAGGCCCACGCGCCCTCAAGCGAACTTGGCTCGACTTGGGGATGCCTGCTCTAGGGGAATAGGTTTAAACAAACGATCTTCTAAGTCGATGTGCGGATTTCCTTTGCGATTTATCCTTCTCTATTCTAGGTTGCTATTGGTATTATTATTATTATTAATAGTATTACCTACGTAGATCAATTTAATCCTTTTTACTTTCTCAACACGTACTATGTACATAGTGTATAGAGAAGGTATTGCATTCCACCCAAAAACTCGATACCAAGGTTTCACCGCAAATATACGTTTAAGGGTCCCCTCTATCCAAAAAACAGCACTTTTAGAAAAAGGTCCGTGTGTCTGTGAACCCGATAACTCAAAAGCGAAAAGTCGGTAAAATACCAAACATGGTATTTAAGTTTAGTACCTTCCAAGGATTCGACACGAAGATTTTCAAGTAAATCCCCCAACTCTAAACTTTTACATGGCAAAAATTACTTTCTCAAAAATTGCTCTAACGATTTTGATTACATTACCGTATGTTAAATATATTTATATGACAAATAATATGTATATCTTGAATAGCCTCTAAAGACCTCTTTTTTCGAATGAATTTTGCGTAACTGGTAAACCCTGACAGATGTACAAAAAACGACTATACAAAAAACGACTATACAAAAATGTAGATCACGTTAAAGCACACAAGTTATGGCAGATACGTATTTTCGTAGAATTGGCCGTTTCTGAGATATTCCTTGGTATTTGTTTCAGATGTAAAAAGCTTAAACTTTTCTTACGCAGAAAGTTGTAAACTTCTGGCCCTGCATAAAAATGAATTTCAAACACATGGCAACCAGCTTTTAAAATATTTGACTAATGCTTTAACCTAATGTATTTCCTTATTTACCTTCCACTTACAGGGAAGCAAGTAATTAAGACAATTTCTGCTAATGTTTATCTCGATTATCATAAATTAGATGGAATAATATATTTTTTAGCAATAATGTATTACAGCTAATTAGAGAAAAGCATGTGAATGGAACAAATCAAGATTTTTTAAAATTGTTTCAACGGTAAGCCCTTTAACTTCTATGCTCATATCGGGGATTTTGGCGTTTTCGTTAAATTCTTTAAACATTTGTAAATTCAAATAATTTTTATCATTCACATTCATTCACATTCACCACCACATGCATACTTCCAGAATCAGTGAAGGTTGGTGAAAGTTAAATTATAATTAAATAAAAATGCCTTCACTCTGATGGAAATAGAACCAGGCCATAATCTAAACTGAAAATCAGAACTCTTATCACTTTACCATATACACAGTCCGCATTACGTTGTGTGGATTAGTTTCGAGTTAGCTCATTTCTTGGCCAAGAGAATAGAAAGAAAGGACAGAAAAGAGAGAAAGAAGAAAAGAAAGAAAAAATCTCATGTGTTCCATTCCCATAATTCTACATCGCTGTAACAAAGCATTAAGAAGCATATTCTTGTATTTACCTTGTGTTAATCGAGATAAACATTAGCAGAAATCGTCTTAATTACTTGCTTCCTTGTAAATAAAAGGAAAATAAGGAAATACAGTAGATTAAAACAAATGTGAAACTTCTTAAAAGCTGGCTTTTATGTGGTTGAAAACCGTTTCTATGTATCGCCAGGAGCTTGCAACTTTCAAGTATTTGAAATCTGAAACAAATAGCAAGGAATATCTCAGAAGTGGCCAATTCCACGAAAAAATGTACATGGCATAAATTGTCTGTTTTAACTTGATCTACATTTTTGTGTAGTAAGTTTCTCCTTATCTCTTACGGTTTACCAGTTACACAAAATTCATTCAGAATAAAGAGGTATTTAAAGGCTATCCCGAGAAAATTCAAGATATACATACTGCTTGTCACAAAAATATCTTTAATATTTCTTTTAATCAAAATCGATAGAGCCATTTTTGATTAAAATCAAAATTTTCGAACTTTTTTCATGTAAAGGATAGTTTGGGTTGGGGTATTTTTTCTCAACATCTTCATGTCGCATCCCAGGAATATACTAAACTTAAATACCAAGTTTAGTATTTTACCAACACTTCGTTTTTGAGTTGTCGGATACACACACACGTACCTACCTTTATTCAAAAATATTTTTGGATACATTTAAAACGTGTATTTCCGATGAAATCTCGGTATCTAATTTTAAGTGGAATGCAATATATTTTATATACACTATGTGCACACTACATGTACAGAAAGTAAAAAGTAAGAAAGATAAGATCTAAGAAGTTAATAAAATTAACACTCATGTGTACTTATTTAAAGAAATCAGGGTGTTTCTATACCTGCATAGTGACATATACGTTTACTAATTGATTCGTGTTACAACAGCTATAGGAGTTTGTTTTCTTCTTTATAAGAACATAAATAAGGATAATAAAATAAGTCTTAATCTAACTTCATAAGAAATTGTGCCACTACATATTATCCTCCTAATAACGCATAGTTAAGAGTTTGAAGTCCATCCTGCCTATATTGTTTATGCTATAAAAGGTTTAATGTTCTTAATGTCTATGTTCTTAAAAGCCGGAGTTTTGTTTAATTATTGGCATTAAAAAAAGACAATTATACACACACACACACACAGAGGTTATGAGCTTACGTTTAGCTCACCTTTCTACAATTTAATGTAATATTTTGATAGTTCAGAGCTTTAGTTTGATTCTATTAGTAGCTACTAAATAAACATAAATGGGAAAATTGAGTTAAGAATGATTTATTCATCCAGAAAGTATAAACCTTAATCATAAAAGTAAAGCAAAATGGAAACATAGCCATAGTCAAATAACATCAGCAAATTGTCAATATCAAATAGCTGCTTCAAAACTAAAATAGTAAAATGGATGTAAAATGTATAAATTCGATAATATTTTTCTGCCCTTTTCAGTTAAATTTTCTTAAATTCTATTAATTTTCTAACATTTTCTAACATTAAAACATCACTATAAAAGCGAAGATTCTATAGTTTCGAGCGAGTGAGACGGCCATCATGGTGAAAAGTACTGACTTGGGACGTGTTTCAACATGGATGCCATATCATCCTCAACAAACTGGTTGGTCGTCCAAACATAAGAAAGGAAGATTTTGAAGAAGCATCTGCCCTCCTCCCCGCTTCCCTTTACAAGAAAACAATTACGTTATTTTTTTTTCTCTCTTTCTCATAAACTCTTCTGACAATTTTAATTAAAATGTCCTATGTTTAATATATTTACAAGACTCTTTTCTGTTAACATCCTTTGATCTTGTTTCCATTGGATTCAATTTTAACAAGAAGTCTTTAAAAATGGGCAAAACTTACCATTCATTAATACACGCTATTTGTATGATTGAAATTATTTTGTAATGTTAACCGACTTAAAAACATTCCAAGTTACATATTTTTACTTTTTCTGAAGTGTCAATATGCTTGAAAGTTTGCGATTCTTGCTCCCTCTCCACTTTTTTTCCTTTCATCGCAAGGGTTGGTACCACTAACAAACATTTGAATTTCTGCACACAATAAGTGTACAACTCTTGGCTTGCACGGTGTTTTGAGTCGCACCAGCACTCGTCTTCGCTTCTTAAATCTGTATTCTGCGAACCTATACATAAAATACGGCAATAAATACAACTCTTATCCCATTCTATGCTGGAAATGTGCCTTTCAGGTAAAAAAGCAAGGTACCAAGCAAATACATTTAGATTGACATATTTTAGCTCGGCCACTGTAGCGTTTTGTATTTCATTTCTTATGTTTTCTACAAGTTCCTCCAATATGTAATTTTCGTGGGCAATGCTCAAGATTTTCGTAAATTTAGTCTCATTTTTCGTCTGCTATCTCTGTGTATATTTGTTTGTGTTTCTTGGTCTGCAGTATTCTAAAATTAACCCACAAGTCGTGATCGAAGTTCTGGAAGGAGTATCGATTTGTGAGGAGTGAGTTGGATCTGTTTATGAGGGGTGTGTTGAGCAAAAAAGAACAAAGGTGTATCCTAAGAAAGTAATCCAATGTGCCCAAATTTGATTTTAAGAATACTGCAAAACATTGGTTCGCTAAATACCTATGCCTTTGTGCCGTGGCACCATCATTAAAAAGAAGTGCTTGCTTATTTGGATTATTCATTAAATATTGTTCGTACACTGCGTTCTAGTTCTCTCATTTGAACAGCACGTTAAGCGCAGCGCGATCTGGCAGTAGGCAGTAGTTCTCTGAAGCTTGTGCCAGTTTCAGATGGGCACCGTCTGAGCTCATAAGCCACTGTATATAAGGCTAGAGCATTCGTTCATAGTGGCTACCCCTGATGCTCTATGCCTGCGAAGTGTGGGGTATGACAGCAGATTCCTGGCTTCTCTGGTTACAGCGGGTACAGAATAGAGGACTCTGGTCCATATATTCTGTATGTCGACGTTTCCCTTTGAGGCTACTACATGAAGCTTCGGCCCTCCCATATGTGGAAGATGTTATTAGGCGCCGGGCTCAAAAATTCTACGCCAGATTGGGCGACCATGAGAACGCACTTGTCAGATCTCTGGGGGAGTACTTACCCTCTGAACGCCGAAAGAGGCGGTTCCGGGTTCCCCGCATGGCTTGTGGGCACCCTCGGTAACAAAGGCTTTAAACCAGCCAACAGCGTAATAGCTGAACAAAGCATTCCCCCCTCCCATTGGGAGAGGTCTATCAAAATTAAATAAAAATAAACACCAGCGGAGCAGAGGAAAGGATGCTGCTCCTGAAAATGCAACCGCTCGAGGAGCCTACCAGCGTTACCTCCTTAACACCAACACTCGAAACCTCCAAAATTAAAACCTCAACCTACACCTTATTCCTGTAGTTAAACCCTTACCAGGGTAGGTACACCTAGGCTCACCATGAGCCTACCAGACAGACAGACAGACAGACAGACAGACAGACAGACACACACACACGCACGCATAGTGGCTACTTATGGGTGGAGGTGGTGCCAAAGTTGATCTGGCGTACAGTCTCCGTACTACCCGCCAGAGCACATTAAAGCACGGTTATCTTGAAGGAATGAATTGTCCGCACCTTGCTGCAAGTTAATGGCAACGCATTATCTACTTAAATCCAGTGCAGAAATAGACACCAATATATTCTTATAAACAAACATACATGTTTTGAATATAATAACGTCATTAGGTTTTAAAACTATTTGGTTTTAGTTTTAAATATTAGTGATTTTTAAAAGCATAAGCGTGAGTGTGTGTGTATTTAAGTGTGATTTTCTGAGTTGTTCCTTGTAATGCACATCTATGAATTATTGGTAGTAGAACACTAAATTGGTAGCATTATTCTTTACATTTTTCTTTCAGAGTCGTGCAATCATATATAAACGTTTCTTATTAAGTTCTTAAGGAATTATTAGGTAGACTTGCGCTGATTCTCTGATACAACTTGAATACAAAAGCACTGCACTCTATTAATTTTATTAAATCAACACATTATAAAATATTCCTGTTATTACATAATATATAGTAACTACTGCAAAAGTAAACAGGTATTTGAAGAATCTTATTATAACAATATTTCCTTGACACCGTAGTATACCTCAGCGGCTGTCACTGGTAAATACTACTATACAGATTCCAGCTGGAAACTTCGAATCAACCCTCTACTAATGTGTCGAGGGGATTGTATTTAAAATAACATTTATATACAAAAAAATACTTTTTCTGAAGATAACTGCCTCCTCATCTTCACAACTGAAAGTGGATTACTACCGCCGTTAACGAGTACCTGGTAGCTGAAGAACAGCCATGGCGGTGTGTGGAGACTGAGGAATTCAATGCCATAGCCTGGGTTTGAACCGCGAATCCCCCGGTCTCTAGCCGATTACTCTACCACTGAGCTACAATGGCAACATGTCGGCATAGCATTGAATTTCTCAATTGACTCGCGTGTTTCCCGGCAAACCTCAAGATGATCCACATTTTTTTTATTAAAAGTAAAAGAATTCTGGGACTAAAGTACTTACTACATCTTAAGTCGCCATTGGGTATATCTAAAAACAAAAAAATTGAGATCACTTTGTGGTTTGCCGGGGATAAGGCGGGTCAATTGAGATATTTAATGTTATGCCGACATATTGCCATAATAGCTTAGAGGTAGAGCAACCGGCAACAGAACGGGAGATCCGTTGTCCAAATCCCGGCCATGACATTGACTTTTCACTCTGACTCTACCTATACAACTCCTGTTCTACATACGACTTGAGTGAAAAAACAATTAAGATATGTTAATTTGTCATTTTGTGCATCTATTCGACCAGACATTTTTCTAAAAATAATTTAAGCTAACATATTCTTCTTGGAATTTCTTGGGTTACCCCACATTATATGCTCTGTCACGGATGATGTCAACCTACGCGGATGAAGTAGCCCTGAATAAAACTGAACTCTGGCCCGAACTATTTAATTTAGGTACATTTTGAGAAAAACTGTAGCTTAAATGCTTCACATCGGATGATGGCCGAAAGTTTAAGTTGTTACGGCGAAGATAAGAGGGTGGATATTCCCTTCTTTCTCTAACATTTTCAATAGTGTCGCGCCAGACCAACTTTCATCCTTTCTTCTCCCACAGGAGGTGAGGAACAAAGCCTATGCCTCAGGTCATCTTGCAAAGCGCTATAAGTTACTACCGTGTCTGGAAGTCCTCACCCTTATCGCTATTCACCGCCTGTCAGAACAAATCGCTTTAAACGGATGTTCTCAGAGTTAGGTAATGTCGTTCACTACTGACTGTTCAGTTGAGCGATATTTTGGCTAAGCTACTGAAGCAGCTTCTATCCAAGAGGAATAGAATTGAGAGAAAGACTCGCCATAATAGCAGTCTCATGTTAATTTTAAATTAGCTTACCAGTCAAATATAGTCCGCCGTAAATATCTCATACCAACTGAAACTGATTTTAATATAATTAATTTAAAATAATCACAAATTAATAATAATAATAATAATAATAGATATGAAAGTGACGCTGGTACCAAGAAAAGAAACTGTGTTTTATTTATGGACGCTCTTTAACTACTGTGGTTTTCAGCGTCCCATTGAATACTGGGCGTGAAAGACCGCTTAATTGTGCTCAAGGGCCTCTTTTCCCGTCCTGAGGTTCTTTTACTTCTACGACAAGAAGAGCTTTACTTCCCTTCCAAAGGAAGTATGCAGGGGTTGAACCCGTGACCTTGGGTATATGAAGTTGGCATGGTGACTATTCACCACGGAGGGTGACAGGTACGAGGGAAATTACTGTAATGTCTAGAAGTAAAATCTATAACAGGTATTTCTTTTGTATTTAAACATTGCCGAAGGCAAGTAAATGTTCCTAAGTGCAGGCAGGTAGTAACACATGGTGAGGGACTGTTTAAATCGTTCAGTCGCCGTTTAAAATACAATGATATTCCAACAAACAAGAGAATAGGTACTGGCAACCATGGAATAGTCGTAAAGCCTAAGGACAGGTTTGGGCTTTCTCACCAGAGAACAAACAAGGTTGTAAATTGTACATTGTCAGAAATAAAAGGGGTGGAAGGATATTTAAAAATATGTAGAATTGGAGACAAGGTCAGTTCAGTTCTGGACAATCTTGAGTTGTTTCAGTCATGCCGAGGATTCACAATTCCTTCAGACTTCATTTGCAGTTACAGTTGCTATAACGTGCACGGTCTCACGTCGTTATCTGGGAACATTATCTATCAATTCGTTTATGCGCTCTGTAAATGTAAGCTCAGATCAAATAGAAAAGGCGCGCTTTAGTAGCAAATGGCGAGCTGATTTCTTGGCAAAGAATCAAGAAACATTAAGCATCAATATTTACAACTTCATCTGCTGTATTGTTCACACAAAGACTTATTTGTGGTACCGCCCCCTGAAAACTTGAGTATCATGTTCACAAATCTTAAATTAGCCCTGATCAGTAAGAGCACCAGCAATTGTCCAACGTCACCTTACTGCCCTTGTATTTACAAGAAAATATATAACAAAATACATAATAAATACATATATACAATAAAACCTAGACTGTTAATGACTATTTCAATTGGCACAAATTAGATAAAAGAATAGCTTTGGTAAGAATAGTTTACTGCAAAATTGGTAAAGCAAGTCATTGGAATATAGCACATCAGATTTTTAGCAAGATTTAACGCCTACTTTTAAGAAAAACAGGCGATGGACGCTGATGATACACGAAATGAAATATCTGAGAAAGAATGTTTGGATCAAGCGTCCCAGTGCTAGGTTTAGGGTACTTACCCGGCATTTGCTAGTTATGAGTGTAGAGCACATTTGTTATACAAAGACTGAGGTTTACTACACATTTACTGTAGCCGCAAGCAGCACGTGGTCTACATACTGGTTTTTGAACAGCATAAACAAACCAAGGCAAGTGATACCATATAGTCCTTACGAATTAAATGTTTCTCAATTGCTTTTAAATACAGTAAATATTTACACGTAAACATGGAAATGGTATTATCTTGGTCCAATACTTCAGGTGTAGACAGCATCTTAAAGCTAAAATTTACCAATGAAGCTTCCTCAGGGCTGGCTGCGTCTTGTCCTTTTTTTTTTCCGAGTGGAGGGGAAAAATCCACCTTAAGGACTGACCCAAGCCCTGGTGTGTCGGGGCCTCCCTGCTGGGCATACTGACTAAAAAAACCCTCCACCGGTATTAGAAGGAAATAATGAGAGACGGTACCACTTAATCGCACCCGTGGATTCAAGGTGATAATGTCTGGACCGAAAAAGCTGCCAGGGGAGTGGTAAGAGCCGAGAGACAGACTTGACCTAAGCCCAGATTGCCATCGCAGCGGATTCGGGATAAGGAATGCAGGAATTTGAGGCGAGTATGGGTCTAGGTCCTATTGAATCTATTCCGGAAAAGTCTTACCGTCTCTGGAGGCCAGCCTGTAGTGACTGGTTCTTTCGGTTCTCCCTGAAGAGTGTGTGAGCCGCTGTGATGATGAATGTCTCAGTCGGGAGTTGTTTAAGTAGTCCTTGGATACTTTGGAGAGATGAGCCTGATGCATCCTGATATTCCTGTAGCCGATCCTCCAGGGTTGTCAACTTGGCCGTGAGTGTCAGGAGCTCCGACTGAAGGTCCTGAATGGCCTCACTTAAGCCCTGAATTTCTCGCAGACATGTGACTGTGCTGGCTGAGATGGTTGCGAAGCCCGGGTTGGTTTAGCTGGTGCTGAATGCCTGCTCTTAGGGTTGAGCGAGTACTGGGTCTGTCCAATGTAGTGTCCTGGGCCTCCGCAGGAAGCACAGAAACGGCGGTGTTTGCGTAGGTCGCGCCCTGTGCACTCTGCGGTGGTGGTAGCGGCACCATAGTAGTGGCATCGCGGCGATGAGGAGCAGACCTGGCAGTGCCCGTACCCACCTCAGCGTCGGCAGAGCCGGTGGCGTTCCGTTCGGCTAAACTCAATGGCCAGGCGTCGTCCTAAGACAGCTACCAGGTCTGGCCGGTCCGTTAGGTCCAGTCGTACAAGTGATATCGGTCCCCGGTCGCATTCCTTCTTTTATACCTTAGTTGAGAGATAAGTTCCAGCCTCCGGAGTTCACATCTGTTGACGTTCAGCCAATGGATGGGGTCGCTGCATAACCTTTCTCTAATTTTTTTTATCATGAAACCACAAAGCATGTGTTTCTGGTGATAATCTTGTGTCGAATGTTTGGGTGGGATGCAATACTTTCTCTACCTGCTATAAGAAGAAGAAATTCTCACCACATCACCATGAATAAGTGATCTGATCCGAACTCTTCTACCACTGATCGCACTTGCAAATGCAACACCTTTTATTTTATCGGCAAAATGTCTTACCAATTGCCAGTTGAACAAAAGAAAAAACAGAGAGAGTAGCTAAATTGGTTGCCTGACTAGCCATTAGCGGCCAGTGAGTGTACCTATTCAGTCCTGACACCAACAATCCAGTAGTGTTATTAGCTTGCAATCTCTCAAACGATACCCCGTCTGGTTTCTTTAGCTATGAGGACCGTCAGTGAGGACGGTCCTGAAGAACTCCACCTAGCTCGAACTATTATGATATCCCTGGAATGCCCGTTTGTTCATAAAAGTCGCAATGATTATTCGAATTGAATTACCAGAATATTAAACTCCAAACTTTCTTTCGTAATTAGGGGGTTTCGTAAACATAGTGTGCATTAACAAGAGAGGCGTGCGAGAGTTATGAGTGTGAAACTGCCACTCCAAAACTCTGGGTAAATAAAGCCTTCATTTAGATGAAAGAAACCACTCACCATAAAGTATACATACTTCTGGAAGGCTGGGTTTGAATTAGAGGTTCTTGTGTACATTTAATTTTCACAATTACTTTGCTATAACTTCAGAGAAATCCAAACTCTACCTTTTCTTCTAAATTAAGGAGCAATTTCTTTGAGAAACATTCAACTTTGTTTTCGTTTTACTGCGTCAGCAAAAGAGTAGATGGGATAAAGTAAATATTAAGTAAAGATGTTAGTAACAAAGCAACTTCACATTGCCATATAAAGCTGCCTGATAAAAAAAAAATCTGATATGTTCCATTCACATGACTTTCTCTACATCTCTGCAACAAATTATTCTATTTACTTCATCTAATCGAGAAAAAATTAACAGAAATAGTCCTATTACTTGCTTCCTTGTAAGTATAAGCGAAATAAGCGATTAAAGTGATAGTCAAAAGCTGGTTTCTATGTGACTGAAATTTCTTTGTTTGTATGGAGAGCAGTTAAATTAAAAAAAAATGTTTCTAAAAGCTGAAACTAAAAAACAAAAGAATATCTTAAAAACGATGAACTCGACGAAAAAATATACTTATATAACATAAATTGTGTGTTTTAATCTACACTACATTTTTTGCGTGGTAAGTTTTTGTCCATCTCTTACGGTTTGGCAGTTATGCAAAAATCCGTTAAATTCATCCAGAATAAAGTAGTATTCAGAAACTATTCCTAGAAAGTTCAAGATATTTGTTTTATTTGTCAGGTAAATAACTTAAATATACGAGATTTTAATCAATACTTAAATACGAAGTTTGGTTTTAAGCGGTCTTTTCATTTTTGAGCTATGCTGCCCCCCCCCCACACACACACACACACACACACATTTTTCTAAAAAAATTCTCTTTGGATTCATATTTCCGGTGAAATCTCTGTATCGAATTTTTGGGTGTAATACAATACCTTCTTTATACACTATGGACATAGTACGTATAGAGAAAGTAAAAAACAAAACAAAAAATCTAATGTGTTCCATTCACATGACTTTATATCTCTGTAACAAATCATTGTTAATAAGCTTATTCTTTTATTTATTTCATGCTAATCGGGAAAAAATAGCAGAAATAGTCTGATTTCTTGCTTTATTGTAAGTAGAGGCGAAATAAGCTAGTACAATAGGTTAAAGTGAAAGCCAAAGGCTTGTTGCTATGTGACTGAAGTTCGTTTGTTTGTAAGGACACGAGTTGGCAAATTCCTGTATGAGAAAAGTATACGTTTTTCAAAGCTGAAACCAAAATTAAGGAATATCTCAAGAACGATAAACTCCACGAAAAAAAATGTATATAACATAAATTGTGTGCTTTAACGTGCTCTGCATTTTTTGTGTCTTAAGTTTTTGTCCATCTCTTACGGTTTAGTAGTTATGCAAAATTCATCCAGAATAAAGAAATCTTCAGAGGCTATTCCCATAAAATTAAAGATATACGTTTTATTTATCAGATAAATAACTTTAATATTCGATTTTCAATAAAAATCGTTAGCCAGTTTTTAGTAAATCAAAATTTTCGAAACAAGCTTCATGCAATGAGTAGTTGGGAGTTGGGGGGGATTTTCTTGAAAATCTTTGTGTCGCATCCTTGGAAGATACCAAATCTAAATACCAAGTTTCGTTTTTAACGGACCTTTCGTTTTTGAGCTATGCTGCCCACAGACAGACACACACACGGATTTTTTTTTTTTTTGATTCAGGATGTCTCAAAAACATTTATTTCCAGTGAAATCTCGATATCGAATTTTGGGTGCATTACAATATCTTCTCTTATGCACCATGTACATAGCACGTATAGAGTAAGTAAAAAATCTGATGTGTTACACTCACATGACTTTCTCTAGCTGTTCTACAAACTTCCCACAAAAGATTCTTCTTCTTTCAAGATAAACTTAGCAGAATGCATTTATTACCTACTAGGTTCCTTATCAATAGAAGGGAACTAAAGGAAAGCACTATGCTAAAGTAATAGTAAAATGTTTTAAAAGTTATCGTTATGCGATAGTCATTGCAAATCACTTCTTTGCTTGGCCAGGAGTAGAACAAACGGACACTTCGTGTCTGAGATAGGTATAGGTACTTTACAATTGAAATCAATAACGAGGAATATTTCGGAAACGGTTACTTCCCGAACAAAAACGTAAAGGACATAAAATGTGCGTTTTGATGAGATATACATTTTCTGTTAAATTAGCTTTTGTCTATCTCTTTACCAGTTTTTGCAAAACTCCGTAAAATTTTACCAGAATAAAGTAGTCTTCAGAGGCCATTCCAGGAAAATTTAAAATATACATTTTATTTGTCTGGTAAATATCTTTAATAAAAATGGTTACTCATTTGAGAAAATCAAAATTTTCGACATTTTTTCCATGTAAAGGATGGTTTGGGGTAGGGCGATTGTCTGGAAAATCATCGTGTAACAACCAAAATTAAATACCAAGATTGTTTTTTTTTTTTCGTTTTTGAGCTATGCTGTCCACACATACACACACACACACACACACAGACACACATACACACATACACACACACACACTTTTTCTAAAAATGGTTTTTTCTTGGATTCAGCGGGAACAAAACATATCGAATTTTTGGGTGCATTACAATACCTTCGCTATTCACTATGTGTATAGTACGTGTACAGAAATTAAAAAAATCTGCTGTGTTCCATTCACAAGACTTTCTCTACATTTCTGCAAAAAAAGTTGTTAAAAAGCTTATGCTTCTATTTACTTTATGCTAATCGAGAAAACATTAGCAGAAATAGTCTTATTACTTGCTTTCTTGTTAACAGAAGCGAAATAAGGGAGTACCATAGGTTAAAGTGATAGTCAAAACTGGTTGCTATGTGACTAAAGTTCCTTTGTTTGTATGTATGAATAGGAGTTCACAAATTCCTATATGAGAAAGATATAAGTATTTTAAAGCTGAAACCAATAACAAGGGATATCTCAAAAACGACCAACTCCACGAAAAAAATGTATATGACATGAATTGTGTGTTTTATCGTGATCTACATTTTTTGTGCAGTAAGTTTTGTCTATATCTTACGGTTCACCAATTATACAAAATTCTATAAAAATCATCAGAATAAAGAAGTCTTTAGAGGCTATTCCCAGAAAATTCAAGATTTTTGGCATGTAAGTATCTTAAATATAAGATTTTAATCCGAATTTTAAAGTAATTTTGAGAAAATCAAAATTTCCGAAATTTATTCCATGTAAAGGGTAGTTTGCGGTGTGGGATTTTCTTTTAAAATCCCCGTGTCGCATCTTTAGAAGATAAACTTAAATACCAAGTTTGGTATTTAACAGTCTTTTCGTTTTTGAGCTATGCTGTCCAGACACACACACACCACACACATGCACGCGCGCACACACACACACGCAAACACACATGGATATTTTTCCAGAAATGTTTTGTTTTATTCAGGGGGACCCAAAACATGTATTTCTGGCGAAATCTCGGTGTCGAATTTTGGGGTGGAATACAATACTTACTCTATACACTATGTGCTTAGTACGTATAGAGAAAGTAATAAAAAGCTGCCTATATAGCTTCTAAATATACGCGAATTGTGTGATATGTATTTTTGTAGTAAAGATGTAGCCTACATTAAGTCGTAGAAACATTATATAACATTAACTTCACTTCTAATGTGAAGAATGTCAAGCACTCAAATTTGTATTTCTTCCGGTCCTTGGTGTTTATATAATTTATTCATTTATTTTTATATTCTATGCATTTTATACTTCCCCTCTTATCTGCGTATTATAGTATAGGTTAGTTAACCCCCTTATAAGTCGCAAATTCACATTATAACAAATGAGTAACATGGAGGTCGGTGGTGGCTAATTTATGTTTTTTAGAAAACTTTAGGAACGGGAGTCAGAATTGCTGAAGCTCCCTGCTGGCAAGAAAATCATATCTAGTAAACAAATTGTATAAGATGGGAAAAATTATGTCACATAAAGCAACATTTAATATCACAAAACATGCAGTAGTTAAGGATATAAAATTGATAAATGTATAGGCGTAATTTTAAAAAATAGTTATTCCAAAACCAAAATGTATACTTCGTAATAGGCTTACCTTTCCCGCAACTGTAGGACAGACTCTCCCCTAAGACTTACAGCCAATGCCTTACAAGCCAATGCCTAGGGATCAGACGCCTGTCGCGAGCCAACGGCACGAAACCACAGAGGTTTGTTACAAGAGGTCGGCTCGTAACCAGGCAAGAACACGAGGAACTGGATTATATGAAATGTAAGCGAAATTGATGGAGCAATTGGGGGAATGAATGGTGGGGGAAACCGGAGGACCCGGAGAGAACCCGCCCAGACGCCGCATCGTCCACCACAAATCATGCGGGCGCTTGGGATCGAACCCGGGCCGCCTAGATGGAGAAGAGCGGTCTAATCGCTCACCCTCGGCGTCGCCATTTGTATACTTACGTGTATAAAATGCTGCCCTACCTTCTAAAAAATGTGAGCACATCTTTTCCGAGCATATTTCTAGTCACTGGACTGCCGAAAGCTAATATACAGTTTTTACCTTTTACCTTAAAGATGTACGTTCATGCCATATTATCATCTTCTTACTATCGGTTTAATTATTCCCATTCGATAAAGTCAGTAACTAACCTTCACCTAAATGTCGCTAATGACAGCTCTCATTTTGTACTAGTGTTTAATTGCTGTCCGGTTAAATGACACATGCAGTCCTTCCTCTAAAATGCCGAAGAATGATGTAATTGGTTTAGCCTTTCCTTAAGGACCATTCACAGCGAAACTCTTTCATAGAGGCGGTATGCGACCCACCCTTCCATTTCACAACAATTAAGCCATCGTTCATTGGTTAGTTTTTGTGTCCCTAGCTTCTTTTTCAGACAGAGAACTAATACCGGCTGAGAGTGGACAAAGTTTGGTTAACTGTAGGTGGAAATCTTAGGAGGGAAGAACACTATTGCGATCTAGAAGAATGGACCACATTTTATGCACGCAAGTGTATGTACACAAATATTTACGCATAACCGAAAACCACAGGATACTCTTAGCTTACCATTATTTTCTTAACTTGGGAAACCAAATATGGATAAAGCTTCAATTGCGTGTTAATATGAGCTAAACTTTGTCTGTAAAGATGGGTGGTTATGCTCGTCTGTCTGAGTAGTTCATATCACCACAAATATTTCTCATTAGACCAATCTTGTTGAAATTAATGTTAGAATGATTACAGACTAAGGGGGCAAGATTCCAGGTAGCCAGCAATCGAAGATACGAAGCATAGTACCATAGAAGAATTGCTGTATGTATTCTCATATAATAAAGAGAAAAAGTGTGTGATAATTTTCTTACCATTGAAGACCCTGTCGCTTCATACGAACATAATCTATAAGGTATTTTCAATCCATTTTCGCAAAATATTACATAGATTATTAAGTTTTACTATTGTTCCTTACTCTAATCTCCAAATTTAAAATGTATAGCTTATTTCAATGGTAACCTTCGGTCCATTTACACATTGTCATTTTTATTCCGTCACATTTTATTAAAAATGCAATTTAATTTGGGGTAAAGAAGAATAAACTTATGCCCAAAAAATTTTAAAATGAGCTGCAAAAATTTCTGATTTATTCTACGACGTCTACAGACGTTTCTGGATGTCTAAGGCATTAAATAGCAACAATGTACGTATGCAAATTTCCTTCACTTTCGTTCCTTGATGTGATAAAATCCATTTAAATATGCAATAGTCTATGTAAATGCAAAGAAGATAGTGTTTCTATGTAACTCGCACATTATTCAACTGATATCTTTTCCATTTGAGTTCATTAAATTTTCTCGGTTGTTACGTCACGTTCAAAATGTAATTACGCAACGGCTAGGCCAATAAGTAGAATATCGCTTTATTATTACCATTATCTCTGAATACTGATGCAAACAGTTGCTTTCTCCGTTAACTAACATTTTAATACTTTTACGATATGAAAACTTCGGAGGCAAGAAATGAACCTGGGAGGGTTCATTTAATGCAATGATGAATGAAATTATGGAATGGTTTAATGAAATAAAACCTAAAAGTTTTACTTCAGCTGGATCTGCCTCTGGCGAGGGCTAAGAAAGATATAACTGTTTTGTATTCTATCTAAAACGTCTTCTTCTCCTCCTGCTTCTCCTCTTTAGAGAACTTACATCTTCATGGACTTGCAAGCCAATGCCTGGATCAGTGGCCTGTCCCAGAGCAAGCAAACTCTAAATCAAAACATATCTAGAATGCTGATCACCACAAAGCCTGGTGTGACGTGGATGAAGAAGACGAAGATGAAATATTGTGATGAAAGAGATGGTACAGCAAAATTCGCCGATAAATTTATTCAACCCAGCATTCGCCTAGCGACTGAGGAAAACCGCGAGAAAAACTTCTGTCAGTTGGTCTAACCCGGGGGGGGGGGATTGATATTGGGACCACCCGAATGGGAGTAGCACATGTTACTAAAAATATCCTTCAATCATCTTCGAAATTCCTATCTCCTTGCATGATCAAGTTGAAAAAAAATAGCGACTTCCCATTAGAGAAAATTATAAGTATTGAACAATTTAAACAAATTACAAGGAATATCTCGGCAATACTGAACACAACAAATGTGTCAGACATATATAGTCTGTTTTAACGAAATCTAGCCGTTTTTATTTGTATTGTGTAAAATTTGGTTTATCTGTTGCAGTTTACCAGTTATACAAACATCAGCCAAATAAAATATCACTTCGGAGGCAATTCCCGAAAAACTCAAGATATACATTTCACTGTCGAATTTTTTGGAGGAATGCAATACCTTCTCTATATACACTATGTACATAGTAAGTGTAGAGAAAGTAAAAATGTAACTCACGTTTAACAATCTCGCTAAATTGTCCAATTTGGGGCCTTATGTCATATTAATCGCATAGTTCACTTGCCCAGAACTCATCTGCAATTGTGGCAAATTATTCTTGCTCTCTTCCTTTGAACAATTTAACCTTCAGCGAGCTGACACATACGTATTCTTGGACATGAATTCCAAGGAGGAAAACCCCGTGTTTATATAGCGATGACGTATATTCATAGTTTGTAATTTGAATGGGCCGAATATCAAGAAGATATAATTAAAATGGGTTAGGAGAATTTAACTGTGTGCTAAAACAGTGCCTTGACATACTCAGCGAGCTGGGTTATCTATGACCGCCTGGATGGTTACCTTATCTCGCTATTCGTGTGATAGAGTACGAGTCGATTTACCTCAATGCCAGTAAATCAAACTTACAGCAACGTGCTTTCTCTTGTGAAGGTGGCACTACTGCGAAACGTGCAGTGCCACATTTGTAGGCATTTTCGAGTAACATTTCTGTCATTGTGTTAACGCCTGTAACGACAAACATATTAACGGCTTTAATCTGAAGTAACTACTGTCTCATCTGCGTTAACGGATTATAACAAGATACCTTGTACTGCCTCTGCGGTCGAGTGGTTAACGTTCTGGCTTCTCATGCAGATTCCCGGCGGGGCACGGAACTTTTCTTTAACCAGAATCACTCCCTCTCCCACAGAGTCTGGTTTACAAGACCAATGTTTTATGTTCAAACTATTAAAACATTTAATGTTAAAAATATTTTATTTTATATTTTTTAAAAGTTTTATTTTTATATTTGGGATTAAAATTTTTCTTTTAAGGGTTTAGTTAAGTATTAAAGTACATTAGCAATTCGATTAGCCGCTAATATAATTGCAGGTCATCTTCTTATAACACTACTAGGAAATACTGGTAGTACTATAATAATATACCTTCTACCCCTTTTAATTATTACACAAATTTTACTTTTAACCTTAGAATCTGCAGTAGCTATTATCCAATCTTATGTATTTGCAGTCCTCTAAAGAACACTCTATTCTAGAGAAGTTAATTAATGTCAATACATACTAATCACCCCTACCATTTAGTTACTTATAGACCATGACCCGGTGTGGCAGTAGGTAATTTTATTGATATTAAATTAGTTTAGATTTAGTAAATGTATTATTTTAAGGTCTGGAAGTATGAATGTGAGAGAGAATGATAATATTTAACAGTATAAAACAGAAAGACCAACGTTAAGAAGCCTACAGTTTAGCGAGATAAAACCAGCAGTTGTTTCTCAAGTTAAAGGGGGCTATACAAATGAAACAAAAATCTTTTGTATTCCATTCACATGACTTTCACTACATCTCTGCAACAAGTTATTGTTAAAAAGCATATGCTTCTAATCATTCTAATCGAGAAAAAATTAGCAGAAATAGTCTTATTACTTGCTTTCTTGTAAGTAGAAGCGAAATAAGGGAGTGCCATAGATTAAAGAGATAATCAAAACTGGTTGCTAAGTGACTGAAGTTCCTTTGTTTGTTTGCACACGAGTTGACAAATTTCTGTACCAGAAACTAAACTAAAAACAACGAATATCTCAAAAACTTCACGAAAAAAATCTATATAACATAAATTGTGTATTTTAACGTGCTGTACATTTTTTGTGTGGTAAGTTTTTGTCCATATATTACGGTTTAGTAGTTATGCAAAATTCCGTAAAATTAATCCAGAATAAACATGTCTTCAGAGGCTATTCCCAGAAAATTGAAGATATACATTTTATTTGTCATGTAAATATCTTAAATATAAGAGATTTTAATCAAAATCGTTACAGCCATTTTTGAGAAAATCAAAAATTTCAAAATTGTTTCCATGTAAAGGGTAATTGGGGGTGGGGGGATTTCTTGAAAATCTTCATTTCTCATCCTTGGAGGATAGTAACCTAAATACCAAGTTTGGTATTTTATCGACTTTTCGTTTTTGATTTATGTTCACAGACACACGTACGCACACATGGACTTTTTTTTTTTGGATAGAGGGGACCCTAAAACATGTATTTCTGGTGAAACCTTGGTACCACATTTTTAGGTGAAATACAATACCTTCTCTTTACACTGCGTAAATAATGCGTGTACTTTGATGTACAATTTATTTTTAAAGTGTGCAAATTAAGGTACTCAAAAAGGAATACGCCAAGAAGATTCGTTAAGTCTCTCTCTTCTATCTTGTTAGGAATGAGATAATCTAAAGCTTATAAAATGAAACACCATGTGTAACAAATTACAAAAATATTAATATGCAGAAACTAGCAATATAAAATTCCTGAGTCTTAGTAACATCTGAGTATGAATTGGAAACACCATATTGATCACATCTTACCAAAACTGAGCTCTACGTGTTTTGCAATCAAAAAATGAATTCATATTATAAATAAGATCATTCTAAAAACAGCTTTTATTCTGGGGAAGTTCGGTAAATGCTAAAAAAAACCTGGCCAATAAAAATAAGGTTGTTCTTACTAACTTCCTCCTTTGTTCACCTACATGGCTGTTTTCTCTGCAGCAACTGAAGTAACCTTCAAACTTTAGCTTTCCTGCGTTATGAAAACATTTATTTTGTGCGTTTCCCGCTCTCGACTGGCACTTTACAGAACAGGAAATGCGCTCTGAGTGTGCGGTACTGAAAGATATTACTTGCTTCCTATAGCAATCTCTTCCATGCCTGGCCGCGCACCCTAAATACATGCACCTATCAGCAAACACTGCACGCGAAGAGTGTGAGCCCCAACTAATCGTGACATTGGAATAGGAACCGAGATGACGAATGCTCTTCTGCCTAGGAAAAAACTTTCCCTCCTTTATGCCCCTGGCAAAGTATAACTTGAGCAGACTTCTTTTTTTGCCAGGAATGAGTCACTCGTAGGTATGTACAAAGCATGCGATAGGGCAGGTTTTCTTTTTTCCTTTCTCTACAAGTGCTATGTACATAATGTGTAGAGAAGGTATTGCATTCCACCCAAAAATTCGATACCGCGATTTCGCGCAAATACACGTCTTAGGGTCCCCTATATCCAAAAAAACATTTTCAAAAAAGGGTCCTCTGTGTGCGTGTGTGTGTGTGTGTGTGTGTGTGTGTGTGTGTGTGAACATAATGACTTAAAAATGAAAACTCAATAAAATACAAATTTTAGTATTTAAGTTCAGTATCTTCCAGGGATACGACACGAAGATTTTGAGAAAAATCCCCCAACCCCAAACTACCATTTACATAGATAAAATTTCGAAAATTTTGATTTTCTCGAAAACGGTTCTAACGAGTTTTATTAAAATACCTTATATTAAAGATATTTATATGGCAAATAAAATATATATTTTGAATTTTCTGGGAATAGCCACTAAAGATCTGTTTATTTTGAATGAACTTAGTTGAATTTTGTGTAATTGGTAAACCGTAAGAAATAAACTACACAAAAATGTAGATCTCGTAAAACACACAATTTATGTCATACGTTTTTTTTCATGGAATTGGCCATTTCTGAGATAGTCCTCATTTGTTTCAGATTTAAAATTCCTGAACTTTTCTCACACAGAAAGCTATAAATGGATATCAACCACATAGCAACCAGCTTTTGAAACATTTGACCATTGTTTTAGCTGGTGTATTCCCTTATCTTCCTTCTACTTACAAGCAAGCAAGCAATTAAGACAATTTCTGCTAATGTTTATCTCTATCATAAAGTAGAAGTTGTTACAGCGATGTAGAGAAAGTCATGTGAATGGTATACATCAGATTTTTGTCTTTTCTTTTTCTTAATTTTTTATAGCTCCAGAGTAGATATTATCTAGGCCGTACATAAATCTTATAAGCATAAGTAAACGGTTAAGAGAAAACAACCTACAAGAGCTCCTAATGCACTACGAACTATGCAGACTTATTGTAGTTAATATCCTCAAGGAGTATGGAATGAGCTAATAGAAATCCACCAGGTCGGAGACGCGCGGAAGTCCCTAATTTTTCCAAGCCGGACCTTCCACTGCCGGGGTGCCAAAAAAGGCGTGTAAGCGACTGACCAACTTGATAGCCACTAGTATCCACGGGCGGTAATCTTTCCATTCAGCATTCATCCGTACGATCTGCTCACACTACCATACACCACGAATCTAGAAGCATAATTGAACAATGAAAGAAACTGACTGAAGGGGAAATTATGGAAAGGAAGTCGTGGTTGAGGTGAAACTACGCCAGAATTCGCTTGGCAAGTCCAGGGAAACCACGAAAACCAAACGAGTCAGAGAATCGAGAATCCGAATCGCACGCCGAGAATCGAATCCGGGAGCTCCCGAATGCGAGTCGCCTACGTTACCGCGGCGCCAACTCGCTCAGTCCTATTATAAGTGTTATCTCTTATACATGTTTAGTAATTCTAAGAGACTAATAAGTAGGATAAGCACATTATTTTAATTACATAATTTCAAAGAATGACCTCAAAGTAGAATTTATTTAATATACATATGAAAGTATAAATCAATGCATACATATGATACACAGTGAAAGAAAAGGTATAATAATGAGATAATTTAGAACATTGATTTGAAATGCATTAGTTCCGTATTCTTAATTGAAGAATCAGAGTAGAAATCTAAAGAATTGTTTTAAAAGTAGTTCTTACAGTACCGTAGCAGTCTTGTACCTCACAACCCAACGAAAAGGCGTAAGCCATCTACACACAAATAAATTACTCCTAAATTATTTTTAATTCCTTATGATAAAAATGTATACATTTATGGTCAAAATTTTGCAAATGTATACAATAATTATAGGTACAGCTTTCAAAAACTACCTAATCCTTATTGTGAATTATATAAAAGTATTTTAACCTTTTAAAAGCTACCCTGACTTTATTTTGATCCCTTGTATATTAAATTGTGGGCTGCGCCGTGCTTCCCATCCCCGCCTGGCTATGACCTCGTAACAGGTTCTCCATTCTGTGGCTTCGACAGGCTTCTGACCCTAGGCATTGGTTTGAGATCTCTGGGGTTGTCAGTCCTACAAATACAGGGAGGGCAAGTCGATTACGAAACAAAATATACTAAATTGTACTATCGGGCAATGACCCAAATTTGTGCACTTGGACCTTACAACAAGGATAAAAATATACGATAGCAAACAAGTTCTCCATACCTAAGTTAGATTTTTAATCTCTTATATGCGTACAAATTATCATTACTTGACCAAAACTTGGACAAAGCATGTTGAACAAAAGAATAGAGCTAAGTATTTATAATTTGATAGCAAGAATTCAAAATTTAAATCTAACTAGCTTCAACACATAGAAAGAATGCCACCCAATAGACTTCCACATATTTTTTACTTCAATACCAAACCAAAGCTAAAGAAAATGTTAGTAGACCAATAACAAGAAAAAAGTTAGATGTGGAAACAATTCTAAAGCCCAAATCAATGAAAAACACGACGACTTACAGAATGCACTAATGCAATGCAGCTAAAAAAGGTAACAGAGGATTCACTATAAAGTTTTTTAATTTAAAACTCTGATGTCCTCCAATCACATGACTTGCTCTACATCTCTGTAACAAATTATTTTTAATAACCTTATTCTTATATGTATTTAATGATAATCGACGTTAGCAGAAACGTCTTATTACTTAGTTCCTTATCAATAGAAGGGAAATAAGAGAATACACTACACCAAAGCGACAGTCATGTTTTAAAATGGCTTGCTACGAGATTGAAATCCCTTCTTTGCGTGGCCAGAAGTTGATAAGTTCCTATATGAGAAAAGTATATTATTTTAAAACTGAAACCAATAACAAGCAATATCTCGACAACGTCAACTCCACAACAACAACAAAGTAGTATATGATATAAAATCTACATTTGTTGTGCAGTAAGTTTTTTGTCTATCTCTTACGGTTTAACAGTTACGCAAAATTAATGCAGAATGAACATTTCTTCAGAAGCTACTCTCAGAAAATTCAACATATACATTTTATTTGCGATTTAAATAGCTTTAAAGAGCCGTTTTTGAGAAAAACAAAATTTTCAAAATTGTCCATGTAAAGGATAGTTTGTGATGGGGGGGGGGGTTCCTTCAACATCTGCCGATCCCGGTGGCCGCGCTCGCTAAAGTGACTCGCTTTGGCGCTTCTTGTGCACAGGATCGTGGGTTCAAGTCCCGCCTTGGGTATGGATGTTATATGTTTGTGTATATGTGTGTGTTGTAAAAGTAAGAAAACATTAATAATACGGCAAAACAGGGTAAAAGAAAGGTAATTAAAAGTACTCCGGTACTGTATCTTAATTTAAAAAAGAAAAAAAATCATCTTGCTGTCGCATCCTTGAAAGATATCAATCTTAAATACAGTTTCCTCTTCTTCATTTACGATACAGATTACCGTCATTTCGCCGCGCGCACTTCAGCTTAGGGCTTATTGTGCTATCTGTATCGTTTAGAACCAACCCATTACATCTGCATCCTTTAAAAAGAGAACAGCCTTGCAGTGGGTATGGATGATTTTCGTTTTTGAGCTATGCTGTCCACAGGCACTAGCGGAGCTTTTTCTATTTTTTTTTTAAACTTGAGTACATTTTCCTTCAAAACATATATTCCCTGTGAAATCTCGTATTGAATTTTTGGGTGGAATACAATATTTTCTCTATACACTATTTACATAGTACGTGGGGAGAGAGTAAAGTAACTGAGGCAGGTAAATAAAATTAATTTATTCGAGTTTAAAATCCTAGCCATGAAACGTGGAGCAGTTATCTTTTAATACTCGTATACAAAGTGAAAAGTTAATAAGTGCAAATAACTTGATATTTAGTAGTGAAAAATGCGTAGAATGCATACGTGTATCTCATTGTGTCCGCTTACTAACAGCATTGTCATTGAAAATGGAGCGTAAATATTAGGAATAATGTGTTTCGAAAGGCCCTGCGTTATATTACGCCTGTATTTATATAAAAGACGCAACTGCCAGCGACCTGCATTTACGTGAATCAAGTGAGGTAATAGGGGGCGATTCAGTAGCAATATTTTTCTCACACAATGAGTGACTTTGCATAATATGCTGAATTATTTTACTTTATTTTTTTTATTTTTAGCCGCAACTGGGGAGTTTGCCAATGCTGATAGGGACTTTATTATTAGCGATTTCTAAATCAGCTTCCGAAAAGACAAACTTCATTGCAGTGCATCAAAGGACTTGTTAGAGAGGTTCTCTTAATTTCCGATTTGAATATTTATTACGTGTTGAGGTTGAATTTTCATTTCTCGCCTTTGCAAGAGTAATGAGGGTGTGTTTTTATTTTTATTTTTTTTTTTTTTGGTTAAAGAACGCAAACAAAATGCTTATATGCTGGTTTAACTTATGTGTTCAATAATTTAAATGAAGCATAGTAATGTCACTGGGTTCAATATCTTTAAGTTGAACTTTGAATAAATTGTGAATTCCTAAGCAGATAATGTATGAGAACAAAAATGCATGGTTAAGTAGGTTTAAGTTTCAGTGCGATCGATACTCTTCCCTCACATTACCCTACCTATAATTGGGCAGGGCAAAAGGCAGAGGAAAGTCAATTGTATGACCTGCTAAATAAGCAATCACCAAATGTCTGAGATAAGGAATAAACATTCTAAAAACGTCGTCAAATTTTCCTCATTTCAAAATACTGGATTATCACTTTATCCTCAAATGCTGTTACAAATATTGACACTTATTCACCTCCTCCCGTGTGTGTGTATATATATTTTTTTTATTTTATTTGTTTAACTTTCTCTACCATCTACTTATCCTGGATATGAAGAAGTATTGTATTCCAACCAAAAATTCAATATCGAGATTTTACTGAAATACATTTTTTAATGTCTTCTGGGTAAAAATCAGCTTAGAAAGAAGCCCACATGCGAACGTGTAGATATGAGAGAGAGAGAGAGAGTGAGTGAGTGAATGAATAGGTGGCAAGGAAAAACTGGAATATCGTGTTATCACCAAACTTTGTATTTCAATTAATCATCTTCCAAGGATGTGACTCGAAGATTTTCAAGAACATCCCCCAACAGGGAGCTAACCTTATGTGGAAATATTTTTAAGTACTTTTATTTCCTCAAAGATTGCTCAAACGGTTTGGTTAAAATAACTTATGTTTAACATACCTGCATGAAATAGAAAACATGTATCTTGAGTTTTTTGTGAATATTCTGTAAAAGATATCTTCATTATGAGTGAAATTTTATAATTGGGTCTAAATAATAAATCATAGCAACAACTAGGTGAAATCTTAGTACATAAAAATGAAGATCTCGTTAACACATCAAATTTCAGTAAAATAAATACTTCATACCATTAGAAGAAAACATTTCCATTACTCCAGGATTTGGAATTATTTCTCATGCTAATTCCACATGAAAGAGAAAGACAGAACCCTTAGAGAATTATCGAATAATGGTTTAACTTACCATCACCATTAACAATTTAAGATATTCCTTAGTTATCGGTTTGAATTATCAAAGATACTGTACTTAAAATAGCCAAGAATTATTTCTTTTTGAGGATGGGGGTTGTATAACGAATATAGTATTTCAATGCCAAGCCTAGCTACTCTTGTATCTCTCTACAAATAGATGTAGAGTTATTTTTGTTACAAATAGCTGGGTAACAAAAGTATTTCTGCAAAGTTTTTAATGAAATAGATGTACAAGCTTTTGTAAGAATAGTTCGTAAAGGAATGGGTAAAGAAAGTCATGTAAACGTATCACTTTAGACTTTTACTTCTCCACTGCTTAACTATACTCATCTTACTGGCTACTGAAAACTGCTAGTCGCTTTAGCACTTCCATATATGTTATCTTTTCAATACTGCATGTAAATTAGTATTATCTGAATACAGTAGCTATTTATGCATTAAGTGGATAATCTTTATAAATGTTGTACGAATAAACAACAATTATATTAAGATTGCCCACCAGTAGGATACATTTGATTGATCTTAGCAGGAAATGGATCATAAAAAAACTCCGAATCCATTGCTGAGATAAGTAAGAGCGTCTTCATATGTCTGTAAATGAGGCTCTTCTTGCATTTCATATGTTATTACCTGGCGTGTTGAACCGATAAGCCACTTGCATGTATTCCGTTCCTGGGAGAGAAGTGAGCAGATATTTTATTATGTGATCTACGATATTATCAGCAGCCCAATATACGGCAGAATTCATAATAATATACAGAGGTTTCTCCTTCTTCGTCGGTCAGAGAAAAGTGTGTCAACTTCTCTGAATATGGCAAGACAAATTGGAAAACTGATATTACGTCATTGCTATACAAAAAATGTGATTAATTTTATTGGCACGCGTGAAATGATTGTGTATTATATTGAATTTAATAACAATCCATTTATGTCCGTGCCTTGGCGCTATGGGATAGAGTGCGTAGTTCTGGTTCCAGGCCATGGAATGCGCCCAATTTCAGTCTCATCCATAATCTCATCCTGGTCTGGTGAGCCCCTTTTCGGCTGGAGGGTATGTGATATTGGCCAAAGCACCTTTCCGCATTTATTAGGTGATATAGAAGGGGGTAAAAGTCAAAAACTTTTATTATTTATTCGGAGAAATGCTGTAAAGGTACTAATCAATTACCAAAACCTCCAATTACAATAGGTGTAATGAAAGCGTAAGCAGTTGCAATGATATCAAATGTCCCATATTTATCATGCGTAAGTGGGTTTGAAGTAGAGGGTCGGGTTGGTAGACAAAGGTCACACGTGGGCTGTAGCGCTACAACAATTATTTGGTTAGTAAACGTAAGATTGCACAAATAAATGTTATACCGTTATATTATAACAGTGTTATTAATTTTATTTAGATTATTGTATGATTTAATAAGCAGTGTACCGCTAATGTATATAATACAGCGGCTGTCCCAGAAATAACCGACCTGATGTTTAGATAGCGGTATTGTTTCAAACAACAACAATGGTAAAAAGTAAAAACCTTAGAAAGCTTAAGTTTGAAGTTTGGTGATTTTACATTGTTTAGCATTTGTTTGGCAGCCATCTGGGAGAATTTGTAAACATGGATAAAACTGGTCATCGTTATGTATTATAATACTTTCATTTGAAAGATCTTAGTCCAACTAATATTAAATCTGAGCTAGATTCTACTTTTAGAGAGCCTGCTCATTCGGTTACAACAGTGAAATATTGGGTGGCAGAGTTTCAGCGCGGCCGTATAAGCTGCCAAGACGAACATCGCAATGGTCGACCAAATGAGGTTACCAGTCCAGAAATTGTAAAGGAAACCACAAAATGGTATTGGATGACCGTCGCTGAAAGTCGCGCGAGCTAGCAGAAATTGCAGGCATTTCAAAATGTTCTGTACATCACATAATGATTGAAAATTTGGATATGAGAAAGTTATGTGCAAGGTGGATGCCGCGTTTCCTTACAATAGAAAAAAAGATGTCCTGTTATTTATGGACGCTCTTTAACTACTGTGGTCCTCAACGTCCCATTCTAAACTGGACGTGAAAGAACGCTTAATTTTGCTCAGAGGCCCCTCTATCAGTTTGAGGTTCTTTTACGTGCCGTAAATCCACGACACGGGACCAAAGGCTTTACTTCCCTTCCGAAGGAAGCCATGCTAAGGATTTTTACATCCGAAAACATCCATCGTCCTCTATCGGGTTTAAACCCGCGACCTTGGGTATATTAAGTTAGCATGGTAACCATTACACCTCAGAGGGCGACCCTTACAATAGAGCAAAAAGAGCGTCGTGAGGATGTTTCAGTCGAGTGTTTGGCAATATTTCGCTCTAATAAAGCTTAGTTTTGCGTCGATTCATAGCAATGGATGAAACCTGGGTCCTTCACTTCGCACCTGAGATGAAGGAAGAATCAAAACAGTGGATTGGAAGGAGAGAATCGGCTCCAAAGAAGGCGAAGACGGTTCCATCTGCAGGCAAGGTCATGGAGTCAGTTTTCTGGGACTCATGCGGGATAATTTTCATTGATTATCTCAAAAAAGGAAAAGAAATCAATGGCGAATGTTATGCCAACTTGTTACAGCGTTTGAGTGATGAAATTGAGCAAAAAACGGCCGCAATTTAGCGAAAAAGAAAGTTTTGTTTCATCAAAACAATGCACCGGTTCACAAGTTCATTATCACCATGGCCAAAATCGACGAGTTAGAATTCGAATTGCTTCACAATGCACCATATTCGCTAGATTTAGCCCTCTCTAATTATTTTGTTTCCAAATTTGAAGACATGGCTTGGTGGTAGAAGATTTGCCAACAATGAAGAGATTGAGTCTGCATTGATGGCTATTTTGTAGACCTCAATAGTTCTCACTATAAACAGGTTATCGAAGCTATTGAACATGGTGGGAAAAGTTTATCGAGCTGAAAGGGAACTATGTAGACCAACGGTTCCCAACCGGTGTGCCCCGGCACCCTAGGGTGCCGTGTGATTGGCTAAGGGGTGCCGCGAGATATTGAGATAAACAAAACAAAAATAACTTCTACTGAAGCCTTAAGTCTTGTAAGGTCTTGAAATAAAATAAGTCAAATCAATTACTCCCATGCACGGCAGATGTTGATAGTGGTCGATTCATTTCAATAATTCAGTTTTAGTAGTATCCCACAGATGGCATTACAGCTATACCCTGCCGAACATTCCCGAGACTACTCGCTTCCTCACGAACATTCCCGAGACTTCGACAGATGAATATATAAAAGTGTACGCCGCTTGGCGCTTTCAGTTGTCTTCCTCGCGTTGATTCACAGTGTTTAGCTATGGATAAGTTCATTGTTAAACGTAAACGCCAGGACAGTGAAAGTGAACAGTCGGCTCCTACTGCTTGCTTTAAGAAGCCAAATCTTACAGTTTCTCCCGGACCGTCTAATTCACCACATAAAGAAGCCAAACGAAAGAAAAGAACATACCAGGACAGTTACTTAGCGCATGGATTTAAGTGGAATAACAACGAGGAAAACCCTATCCCTGTGTGTTTAGTTTGTGGCGAAACACTTAGCAACGAGGCCATGATACCTGGCAAACTGAAGCGGCATCTTACAACAAAGCATCCTAGCGTGTCACAGAAAAGTGTTATGTATTTTTCACATATATTAGAAGGGGAGAAGAAAACAGCTGTGCGAATGGTAAAGAGAATGACCATAGGTGATACTGCTCTTGAAGCCTCATTTAAAGTAGCAGAAGTGATAGCTAAAAAAAAAAGAAAAGAAACCTCATACTCTTCGAGAGAAAATCATTGGCCCTGCATGTCAAGTTATAGTTTCAACAATTCTTGGCGAAGGAGCAGCTAATCAAATTTCGAAAGTTCCTCTGTCCAATAACACAATCAGCCGCAGGATATCTGAAATGTCATGCAATATCAACGAACAAGTCACGGAGAAAATTAAAACTTATAGAACATTTGCTTTGCAAGTAGACGAGAGTCTCGATATTGGTGACAAACCGCAACTCCTTGGTTTTATCAGATATATTGATGAAAAAGATATTAGTGAACAGTTTCTGTTCTGTAGACCGCTGGAGACTACAACCACATGCCATGATATTTTCGTTTCTATTAATTCCTATCTCAATGACCATGATCTTTCATGGAAAGACTGTTGTGGTATATGTACAGATGGTCACCATCTATGTCTGGGAAAATGAAAGGTTTTACTGCCAGAGCTCTCAATGAAAATCCATCCATTATTATAACTCACTGTTTTCTGCATAGAGAGGCATTAATCGTGAAAGCGTGTAATGAAGATTTTGCTGAAGTGTTTAACCAAGTTGTGAAAATTGTGAACTATATGAAGTCTCGACCTTTCAAGTGCAGAATTTTTGTACAGTTATGTCGCGCAACGGATGCAGCTCATACCTCTTTGTTACTTCACACAGAAGTAAGGTGGTTGTCGCGGGGTCGTGTATTGAACCGCTTTCTCGAACTTAAAGAACAGCTAAAAACTTGTTTTAGGATGAAAATCAAGACACATTTCATGAGCTCTTACTAAGTGATTCTTGGTGTTTTGAACTGTCGTATCTGGCAGATATTTTTCATAAGCTGAATGAACTGAATGTTTCGATGCAGGGTCGACATGAAACAATAATCTCCTCAACCAATAAAATGAAAGGTTTTAAAAGAAAACTTAGTTCTTGGAAGTCTGCAGTTCAAAAAGGAGATTTGTCGAACTTTTCTCTTCTTAATGTGGCAGGAGATAAAGATCTGGGTAAACTGAAAGACCGCATTTGTGATCACTTATCAAGATTGCAAGATGCAATAGATGCGTACTTTCCAACTATTTCCACTACGAATCTCGACTGGGTTGTCTCACCATTTGATTTCGTAGATAGTGCAGAGGAAATAGATTTCACTGCTTGCGAACGAGATGAATTTATTGATCTTTGCGCTGATTCCACACTCAAAGGTAAGTTCACCAAGAGTGAGGCGTCGGTGGCTAGTTTTTGGCTTCAACGGAGAGAGGAGTACTCTAATCTAATGAAGAAAGCAACTAACGCACTTTTGCCCATTTCAACATCCTATCTATGCGAGCAAGCCTTCTCTGCTATGGTGACAATAAAATGCAAAGCAAGAAATAGACCGAATAACCTTGAGAATGATTTGCGTGTTTCACTGTCAACTATAAGACCCGACATCACATATCTGTACTCTAAGCATCAATCACAAGTTTCACATTAATCATTAATTGAACAAAATTTATTGATGTATTGTTACTCAGTGATTGTAGTAAAGTTTACTGTATTATGTTATGGTGTACGTTATTATTATATAATATTTCAATAAATTAACATATTAAGCTTAATTTTCTTTTAATTCAAGGAAGGGTGCCCCTGGTGTTTAATTTTATTCCCAAGGGTGCCGTGAACTTCAAAAGGTTGGGAAACACTGATGTAGACAAAGAAGCTCCCCTCCCCCAAATGTTTGTGCTTTCTTTGTTAGGTTGGGTACTTCCGGGACGCACCTCGTACATTAAGATGTTTGTCTAGCTAAAGGTATATCCATTATTTTATTTTTTTTTTCCGTGAACCATTACCCTGTTACAGGTTACAATTTAAATTTCAGGTTCTTTTAACGTACTTTCTTTAAGTTTTAAACGTGATATTTACGCTTTCTTCCTCAAAATTCCCATATCTGTTTTAATGCGTTCTCCCTTTTCTTAATAGACTCGATGTGAATACGAACAAATTTGAGATGATGAATAATTCAGTGACTCTCTGAAACAAAAATCTTTAACCCCTCAAGAGCCGTTTTTAGCTTTTGTTCCGCAGATATTGCAATCAGAGTCCTTGATGAAAACTTAATATGCGCTATATTAAACTGTTAAGAAGGACTTGGTTATTTTCTTAGAGGATCTCAGCGTTTCATGAGATGTATTTTCCTATGAGCTTTTAGTAGATATTCGGTGCTTGAAGGCAGACGTAGTAGTGTCAAAGAGAAAAATTCTGATGTGTTCCATTCACACGACTTTCTCTACATCGCTGTAAAAAAGATTGTTAAAAAGCATATTCTTCTAACTACTTTATGATAATCGAGATAAACATTAGCAGAAATTGTCTTAATTACTTGCTTCCTTAAGTAGAGGGAAAATAAAGAATACACTAGGCTAAAACGATAGTCGAATCGTTTAAAAGCCGATTGCCATGTGGATAAAATCCGTTTCTATGCAGTTTACAACTTTCCGTGTGAAAAAAATTTAAGTGTTTTATATCTGAAACAAAAAACAAGGAATGTCTTAGAAATTGTCAATTCCACGAAAAAAAACGTTTATGACACAAATTGTGTGATTAACGTGATCTACATTTTTTATGCAGTAAGTTTTTGTCTATCCCTTACAGATTACCATTTACTCAAAATTCATTCAGAACAAGGAGGTATTTAGATGCTATTCCCCGAAAATTCAATATATACATTTTATTTGTCATATAAATAGCTTTAATACACGGAATTTTAATCAAATCGTTAGCCATTTTTGAAAAAATCAAAATTTTCGAAAATTTTCCTATGTAGAAGGTAGTTTGGAGCGGTGGGATTTTTCTCAAAATCATCGTGTCACATCGCTGGAAGATACTAAAATTAAATACTAATTTTGGTATTTTACTGACTTTTCTTTTTTGAGTTATCGTGTTCACGGACACACGCACGGGATCTTTTTCTGAAAATACTTTTTTTTTCTATTTCCGGTGAAATCTCGGTATCGAATATTTGGGTGGAATGCAATGCCTTCTCTATGCACTATATACATATAACGTGTAGAGGAAGTAAAATATTCTGTTTTTTTTCCTAGGCATTCAAAATGTATATGGATAGCAATTTTGGAGATGTATAAAGAATCAGTGATTAGAGAAATTTACAAAAGCGAAAAGAAGCAAAGGCCTACCTGATAGTCCAAATTCGATTAACAAAACTTTTAAAACAACGACATTCAGTCCAGTAATATTATTACAATTGGAAAATAGTTTGAAAACCAACTCAAAAAAAAAAATAATCTGAAGTATTACATTCACATAATTCTATTCTCTTCGTACAATTTTGTAGCTGTTGTTACACACATTTATTTTTCTCTGTACTTCTTGTTCATCGAAACACACTCTTATTGCATATTCATACATTTCGTTATAGCTATAAGGATAGCATAGTCTAAAGCGATAGTCAGCTTATAAAACGCCTGTAGCTACATCATGGATTTGAAATTCTACTCTCTTTTTATGGTCAAGAGTAAAAGCGAGTTTTTGAAAATAAAAACCGTTAATATTACAATATCCCGTTAACGGTTAACAACACAATATTATTTTATACAAATTGTGTGCACTGTTGATTTCTACATTTCTTATTTAGTAAGTTTTTTTTTTTACCTACTAAGCCTTTCTATTTTACGAAAGTAATTTACAATTAAAACAATTCACATACTATTCCCAGAAAATTCGAGATATGTATTCAATAAATACATTAAAAATCAAAATCATATTACTTTATCACTTTGATAAAATAAAAAATTAAAAAACTTTTCCATGTGTAGGTAGTTTAAGGTGGGGAGATTTTCTTCAAAATGTTCGTGTCGCATCCCTGGAAGATTTTGGTCTTGCATACAAAGCTTCGTATTCAACCGACTTTCCTTCCTTTGAGTTTTGCAGTTCACAGATGCATAGAATCACCCCACCTTTTTCTAAATGCGCGTTTCTTTAGAGTCAGAGCTCTCCAAATTGTGTAAGATTAATAAAAACGAAAGGAATTGCATCATTCTTAAGATTTTTAAAAATTTACTTTTTTTTCCAACCCCGTACACAAAAACGTTAGAATTCAATGTATTTAATCCAACTATTGATATCAGATCTATTGTTGCAGATATACATTATCTGATAGTTCGAATTTATCAAACAATTCAACATGTGTTTACACCCTTTTATTTGTTATCATTTACTTACGATATAATTCATACAGAATTAAATATAAACTCTTTCGGCGCAAGAAGCCACCTCGCCTTCAGTTCCTAACTTGATCAACACTATCAGATGTAAAAATCGTCGAAATGTCAACAGCCGACAGGAATTAAGTATTTTATTTTCGTCAAGTGTTTGCAGAAACAGCTTCTGCGAAGCTACACTTGCCGCACTTGTATCGCATAATACTATTTTCTAGATTTCTCAATACTGCATTCAGACTGCAGTGTGTTGCATCTGCAGTTTGTTTGAGTTGCATTTGCGTCTCCCACTTGTTAATACGAGCTCTTGTTTACTCGGTTTACTGCCCGTCCATGTACAGAAAAACGAATGCAAATGTATACGTAGGTCACGTACTTTCTCCTCCCCTGGCGTGCTTGTAGCTGTTTATTTTACCCCACCAATGTTAGGTCTAGTGTAGTTGAGTAAACACCTGTTTTCAGGACAGGCTTGTGGGATGCATATCCAATAGAACTGGCTTGAGGCTCTATCGTCCGGGCCCGAGGTACGATATTTGTAACTTCAAATTGACCTGAACGCTTCTGGAATTACTCCATCTGAGTGGTAAGTATTGCGAGCCGTATTACATATCAACTGTTTTCTGTCAAACTATAAAACCACTAAATAACCCATTTTACTGTCAAGAATTTATGTGAAAGTTTTTGATCATGTATAAGCTGTGAACGGTCGTCTCCTTAGCGCGGTGGTAGCGTTGCTACTTACCAAGTGGGAGAACTGGGTTCGATCCCCAGTACCGGCGTGGGGATTTTTCCCCCGCTGGGAGACCTGGCCCGGGGTGCACTCAGCCTCGTAAGGTCCCTGGGGGGCCAATTGAGGAGCTACCTGATGGAGAAGTAGCGGCTCCAGGTCATGAGGACCGCATTAACCGGCCGGGTGGATTCAAGGCGCTGACCACGTCTCACCCTCCAATACTGCACCCCATCCATGACGTCTGTAGTGCAACGAGATGGGGGACGCAGCGGCCGGGTGGTAGGCCAAGGTTCCCCGTGAGCTGTCGTGCCATGGAATTATATAAGCTGTGAACTGACGCCTTACCGTATGCCGTAGTAGTGTTTTTCCTCACAAGATTTCCACCTCCATGTAGCTGCCAGACAGGGTTGTCAACTTAGCGGAATTTTCACTAAAATTGACGGATTTTACATACCGTCAACGGGTGACAATTCGTATTTAGCAGTCAACGAATTGTTTAATGGATTTATGGATTGTGAGGGGTGAGTTTGGAGGGATAAGCACTTCAGAATTAAGGGGAAGTTTGCTTTCTGAGGAATTTTTAGGAGATTCTCGAATGTGTACATTGCTCATAAGATACTAAATTTAGTGGAAACAGCTCTCTAGGGGTGAGTTTGGAGGGATAAGCACTTCAGAAGTAATTAAGGGGAACTAGATTTCCGAGGAATTTTTAAGAGGTTCTCAAATATGTATATTGCTCATAAGATACTAAAAGTAATCTAATGCCGGATAGAAATGAAATAGTTTTTTGTTCATTTTTCTCTGGCTGCGGACACTATTCTTGAATTGGGGGTTTCAGCGATAGTCATTGATCAGGGGTTCTAGGAAGATAAACTCAGATAGCCGACCACCGACGAGGTGACTGATTAAATTACAAACAATGCTAAGTGTCAGTGAAAACTAGGGTGAACACTTCACTTCAACCTTTTTAAACTACAAAATCGCTATTCTTATTTTCCCTCCTCGTGATCATGCAAATGGAATGGATTTTCAAAGCCATTATATAGCGAATAGCTCAAGATATTTGACTATCACTTAAGTCTACGGTATTCTTTATTCCCATTATACTATAAGGAAACATGTAATAAAGGAATTGCTGCAAATGTGTGTCTCGATTAATAGGAAATAGAAGAAAAATGTTTATAAGGCATTGCTTGTTTAAGAATGGATAGAAAAAGCTATGCGAATGTTACCAGGTTATCAAGATTATTATTACCTATTATTATTTAATAATTCTTTTGTTGAACATTTCAAATTATAAGAATTTAATGTGTTTCTAGTAACGTACATTATGTCCATTTTATTTTATTTTCAACTCCTGCAACTGCTACTAAATCCAGTTATTTGAATTTAGGTAACCGTTGTAAAATATACGCAACTAAATGTTTTAAGCGAGATTCTTCAATAAATATTGTAGGTGGTATCAGACATTTAGCCACCTTGCTCTGTAATTCTCTGCGGATAATTTGCAAATACTAAATTGATTTTGAACTTCATGTTCAGCCTCAGAGATCCCCCATACAAGAGCTAGGCTCATCCTTTTCATGTGGATATAGATAGTGCTGTCTGCAAGAAATTCGCAAACATATGTTTCCTGTGCCGCTATTTTTGGATCCTACAACGCCTAGTTAGTTACCTCTTTAAAGAAGATATACCTCTTCAAAACGACACGCAACACAAAACGTAATACAAAGAAACTTAATATAAAACTCAAAGTAAATCACTGTTACACATATTTATCACTTCTATTTATTTGACAGAATCAGTAAGTAAACTTATGCACTACTTTTTGTTCTAGTCGATATTGATAATCTGACTGAAAAAAGAATTAAACAGCCGAGTAAAACGTGTAGAATTAAAAAAAACAGGCTACATTAAAAATGCACTTCTTCCTGTTTGTCAGAATTACATATACAGAGATAACAATGGAGATAACTATTATTTGATAGCATTTTTTCTCTTAAGAAAACCAACCTGTATAAGTTGACTAAAATTCCTGAAAATGTTGACTTTTGGATTTTAGCACATTAATATACCGTGATTAATATACCTTATATATTAGTATGACGAAGGTATTTTCAGCCATTTTCAGTTTAAACAATTGTGGCCTGACGTTTTAAAAGGAAGTTTTAATGCTAACAAATGACGCTTTAAGAATTGAAGGGCGTTTTCTCTAAACGCATTTTCCAAGTTTTATCAGATAATCTTCATATAAAAATAATTATAATTATTATACAATTAATATTCTAAGTATGGAAAATTAATTTTGTATCTGTATTAAATAAAGTAATTAACAACAATAATAATAATTTATCATACCTTTTCCTGCAATAATAATTAATATGAAGCACATTAGATACTTTTGAAGTGATATTCCTGAAATGTAAGTATAAGCTTTGCAACAACATTTTGAAAACTGAATCGCAAGGAGTATTTAAATAACCAAAATATATTTTTTTCTCAAAAGCTACTTGATTTTTTTCAATTTTTCAGAGTTAATTACACTTAACAATAGACGCATGTGTAAGAAATGAATTCCTTAAAAAGGCGTCGCCGTGCCCGAATGGTTAGGCCATTCGTCTCCCACCTACACGGCCCGAATTCGATCCCAAGCGCCCGCATGTGGCATTTGTGTTGAACGAAGCGACTTCTGGGCGGGTTTACTCAGGTCATCCGGTTTCCCCCGCCACTCATTCCAACAATTGCTCCATCACCTTATGTATCATCCACTTCCTCATGCTCATGCAGGCCAAGAATACCCGTTCCAGGTTCTCCATTCTGTTTTTAATGCCGACAGAAACATTGAATTTGAAATGCACACAGCCTTAAAATTATTCTAAGTATTCCAACAGTTGCTGTAAATTAACCTGTATAAATAAAAATCTGATGTGTACCATTCACATGACTTTCTCTATATCCCTGCAACAAATTATTCTTAAAAAGCTTATACTTCTATTTACTTTATGCTAATCAGAAAAAATGAGCAGAAATAGTCTTATTACTCGCTTCCTTGTAAATTAGAAGCGAAATAAGGGATTACGATAGATTAAAATGATAGTCAAAAGCTGGTTGCTAGGTCAATGAAGTTCCTTTGTTTATATGGATAGGAGTTGACAAGTTCCTGTATGAGAATAGTATAAGTTGTTCAAAGCAGAAACCAAAAATAAGGAATGTCTCAAAAACGACGAACTCACGAAAAAAATGTATACAACACAAATTGTGTGTTTTAACGTGCTCTACATTTTTGTGTAGTAAGTTTTTGTCCATCTCTTACGGTTCATCAGTTATTCAAAATTCAGTAAAATTTATCCCGAATAAACTACTCTTTAGAGGCTATTCTCAGAAAATTCAAGATATACCTTTTATTTGTCAGGTAAATATCTTTAATATACGAAATTTTAATCAAAATCGTTAGAGCCATTTTTGATAAAGTCAAAATTTTCGAAAAAATTTCCATGTAAAGGATAGTTGGGGGTGGGGGGATATTTCTCAAAATCTTCGTGTCGCATCCCTGGAAGATACTAAACTTAAATACCAAGTTTGGTATTTTACCGACTTTTCGTTTTTGAGTTATCGTGTTCACAGACACACGGACACACATACACACACACACGCGCGCGCATACATGCACCTTTTTGTGAAAATGCTTTTTTTGGATATTGGGGACCCTAAAACATATTTCCGGTGAAATCTCGGTATCGAATTTTTGGGTGGAGTGCAATACCTTCTCTATACACTATGTACATAGTGCGCATAGAGAAAGTAAAAAGACCATCTGATGAAGTCTCATAAGATGCTCCCTATAAATGATGAACAAACACGTACGCGAACCATGTACGTTGAAGTATGCAGTCATAAACATCCAAGACTAGTAAACAAATTTAGGTCCAGAACGATCTCAGTTAATAGCTGTTATTCATAAAAAAAATCAACACTCAGACGCTACACAAGACTATGAAGCCTTCTTCAGGCTAAGTGAAACGTAAACATCCCCCCTATATTTATTTACTTGACACAGGAATGTGGTCCTCATATTGCCCCGTTTTGTAACACTGCAATTAGCTGAATAACTGCCGGTTTATACAGAACCATTCTGCCAACAGCTTCTAAAGAGAAGAGAGTAGATGGAAATATTATGCATCACCAAGGCGATTTAAAAACCCTCTAAAATAGGCATATACTGGGGTTATGGGTAAAGATTTGACGGTTAATTTAGCATTGATTACTTGATCAAAGAGCGGAGATGAGCACCATTCTTTGTGGGGATAATACACAAGGTGAAAGGCTAGAAGCTAAGAGATAGCAGAAATAATCTCCAACTTGACACCCTCAACACTAACCTTACCCTGCGCTGTGCACGTAACGCAGACAAGTACACTTTCATAGGGAAGGGAGGTGTTGGAGCTTGTATAAAGAATATGATGTGTTCCATTCACATGACTTTCTCTACATCTGTGCAACAAACCATTCTTAAAAAGCTAATGAATTTATTTTCTTAATGCTAATCGAGAAAAAATTAGCAGAAATAGTCTTATTACTTGCTTCTTGTAAGTAGCAGCGAAATAAGGGAATACCATAGCTAAAGTGATAGTCAAAAGCTGGCTGCTATGTGACTGAAGTTCCTTTGTTTTTACGGATAGGAGTTGACAAATTCCTGTATGAGAAAAGTATACGTTTTTAAAACTGAAACCAAAAAATAGGGAATATTTCAAAAACGATCAACTCCACAAAAAAAAAAAAAAAAAACATAGAACATAAATTGTGAGTTTTAATGTGTTCTATATTTTTTGTGTGGTAAGTTTTGTCCATCTCTTACGATTTAGAGTTATGCAAAATTCCATAAAATTCATCCAGAATAAGTAGTCTTCAGAGGCTATTCCCAGAAAATTCAAGATATACATATTATTTGTGAGGTAAATATCTTTAATATAGGATATTTTAATCAAAATCGTTAGAGCCAGTTTTTATAAAATCAAAATTTTCGAAAAAAAAAAGTTCCATGTAAAGGGTAGTTAGGGTGGGGGATGTTTTTGAAAATCTTCGTGTCGCATCCTTGCAGGATACCAAACTTAAATACCAAGTTGGGTCTTTAACGGTCTTTTCGTTTTCGAGTTAACCTGTCCACACACACACACACACACACACACACACACACACACACACACGCACGGACCTTTTTTTCAGAAATGTTTTTTTTTTTTATTCAGGGGACCCAAAACATGTATTTCCGGTGAAATCTCGGTATCGAATTTTTGGGTGCATTATAGTACCTTCTCTATACACCATGTACATAGTACGTGTAGAGAAAGTAAAAATGAAAGACCTCTGATTTCCAATAACCCTTTGAACTACTAACCTCATGGTTAAAGAATTATTGGCAGACCTCTTTGGAGATGAATAGATGGCACAGTATTTTTCATAACGTGATGACCCTGCCCCTCTCTTCTCCCACTTTAAAGTTTGCGGTTACGGGGTTTGCGGTCGAAAACCAACCCTCGCTGTTGCCAGTCTCCACTTAATGATTCCTTAAATGAGCGCGATTCTCGACTTGCAAGCAATGTCTCCAGGAAACAGATTTTTACTACGCTGCCTCTCGCCCCTGTTTGCTAATGGTTATTGCCCAGTGGAAAGGGGGCAGCGGTCCCGTTTAAAGATCATGTTTTGGAGAAAATAATACAGTGACACACATACACATATACACTAACGATAAATTTGTATATTTTTCCTAGGAACAATATAACATTTAGAAGGAAGTCTTAGTTACAGACAATATGCGGTAATATCATTCAAAGCTTATCTGTAGTAACCAGCATAGATTTAAACCAGCTTTAAGTGTGATGAAAAGAAAAAGAAGAATCACAGACTTCAAACATATACGAAAATAGCCAAAAGAAACTCAAAACAGAACTACTAAGGGTATAGTCGAAAAGTGAAAAACTAAACAATATATATGATGTGTTGCATTTACACGACTTCCTCACAAACAAACTATTCTTTTAAAAAAGCATTGGTCTATCTACATCATGCTAAACAAGACAAACATTTACATAATTGGCCTTCTATTTAGTGTCATACAAGCAGAAGATGAATGAGGCAATACACCAGGATAAAACGATAGCCAAAATCTTTTAAAATCCGATCAATGTGAACAATTGAAGTTCGGTTCGCTTTGCATTTCCAGAGAAACAACAGAGTTGAAACGAAAGATGAGCCCCTTTGAGAAAATGCTTAATTTAAAACTGAAATCAGTAACAGAAACTGTCAAGTCTGCAACAAGAAATGTATGACATAAATTGTGTGTTAATGAGTTCAACATTTTTTTGGGGTAGAAATTTTTTTGTGTGTAACTTACGGTTTACCAGTTATACAAAATTCATCGAGGTGTTCAGAAGCCATTCCCAGAAAATTCAATATATACATTTTGTGATGTAAACAGCTTTAATATACGGTATTTTAATCACAATCGTTAGAGTTATTTTTGAGAAAAACAAAATTTTCAAAAACCTTTCCATATAAAGGGCAGTTTGGGTTGGGGGATTTATTGAAAATCCTTGTGTCGCACTCTTGGAAGATATGAACTTAGTTTGGTATTTAAAGTTTGTTTAGTTTTCAAGCTATGCTGTACGTACACACACACACACACACACACACACACACACACCACACACACACACCACACACACCATTTTTGAAAAATCTGATATATTCCATTCCCATAACGTTCATTACATTGCTATAATAAATTGTTAATAAGCTTATCCTTACGTCTACTTCATGCTAATCGAGATGCGCAAGACAAGGTCAACAATTTGGAAATAAGAAAACTGATAGGTCTTAAAAAGGGATAGTAGACAGTTTAGAATAGAAGATTAAAATGACATGATCAATTACTACCAATGGGAAGCTGAGGCAAATGAAATGGCGTGTTATTCATGGACGCTCTTTAAATGCTATAGCTCTCAGCGTTCCATTCTATATTGGGCGTGAAAGACCGCTTACTTTTGCTCAGAGGCCTCTCTGTCAGGCTTAAGGTTCTTTTACGTGCCGTAAATCTACGCCACGGGACCAACGTCTCTACTTCCCTTCCGAAGGAAGCCATGCTAAGGATTTTTACGCCCGAAAAAAGTCCATCATCCTCCACCGGGGGAAGCTGAGGGAAGAAGAGAAACAGAACAAGCACAGTTTTCTAGGAAACAACATACAAATGTCCACAAAGAATGTTTTCCACGAAAATTATGCCCAGGATAGAGTGAAAAAAAAAGTGAAAAACTGTTATAAAAGAAAAGATAAATTAGATTACAAACATGTATGTTGAGGACTGGTGAAAAACCTCTGTAGTTAGGAATTAAACCTTAAAATAATAACAATAATAATAATATTAATTACATTGTTGTAGAGCTATTTGTTCTAGATTTTCTTTAGGATTTCACCATGGAGCTCTGACATCATATGATTACAATTCCACAGCCTGTAGAGAAAAGTGTAATAAGATTAACATTGTGTATGCTAGAGGCCCAGCTGCTCCCACGACCTTTGCGCTTCAGTCTACTATTTTTGTCTTTAGAAAGAGACTCCTTTCCATAACAAAAGGTAGGGGATCTGGGGTTGCTCCACATACATAAGCTTGCAGGGACGGCACAAGGGATTAAACTGGACCTTCCACTTCCACCGAAACAAACGATCTCGTCGTAACACGATGGTCCAATGTTTCTCAACTGTGTAGAAACGGACCCGTGGGGATGCCAGTCTCTTTATAGCCAGCGAAAATCAATGCGAGTTTCAGCGGGTTAAAAAGTTCACTTCTCACTCGTGTCCTCTATCTGCCTTCACCTGCGCTCTTCTTGAAACAGAATGATTGCTTTCAATGGATGCCTATATTTTAAAGTAGTACTGCGACCGTTACATTCGCTTGAAAAAATATCCATTTTAGTTCTCACGAATTTCTGATATTTTCAATTCACTTGCATTCCTACATCTATTATTCTTATAAAAAGGCAATTTTCTCAGCTTATTACATAATCGTGATAAATATGCATGTATTAGTCATATGTAATGACTAATTTTATTTTATTATGTTACGTAAAATATAGTGTACCAAGTAAACCGAAGCTTTTCAAGCTATTCTACAACAAATTATGCTTACAAAAGCTTACACTTCTATCTCAGAAATGGTTAATTTCACACAAAAATGTATTTTACATAAATTGTGTGTTTTAATGGAATCTACATTTTTTAATTGTAAGATTTTGTCTATCTCTTACGCTATAAAGTAATACAAACGTCATCTAGAATGAAGAGCGCTTCAGAACCTATTCCTAAAAAATGTATTTGTCATGAAGAGATTTAAAATATATGATATTTTAATCAAAACCGTTAAGCCAGTGTTGAGCAAATCTACATTTTCGAAACACCTTCTGTTTAAAGGTAGTTTGATGTGGGAAGATGCTCAACCTAAAATATATTTATCCGACATTTTGTTTTTACATTTTCTGTTCATAGACACACACAAACCTTTGTTCTAAAATGCTTTTTATTTATGTTTTTGTAATTCAGAAGGTCTCTAAACATGTATTTTCGTTTAAATTGCAATAATGAAAGTTTGGATTACGTAGTAGGTAAAGCAAAAAAATTAATACACCAAAGAAAATGACTAACGTTATTTCGGGTAAGTTTATGCTTCAATGCATGCCACAATTTTGCCTCTTAGGTTTTGCAATTATGTAATATTTATTGGAAAAGCAGATGACTTTACCAGTAATTCACAGAACATTTCAAGTGTGTTCATTGTGTCATATTGATTCATATAATGTTTATGAAATTTCAATCAAAATCGTTAAAAATGAGAATAAAAAGAAAAATTTAATCTTGAAAATAGTTCACTAACTATCTTCTATCCTCTGCAAGAAGGATTTGCAGAAAAAAATATATTTTAAGCATAGGTTAAATTATTACTGTAAATACTATGGAGTAATTTTCTTTTCAAGTTATATATGATTTATACCATTTATTTTTTCAGGCCTATTCCGAGCTAAAAATGTCAACATGGTCTTTAGAAAATCCGTTTAGCAAACCTTGAGGCTCAAAATCGAATACGATTTTCGGGATCTAATCTGATATATTCGTATATGTTGATGCCAGTCTGCTCTTAATCTATCTATATGAAAATTTAAAATATCGATTTGTAGTTCCTCTCTTATTTCTACATTTCTCTTCTGATCTGTTGTATATTCAGACAGAGCTTCCAGGAATTCATTTCTGAGGTTTTTCAATTTTCACATCTGCTTATGTTCAAGTGTTGACTTCCGATAGAGGAGGTTCTTGTTTTATTCTTCAGGATACTTCTCATAGTTCTGGAGGTAGCTTAAACACTGAAATGCAGATAACTAAAGGTGTTGACCTGTTCTATGATTTTATTATTCAGGATTATTGACATCTTATGCGATTTGAATGCGAGACCGTTAGCTGACCTGGTCATTATTATTACAATCATTATTATTATTAATTACTGGTTATTATTTAATGTACAAATAATATATTTCTCAATATATGTAAAAAATTAGCTTGAAGCAACGCAGATTAGGGTGTTTACGGAACTAGGTCGTTGTACAAGGGGGAGATTCTTTGTTAAGGTAAAAAGTTGGTAAAAGACACATACTGTTTATGCATGTGCGTGCAATAGAGTAACAAGTGAAAGTCTCAAATGTTTAAGAAATGAGTTTTTCTTCATTGTATAGAGGTAGTCACGTGGTATTTATAGTGCATTAGGGGTAATAAGAACTGCATTGTAGGACACGTAGACGCCAAGTTCGCAGTTAGCGGTCTTTTTGACCAATAAAAATAAAGCAGCCATGACACCATATTATCGTATATAAGTGGCAGCTTGAAGACAGTTTAGGTTCACAATGTTAAGTTCGGTTGCTAGAGAAACTACGTGATGTTCAGTTGCTAAGGGAGTGATTTTAGTATGTGAGCCAAAAGTGCTTGTTATATTTAAAGATTCTAGTAACAAATAAATTCAAATATTCAAGTTAAAAGTGTGCTGTAACATTCATAAGTATAACTCCTAACTACCTCCATTGTTACTCCAACCCGAGCGAGTCAAATTCCATGTTCACCGGCCGACGTCATCGGAGGTTCGAGCGAAGCTGAGGCAACTCTAGTATTCGTCGCTATAACAGGTTCGTGGAGAGTGACATCATATGAGCGATTAGGTATGGGAGTACACACACACAAGCACACATTACACGCGGTGCGGAACGTCAAATACGTGGCACACACGAGACCGACGAAAATGCCCAGGATTTTTAGATTTATGTGTACAACAGTTTTAAATTATATTTGTTCTCTCACATATTCGGCTTAAATAAAAAGTATCCGCTTTGAGTGGCGTGGTATTCTATCGACGACTTTGCTGGGTGTACAGAACAATGACAACGCTTCGTATTTTGGACGGAATATTGAAGTGAATATTTTAAGAGGGAACCCAACGCCTGAAATGTGTTATTTGGACGCTGTGGGGCCTTAAAGTTTCATCGGAACGGTTATAGTGTCCTAATTTGTAATGCAACCCTTTAGTCCTCAGCATGAAGTGGATGTACGAAAGGTGTCTTAACTTTCCTGCGCCTATAATACATCAAAGACATGACTCAATTGATGGATTCTTAGATGAGAACCTGCGTCATGCTAATACGCCTGAATTTGAATATCGTGACAGTTTTCTATGCATTACCATAAAGGATATAATGTATGCTACCTCTGTAACATCAGAGGACCATATCGCAGAAATCATGCTGCAACTCACACTCACACACTTTTAAGAAGAGATCTACAATTTGAAACCATTTTGTAATTTACTGCACGACGAGATACCACAGGCGTTCTTATGTGGAACGCACTCCAGCAAGCAACACATCCGAACCTTCAATAACTTCAGACTCCTCACAGCGTCCAAACCATGTACTTCCAGACTTTAGTTCCTCTTGAAAAATGTGCACTTAATTTCCATATAACCGCATTTAATTAATTCACACAACCTTTCTCATTTTAAACACCCTTTTTGCCAAAATGCAATATCATAAATAACTCTTTCTGAGTTGAGCGGTCACCATTTTAAGTTTGTGTATGTGGTTCCAAGCTCCAACCAATATTCTGCAATTTTGGGGCAATATTTTGATTTTACGGTATACTTACATAAGAAAATGTATGAACAATTTATATGTTGCAAATAGTTATCGAAATTTAATGAGATTTTGTATTCGTATTAAAATAACAGCAATGCAGTCATAGTACACTTTTTCAGAAAAATCTACATAGAAATATAAAAATATGAATTTTCATTACCAACGTCCCTTAACCCAAATAAAAGGTTTCAAAGTAAAAATGAACCAAACAAGAATACCACGCCAAATTTCGAATTATCAACCAGTAGGAAAGACCCCTGCAGACTTTTCAAACAAGAATACCGCGCCAAATTTCGAATTATCAACCAGTAGGAAAGACCCCTGCAGACTTTTCAAACAAGAATACCGCGCCGAATTTCGAATTATCAACCAGTAGGAAAGACCCCTGCAGACTTTTCAAACATTGGGTTGAGACCGTTAGCCAAATCTTCCAAGGTAAAAGGCGAGTATTCTAAGAGTATAATAAAAGGGCTAGTTACATATGTTTATAATTAATGTTGTAATAATTTCGAACCTTTTGCCTTAGTACATACAATCTGTTCCTGATACCATCCTGCTGATGTTACGTTACATTTTTCTCTCTCTACACGTACTAAGTATATAGAGAAGGTATTTTATTGCACCAAAAATTCGATACCAAGATTTCACCGGAAATATGTTTTGAGACTCCCTGAATAAAAAAAAAAAATCTTTATAAAAATGTCCGTGTGTGGGTAGAATAACTCGAAAACGAAAAGGCCTTTAAATATCAAAATTGGTATTTAAGTTCGGTGTTTTCCAAGAATGCGGCACGAAGATTTTCAAGGAAATCCCCCTACCCCCAACTACCCTTTACATGGAAAAAATTTCCAAAATTTTTAATTTTTCAAATATGACTATTGATTAAAACCTCATATTTAAGATATATACAGGACAGATAAAATGCACATCTTCAATTTTCTGGGAATAGCATCTGAAGACATGTTGAATTTTGTGGAGTTTTGCATAACTGGTAAACCGTAAGATATAGGCACATACTTAATAAACAATGTAAATCTCGTTAAAACACACAATATATGCTAAATACATTTTGTTCGTGGAGTTGACCGTTTTTGAGATATTCCTCGTTATTGGTTTCAACTTTAAAATACTTGCTTTTCTCATACGGGATTTGTCGACTCCTATCCATACAAACAAAGGTATTTTAATCACAGAGCAACCAGTTTTTAAAAGATTTGACTATCGCTTGAGGTTATGGTACTCCCTTATTTCCCTTACACTCAACGAAACAAATAATAAGACTCTTTCTGTTAATTGTTTCTTGATTAGCATTAAGTAAGTAGAAGAATAATCTTTTTAACAATAATGTATCGCAGAGGTATAGAGAAATAATAATTTCGAACCTTAAGCCTTCTTGGTACATATCTGTCCCTGAAATCAACGATGCTAATGCCCCGTTGCATTTTTTTCTAGAGAAAGTTTCAAGAAGTTGGAATTATTGCAGCTGGTAACTAACAAACCACGCACAGAAAAGCAGATATAACAACCGAAGTGTAAAACCTGCCTTCGTCTAGTTGCTGATGAACCAACTAGGTGGTGAAAAACTTCATACATTAACGGGATGAAGTGGTGTTCGCCGCGTTCATTACTGCATATTCATATGCAGTGGATATCATTAAATAACATGGAGCGCAAGCAACAGAGCGGTTCGCAATCAAATCAAGTGATGATGGTTCTACCAGAAGGGCTGTGAGCGACTGCTAATTGCCAGTATGAGTGCTCCAGGATCGATAAGACAAATATCGCCGCCCTGCCTTCGGCTAGACGTGCTGAGGGAGTCAATGTGACGACTGATACACATACAGCTTCAAAGTAAATATTGCAAAGCATTCAACACATTGCGCAGCAGCTGTAATAGAAATACATATGTCCAATAGCTGTTGATATAAAACGACTTTAGTTTGTTGGCCATCACATTTACACTCCCGTCAACACATCAAGCGGCCGTTTCACTGAACTATGATAAAAATTTGATGTGTACCATTCACATGACTTTCTCTGCATCTCTGCAACAAATTATTCTTAAAAAGCTTATACTTCTATTTACTTCATGCTAATCAGAAACAATTAGCAGAAATAGTCTTATTACTTGCTTCCTTGTAAGTATAAGCGAAATAAGGGAGCACCATAGGTTAAAGTGATAGTCAAAAGTGGGTTGCTATGTCACTGAAAGTCCTTTGTTTGTATGGACAGCAGTTGAAAAATTCCTGTATTTCAAAAGTACAAGTTTTTCAAAGCAGAAACCAAAAACAAAGAATGTCTCAAAAATGATGAACTCCGTGACAAAAATGTATATAACATAAATTGTGTTTTTAAGTGCTCTACATTTTTCGTGTAGTAAGTTTTTGTCTATTTCTTATTGTTTAGCAGTTATTCAAAATTCGTAAAATTCATCCAGAATACAGTATTCTTCAGAGGCTATTCCCAGAAAATTCAAAATATACATTTTATTTGTCAAGTAAATATCTTTAATATACGATATTTTAATCAAAATAGTTGGAACAAATTTCAAAAATTTTGATTTTCTCAAAATGGCTCTATGTAAAGGGTAGTTTGAGATAGGGGGGATTTTTCTCCAAATCTTCGTGTTGCATCCCTAGAAGATACTAAACTTAAGTTTGGTATTTTACCAACTTTTCGTTTTTGAGTTAACGTGTTCACAGACACAAGGACACACTGGCACACGGAGACGCGGACCTTTTTCTGAAAATGCTTTTTTTGGATACAGGGGATCATAATACATATATTTTCGGTGACATCTCGATATCGAATTTTTGAGTGGACTGTAATACCTTCTCTATACACTATGTACATAGTAGGTACGTGTGGAGAAATTAAAAATTAGTTTTAGTTGTTTTTTCACACAAGCCATGTGTAGGACTGGAGTTAGATAAGTAGAGTCAGATTGAAACATTCAATACCATAGCCGGGATTTGAACCACTAATCACCCTGTCTTTAGCCGGTTGCTCTTCCACTGAGCTACCATGGCAACATGCCGGCATAGCATTGAATTCCTCAACTGGCTCGCATGTTTCCCGGTAAACCTCAAGGTGATCTCAAATTATTCTGAGATGACAATCGCCAGGAAAGTTCCAAGTCCTTGATATAAATGTTCTTAGCTTATGGTTTGTTATGTTAAGTAATATAACGAGATCTCAAACTTTTATCGATAAATTCGCGAGCAACTATTTAACAAGACTATTTCGTGAATAAAATAATGGTTAGCCTCTATGGACACAAAGAATAATATTCCTAAAACTCATATCTTAACGTATATTTGCACCGAAATCACGTCCATATCGTAAATTTCAGATCTCTTTGTATTGTTACAGTATATTATTATTCTTTTTGTTTATTGTTCCATGTATATATCGCCCTCTTTAACATCTAAGGTCATATCGGGGGCTTTGCATTAGAAACAACTTGTCCAAGTTCTTTACGTTGGGCTTCAGTCGTTTTATTTCCTCGAACACGCACATTCACTCTCACATACACACTTCTAAACTCTGTGGGGGATAGGGAATAAAGCAAAATTCCCCGCCCCAGCCGAGGATTGAATCCGGGTCATCAGGGTGATAAAGTCAGCTCGCTGACCACTCAAACACGGAGGCAGTCTACATTATATTATTGTGGCGTAAAATAACCACAGATCTCTCTGCATTGTTACATTCTATTTTTTATTTATTTATTTATTTATTTTTTTTTTGCAATTAATATGTCTATTGGAACTTCCGCCATTATGTACGGGAACATCACTGCACACTGATATTCAGAGAGAAAGCAATTGCTTGTGGATGGATAAAAAAAACGAAAAAAATGCAGATAGATTGGTTGGAATTTTACGCGCCAATGTACTGGATTGGCTGTCACTTAAATCTCACGTTTCATTATATTTTTGCAGATTGTTACCCAGCATCTTGTTAAGATAAAGACAATTGCATAGAATTCGGTCTGGTCGAATGATCAGCTCAAAGATCTGCTTCTCATTTCAGAGGTCTCGGTTCAATTCCCGGCTTGGGCGGGGAAATTCCTATAGTCTTACCTTGCCCTCCACAGTATATGGAAGTACGCGTGTGAGTTGGAGTGAATGTTCAGTGTGCTTGATGCCTAAAGTCAACATTAAAGAACCTACAAGTCACAGAGTTTTTCTCAAGTTAAAGCGCCGATAAAATTAAACAGGGTTATTACAATTGAAGTAGTTATTAAGCCTTCAAGGCTTGACTCAAAATCTACATAAATTTAATTTGAATTAAAAAAGAGATAAGGGCAAAGAAATATCCATGAGAGCAAGTAAAATTCACCACGATAATACGTCACATGTGTATTATCAAATTATTGAAAACAAAAGTACACTGGGCTTGTAAATAATTTTAAATGTGTTATGCTATTGTCATGTATTGTATACCGTTAATATATTCATGTATGTGATCTTAATTTAAAGGAAATATTATGATTCAGAGAAGAAGGGCTATATATTGAATGGCAACCGAATTGAGAAGCAAGCGAATATAGAATCTGATTAACTTGGTGTTTGTGAACAATAAATTCACAGATATAAAGTTTCTAAAATCTGATGCGTTCCATTCACATGACTTTTTCCCCATCTCTAAAACAAATTAATGAAAAAAAGCTTATGCTCTATTTACGTAATGCTAATCGACATAAACATTAGCAGAAATGCTTTCTTGTAAGTAGAAGGGAAACAAATGAATGTCAAATCTTTTAAAAAGCTGGCTGCCATGTGGATGAAAGCCGTATCTTTGCATTGCCAGGAGTTGAGAAGTTCGTTTATATGGAAAGTTAAAGTATTTTAAAACTGAAATATCTGAAAAATGGTCAACTCCACGAAAAAAAAAATGTACATAACATAAATTGTGTGTTTTAGCGAGCTCTACATTTTCTATTAAGTAAGTTTTTGTCGCTTAAGTTTACCAGTTATGCGAACTTGTGTAAAAATTCACCCAGAATAAAGAGGTTTTCAGAGGCTCTCCCCAGAAAATTCAAAATATAAATTTTAATTGTCATGTAAATATATTTAATATACGACATTTTAATCAATGGTTAGAACTATTTTTGAGAAACTCAAATTCTAAATTTTTTTTTCATATAAAGGGTAGTTGGGGTGGGGGATTTTCTTGAAAATCTTCGTACCGCATCCTTGGAAGTTACCAAACAAACACCAAGTTTGGTATTTAACGGTCTTTTCGTTTTTGAGCTCTGCTGCCCACAGACAACAAACATATACACACACAGACAGACACACACGGACATTTTTCTAAAAATGTTTTTTTGGATTCAGGAGCTCTCAAAACATGTATTTCCGGTGAAATCTCGGTATCCAATTTTGGGTCCAACACAATATCTCTCTATGTATATGTACATAGTACGTGTAGAGAAAGCAAAAAACATACTAAAACAAAACAAAAAAGCAAAAATAAAACTGCAATGAATTCTGAACGCGCTCTAAGGCACTTTAGTTTACGCATCGCAGCTGCGTTTCATTGCAAACTACCAACAGTAGCCAAGTAGGAACATGTATAGAGGAATTATCGAGCGCAAAAAAAACCGATTGACAGAAACTGAATTAGAAACATACAGCCTGAAAGAAAATGCGCGAGGAATTTAATTAGAATGAAGCGTTTCTTCCAGACCCAGTATCCGACTGCTAACATAGTAAAAGTCAGTGCCAAAAATTCCAAGTGTGAAGAGAACAGTTTAAAAGGGGTGGTGACTCTCACCGAAATTAAAGTGTGCAAAAGTGGTTAACAGACTCCAATAAAAATACAGCTTGCTTCTGGAAAAGTAATTGCCTTAGAATACTTTATAATAAGTCATAAACGGTGGCTTTGGAAATTCCAATTGCTCTCACCTAAATCTTTACTTTCTCTACACGTACTATGTACATAGGTATTATATCCAAAAAGTCGAAACAGAGATTTCACTGGAAATACATGAATTGGGTCCCCCCTGATTTTAAAAAAAAAACATTTTTAGAAAAAAGGTCCTGCGCGCGCGTGTGTGTGTGTGTGTGTGTGTGTGTGTGTGTGTGTGTGTGTGTGCGTGTGTGTGTGTGGGCTGCATAGCTCAAAAAAATAAAAAAATAAGTATATAAAAAAAGTAAATAAAAAGAATAATAAAAAAATAAAATCTGCTTAACTATTATCCTGGCATCTAGTGGCTATACCAGGACAAAGTTGAATCGATTTTATTTTTCCTCCTAACTTTAAATTTCAAAATTTATACATAATTTTCCAGATACAATATTTAAACTAATGCTACTGGTGTTCCTACTACAATTCCAGTAAACATTCTAAAATCTACTATTTCTACCAGTACTCTACACAAATCATACATTTAATTACAATTTCAAATCTCTAACTACTTCTATAACTACTTACATAAAGTTCATAAATTAATTACAAAGTTGTTTCTACACTACTCTACTCTAACAAATGGTAACAAAAATGATTAAATAAAATAAAGTCTCAATCGGGTTAATTGTCTTATTAGATGTATCCAACTGGAATCCTTCCTCCTCTCAACTGGAAGTGCAGTGATGGCACCGCCGTCAGGAGAATCAGCTGCTTGGTTTTTTATTGGCTGATCTCCTCTTCTTCATCCTCTTCTTGTTGAAGTCGTCTTCTTCCTGCTTCTATTCGTCCAGTGGAAATCCAGAATTTCCTACGTCTGTTTATTCTCTGTATTCCTTCTTGAATATTTTCCTCATGTATAATATTTCTTTCTTCCAGTTGTTCCATTGGTTCCTGTCTTTCCCTGGCACGAAGTCTTGTTAACCTATATTCTCTTTCCTCCCTCACATCCCTTCTTGCTCTAAAATTTTGATTTCCTCTTTGCCGTAATTGGTTATATTCTTCCATTACTTGGTCGGATATTTTTAACGCCATTTGTTGCAAAATATTAAAGTTGTCTCCATGTCTTAGAATATCAAATATTCTTTTTCCTTGTAGTCGTCTTCGATCTTCAAATAAAATCCCGTCGTATTTTTTGCACTCAAACATTGCATGTTCAGGCGTATCTTGTTCTCCACATTCATCACACTTATCCTCTTCTTTTCTATTTATTCCTTTAAAGTAAACAAAATAAGGTCCATGTCCCGTTATATATTGAATTCCACCTTTATTCGGTTTTATTTGTTTTAAATTTAATCTTTCCTGTATATTAGGAAATAGGTCATAAATTTTTCTTCCTTCTTCTATTTCATCCCATTCTTTTTGCCAAATAGTCGTTAGTTGTTTTTTCACTTGTCCTCTTGTATTACAAATTGTACCTACTATTTCTTCCGTCTTCTGATTTCGTCCTTTTCTAATCCAAAAATACGCCGCGCGTTGTCTAATTAATAAATCTATCGGCCATATGCCTAAAGTTACCAAAAGGACCATCGTTGAAGTGGTTGTTACTGCTCCGGTCATCCTCAATAAGGCTTGTCTCTGTGTTCTTCTTAATAATTTAACATTTTTTAATAATTTCACTCGATGTGACCATACTCCGGCTCCATATCCTGTAATTCCAACTAAAAAGCTCATATGGTATGTACGAATTGTAATTAACGGTAATTTAAATTTCCTTGTGGCCAAACTTTGTAATTTCATCATAACTTTGCTGCGTTTAGTTCTAACGTAGTTAATATGTGTATCAAAATTCAATTTTTCCATCTAATTTTATTCCAAGATATTTTATCTCTTTCTGTAGCTTCACGTTTACATTATTAAATTTTATAGTTGGATCTCTTTTAAGGTCCCCTTTAAATAGCATATATGACGATTTATGCTGTGCAATTTGTAATTTGGATTCTTTACACCATGTATCTAGGTGGTCAAGGGTAATATTTGTTTTAGCTTCTAGTTCAATTCTACTATCTGCTTCCATTAAGATCAATACGTCGTCAACATACACTGTTCAGGGTATAATTTAAGTTATTTAGTTCTAAAATTGGTTCAGTTAATATGTCCCAAAATAGGGGTCCTAATACAGAACCTTGTGGACATCCTTTAGATATTTCTCTTATAATCGTCTTATTTTCATCATGTACATATACTCTTCTATCTTTACAATAGTCTTTCAATTGGTTATATAAGCTCTTTGGATAGTTTTGCTCTCTCATTGTATTAAATAAACAAGGCCACCATAAATTATCAAAGGCACCTGCTATGTCTCAAACATTCCTAACACATATAGTTCAAAATCGAAAAGACCGTTAAATACCAAACTTGGTATTTAATTTGGTATATTCCAAGAATGCAATACGAAGATTTTCAACAAAATCTCCCCACCCCAAACTACCATTTACATGGAAAAAAGTACAAGTTTGTTTTTCTCAAAAATGGCTAACGATTTTGACAAAGTCTCTTATATTTAAGATATTTATATACCAAATAAAATGTATATCTTGAATTTTCTGGGAATAGCCTCTTAAGACCTCTTTATTCTGGGTGATTTTTATTGAATTTTGCAAAACCGGTAAACCGTAAGAGATAGACAAAACTTACTGCACAAAAAATATAGATCTCGATAAAACACACAGTTTATGTCATATACCATTTTTTCGTGGAGTTGGTCGTTTTTTAAATATTCCTTGTTGGTTGCAGCGTTAAAATACTTATATTTTTCTCATACATGAACCTGTCAGCTCTTGGCCACGCAAAGAAACGGGTTTCAATCCCATAGCAACCACATTTTAAAACATTTGACTGTTGGTTTAGCTTAGTGTACTCCCTTATTTCCCTTCTACTTATAAAGGAACTAAGTAGTAAGACCGTTTCTGATAATGTTTTAGCATTAAATAGGTTGACGAGTAAGCGATGTAGAGAAAAATCATATGAATGGAACACATCAGATTTTTACAATAAAAATGCTAGCAGTGTAACATAAAGGCTTAATAACACTAACGAATGAGAAAAAAGCATGTTTTGATTGGTGGTACTCTTATCTCTCCCATGTACTTTACAAACCTGTATTACTGCTTTGGACAGTGTGTAATACGTTAACAAATCTTATGTTGCATTCACACGGCCTTCTCTGCCCATTCTTAACAAATTAATGTTATAAAAGCTTATATTTCTATTTCATGTCTTTGGAGATAAACTTTGTATAAATCGTCTTATTACTTATTTCACCATAGATACAAGCGAATTAGAAAGACGCGATGATCAAATATTTTAAGAGCTATGTGATTGCGTTTGAAAATTTGTTTCTCAAAACACAATGTATTTTTTCTCTTGGGAAAAGGGCTAAATTAGATTTCTTAAATGATTTCAATCTCCAATTGAAAAATTTGTGTTTCTAATAAATATGTGAGTGAAATGTCTAACTATTGTGACATCACAGCCCTATTTCGAGCCTAGTCTACTCAACAGTTTCTAGTTCGCCACTATGTGCACAGGTGACGAGGGATCTCTCATGACCCACAACTATTAGCCTAATTTTGTTCTAATAATAATTTTAACAAGTTATTCTGCAATTCATTGTATTTTTATTGACATTTGGACCCCTTTGTCGGAAGTGGTTAGATCCATAAATATTTTAATTCAGATTAATTACATGCTTTAACGAGATCTACGCAGTCTTTTGTCTATCTCTTACGGTTTAGCAGTTATGCAAAAGTAATTCAGAATGAGGACACAGAGGTTGTTCCCAGAAAATTCAAATTCATTTTATTTTCACGAAAATGTCGTGAGCAAATTTGTTTCAGAAAATTTGAGAATTTAAACGTACGAAAAATGTGTCAGGGTAGTATGGAATCGAGGATTTTGCTGAAAAGCCTACTGTCGCATCCTTGAAAGATGCCAAATTTAAGATGACATCGCTGATAAAAGTGATTTTCTAAAGTATTAAAGATACAGATGTCACATTTTGTACATCTAGGCATTTCTAGTAACCAAAGAAGTATTAATAACAAGGTTTATTAAATGTCTGCATTCTATATACTAGTTAATGCATTCAATTTAACTAGCTAAAATCGAAATATAACTTCTGCTACAGATATTTAACTATATGCACCGTTTTTGAAACTACATTCCTCAATATCTCCTAACAAATTATCTAATTGAAAATGTTCTGTGGTGGATAGTTTCTTCAAAAGGATATTTTGCACCAAAAATAGAAAAAGCTGTAAAAACAGCGCATGATTATAGTAATTATTTTGTTAAAATTAATTTATGACCAATACCAAAATTCCAACAAAATATTTAATTACAAACATTTTGTTTTGCTTTGGAGAATATTTTGAGATCTCTAGGCCCGGGAAAAAACAGCTTTAAAGTTTGACGAAAAGAGTCTTTTAACCAGCGCAAGGCTTAAACATGGTGTTCAAAATTGTGTTACATCCATCCATGTACATTACAAATGTATAGTTTAAAGTATGGTGCATGCTTTGAATAAAAAATTAAAAATCGAAACTTATAACGAAAATTGCTAAAAAGGTAGCTGTGCCCATTAGATAAATACGTACTAAGTTTGGTATTTAACAATTTTGTCGTTTTTTACTTTCTCTGTACGTACCAAGTACATAGTGCATAGAGAAGGAATTGCAGTCCACCCAGAAATTCGATACCCAGATTTCACTGGAAATACACGTTTTAGAGTCCCCAGTATTAAAAAAAAGGTATTTTCAAAAAAGGTCTGGTTATGTGTGTCCGTGTGCCTCAAAAACAAACATCCGTAAAATACCAAACTTGGTATTTAAGTTAAATATCTTCCACGGATGAGACACCAAGATTTTGAGAAAATTAATTTCTCCACTCCATATAACCATTTACATGGAAAAAGATTTCGAAAATATTTATCTTCTTAAAAATAGCTCTGAGCGATTTTGATTAAAATACCGTATATTAAAGATATTTATACAGCAAATGAAATGTATACCATAAATTTTCTGGGAATGGCCTCTAAAGACCTCATTATTCTGAATGAATTTTGCTGAACTTTGCATAACTGGTAAACCGTAAGAGATAGATAAAAACTTACTGCACAAAAAAATCAGATCACGTTAAAACAAACAAGTTATGTCATATGCGTTTTTTTCTCGTGGAATGGACCGTTTCTGAGATATTCCTCGTTATTTGTTTCAGATTTAAATTACTTAAATTTTTCTCACAAGGAAATTGTAAATTCCTGGCCCTGCATAAAAGCGGATTTCAACCACATGGCAAAGAGCTTTTAAAAGATTTGACTATCGTTTTAGCCTAGTGTATTCCCTTATTTCCCTTCTACTTAAAAGGAAGGATTAAGACAATTTCTGCTAGTGTTTGTTTTGATTATCATAAAGTAGATACTTTTATGATTTTTAACCATAATTTGTTACAGCAATGTAGAGAAAGTCATGTGAATGGAACACATCAAATTTTTACTCGTGCTGTTTGCAGACACGACACACAGATGAGCAAACGGATATTTTCTTACGTTTTCTTCGAGATTCAGGAACCTCAAAACATGTATTTCGATGAATTTGCGTAATTTTTAGGTAGAACACAACATTTCCTCTACGTACTGTGAAAAGTAGAGGAAGTTAAGATTTCTTCTCAATCACACAACACGACTCTTCTTCGGTAGGAACAGCATTCGAAAACTCCAAATATAACAATGCTGAGACAACAGCTAGTTTGCGACATTCATTTTCCAACTTATACGAGGTCTATTCAAAAAGTTCCGGAACATTTGTAATTTCGTGCCAATGGAGTACTGGAGCGAAATGCTGTTGGCACCCCTGCAAATACCTGTGTTTGATGTATAACTGCCGAGAGTTGCATTGTTGTATGTCTTAATTATCGTTCAGTATTGAGTAGAACGTTGTGTGGCACAGTTTGCGAATTTGGAGATTGCAGAGTTAGAGCAGCGGGTCTGCATTAAATCTTGTGTGAAACTCAAGAAAATGCGACAGTATTTTAGTATAACACATATAATATTAGTTTAATTATTAATGTATCATATTTAACATAGGAAATATACGCTCAGTTGGAAGGCCTCACCATGGAGGGCAGCTTTTGTTTTCTTCAAGGTTGCACATGTGGCTAAAAGTCACAAACATTTTAATGCATTAAGGACATAAGTACGAGAAAGCTAGGGACTCTACCTTTTAACCCGGAGAAGGGGACTTTTGCTTTGTAAAACCTATTCACGTGGGTGTAATATAGAGAAAAATACCCGATAGCCACTTGAAGACGCCACTTTTTGCGCTCTTCCTCAACCAATTAAAGAGGAGGGCAAAATTGTGAAGTTTTTGTATATAAATTGTGTGCGGAGGAGGCTGAACTTAAGAGTAACGATGAGAAGTCGGGGTCATTACGTACAGAATCGGGCGTAGATATATATATCGCAGGAGACGCAATGCGTAACGCCTCAGGATCATAAAGTACAACAGAGCATGTAAGAATCCCGCGCCACATATATCGCCGAAGGTCATTGTCTACAAAATAAGCAGATGGGTAATTATCATAGTGAATATTGTAGAAACTTATAAACTTCGGGCCACAGTTACTAAGGTCAATCCAAGTGGAAGTAGTGCTTAATAAATACGATTTTATCAAGTTCGCGATGCGAAGTATTTGGAGAAAAATTAAGAACCGCCTCTGTGATATTGACAGACAGCAAATAATTGCGCAATGCACAGAGAAGGTGTCATTAGAAGTAGTCTGGGCTGAAATCGGAGTGGGGTATGGAGCAATACATCAAAACAGGTACCAAACTCATTAGAGAGGGGCTCGCGTGGATTAGACTAGGAGCATGGAGGAGCACGAAAATTTCTGACGAGAATGGTACGAGAATCTGTCCCATTTGCGAGGAGGAAGAGTCGTGGACTCACATCTTGGCAAGATGTAGGGGTACGGAGGAATGGCGGGAAAAATATTTGCCGCGATTTTTTACCACTGCGAATGTAGGGATAGAAGCATGTTGGACGCTACTGGCAGGCACGGAAAACATGGACGGGCTAGGTAAATTTATACTTAAGGCAAGACAGCCGAGATCTGAGGAGGCTGCCAATAGAGAAGGGGGGGGGGGAATAAGATCAACTAAACAAAAGTGACTACAATGTTCTACATACATATATATTATGTCATACTTAGGTCACTGTTGTGCTAGGGTTGTATATATTATGTGTATATATGTCTTTTAAGTGTAATTATCTATTATAAGAGGGTGCATTTATGAAGGTGTACCCTGTACTGTAAATTTAAATTGTTATATTTGAATATATTTGTATATTTTCGGATTCACTCTTAATTTTATTGTTGTTTAACATTGCCTTTGATTGTGTATTTCCTTTGTCTTTTATTTTCGTGTTTACTCTTAATTCTTTGTTGTGGTTGTTTTAATATTGCTTGTAATGTGTATTACAAAAGCACGTACGGTCTGTGGACCCGTGCGACTGTTGAAATTCTATGTATGATATTGCTATGTTAATAAATACACTTATTCATTCATTCATACTTATGTCGGGAGTTCCTTGTCGGGTTAGTGCCTCAAAGAACCCGTAATTCACGAATAAGTGAAGTATCCAGTGAATGAAGTGAACTTTCTCTTTGAGTCTACCAACAGTGTGACATACTCTTGTCATCCTTCCCCCCCCCCTCCTGAATAAGAGATTCATCATCTACCAGAGGAGCTCAGCCGGTGCCATCACGGGAACTTGCAGGTATGTCCACTAACTACAGAGAAATTCACCAGCATTAACCCGCGACCAACCCCAGGTAGACTCACCTGACAGCGACATACTGGCACCCTAACATGAACGTCACCAAACAAGACCGCGGCAAAAACCTTTACTGAGACACACCAAATGATGCAGGAAGTCTAAGGTGACGAGTGCTTAAGCCGTACTTACGAATGGTTCACGTGGTTTAAAAATGGCCGGGCGGAAGTTAAAGATGACCCTCGTTCAGGGAATCCTTTGACGTCTACCGACGACGCTCATGTCAGGAACGTCAACGAAATTGTGTGTGCCAATCGAAGCATGACTGTCCGAGAGATTGCAGAAGAATGTAAAATTTCAGTTGGATCATGTCATGAAATCCTGACATCTTGGAATGCACCGTGTTGCCGCCAAGTTCGTCCCACGGTTTTTGAGTCAAGATCAGAAAGATCATCGTCTCGCAATCTGTGAAGAACTTTTGGATCGCGCAAATGAGGAGATGTTCCTTGAGAGAATCATAACTGGTGATGAGACGTGGGTCTACGGTTATGATGTTGAGACCAAGGTTCAGTATTCACAAAGATTCTCCAAGACCAAAAAAAGCTCGTCAGATCAAATGTTTTCTTTCACTTTGAAGGATTAGTTCATCATGAATTCGTGTCAGAGGGACAAACTGTTAATCGATGGTACTATCGGGACGTGTTGCGACACCTGCGAGAAAATGTGAGAAGAAAACGGCCTGAAATGTGGCAAGACAATTCATGGCTCTTGCATCACGATAGCGCGCCCGTGGACCTGGTACTTGTGGACTTTTTTTTATTTCCAAAGTTGAAACCCCCGTTGAAAGGACGAAGATTTGCACGATAAATGAGATGAAAGAAAATTCGCAATCGGCGCTTCGCGTAATCCTGAAAGAGGCATACCAAGACTGCTTCCGGAAGTGGAAACGGTGTTCGGAGCGGTGTATAAATTGTGGAGGATAGTATTTTGAAGGAGACCATGCACAATAAGTAAAAAATAAGGATAGAAACATTTTGTGGACATAGTTCCGGATTGTTTTGAACAGACCTCGTATTATAATGTTTAACAAATATTACAAGGGCATGGTAATGCTAAATTAACAGGAAGTTTAACAAAACGTTACTGCTATTTTTGATGAAATAGATATTACGTTAACTGAAAACACTTAACATAATGCTAACATTTAACATCGGTTGTTGAAATCGGTCCCAAGAGTAACGCATTGAGTAATCTCCCTGTCTGTGCTTTAAATGTTGAATATCATTAACATATGGTTTCTTATTGTAGATGCGACAATACTTCAAAATTTACAAGCCGATTGCTCATTATCACCCAATCACCCAGCTTCTAGTGAAGTAGGTTCTAATTTGTAATAAATTGATAGTTAAAATACTTCAATTTTCACTGAATACTCATTTGAAGTCACTATCGCCTCAGACCGGTTCTCCCCTTAGTACAGGATGCACAAAAAGTCCCTATCCACCGGGGTAAATAATAAATCAACTGTTAGGTAGTCGCTACCCACTGCTGCAAAGTTTTGACAAGTTCGTGAGTGAGTGATGTTTGGGAGTACTTTAGGTGGAGGGGCAGTAGACATATACAGCCAAGTTCAAGCTGCACAGTTTGCCAGTCTGGAGAGTATTTTTATGAAGAAATCGAGAACAATTCAGCACAAGTGATGATTTGGGCAGGAGTGATAGGTAAACATCTGTTTGGCTCGTATTTTTTGATAGGTCTGTAAATCTAGAAACTTATCTGAGAATGTTGAACGAATGTTTGTTGCTACAGCTGAGAGCCAGAGGATTAATTGTGGAATATCTTGTTAGTAGTTAAAATAAATTGCTTAAACTAAAATTTACAAATGTATTACCTCTGAAATTGTCCCTTTTACTGTTCAGATACACTTGCATAAACGAGGAACCCAACTAGCCTGAGCAAATATGAATAATCTAAGAAAACATAATTTACAATAAAAAAAATCTGATGTCTTACATTCACATGAGTTTCTCCACAACTCTGCTAAAAAATTTTAAAAAGCTTATGCTTCTATTTACTTCATGCTAATCGAGAAAAAAATAGAAGAAATAGTATCATTACTTGTTTCCTTGTAAGTAGAAGCGATATAAGGGAGGACCATAGGTTAAAGTGATAATCAAAAGCTGCTTGCTATGTGACAAGTTCCTTTGCTTGAATGGACAGGGATTGACAAATTCCTGTATTAGAAAAGTATAAGTTTTTCAAAGTTGAAACCAAAAACAAGGAATATCTCAAAAAATATCAACTCCACGAAAAAAATTATATGACTTAAGTAGTGTGTTTTAAAGTGCTCTACATTTTTTGTTTGGTAAGTTTTTGTCCATCTCTTACGATTTAGCAATTATGTAAAATTCCGTAACATTCATCCAGAATAAAGTAGTCTTCAGAGGCTATTCCCAGAAAATTTAAGATATACATCTTATTTGTCATGTAAATATCTTTAATATACGATATTTTTATCAAAATCGTTAGAAAATCGAAATTTTCGAAAAAAGTTCTACTTAAAGGGTAGTGGGTGTGGGAATTTTCTTGCAAATCTTCGTGTCTCATCCTTGGAAGATACCAAACTTAAATATCAAGCTTGGTATTCAACGGTCTTTTCGTTTTTGTGCTATGCTGTCCAGCACACACACACACGGACCTTTTTTCTAAAAAATGCTTTTTTGGGATTCAGGGGTACCCAAAAACATGTATTTCCGGTGAAATCTCGTTATCGAATTTTTGGGTACTATACACTATGTACATATTACGTGAAGAGAAAGTAAAAATAATCAGAGCTTATATAAGGCAAGGGGAACGCCGCAGTTGTAGAGCAAGTAGCATCATCTACCCACCATCTGGCGCCGCAGCGCTCTTGAAAGAATGTTGATCCTTACTGTTATGCCGTTGTCATACATAGATGACTAATACGGGGAGTTAAAATAACTGTTTTGCAGTATACACAGTAGAAAGCGAAGAACCACGTGTGAAGCATGCACCCTACCCTACTGGCCCGTCTTGTGGATGTAATCCACTTATACACACGGGAGAATTTGTGTTTGGCGACTTGCCATCACGTGCACGCTATCCTCTGACTTGGCATAATTTAAGTACATTCCGTGGAGTCAACCCGACAAGTTACACTTCACTTCCTGCAAATGTGCATCCTTTTTTGTCCTTGAAAGACAAGAATGAGAAATTGCTGAATGAAGGGACGAATGCACGAATGGAGTTGCATACGGACTGCAGAAAACACACAATGAATCATTGTTTAAAAATTCGACACCGAAATTTCACCGGAAATAAACGCTTGGAGGCACTCTTGATAAAGTTATGATTTATTACATTCATATTCTCTACCCGTTGCTTAAGAATATATTCTCAAAATTCTTATTCTTTGTTTTTGTTTAATGTATCATTTAATATATTGTTAATTTAACGTCCTTTAAGCTGTTTGGTATATCGGACGATGAATGAAATTGGGGAAATTATATTCATTATATTATTATGCTCAAATGAGCACGGAACTTTTTCTAATACATTTTTGTATACAGGGGATCCTAAAACGCGTATTTCCGGTAAAATCTCGGTATCGAATTTTTAGGTGGAATGCAATACCTTCTTTATACACTATGTACATAGTACCTGTGGAGAAAGTAAAAAGCAGAAAGATAAAACGAATAATGACTTTGAAATTGATATCACTTAAAAGTATTGCAAAATTAGAATACCAAGGAATATCTCAAAAAAGTTAGTCATTTTTGGGAAAATTAACATTCTCAAAAATTGTTGCATGTAAAGGGTAGTTGGGGTTGGGAAATTTCCAAGAAAATGTATGTCGCGCAGATACGTAAATATCAAGTGTGGTATTTAGGCGGCTTTCCGTCTTCTAGTTATGTCGTTCACAGACTTGCACATACACATTCTAAAAAAAAATCTGTTTTAATTCAAGGGACCCCAAAATATGATATTGGTGAAATCTTGGTATTGAGTTTTTGAGTGGAAATCAATATCCCCTGAAATAGGTAGAGCAGGTATTTATTCCACTCAAAAAATTTGATACCGAGATTCACTGGAAATGCACGCTTTGAGGTGTCCTGAATCTAAAATATTGCCATTTAGAAAATTGCCGTGTAAAATTGGGTTTTTTTCTGGATGCTCTTTAACAGCTGTGGTTTTCAGCGTCCCATTGTCATGGACGTGAAAGACCACTTAATTTTGCTCAGAGGCCTCTTTATCAGGCTTGAGTTTCTTTTACGTGCCGTAAAGCTACGGCACAGGGCCAGTGCTTTACTTCCCTACCAAAGGATATTTGCACCATAAAAAAGAATCCTTCGCCCTCCACCGAGTGACCTAGGAAAAAAAAAAAGAAAGAAAAAAAAAAGAAGAAAAGAACAAGTTGCGTGCGTGCGTACGTGTGTTTGCCAGTGAAAAAAAAGAAAAGCAAAAAGTCCGTTAAATATCAAACTTGATGTAGAAAAGGTAGAGTTTTTCAAAAATGAGTTTAATGATTAGGGTTAAAATACCATATATTTCAAATGTTTTCAACACACAAAAAAATGTTTATCTAAAATTTAGTTGGAATAGCCTATGAAGCTCTCTTCATTCCTGATGAATTTTGTATAACTAGTAAACTGTAACAGATAGACGACATTTACTACATAAAAGTGTAGATATCGTTCAAACACACAATTTATGACAATTTTTCTGTGGGGTTTCTCATTTCTTAGAATTCCGTGTTATTGTTTTCAATTTTGCAATACCTTTTTCAAAAGAGAACTGCATTTCCAAACCCTCACAAGGTGACGGCTGTTTTTTAACCTCTGTACTTTAAGGACAATGTACATATGCTAATATTGTCATGTTATTTGCTTATTAACAGTTTGTTATAACGCTAATATTTTCTATTAAATTACTATAAATGGTTTCTGTAGACTTTAGCTGGTCGGTCAAAATAAATAAATAATTTTTTTTGGTGGGGTATCAATTTAGCTTATTTTATTTCTTTATTCCTCTTGGGAAAGGAAATGTTGGCTAATAATTCCATTTCCGCTAATGTTTATTTGGACAATCGTGATCTTTTTTTTTTAATTGCTTCATTTGTATAGCCCCCTTTAACATCAATGGTCATATCGGGGGCTTTCACTTGTGAAACTGTAGGTTCAGAATGCATTGCAGGTTAATGTATTTTATATTACTAAACACACGCACATTCACTCTCACATTCATATTTTCAGACTCTTTGGGGGATAGGGAATAATCCGGTTAAAGAAAAAGTCTCCGCCCCAGCCGGGAATCGAACCAGGGACCTCCGGGTGAGAAGTCAGCTCGCTGAGCACGGAGGCAGTCGACCGTGATCTTGTAACGACAGTTTTTGTAGCATAAATAGCGAAAGTTATGGGAATGTAGCACATCACATTGTTTAGTTTCTCTAGCATGTAGTTATTTACAATGTGATAGAGAAGGTATTATATTCCCCAAAAAAATTTAATACGGGATTTAACCAAAAACGTATGTATGTGTGTCTGTGTCTGGTCAACATAACTCAAAAACGAAAAGTCTGTTAAATACCACACTTGGGATTCAAGTTTAATATCTTCCAGAAATGTGACATGAAAATGTTCAGAAAAGTTTCCATACCCCAAACTACCCTTTACATTTAAGATTTTTCGAAATTTTAGATTTACTCAAAAATGAGTCAACGATTTTCATTAAAATGCTGTATAATAAAATATTTACATGACAAATAAAATGTATTTCTTAAATTTTCTAAGAGTACCCTCTGAAGACCTCTTCACTATGTGTGGCTTTTATGTAACTGGTAAACCATACGAGATACGCGAAAACTTGCTACACAAAAAATGTACATCTCCTTAAAATACCAAATTTGTCATATATATTTTTTGTACAGTTATCCGCTTCCGAGATATTCTTTGTCATTTGTTCCAATTATAAACTTCTTAAAACTTTTCTCAAACGGAGAGTCATCTTTCATTTCAGCTCTTTTGTTTTACGGCTGACCTTTGCAAAACGACTAATTTCAATCGTTTCACATAGCGACAGCTTTTAAAGAATTTGACTATGGCTTTAGCTTAGCGCCTAATTCCTATTACTTACAAGGGACTAACCTAGCCAGATGACTCGGGCATTTCGTCCGAGCCTAGCATTCGAGATGTTGCAGGATCTATTCCCGCGGCCTAATTCTCGGACCCATGGGCTTTTTTCGGGGAGTTTCCTGGACTATACCTACTAATGCTGGGGAGATTTCTTCATTCCCACGAAATTCCTGTCCTTTCCTTTCATCTCCCTATCATCCAACTGGACTCTTTCGCGATTGTAACTGTCGGCGAGGACTGCGGTGGTGGCCCCCTTCCATGGTGGTGACTGCGCTTTGGAAATCCAGCTCTTGGCGGCGGGATGGTATTGGAAGTCGTCTGTAAACTTATGGAGTTCCATCTGACCTGGTGGACGGGCTCCCCGCGTAACAGTTAGGGACCCTCCAAGGTGACTCTTCCCCTGCGCTCGGTTTTGGCCGCCGTTTGAACTGACTCATTTCATCTTATCCTCCTGGGATCTGACGTACAATAAGCCAGTGGATGCTGTGCGGAATCCCCTCCATATCACACAGACACACACACACACACACACACACACAAGAAACTAACTAGTGAGGCAATTTCTGCTAATGTTTAGATTGATTAGTATAAAGTAGAAGAATAAGGAAATGCCCATAAAATGTCTAATATTGAAAAATATAAAAGAAAGGATACAGCAAACAAAAAGCTGACGTGTTACATTCACATGACTTTCTCTACTTCACTGTAACAAATTATTATTGAAAGCATATTCTTCCATCTACTTTATAAAAATTAAGATAAACATTAGCATAAATTGCCTCATTTACTCGCTTCCTTGTAAGTAGAGGGAAAATAAGGGAATACACTAGGCTAAAACGATAGTCAATCTTTTAAAAGCTGGTTGCCATATGGTTGAAACAATTTCTTTGCATTGCCAGAAGTTAAATTCCTGTATGTGATAAGTTGAGTAGTTTCAAACAAACTAATAACAAGAAATGTCTAAAAAATGATCAACTCCACAAAAAATGTATCTTTCAGTTTACTAGATATATCAAAATCCTAAAAAAATTCCTCGAGAATAAATAGGTCTTCAGAGGCTATTCTCAGAAAATTGAAGATATCCATTTTATTTGTGATATTTATATCTTTAATATGTAGTATTTTGATGTAAATCGTTAGAGCCATTTTTGACAAAATAAAAATCTCCGAACATTTTTCCATGTAAAGTCTAGTTTGGGGGTGGGGGAATTTTCCTCAAAATTTTCGTGTCACATTCTTGGAAGATATTAAATTTAAATACCAAGTTTGGTACGTTAGGGACTCTTCGTTTTTTGAGTTATCGTACTCATAGACACACACATACACGGACCTTTTTCTGAAAATACTTTTGGATACAGGGGACCCTAAAAGGTATATTTCCGGGGAAATTTCGGTATCGGATTTTTAGGTGGAGTGCAATACATTCTCTACATACTGTACATAGGACGTGTAGAGAAAGTAAAAAGTATGGCTTTAAACAACAGTAATAGTATAATACATACAATGAGAAGTTAATCTGAAGGTGCACGGCCGCAGCTCTGTGGTCTGGTACTGTGCATTTACCTCACTCCAACCTATATGCCACAAAGCTGCTCACCATGGCTAGGCAATGGCATCAAGCTTGCTTGCAAAAGGATTTTTCGTGAAAGCACTGCGTTTTTAAAGACATGAAAGCAGCTTGGAAAGCGAGTGGACTGGGACATGAAAAAACTGAAAAAAATTATAAAATAAACAAGATATAGTAGCTCCTGCTGCCGTCTCTCTCAAACTCTGTGTAATTTTTTTTTTTTTTTTTTTTTTTCATTTTTTGTTTGCAAGCCACAGCAGATTTTCCCAAGCGGACTCTTTGAGGAATATTGCTACTACTGCCATTCAATATGTTCCAAAACACGCTTTAAACTGTCATTTAATTAAAACTCAACTTGCTTAATGATTTCTCGGAAAAACACAAAAGGGCTTGCAGAAACTAATGCTTTTAAGCAGTGGTGTCGTAATTTATACTCAGGACAAAAATTACAACACAGTAGTATGCAAGTTAAAAATATACATGCTCTCTACGCATTAACCATTTGGTTTATTTACCACAAGGCTCGAAATGGGCCAGTATATCATACCTGTACTTTTCTGCACCAGCGAATTTCATAACGACACATTTTATTTGAGAAAATTTATACCGGTATGTTATTTGTTGTAAGTTATATTAAACACAATGTAGTAAGAGTATTACACCAAATTTTACTCAGTTTATGCTATCGAATCACAATTCACACAATTTTGAATTAGACGGTACTTGCGTCTGCAGACCAATGCCACAGAATAGAGATTATACAGAAAGGAAACTTCAGGGTGGCTCCTTTTTCTGTGCTTGAAGCCAAACTCTGCGCTAGACGCCATATTGAGACCTAGTAAGTCACGAGCTCGGGGTACAAGATCCCGTTACGTCCGTGGATTGAACCGAGGGAAGGGAGTGAGAATGCCCTGCCCAAGGGAACTAACGGGACAGCAAACAGTGCTCGCTGTTCAGGCGAGACTTTTAAGGCACTTGGTGAAGGACCTCCGCACAACTAGAATGTGATATTTAGAAACCGTGGAGCCGAACAGGCTACCTGTAGTCGTGAGGGAAACAGTTGTTTTAAAACTGACCAGAAAACAAACACATATCACTGCAGCATACTAATAGATAAAAATCGTCGCGGGCGCGTTAAAGTACAAGTTCATAGGGGAAAATTAAGAGGAATACGAGTGTGTTTGACGGCGGATAAAGGCCAAACTTAGTTAATAAAGCACTAATGTCTTACCACAACCTGAAAGATTTTCCATGCTAATAAAAACCCTGAGCTAAGCCACCCACACCATTCTCACTAACCATTACCTTCGCCCCGGGCACGAACCCCGTGCCGCCCCAGGAATAAAGGAGTCGAGATTACACGCTACTGCCTCACTGGTGTCCCCAAAAATTATATAAACTCTGCTTCCTGTGGATGAATGAAAGCTGCATTTCATATCCCCTTTTTTGTATATAAAACAAAACAACAAGGGAAGGTGTACAGATATTAGAGTATCGTAATCGGTTGTGAATGAAGCTGATTTATGTGACTATCAAGTTGTGTTTCTGTATTAGCTTGGCTTGATGACTCACTCTCAGCCATTATATCTACCTATTGCAGTGGCAAAATCTCTCAATTTAGCAGAAGTTACAAATGATGAATTACTATCTTTGCACTAATAATAATCCGAGTATTGTTAATAAAGAGTTGTATAGTAGTGGTGCGTAGTTGAACAGGTAATTAAAATGAATAAGGTGATATTTGTATCAATTGATTGTGAATTGTTACGTTGGGTACCAGAATTTCTTAAATGCATAGGTGTCCAATTGCTGATATAGGCATATCAAATTAACATTAAGTAAAACAAAATGGGGATCCATATATGTGCAATACTGTGCTTTAGATTTATATTTCTACGAAATTTAGTGCTAAATCTTCATTTGCCACTCTTCCTCATTTGTGGAAGATTACTTATCTATGTCTTCTCGGTTCTAATGATTTTGATTAAAGTATCATACGTTTCAGATATTTTATGCTAAATCAAATATGTATCTTGAATAGCTTCTGTCATGTTCATTCTGGAAAACTTTTGCATAACGGATAAACCATGAGAGGCAGAGGAAATCTTACTTTACAAAAAATGTATATCTTGTTAATTTTTTTTTATTGTGTTTAACTCCCGATTTTACTACTTATGGCACCGCAGACGTTGTCACTGATGATACTTGGAATGAAGATCGAACACCGGTGGAATGCCTTGGCGGGGAAGCTAGAAAATCCGGGGAAAATCCACCCCTGCGCCGCTTTTTCCACCAGAAATCCGACATTCAGTCGCCTGAGAGCCAACTCTGGCCGCCAGGGTGAGAGGCGAGTGTCAATGCATCATATAGCGACCAGTTTTTGAAAGATTTTACTAGCTATCGCTTTAGCCTAGTGTATTCCGTCATTTTCGCGTATATACAGGGAATAAAAGTATGCAAATGTTTGTATCGATATACGTGAAATAGGTAAGAATAGTTTGTGGCGGATTCTCTAGGACGGATGTAACATATGTTTTGGAAGCCAATTTAAAGCGTTTCACTAATTACATGACTCCCTATATCAAACTGTATAACTGTATGTAAAGTCATTTTTATCGGGTTCAATTTGTTTGTTATTTTCCCAATTCCAAAATCTATCTTCTACCACCAAAATATAGCTCGAGTTCTGAAAAACATTCCAAACACTGCATAATGGGTGGAAATAAATGTCTGTTTGGAATTTTTAACTAATTTATCCAGAATAAAAAATAGGTATGGTATTTTTATTATTGGCAATGTCTGTAAAAACATTAAAGCTACTTTAATACTTTACAAAAATCGCTTTTAGCACTTCGGTGTCTCCTCAACCCTGAACACCCATCGTCATCTTTACTGATGCTGACGTTAATGGAAGTTTATTATTAAGAACATGTTACAGATTCATGGCCTCAAACGTTACAGCTGCTGAAACAATCGCAGAATTACCTCTTTGTTCACGTTATTCAAAATTTTAAGAACGGTCTTTTGTTTTTGAAAACAGGCTGGCGAAGACCAAAAGTGGTATTCAACATTTTTGTTCTCTTTTATAACGCAAAAGTAGTCCCTAACTTGACGGCATTAACTTGTCTTCCTCTGAGAGAGAATTTAGTAAGACAGCACAATCCCGCACAGCTTCCGGGCCTGCTGCTTTATGGAAATTAATATTTTATACGCCAGCCGGGGGCAGTTCTATTCAAATCCGCCGCACGGGACCGACTCTTTTAAGCTATTTTCTAAAGGAAGCTGTACTCTGAATTTTTCAACCTAAAGAATCTATCGCTCTCACGTGGACTTCAACCCAACACATTCTGCTTGAATGCGTACAGGTAATCAGCAAGTTTCTACAAAACCAAGAAAAGATGAAGAATTGATATATTCAAAGGCCGGTGGCCGAGTGGTTAGACCTCTCACCTCTCTCCTAAGCGGTCTGGGAACCGCGTGTGGGATTTTATAGTATTTATTTCCGTTTATAATTATGTTATAATATTTTAATTTTTGTAGATTAAATATTTATTTTTTGAAGGAAGTTTAATTCTTACATTATTTTTAGTCTTTGGATGGGATATCAGCCAGAATACTTCGAAGATTATCTTGCGATTCAGCATGATCTTAATAACAGAGTGACGGGAGATATAACCATAATTATAGAACTTTATAATTTCGCCATCTAAACCATCAATATTATTTCTATTACCCTTACAGCAACAACTTGGGTCCCCCGGTTTCCCCCGCTCTTCATTACACCAACTGCACCTAATCTTTCCCGACATCTATCAGCGATATTTCATATCATCCACGTTCTCGCTTTTATACCAGTGATAGCCCATCCTGGTTTCTAAAGCCTCAGTTCCTGAACCTAAACGCGGGCGCTGGCTTGTAAGTCCTTTTTTTTTTTTAATAATATTCATAAATAATTATAATTGGTAATGTAAATTCTACACACAAGGAGGGTGAGCAAAGAAAGATATGTTCAAAAAACGGACTAAAATAATTGCAGTGGGTATTAAGAGTACACAAAATCATTAAAATCTAGATGTATAACGTTTTCTTTCACCGAAGCGACCCGGATTCGATCCCAGGTGTCGGCATGTGAAATTTCCGGTGGACAAAGCGGCGCAGGTGCGGGTTTTTTCCCCAGTTTAACCGGTTTCCCCCGCCATTGTATTCCACCGGTGCTCCATCTTCATTCCATGCAACATCAGCGTTATCGCCTGCGTTGTCATTGTAGTAAATCGGGCGTTAAACACTATAAAAAAAACGCTTTCTTGTATCTATGGACATTAATTCGAAATGATTCCTTCCTCCGTTTCAGCGCACCTGCTGCAACTCGATTTTATATGTGTGATACGCATTATATGTAAGAAACATAAATATACGGCGAGTTAGAATCACGCTTGAACCCAAAAAGGGGCAAGAGAAAGCAAGGTATAGCGCGAAGTAAACAGCGGCATTCTAATTGCATAATTTTCCTTTAATGATGGATAGGAGTTGACACGCGCGCACACACACACGCACACACACACACACACACACACACACACACATATATATATATATATATATATATATATATATATATATATATATATATATATATAAGTTAACGTACATATATATTTGCGGAATATTCTTACGGTTTCACTAGGTTCAATTTAATTTACACATTACTTCGGTTTATCCCAACACGGCGTGTTTAATTATGCTCATGATCATAACTATTACGCAACAGATGTTATTTCGCATGTTCAAGGCCGTCTGATTAAAATTTTGTGAACACCCAAATATATACTCACCAGCTTATACTGGTCACCTTAATATTATTGTTGTTGCTATTGTTATAGGGAGCAGCCTAGTTCGAATCAGCTGATGGTACGTCACTGAGAATGATATGGAATATAATCGCTGGCTATAATAGAAGGGGCAAATTACGAATTTTTCAAAGGCTTGCATAGTTAATTTGTCCATGGTAATCACTTTAATTATTCCGGCCTTGTAAAATATAAGATAATTTTCTAGAATCCCATTTTCATTCCTCGCGTGAACTATATCAGACTGTTTTCTGCATTAGTATTGATACGAAAACCAAATTCCTACTTACTTTGACAGCACTAGCCGAGTGCTTGCATTCTTCTACTGGAAAACTACTATGACTGCAATGAAATTATCATTTTCGTAAAGAAAGTTACTGCTAAGATGCAACATTAACACCAGCATAACCTCAGCAGAAATGTTTTATAAGAGCTTAGATATGATTGAAGTGAAATATCTCGATTACACCCTTCATTCCCCGAACACCTTTTCTGGTAGACACACATTAAAATTCTTGTTCAAAATACACTAAAGTAGGGAGCACACAAGAATGCAGAAGAATGCAGGTTGTGCAGTAGTACGCTCTGAGTCACGTGCTTGCCATAGCACAGTGAGCGAGAATGAAAGAGATAGTGGGTATACCACCTTTCTGCTCTATGGCTTTTCTGGCGTATCTTTGTGTGTACTCTCGGCTCTGGTAAAGTTAATATCGCAGTAGTATCAACGATAGAACGTTTATTCTACATTATTTTCATTGTATTTTTATTCGTTATTATAATATTACATAGCCTTATTCTTATTCATTACTACATTTTCAATGCAGTCATCTATCTTTGGTTTAAAAGATAAGAATGACATATACCCCGCGCGCGCACACGTACTATACCGACTGTCTCCCGACTGAAACGGAGGAGCGAGATTCTCCAAGTTAATCTTATAAACATCTTTGCTTTCGGTGTTAATCTGGTTAGAATTGCCAACTTAGGTCCAATGTTTTTATACTGATTACACAGTGCTGATATCATTGTCCCACTTATTTTGAGGGTAACCAAGCAATCCAAGGATTAAACAAATTATGCAAGCTAATGATGAATTTCGTATGCATATCAACACTAATACAAGTAACACACTGATAACAATTCATACTCGAGTTTCTACAAAATGTTCGTTCCATTTACAGCTGTACCTGACAAATGAACACTTTGAAAAGTGGACTTGGAAGGAGGGGCAGCTACTGATGTGTCTCCTCCTGTTGTATCTGTATGCCACTGTAGAAGTGAACAAAACCGCTTTTAGACTGCCTCCGGGTTCGAGTGGTCCGGAGGTCCCGGGTTTGATTCCCGGCTGGGGCGGAGAATTTTTCTTTAACCATAAGCAATCCCCCACAGAGTCTGGAAGTATGTTTCTGAGAGTGAATGTGTATGTGTGTTTTAGGAAAATAAAAATTGATTTAACCCCAACGTAAAGAACCTACAGATGAGTTGTTTCTAATGCAAAAGTCCCCGATATGACCTTAGATGTTAATGGGGGTTATATAAATAGAATATTTAAAAAGAAAAAACAGTTTCTAGTAGTCTAGGTTTTATTTATTAAGCATGTTTCATTACTTATTTGTTACAAATTTATTCTAGGGTTGTGGTTTTTAAATAATAATAATAATAATAATGATTAATATACACGTAAGTTATTACCGCGCCTATAAGTTTATCTTGATTCTCATTTGCTGGATTAATAGTTAATCATCCCTAGTAGCTTCCCGTGCTGACCACCTTTCGTCTGCATGGCGAATATTTATTTTTCGACTACTGTTTTATTAGCACGATGCACTCTAGCAGCCTAGCCCCGATTTCCATAATCATATTCGCTTTATACTTCCATTTATTATCTATCTGGCCCAAGTACCTATCCCATGATGTAGCTAAACGACGATAAGTCGGCTAAATACCTAACGAATGGAGGTTCTTTGGGTATCTTTTGCGAATGATTGAATACAAACAATTTTAAAAGAGCTGACTTAAATTTTATATTAAAATATATAAAGGTATATATTATGTATTTTACTTTCCCAGCAATACTTCTAAGGTTCTGAATAAACCACCAAATTTGAAATATTGAAATTTCCAAAGCCATACCTTTTATCCATTTATAAGGCCAATTAATTTTAAACAAATTAAAAAAACATTACCGATGTCTAACTGTTTAAAATTTGTAATCATCCTTAAATACAGTTTTTTCCAAATAATTATCTTTTGTGAAGCAATAAAGATTGTTGTAGTTTGTTTAAATCTGCCAACATTTTAAGCACCATACTTTGATTGAAATATTTGCATATATACAGATCTGTTTTCAGTTTCCGGAAGGAAAAATCAATTAACATAGTGCATATAACATTTAAAATTGCAATGCTGCCTGTCTTCCAAGATAAACACATAAAACTCAGACGTAGGCAATAGCAGGGAAGAATCCTGATTAGGGAAATATTCCCATGCCTCCGCTGAATCGAACCAGTGTCCCCTTGACAGAGGCAGGTGCGCTACCAGCAGTGCGCACGTCCAAGTAGAGCACTCTTAGGTTTATAAATTTATGACCTAAATGTATGCGTCAATTTATAAAACACTACAAAGCACCCAATTATTGTGATGCCTAAATTCTTATGTCTGGAAACATGAACCTTTTCATTACTTTCAGATTCCAAATACAAGTTATACTTTCCCGTGAATTTGCATATTTGGCTCTTTTGGAGTTAAAACAAATATACAGGGTTACTACAAAAGAAATTGACAACTTCAACTGCCTGTAAAACAAAAACTATTAGAGATAGCAACCTAATTATTTTGGAGGTATGTTGAGAAACTCTCAAAAGTTTCGTTTGTTACTATTGGTAACGCTGTAGTGTTTTGTTTGTTGTTGCAGAAGCTGAAATGGCGGAAAATCCTGTGGAAAAGGCATATTGCGTGTTGGAATTAGCTAGAACGCAAACAGCAACTGTTATCCAACGACATTTTAGAACACGTTACCACAAAATGAAATGATGCGCTCACAAAAACCAGCATCGTCTTCATCATGTCGCAACATGTCGATGCAAAAGTCACGCCGTATGACCTTATCTTCTTCACTCAGAAACTGCAACATTTGTAATCTGCAAGGAATCATGTGCAGTCGCTTCCGCAAGATTTTCTATACAGTTTGCTGTGGAATTTGTAATTGCATGCTTGCCCTAGATGTCGATTTCTGTGGGCTTCTTATTAGGCAGAACGAACACGTTCAACGTTTTCTTCCGAAACTCTTGGTCTTCCCGAGCTCTTCCCTTTGCACAAACATCCCGTTGTCTCGAATTTTTTATACCAGTCGTAGATTGACTGTCTAGTCGGTGGCGTTTTGTGGTAACGTGTTCTAAAATGTCGTTGGACAACAGTTGCTGATTGCGTTCTAGCAAATTCCAACACGCAATATGCCTTTTCCACAGGATTTTCCGTCATTTCAGCCTCTGCAACAACAAACAAAACACTACAGCGTAGTGTACTACTAGTAACAAACGAAACTTTGAGAGTTTCTCAACATACCTCCAAAATAATTAGGTTGCTCTCTCTAATAGTTTTTGTTTTACAGGCAGTTGAAGTTGTCTATTTCTTTTGTAGTAGCCCTGTATAAGGCATTTTAGCTTAATAATGCATGGAATATACATTATTTTCAGTTTAACTCATAATGGAAAAATAGCGTTTCTTCTGTTCTTTACGAGCTCCAGCTTATTTTCACATATTTAACGATGTAATATTCACACATTCCAAGAACTTTTGAATGTAGCGTTTCTCCAATAATCTCTTAAGAGATCTCTTTACCACAACAATCACAGAATACATCTCCATCTGATCTAATAAATTGCTTTCCTTTTATTCACTGTGCAAGGAATACATTTCTGGTGAAATCTCGGTATCGAATTTTTGGGTGGAATGCAATACCTTCTCTGTACACTATATACATAGTACGTATAGAGAAGTAAAAATACGGGAAATAAAAACAGTGAAGCTTCTTCTCATTTGTAATTTGAGGCGCGCTTGATTAATACTCAAAGACTTCTCTTACTTATATTTTACAAGAAACTCATGAATACGCCACGTGTTAGTGAAAACTTACAATTGTTTGAATAATATTTGCATTGGTTGCAAGAGAGGGGAGGAGAAATCTTTTTCGTAGTGCTAGACGCCATCGGTGTGATCTTTTTAAATGCAAACACAGAAATCTAAACGCTGGTAGTTCATTTATTGGACTTTTCTCATATGTACAAGCGGATGCTCAGAATACAGAAGCGCTGGATCGTGCTTTTTGCATTGACCGTGGTGATATTCCAAAGAAAATGCTGAGGTTCCTTAGAAAACCTATTAAACCAAGAGACAACAAAAGCACAATTCTCTACCTGCACCTGCCCCAACATGGGCAAGCTCGTTCATGTCCCCAACTGTAAACATGCTGGTTTTGTGTTGCTTCTAGATTTTCAGCTGCTTGTATCCTGAAAGCGGTATCCTTTATTTTCCTCTTTCTCCCTTCCATGTTCTCATGTTTTCAAACTTCACAGTTTAAAGGCAAGCTGATGCTCATACCGACAGTGAACGTGCATGTGTTTTTGTTTTGTCTACGAAAGGATAAAGTTCCTAGCTCCCTAAAGGGGAACAAAACCCATATGTAAAAAAAAAGAAAAAAAAAAAAAAAAAGAAAAAAGGAACATAAAAAAAAAAACAGCTTGAGCGAGTGCCACGACATTTAAACTGACTGAGGTATAAACAAACAATACTTGAAAGCAATGAATTATGAATATTACGTAATCATAAACTGCCCTCTACATTCGCAAACCTTAATTTCCATATTCAAATTTCCCTTAATTCCACTGAACTTATATGAATCAACCGGCATAACCAGATTTAGAAATATAGAAGTGTTCAAGTATTAAAGATGTTAGATTCGTGATGAGTAAATGTTAAAAAAAAGGGGGGGGGATAACTTTCAAAGAGTCGCAAACCTGCAGCTATTCGCCCAATAGAGCGTTATGATTATTATTATTATTATTATTATTATTACTATTATTATTATTATATTATTCTTCTTATTATTATTATTATTAAACTACCATTAATTAACGTGAGTTAATGTATTTAAAATACCACAGCTTTTATGCCTGCAACACAAACCTAACTTTTGAATGCAAAGCTTTTGTGCTTATGCTGCGTCCGCGCTTACAACTTTTCATTGCGAATGGGTGGCAGCATATACTTATTGCATTCGGCATCGTGACTTCGCGTCTTCAATCCCTCCCCACCCCAAGAACAAATGTTCAAAGAACAGTGTGAGCGTATTTTGTAACTAAATGATTATAAATCGGCTAAATACTTAACAATGCAGATTTACTTTGGGTATCTTTTATGAACAGTTAAACACAGACAGTTCTAAAAGAGCTGATAAATGTTATATTAAAATATATAAACATATATATTATTTTACTTTAGAATACGCCACCATAAAGGCATATCTTCTGTCCATTTATAAGACCTCTTCATTCTTATTTGCCATTCAATTTGAAACAAATTAAAAAAAACCATTACCTAGGTCTAACTACTCGAAAATGTAATCATACTTAAAATACACGGTTTATGCCAATTATTTTTCTGTGAAACATTAAAGATTTTCAAATGTATTACTGTAGTTTGTTTAAATTTATCAACATTTTAAGCAGCACACACTGATAGTTCAAGTATCCGTTCTTCTGTTCTTTACGAGTTCCAGCTTATTTTCACATCTTTAATACTTAACAATGCAATTCCTAGAAAGTAATTTTGAGAAAATGAACTAAGTGAGTTTATATTTTCAAATTTTGTTTACCTCTCTTTCTTAAATAGAATGAGAACAATTTTTTATCTGTGTTTCAAAGACAGAACACTCAATCTTTGGCGTACTTTCATTACAGATCGTCGTCTCAAATCGACGAGTACAATTAAATGCTAATTAAAACCATAATATTTTAAGTATCATACTCACTTTATAGTTACTAGCAGAAATGTTATATAAAAGTAAGATTTTCGATATATTACATATTTTGTAGAACAGTTATGAAATGCTGTAAAGAAAATTATGCTATTCTTACCTAATTTCTTAAAATTTTGTTGTGTTTTATGTTTTGTCCCCATAATTAAATGTAAGAAAGCAATTTATAAGCAATGAATGATAATTTATGTCCGCATAATGCAGTGTTATCTAAAACGCTGTTTTAATACCCACAATTTATTGCACTTTTGCCTCAATTTATATGAACGTTGTGATAACGTTACCAAGGAACCACAAGAACCATGCAAATTATCCTCAGGCATTCAAAACAACCATTTCAATCACAGTGTATAAACAAATAGTTTGCTACATTACAAAGATTCCCAAAAACGTGCAAAATAACAAAGATACCAACTCAGACAAGCTGAAATAAGAGAAGTCAACAAAAACAGAACAGCTCTTCAAATGTCAAACAAAACAAAAATATTATATATTTTGGACCAATAGTGTAATTAACAGAAAAGCGTGCTTCAGGAATGCAAATAACGTGCAAATCAAAAGAAATATGAATGGTAGCCTTTTTGCAAGCAGTGTTTCCTAAATGAAGCCTCTAGGCGAAACATGTAACTGCCAATAATGAAACTGTCTTAATAAGCCCAATTCGGATCTTTTACTAGGCAGTAGCTTAGTGATGAACTTAAATTTTGATCAGAAATCTGTATTTAACATGAGGTTTATGGGGGAAAATGCAAAATTAGGACCTAAAATGTCAGTTATTTCTCAGTAATAATGAAATATAGAGAATCCATATTTGGTAACTTATTCACACAGCACATGTCAATTTTATATGTCATTTTTAATCTTAACTTGATATTTAATAATCCCGCATTTTAGTACTTTCATCGATGGCTTGCCTTAAAGTTTGAGTCATATTTTAAAATTTAGGACACAAAATTTAATTTAATGCAATGTTATACAGCTATTAGAAATACTATATGGATTACTGAATTAATTTCATATGTTGAATTTTGCAAGATTGCTAATTTCTGAAAGTATAAATAAAATTAACTATTTTCGCCTTAATCTAATATTGCCAATAAAATTATAATATATCCTTCGTTGTGCCTAGGGCCGTGTGAAAGTTAAAAACTGGCATATAAACAGTCAAATGATACAAGGCATGGACAGCAGAAATCATACGCTAAGATTCCTAACTTAAAATTTAGAGTTGAAAAATTAATGTAGAAGTACAATTTTTTTCTGTAAGTGCCCTTAGATGAGTATTATGTAAATGATTTTATTTGCAAAATAGTCAAAGTAGCCGGTAAAGAAGTTACTAGATAGCAATTCTTTATGTGCAGTTTATTTCTTTATTTTATTTATAGAAAAGAAAGAAAAGTACCTATTCATTGAAAAGAAGCAACAAGTACTCATTCTACGGTAAGTTTCGAATACTAAAAGTGTTTAGTTAAAATTACTAGCAGCTGAAATTGTAAGGTTTCCTTTAGGAGGGATAAACAAAAGATTAACACGTCCACGCACAACATCGATAACCATCTATTTTTGTTGACTGCTCCTACCGATAGTATCCTCCATGGAGCTGGGAGGACGCTTGGGATCCGCGTCGCTGGAAGAGCCCGGTAGAAGCTTACCATGGCTATCGTCGACGTCGATCCCGGTCGTGGCACCATAATTAGGGAAGATGCTGCCCTGATCCTCAGATCGTGTCACTTTGAAACGTTCCGACATGACTTCACACCTTATCGCTCAACACTAGACTGACTCACTGGCATCAGCTGAGACCTCACAACGCCATGCTTCCCGCACGTGGCGACACTGCTACCATCTCGTGAATTCACGCCCAACTAAAAGGAAAAACATCTCACTTCGCCGAAATGTTATGTCGGGGCATACAGCAACTAGGCAAACTCTTGGGGGCGGCAATGTAGCAGGTGTTTGTGCTCAAGGTCACAAACGCACTCCCGTCAAAACAAAGAATAATTTAAATCTGTTTTGCGTAAAAATGGGTTCCAGCTGAAATGCTTTAACATCACATAAGATTACAATGCTGCGTTTGCGGTTGCCAAAATAAGAGTTTATTATACGTTAATTGGATTGGCTAATCCCACAAAAACTACTAAGTTGTGTGTTTTAATGAAACCTAAAGTTTTCGCAGAAAGATTTTTCTTTTCCATTAATTTGTATCAGTTACACAAAAGTGTACGAAATTCACTTACTTGGCTATTCGTAGAAAAGTCAAGCATTATACCTGAAACAAGATATTTTAATCAAAAGCATTAGCTTCTTTTAAATAAAATAAAAAAAAACAGTTTTACTTTCTCTAGTGCATATTTATGTACATACATTGTACATATAGCTAAAGAAAGTATTGTATTCCACACAAAAATTCGATGTCGAGATTTCACGGTAAATGTATGCTTTGAAGTACCCTCGAGTCCGAATAAAGCATTTTTACTTCCTCTGCACGTACTATGTACATAGTGTATAGAGGAAGTATTGTATTCTGCACAAAAATTCGATATAAATATTTCACCGGAAACATGTTTTGAGGTCACCCGAGTCCAAAGAAAATATTTTTAGAAAAAGGTCCGTGAGTAAGTGCGTGTCCTTGGACAGCATATCTCAAAAACTGAAAGACTTAAATACTAAACTAAGAATTTTAAGTTTTGTATCTTCCAGGGGTGCGATTTTCAAAAATCTCCAACTAAACTACCCCTTACATGGAGAAGTGTGAACATTTTGTTTTTCTCAAAAATGGATCTAACGATTTTGATTATATTAAAGATATTCAAATCGCAAATAAAATGTATATTTTGAATTTTTTTGGGACTAGCCCCTGAAGACCTCTTCATTAAGGATGAGTTTTGCAGAGTTTTTCCATTACGATTAGACAAAAATGTAATACAACTAAGGTCTCGTTAAAAGACACAATTTATACCATAAAGATTTTTCTTGTAGAGTTAATCCTTTTCTATTTTTTATTTTTGTAGTGTTTAACGCCCACTTTAACTACTTATGGCACCGCAGGCGGTAATCCTTGTTTTAGATATTCCTCGTTATCAGTTTCAATTTTAACTACGTAACTTTTCTCAAACGGGGCCATGCAAAGCGAACCCAATCTAGTTGTTTTACAAGCGACCAGCTTTTTAAAAGTTTGACTGCCACTTTATCCAAGTGCATTCCCTTATTTCCTTTCTACTCACAAGAAAGCAAGTAATAAGACCAATTCTGCTAATGTTTATCTTGATTAGCATGATGTAGATAAAATAATAATATTTTGTAAGAATAGCTAGTGAAAATGATGTAAATGGAACAGTAGGCGTAAGTTGTAGTTTGGGATGAAATGCAGTATTTGATGAACTCTCGATAGTGAATTTTGGATGAAATGCAATTCTTTCTCTATGTGGAAGAGACAGTAATAAAGATTAATACCGAACTGGATAGGTAGAGTCAGGCTGAAAAATTCAATGTCATTGCAGGGATTTGGACCACGGATCTCCCGGTCTCTAGCCCGTTACTCTACCACTGAGTTACCATGGCAAGATGCCGGCATAGCATTAAATTTCTCAACTGACTCGCAAGTTTCCTGGTAAATCATACTATGGCACTGCATTTTTCAGTCTGACTCTACCTATCCCACTCCTGTCCTACACACGGCTCGTGTGAAAAAATCTGATGTGTTCCATTAACATGACTTTCTCTATATCTCTGTAAATTATTATTGTTAATAAGCTTGTCTTTTATTTATTTCATGCTAATCGAGAAAAATTAGCAGAAATAGTCTTATTTCTTGCTTTATTGTAAGTAGAAGCGAAATAAGGGAGTACCATAAGTTGAAGTGAAAGCCAAAAGCTGGTTACTATGACTGATGTTTCTTTGTTTGTATGGACAGGAGTTGACAAATTCCTGTATTAGAACAGTATAAGTTTTTCAAACCTGAAACCAAGAAAAAGGAATATCTCAAAAACGATCAACTCCACGAAAAAAAATGTATATAACATAAATTGTGTGGTTTAACGTGCTCTACGTTTTTTGTGGGTTCGTGTTTTGTCCATCTCTTACGGTTTAGTAGTTATGAAAAATTCATCCAGAATAAAGTAGTCTTCAGAAGCTATTCCTAGAAAATTCAAAATATACATTTTATTTGTCAGGTAAATAATGTTAATATACGATATTTTAATCAAAATCGTTAGAGCCACTTTTTAGAAAATCAAAATTTTCGAAAAAAGTTCCATGTAAAGGGTAGTTTGGGGTGGGGGGATCTTTCTCAAAACCTTCGTGTCACATCCCTGGAAGATACTAAACTTAAATACCAAGTTTGGTATTTTACCGACTTTTCGTTTTTGAGTTATCGTGTTCACAGACACACAGACACATGGACACACACACGGACACACACACATACACACACGGACCTTTTTCTGAAAATACTTCTTTTGGATACAGGGGACCCTAAAACATATATTTCCGGTGAAATCTCGGTATCGAATTTTTTGGTGGAGTGCAATACATTCTCTTATTCACTATGTACATAATGAGTATAGAGAAAGTAAAAAACAATTAAATCAATACTAATTGACTATAATTGTTGTCTATACTCTGAATCCTGTGTCTTAAAATACTTAAAACATTGTTAAGTCGCCATTGGAGTTGACATCTCAAAATAATTTGAGATCACCTTGTGGTTTACCGGGAAACATGAGAGTCAGTTGAGAAATTTAATGCTATGCCGGTATGTTGCCATGGCTGCTCAATGGTACAGCAACCGGCTAGAGACCGGGAGAGCCGTGGTCCAAATCCCAGCTATGGCATTGAATTTTTCAGTCTGACTCTACCCATCCAACTCCTGTCCTACACATGACTTGAGTGCAAAAACAAATCAATCTTAATAATGTTACATATCAGAAGTAAAAGTCCACAGTATAACTAATCATCGAAAAGGTGGATGAATACCCACTTCATCTGATTTGAGCTTTCAAGAATGCATACGAAGACTTTCAAGATTTTCAACCCACCGTAAATACTACTACTTCCACTATTTATCCTTTCAGTATGGAGGACATACTGAGCGCCAACTTTTCTTGGGCGCTCGACTTTTCACTCTTCATTCGGTAGGTTTCCGCATTTTCGGAAACAGAGCAGAGACACAATATTGAGATATGAACAACACTATGCATCCTGACACATCTACTGGCTTCAATGCAAAGGTTTTATTATGTCTACGTATTCCAGTGTTAACGTACGTGTAGTGCGTTGAGTTGCGTTTAATAATTCTGCGTTTAATAAATCAAAGAAAAAAACCTTCCTTGATTAACAACACTGCTGAAATACGGTGGGCTAGCTCGCATCCCCCAGCTCCGGGCCTCGCCACCCCCTAAATCTAGAGTGCGTAAGAAAAGACGATCGCTTAGTACGCCCTCTCAGGATTCAGAGAGAGTACCCAGGATGGGTGGTCAGCTCAAAGCATGGTTAAGCATGAAGATATGAAATAATGGTGAAATGAATGAAAGGAAACCTCAATTTGGAGCAGTTGGTGAAACGAATGGGGTGGGGAAGGAGGATTTAAACCCTTGGTGATAGGTCAACCGGTTTAACAATTAGTCACGATGCCATCAATGAATAAATTTTGATTTTCTAACAGTTGCTCAAACGACTTTGTTTAAAATACTAATGTTTTAAAGATGTTGCAAGGTACCCGAAAGTCATTTTGAATAAATTATATTTCATTTAGCAAGAGGTAATGTTCCACCAGTTTCAGCTATCGATATCGATGCCAAGGTGCCGTAATGCTGACATAGATGTGTGCTCATAAAGCAATGCTAGATAAGCATAAATATAACTATAAAGGATCCAATATCTTGGTTACAGAGAGTCTTCACATCTGAGTTGCTGATACTGTCGGATGCACTTCGGACCAACCTTGGCAGAAAGGGCTTAGTTATCCATTAACAGTGTTGACTTCAAGAACATAAAACTTTTGCCAGGTGAGTTGAGGTGGATTTGGGCAATCCCTTTGCTTTCCCCCCCCTTTTTTTCCCTAAGCATTCATCCTTAAAATTAACCTACTTGATATAAAAGCCCTGTGTATCCTTGCACTTCGGTGTACTTATTTATTGCTTCCGATCTCCCCAATCATACAGCCTCCTGCAACTTAAACCTTAAGGCTACCCCGCTTCCCTCTCGCAGGCGATGGTACCAGCTTTACCCCTGATCCTACTGCCCCCCAGTGGTACACAGTGTAGGAGTAACCTCTACCCCCACACTTAGTGCCCTACAATATTTGCATAAACGTAAAGGGGTGATCATCTTAACCCCGGAAAGCCTGCAATTTTAGCTTATATAGTGTAATTCAATTTAAACATAGCAAAGTCATAAAATGCTATTTAGTATATATACACTAAATAGCATTTAATGACTTCACATGAATTCATCCGAATTATGTTTTAGATTTTAACATGAAACCAGATAGAATTAATGAAATACAGCGAAGCATTCGATAACGATCATTTTAAAAAATAAGATAATATTCCGCTCGCTTCTTCTTTCACAAACGAGATCTCACGGAAGAGGCATTAGCCAAAGATGATAAGAATAAGCGTTAGTTAAGAGCAGGCATTGGTGAACACGTGTCATATTCCAAAAGTAGCAATGAGAGATACTTGGGTTGACCCCGCAGCTCAGTTGGAGAGCACCTGCCTGCTTACGAGGGGGTCCCGGGTTCAAATCCCGGCTGCGAGTAGGTGTTTTTCTCTATCCTCCCCAGAGTCTGGGAGTGTGAATATAAAAGTGATCTAAGATAAATAGAACCGCAAACATTATTGCCGTTAGGGAACATATTCCAAAGGGAATTGCCGCCACTAGAACCATGAAACTAAAGATGGGCAGAATGGAACGATAAAATGAGGGAGAAGTACTGTGACGTAAGCAGCTCCGCCTTTTTTGGAGCAGTGGGTAATAGATTATTTTTTAAAAAGTTATAAATGTCTATTTTTAAAATGTAGACATGCATTATATGACAAAAAAAAAAATTAAGCGATTTTTTCATATTACACAATAAGCATTTCAAACTCCAAATGTTTCATAATTTTCAAATTAAATACATTTAATAATCTGGAGAAAAATTAGCTAACGATTCTTAATGTTAACAGTTTTAAGAGTAAATAAGTATTATCTTACCTTAACTCGCGTCGATGGTTTACTAATTGAAGCTAGGGGTACTATCGCATGCTTTTTTGAATCGGTTCGCAGAGAAAAAATCTGATTGGTTCCATTCACACGACTTTCTCTACATCTCTGTAAAAAATATTAAAAAGCGTATGCTTCTATTTACTTCATGTATTCGAGAAAAAATTAGCAGAAATGGTCTTATTTCTTGCTTCCTTGTACGTAGAAGCGAAATAAGGGAGTACGATAGGTTAGAGTGGTAGTCAAAAGTTGGTTGCTATGGACTTGTTTGTATGGACAGGAGTTAAAAAACTCCTGTATGAGAAAAGTACAAGTTTTTCAAAATGAAACCAAAAACAACGAATATCTCAAAAGCGATCAACGATGAAAAAAAAATGTATATGACAAATAGTGTGTTTTATCCTGATCTACATTTTGTTGTGTAGTAAGTTTTTGTCTATCTCTTACGGTTTGCTAGTTATGCAAAATTCCGTAAACTTCATCCAGAATAAAGTAGCCTTCCGAGGCTATTCCCAGTAAATTCAAGATATACATTTTATTTGTCATCTAAATATCTTTAATATATTTTAATCAAAATCGTTAGAACCATTTTGAGAAAATCAAAATTTTCGAACAAAGTTCCATGTAAAAGGTAATTTTGGGTGGGGAGATTTTCTTGAAAATCATGTCGCATCCTTGGAAGATACCAACTTAAGTACAAAGTTTGATTTTTAATGGACTTTTCGTTTTTGAGCTATGCTGCACACAGACGCTCACAAAACATACACACACAAACACGCACACAGACAGACGGACACACACATGGACATTTTTTTCTAAAAATTCTTTTTTTGGATTCAGAGAGACCCAAAACATGTATATCTCAGTATAGAATTTTTGGGCGCAATACTATGCTCACAGTACGTATAGAGAAAGTAATAATTACAGAAATAAATCTACTGCTCATCGTAACGCATGCTACATTGTCCGCCACGTCCCCATTGAGATTTTTAACAAGTAACTGATACATGTGAAATCTTTGCTTGCCAGGTACATTCTCTGTGGTACAAAGGCTTCATTAGCGACAGTAAGGTTATGTTGGTGTGTTCAGGACCTATAATATAATATCCTGTATTACCTCAGTAGTCTTCATTAGTATTACCCAAAAATAAAAGCATACGATGTGTATCTGTCTGACGTCAAAGGGACGGTGTTTCTATTTAGAATCCACAATGTGAGCTTCACGAAACAACGAAATAACGGTGAATATTTCACTGACATCCGTACATAGACACGATCTAATTGTTATTTTCAATGCCTATTTACCATGCATTAAATACACAAGCAGCATTGTTACTTTATGCTAAAACTTTAAAAAATCAAAATGTTTATATGCAAATTTGACTTCTATAAGACACCAGCAAGAGTCTTAAATATATGTAATAGAAATGTTTTTTCAAAACATTTTCAAATAAAAACCGAGCACCTAGACATTTTAATAAATTAATTATATACAATATGTTAAAGTTTTGACCTTATTCACTAAATATGAGGGGCGTTTAATAGGTCCTCAGAAAAAGATAGAAAAACAAAAATATTTTTGCAAGATTTGTTTTTATTTTTCAACAACTCATTTTAGCTCGATACACTTTTCCCAGCGTTTCTCCAACCGTCTTAAGCCTTCCAAAAAGTAGAATTTCGGAAGGTCCTCTATTTGTCAGTTGACCACTTCGTTATACGTGAATCGTTTTTCCCCTAGCTACTTTTTCAAGTTTGGAAATAAAAGTCACTGGGGGCCAAATCTGGTGAATATGGTGAATTGCAGTAATTAGAATCTTAATTCTGCAATTTAGAGCATCGAAATTGAGCAGGTGTGCACCCCATGGAAGCGAATATTTTTCTTTGCCAGACGAGGGCGTTTTTTTCCCGGTTTCTCCGTTCAACCGGGCAATAACGGTGCATAATACTGTCCATTTATCATTCTTCTTTTCTGCAGGTAATCACTGCAGATTTCGCGTGCATACCAAAAAACTGATGCCATCACCTTGCCTGCAGATTTCACCACCTTCGCCTTCTTTGGAGCCGGTTCGCCTTTAAAGTCTCACTGCTGAAACTGTACTTTTGTCTCTGGAGTTTGGCAGTGCATTCATGTTTCATCCACAGTTTATATCGACGCAGAAACTCATCAGGGCTGCGACGTAAAAGTGCCAAACCACATTCCGAATCGATCACACGATTGAGTTTATTCTCCATTGAAAACAAGCGTGGCATCCATTTTCCCGGGATCTTTGTCAGGCCTAATTTTTGGTGCAAAATTGAGAACACTGTACCTTGTGATATGCCTGTGTTCTCTACTATTTAGCGAACTTTGATTCGATGATAACTCAAAACCATATCCTGGATTTTGTCAATCATTTCGGAGGAAGTCATTTCTACTATACGTTCGGAACGATGTCCATCATTTGTGGATGTATGGCCACGTTTAAATTCGTTTATCGAATTGTAACTTGTTGTAAACGCTGGAGCAGATATGCCATGAACTTCATCCAACTAGGCTTTCATCTCTTTCTATGTTAAGTCGTTTAAATAGAAGTGTTTCAACACCGGACGAAATTCATTTTTTGTAGTCTTTCTAAAAGAATGAGAATAAGTGTATTTATTGACCTAACAATATAACACATTGAATTTCAACAATCGCACGGGTCCACAGACCGTACGTGCTTTTGTAATGCTCAGTAAAAAACATTAAAACAACAAAGAATTAAAAGAGTAAACACGAAAAAAAATGAAAAAGAAAGCTAATACACAATACAAAGCAATTTTATAACAGCAAAGAATTACAAGAGTAAGCCCGACAATAAAAATACAAAGATATTCAAATATAGCAATTTAAATTTACAGCACAGAGTACACCTTCATAAATGTATCCTCTTATAATAGATAAGACTGGCTACCTGCTCCTGCTGCATTACTTCCTGGGCTGTTCCGTACGCTCCAGCTCCTGTCGGTTCCAGACTCGTCCGTTAATGATGCGCCGGACATAACGCAATACACCTTGACTGCCCTGTTTCCTGGCCTAACTCTCTTTCTTCTCTTACACGCTGGCAGACCTCGCTAACACTTATGCCCGTTCCCCGCAAATAACGAGCATCTCGAAGGATGGCCACCTTCAGTTTATAATGGGCCAGTTTACAGACAATAGGTCGCCTTAAATTGCCACGTCAACCTACACGATGGACTCTCCACATCAAACTCGCGGAGTTCCAGTCCTATTTGTGAGACGACAGTTTTCACTATTTCCTCCATCATCTCCCTACTCTCTCCCGTTTCTTCTGTCACACTATGTAACACAATACTATTTCTGCGAGATTGCTTCTCTAGATAGTCCACTTTCTCTTCAGGAGCACGCATTCGAACTGATACATTCTCTACGGCACTTTCCATCGATTTTAGGTTGCACTTTTCAAATCCTAAACGCATCTCATCCCGCAACTGTTCAATGAGTTCCCGCACGCTCTCCACTGTCGAACTTCTTCCAGGTAGCAACGAACAAGAACACAACACACGGCCGTCCTCTTTCACACTCGAACTGCAACTTCTAGAAGCACAAGATTGTTGATTCAATCGTCTATGGATAAACCAAATGGTGGATATAGCTGAGACTTTAACTGTCATCTAGTAAGAGGTGACGGTTACTAACTACGAACTTTTTCCATGTTATATGCGTAATTTCTTGGATTTTCTAAGGACTTATTAAACACCCCTCGTAAGTTTGCTAAAGGAGGCAGCGTGATGTAGTTTAGCATATGTATGTACAAAATCAAACCTTTAACGCTTCCAGTAATTAATTTACCTTCTCTGCTAATAAATACTAAACCAAAAATGTATATTTATCAAAAGTTTATCATTCTTTTGAAAAAATGTACCGCTGTGCGTGTGTCTTTCTGCATAACTGCAGTATTTTTAAGGAAATATGTAGATTATATTTCTTCGCTAATAAACTCGGACATAAAGCTATCTCGGTCTTCTGAATTTGCAAATATTGTCTGATTATCTGCGAAAAATAAGGCTTTAAGGTGTTTTTTTTTTTTTTACTCATGATAAAATATGATTGTGAATCTGCACTGTCCTGTGATTTCGTCTATACAAAAGCTAAATAAAGTGGGCGATAAACAGCACCCTTGTCTTACCCCTCCAATTATTTCTCCAGTTACATTAGTTATTCGTTTTCTTTATTTGTATTTAAGTTTGGTGTTTTGGTGCAGGCTTCGTATTGCCCTTATTAGATGTTTTGTCATTCCTCTCTATTAATAGCTTCCATAATGTTTTCTGGATTTGCTGCATCGAAAAATTGTTCATAAGCAATATAAGCTAAGATGTTGGTAGATATATTCTCTATGTTTTTCAATATTTTAGCTTACACCATCCAAACATAATCTTTGCTTCTGAATCGTTTTTTGTCCTTCCGCAAACATTATTTCTGCTAGTGTATTAACACGTTTTTATTTTCTCCACATAGTACATGGTACATAAGTAGAGGGCACTCTGACCAAAATTCGATACCGTGATTTTACCGGAAATATACGTTTAAGGGTCTCCTGTATCCAAAAAAGCATTTTAAGCAGAAGGTCCATATGTGTATGTGTGTCGGTAGACTTTGTATTTAAGTTAAGTGTCTTCCAAGGATGGGACTCGGGAAGTTTTTGAGGAAAATGCTCCCACCCCAAACTAACTTTCACATGGAAAAGGTATATACATTTTTGATTATGTCCAAAATGGCTCCAACATGTTTGATTAAAATACTGTATATTAAAATAGATATTGCTAAAATACAAAAATATTATGTTATACATATTTTTTTTTGGAGCTGACGATTTCCGAAATATTCCTTGTTATTGATTTCAGTTTTAAAATACCTAAAACATTTCTCATACGGGAACTTGTAAACTCCTGGCCAGCCATGCAAATAAGCAAATATCAATCACGTAGCTACCAGCTTTTAAAATATTTGACTATGAGTTTAACCTAATGTATTCCCTTATTTCCCTTCTACTTATAAGGAAGCAAGTAATAAGACTATTTCTGCTAATATTTATCTCGATTATCATGAAATATAAGAATAATTTGAACAATAATTTGTTGCAGACATATAAAGAAGGTCATGTGAATGGACCACATCATATTTTATTTTGTTTTATTAATTTTAATAGATTATGTATGTTGTATGCAGGAATCTTACATCTCGATAATTTGTACAATCGTTCCTATCTGTCTTCTTAAATATTGTTATAATAATTTCTTCTTGCCATTCTACATGAATGTGTCCATATTTCCAGCATATGTTTAAGTAACTAAGGAATCCACGTAGGAAACTTTCTAGAGCATATTTGATTGATTCCATGTTTATTTCGACACTTTCAGATGCTTTCTATTTCTACAAACATTAAGGACTGATTTTAACCATCCATTGTTTTTGGGTATGTGTTTAATGAAACGGCTTTTTTTCTTCTGCCCATAATTTATCATAATAGTTGAGTCACGCCTTTTTAGCAATTGGATTAATTCTGTATGTCATGTTTTTACAACTGTTTACTATAATATCCTGCATGCATTGGACCGAGTTCCATACATATCGTATTCAGTATCGGCCATGAATTTTTTCCAACACTCTTTTGAGTTTTCTATTTTTTAAACTTGTTTGTGATTTGTTTTTGTAATCAATATAATCACTTTCCGAACGAGCATTTAAATAAATTAAGTATAATTGCTTTCTTCCTATACTAATGACTAGGTATGTTGTTTAAAAAGTATGGCGATCCTGTGTGTTTCCTTTTATTGTTTTTTTTTTCCCTAAATCTTCTGAATAACTTTACTTTAAAAGTTGTTTATGGTATTTTATATATTTGGCATTTCCTTACTTGTCCATTGCCATTTGTGTGGTAACTATACTTTTGATACTAAAAATAATGATCAAACCCATTATCATTACTTGGATATTCTCTTGTATGTTGGAGAAGAATGGAAATTTTTCATTACATTTATAACTCAAAATGAAATTGTGGAATAAATATCAAAATTGGTACCACCAATTATGAGGGTTGCGATTGCATCATCTAAGGAGATGTTAATTATATATGTTTCCTTTTCAATATTGTATGAGTTCTCAAGTGATTTAGGAAGTATGTTGGCCACGCTGCAACAACTTGAGTTTCAAGAAAGCTACAATATGATTTTCCATTCAAAACAAGCCAGTGTTGGTTCTACAGGAACCTTCTTGAAACTCAATTAGTTTTCAGTGTGGACACAGTATGTCATAAAACACATGACAACCCACACATTGAGAGGGGACAAATAGAATTAACATTATCCCAGATGGAACAATCTCACTCAGTTGAGTGGTATTTAATATAGCGGGATGGCTCAAGCGGTAACGCTGTGTCCCGCATTCGTTCCTGGTTCAAACCCCGGAACTGACCTATCTGACCAAAGATATTTTCTTTCTTTTTTTTTTTTTTTTGCAATTTTCCTCGGTCGTTATTGGTTAATTCGTGAATTTTTCTACCATCTCTTTCTTCACTACATTCCATTTCCTTCGTCTTCACCGCAATACCAGGCATTGGGCCGAATATCCATTCAGAAAATGTCATGATCCAGATTTCCAAGCTCTTCGAAACTACTGACCCTAGGCATTGGCCTGTAAACCTTTGGCAATGTAAGTCCTACAAAAGATGAGGACAATCCAAGAAATAAGAAGAAATCGGGACTTTCAAAGGATGCGAACATCTTCAAGAAAAAATGTGATGTGTTCCTTTCACATGACTTTCTCTACATTTCTACAACAAATTATTGTTAAAAAGCTTATGCTTCTATTTACTTCATGCTAGTCGAGAAAAAATTAGCAGTAATGGTCTTATTACTTGCTTCCTTGCAACCAGAAACGAAATAAGGGACTATCATAGGTTAAAGTGATAGTAAAAGCTGGTTGCTCTGTGACAGAAGTTCCTTTGTGTGGACAGGAGTTGACAAATTCCCGTATGAGATAAATGATGTATTTTAAAGCTGAAACCAATAACAAGGAATATCTAAAAAAAAAAAAAAAAAAAAAGGCCAACTCCACGAAAAAAATGCATATAACATAAGTTGCGTGTTTTAACGAGCTCTACATGTTGATTTTTTTTGGTTAGCCTTTGTCTATCTCTTATGATTTACCAGTTATGCAAAGTTCCATAAAATTCATCCAGAATAAATTAAGTCTTCAGAGCTTATTCCCAGAAAATTTAAGAAATACATTTTGTTTGTCAAGTAAATATCTTTATATACGATATTTTAATCAAAATCGTCACAGCCATTTTTGTGAAACTCAAAATGTTCGAAAAAAGTTCTATGTGAAGGGTAGTTGGGGGTGAGGGGAGTTCTTTGAAAATCTTCGTGTCGCAAATTTAAATACCAAGTTTTGTATTTTACCGACTTTTCGTTTTTGAGTTATCGTGTTCACAGGCACGCGGACCTTTTTCCAAAAATCTTTTCTATTTTTTTTTTTTTTGATACAGAGGACACTAAAATGTGTATTTCCGATGAAATCTCGGTGTCAAATTTTTGGGTGGAATGTAATACTGTCACATCGCCCAGAAGAAATGTCTTAGATATTCGTATTTTAAGTACTCCAGCACTCTAACCAGATGTACATTATAATCGCTTATTGACTACATTCAAAGTAATTACATTATCAGGGGAATTATTGCACAACCATTCAATTATATAGGCTAATAAAAATCTATTGGAAAATACAAAATCTGTTCAATAGTTAAGTTTTAACATAATTAAATCTGCTTTACGAGTACGGCCATTATTTATGTGTCAAATTCCAAGATCGATAACTTTTGAGAATTCAGTATTATTATGAATGTGTCTTTCATATAAAAAGAGTTAGATTAAAGCTAAGCAATTCGATTTTTCCTCGATTACGGTGAATTTAAAAGGCAGCTCTAAAAAGCATTTGTTTATATATCTTAAGTATTAGTATTTAATATGCGTGCGTGCGTGTGTGTGTATGTGTATTTGCATGTATACAGTACATTTATTCGTATCTGAATGTTATTGTATTTACGTATTTCTACTTTGTGTAATAGGGATGTCACCCTCCGTGGTGTAGTGGCTTCCGTGCTAGCCTCTTATATCCAAAGTCGCGGGTTCAAACACGGCGATGGACTTTTTCGGGCGTAAAAAGCATGGTTTTTCAGACCCAACAGAGTGGGACACAGATCCACAGTAGCTAAAGAGCGTCCATAAATGAAAAAAAATCCATTTTCATGTAATTTAGACTTAAGTCCTGTTAAAAGGGAGTAAATAAATATAGGTATGCGTGGCAAAATAACAATAAATCCAAAAAGCCCCCGGAATCGTTTATATTTTCTTTACTGTATATGAAAGTAAATGGTAATTTATTTTTAGGTGTTGGTGACGTTCCAACTGCATTTAAATTTTCATGCTAATAATGATTGTTGACTTTGCTTGGCAACTAATTTTTGATCTATATGCATGTTCGTTTATCGCATTTCATGTCGACAAGGGAGCACGTTTGAACATAAAGTTTTGTGTTTTGTTAAACAAATCTCCTTCAGAGATGTTCAAAATGATGGAAGAAGCTTATGATGAAGCAACAATATTGAAACCCCTGGCATAAAGTTTCAGTCAAGATTTTCGAACGTTGAAGAAATTACTGTACATGCAAAAGGGCACTGCGACAGATATCTGAAAATGACTTCCAAAAATGCTTCTAGTCTCTTTAAATGCATGGCAGAAATGTATCGCTGCGGAAGGTAATTATTTTGAAGGAAATTATGGTTGCTTGTTTGTGTTATTTACATATTCCGGGAACTTTTTGAATGTAGTATATATGATGAATCTTCTGGGAAGAGTCTCTGCAGTTCTCTTCTATCTGGACGAATTTTTTATAAAGAAAAAAAATGTACAGAAAAATTGGCTCTCCTTAAAACATAATCGTATCGTAGTAAGGCAAAAATTAGTTTGAGATTGGTTTAGCTCAGTCAGAACTGTAGAAGCCATCATCTGATTGATTCATCGTGATTGGCTTCGAGTTTTATATCCGTAAAATGCGTAGTCCTGTAGTTGATTTGGAAGAGTGTCGTCTATCAATCATGTTTTCTCCTTTACTGTAGTTTCTTTCGATGTTTCTATGAATGTGGCATCTTTATGACGCTTAAGAACAGTAGCACAAACAAAAAAATCTGATGTGTTCCAAGCACATGTCTTTCTCTATTTCTTCTGCAAACAAACTGTTCTTACAAAAGATTACCGTTTTATCTACATCATGGTAATGAAAATAAATATTGCCAGAAATGATCTTAATACTTAGTTCGTTCAATTAATTGCTAAAGTAATAGTAAAATATTTTAAAAACTATCGCTGTGCTATTGTCATTGAAATTCGGTTCCTTTTCCAGGGCCAGGAGTAAAACAAAAGAGATGAAGAAAACGGACCAGGACTACGTGTATGCAAAAGGTTTTGGATATTTTAAAATTGAAATCAATAACACGGAATATCTCGGAAATTGTTATTTTTACAAATGAAAAAAATAGCTGTGTGTGATATAAATGGTTTGTTTCAACGAGCTCTACATTTTTTGTGTGTTAAATATTCCTCTAGGTCTTATGGTTATGCAAAAGTGATTTAGGAGGTATTCCCAAGAATTCGGGTTGCAATTTCTATTTACTATGTAAATATCTTTAATATACATATTCGTTAAAGGTATTTTTTATAAATCAAAATTTCTAAAAATATTCCATGTAAGGGGTAGTTTGGGGGGGGGGGTTCCTGAAAATCTTCGTGTCGCATACTTGGCAGATGCCAAGATCACGAGAATCACAAGAGAGTGCAATAATTTTTAAGTGCTTTATTTTAAAATATGGACAGAACTACAAACTTGACTGAAAAATCGCGTCCTTTCATCTGAATAATGTAAGCATTTAGGGGAAAAGTATACTTAAGAATCACTGAGGGAAACGATGTCTGAAGTAGAGAGGGATAACTAAGCATGCAGAAAACATACTGCCTTCAAAGTTTGGCATCTTCAAAGGCAGAAAGAAGCCAATCCGATTTCAGACCAAAGAAGAGGGAGCTCAGCTAGCGGCGGTGGAAATACGCTCAGAGAAAATGAGCTTTGGAAGTTCTGAGGCTGTATACCTCTCAGAGGCGGCCAGGTATCAATAACAACTCCTAGAGGAAACTCACAGTAGTACATGGAAGTTCATTTATATTAACTGTACATCGCTATAACAAATTATTGTAAACAAAAAAACAAAAAACAAAAAAACAAAAAACATGCTTCTGTCTACTTTATGATATCCTGATAAACATTAACAGAAATTGTCTCAATTACTTGTTTCCTTGTAAATAGAAGGAAAACAAGGGAATACACTAGGCTAAAATCATAGTGAAATCTTCTAAAAGCCAGTTTCCATATGGATGAAAGCCATTTCTATGTAGAGCCAGAGATTACAAATTTCGGTTTGAAAAAAAAATTAAGTTTTTGATGTCTGAAACAAATAACAAGAAATATATCAGAAATGATCAATTCAACGAAAAAACCGTATATGACATTAATTGTGTGCTTTAACGTGATCTACAATTTTTCTGTAATAAGTTTTTGTCTACTTTTCAGTTTACAAGTTATGCAACATTAATTCAGAATAAGGAGGTCTTTAGAACTTATTTCCAAAAAATTCAAGATATATTTGTCATACAAATATATTTAATATACAGTATTTTAATCAAAATCGTTTGCCATTTTTGAAAAAATTAAAATTTTCGAAATGTTTTCCATGTGTAGGGTAGTTTGAGGTGGGGAATTTTCCTCAAAATCTTCGTGTCGTATCCCTGGAAGATGATAAAACTTAAGTACCAAGTTTAGCATTTTGCCGATTTTTCGTTTTTATTATTGTGTTCACAGACACACACGGACCTTTTTCTGAAAATAATTTTTAGCCAGCGTGTAAGAGAAGAAAGAGTTCTTAAAGGGGCACAGGTTTGAGGCCAGGAAACAGAGCTGTCATGCTGTACTGCATTATGAAGCTCTAATGATTTTAATTAAAATAGCTTATGAATAAGATGGTTTTATGACAAAAGAAATGTACATCTTGAATTTTCTGGGAATGACCTCTGAGGATTTCTTCATTTTGCATGACTAGCAAACTGTAAGAGATATACAAAAACTTATTACACAGAAAATGTAGATTTCTTTAAAATAAACAATGTATAATATACCTTTTCTTTTGAGCTAATCGTTTTCTAGATATTCCGAATTATTGGCTTCAATTTAAGCCATTTAAGTTTTCTCAAACGGGAAGACATCTTTTTCTCGTTTCTCGTTTGTTTACTCCCAGTTAGCAAAGGGTTTGGAATTTCAATTGTTTCACATAGCGACCGGCTTTTAAAGGATGAGACTATCGTTTTAACTGTGCATTTTCATGCTTCCCATTTCTACAATAAGACTAATTCTGCTACTTTTATCTTGATTAGCATGATGTAGATCACAGATTAATGTTTTGAAAAAGGGTTTGTATACCGAACAGCTGGAGGACATCATGTGAATGGAACTCATTAGATTTTTTCCCCTTCTACTTACAAGGTAGCAAGTAATAAGGGCAATGTTGCTAATGCTTATGTCGATCATCATGAAAAAGCGAGACAAGAAAAGTATTACAGTGCTCTACCGTCACTTGAAATGCTACTTGTTGGTAACAGAGTAGAAGGGAGCTTTCAAGACTGTGTTTGCAAGGCTAACTAAACCTGTTTTGTAAAATTTCACATTTTCATACTCATTAAGAGCATCGGCCCCTGCAGGTTCCAACTTTACTGTTTGATTGTCCGTATCCTCAGTAGGAAATATCTTCCACGGGTGTGAAAAGAAAACGAAGCCGGGTCACGCTCTCTAAAACGCCTAACTTAGGTGCTTCGTGGCGCTGGGGATCGCGAGTTCTAGCCCTGCTTTGGGCATGGCTGTTTGTGGTATTTTCTGTGTTTATCTTCTGTTATTCTCTCCCCCCTGTTGACTCCTTAGGTCTCGCCTGAAGGCCAATATGAGTATAACAAAAACAAAATATGTGCTGAATATAGAGAGGAAGGTATTTACAAACAATTGAGCGGTTTAAGAAGGTAGAAATGTATCTAATCTTACATCTGAATATGAAATTGACGTAACAACGGTGCTGATTAGAAAAATAACAAAGACAAAGGGTTACAATTTTCATCTTCGTCTGACAATTTAGTGGGTTAAAGAATCGTAAAAATATGAAAGAATCCATATTTAAAACTGTAGATGTTTCCCCACTCCGTTTGTAACTGTGTTGTATACATTATGTACACAGTATTTGTTGCAGCACAATAGAAGCTTCAAATTACAAAACTGTAATTAGTGAGTATTTATTTTTGAAAATGATTATAGTAAAGGATACCCAAAATTTACTTTCTCCAATATTTCCAATGAACATAGAAGGTAAAGTATCGTATTCCACCCAAAAATTTGATTCCAAAATACATGCTTTGTGAATAAAAAAAAACATTCTTAGAAACTTGTCCATGTGTGTGTGTCTGTATTTGTGGGCAGCATAGCTAAAAAAAAGATAGGTCCGTTAAATACTAAACTTGGTGTTTAAATTCAATATCTTCCAAAGATACGACACAAAGACTTGCAAGAAAATTCCCCACCCCCACTACCCCTTACATAGAACATTTTTTCGAAAATGTCTTATTTCTCAAAAGCTGCTCTAACAATTTCGATTAAAATACCATATTAGCAAGATATTTTTATGAAAAACGAAATGCATATTTTCAATTTTCTGGGAATAGTTTCTGTAGATCTCTTCATTCTGGATGACTTTTATATAACTTGTAAACCGTAACAGGTAGACAAAAATTTACTTCATAGAAAGTGCAGATTTTCATTAAAACACACAATTTACGTAATATACATTTTTGTAGGGTTAACCATTTCCGAGATATTCCTTGTTATTGGTTTCAGTATTTAACTACTTAAACTTTTCTCAAGCGAGAAGTCAACTTTCGTTTCACCTCTTATTTTACTCCCGGGAATACAAAAGAGAATCGAATTGCAATTGTTTCACATAGCGATCCATTTTAAAAGATTCGATTATCGCTTTAGGTAATCATAAATGTATTAAATATATAGGTATTTTGAACAGTTTATCCTCCTCTTTAGTGTATTCCCATATTTGACTTCTATTTACAAGGAAGCAAGTAATTCTGCTAATATTTCTGATAACGTATATTAATACGAAGAAGATAGAAGAATACGATTTTTTAAGAATAGTTTGTCGAAGTATGAGTACAGAACGACATGTTAATATAACCGTCGATTTGTTTCTGTTTCATTGGTATAGTCATCTTTGGTAATTTTGTCGTGTAATGGTTACCATGCTAACTTCATATACTAAGGTCGTGGGTTCAAACCCGGCGGAGGACCATGCACTTTTTTCGGGCGTAAAATTCCTTAGCATGGCTTCCTTCGGAAGGGAAGTATATGTAAAGGTTTTGTAGATTTACGGCATGTAAAGAACCTCAAGCCTGAACATAATTAACGGTCTTTCACGCCCAATGTAGATGGGATGCTGAGAATCACAGCAGTTAAAGAGCGTCCATAAATAAAAACTACATTTCATTTGGTAATGTCAGGGGCTTTGACTTGAGAAACCATTGTTCGTTGAACTGCAGGGTTTCTCGACTTTGGCTTTATCATGGTTTAACTATTAAAGACAAATTCATTGCCTAACTCATACTCTGTTGCGGATAGGGAATGCAAAAACTTTTCCAAGATTCTGTTTGAGTGAGTTTAAGTGTGTTTCACTTAAAAAGCTGAAAGCCAGATAACATTTGGTCACAAAAGCGCGCTTTGGTCCAAAATCTTCACTCTTATTTTATATTGTGTAACGCCGTTTTTGACACTTCTGAACCAACGCTTTGAATTCAGTTTGCAACAAAATGCTCATCACAGCTTTTAATGAAGCTATAGTTGGACGTATAATGCAGCAAAATTGGAATCATCCATCAGCTGTCCCTCAGGCTGAATGATAATGCAACACCAGTTCACTGCAGCTAAAATAGGCACTGGATAGGCATTAAACTGCACAGTGCAATTAAATATCACGTGACATCTCTATCACAACTACCCTCATCAAACTGAGTGATAATCACCATAGGAGTGTGTCCAATGCTTTCGCTGTTCGTCATGTACAAGTTTCGTATAGGTTTCTTTCGGGATGCTATGAATAGCTTAATGGATTTTGGATTCACATGATGAAGGAATCACGTTTCTCTATTCACTTACACACCTCTTCTACACTATTTTCCACTGAAACGTCATTTTTCTCTTAGCGTTTCATTTATCATAACAATTACTTGCCAAAACATGTCAGTACTCAAAAAGTTTTGGGGCATAGCTTATTTTGTCAACTATCAGTTGACAAATGAAGATTATATACTGATATTAGGTACTTTACGACTTAATAATAAATTTGTAAGTTTTAAATGCTGGTTAAAATGTTGAAAAATAAAAATTAACAATTAATATAGGATATTTCGAAAAGTATTAATGCCGCCAGAGATATATTTGCATAAATGATGTATCTTAACAATATCTTATATTTTGGCCTTGTTTTTTATTCAAAGATTATTTCAGATTTAACGAGAATAAAGAGCTTCCAAAAAGGTATATAAAATGTAAAATAAGCCTTCCGAATTCATCATTATAGTTTCTCAAACACACGTCTTCATGAACAGTATTAGAATGATTTTGAACCATGGAAACTGCCAAAACTGCTTCTACGTAAGGGTTGTTAGGTGTGCACAATCCTTTTAAAGTCATCATACATGATTTATATCAGGAATGTTATATTTATTGACTTTTGCTTTTATCTTATTTCTGTTCATAGTTAGTATCTTATTTTCACATAGCAAAAACTTAAATGTGGTACACTCACACGACTTTCTCTAAATGTTCTACAAAATGCTTACAATAGATTATTATTCTTTCTACACCATGCTAATTGAGATAAGCATTAGCAAAATGTTCTTATTCATTACTTAGTTGACCGTGCCATGGTCGAGTGGTTAGTCCATTCGCCTCTCATATAGACGACCCAAGTTCGATCCCAGTTGACCGCATGTGGGATTTGTAATGGACTAAGCGGTGCAGGGCCGGTTTTCTCCGGGTTCTCCGGTTTCCCCCGCCATCCCTGCTGTGTTAACATAGTAGGGATGGGCAAAGTGCAGAGCGAAGAGTAGAGTCAACCGTGGAACCTGTTAGATAAACAGCCTTAAACATATTCGACACAATATTCACCTTCATCGACGTGTTGTACTACAGCATCCCTTAAAACCAAGCAAATGCTAATCTTATTCTGCAAAAGCAAATCCAAGAAACTCGCCGCTCCATTACGTAATGAGAGATTTTTAAAGAAGTCATGTCTCAAGTAGAAGAGTCTTAAGTTCTGAAGTGTTTGATAACATTGATAAATTTTTGGATATAAGATTTTAAAACCAATATAAATTGAGAATTTTTACTTTCTCTATACGCACTATGTACATAGTGTATAGAGAAGGTATTGTACTCCACCCAAAAATTCGATACCGAGATTTCACCGGAAATATACGTTTTAGGGTCCCCAATATCCAAAAAAAGCATTTTCACAAAAAGGTCCGTGTGTGTGTCCGTGTATCTTTGAACACGATAACTCAAAAACGAAAAGTCGGTAAAATACCAAACTTGGTATTTAAGTTTAGTATGTTCCAGAGATGAGACACGAAGATTTTGAGAAAAATCCCCTGACCCCCAATTACCCTTTACATGGAACTTTTTTCGAAAATTTTGATTTTCTCAAAAATGGCTCTAATGATTTTTATTAAAATTTCGTATGTTAAAGATACTTACCTGACAAATAAAGCGTATATCTTCAAATAATTCATTCTGGATGAATTTTACTGAATTTTGAATAACTGCTAAACCGTAAGAGATGGACAAAAAATTACTACACAAAAAATGTAGAGCACGTTAAAACACACAATTTATGTTATATACACTTTTTTCGTGAGTTCGTCGTTTTTGAGCATTCCTTATTTTTAGTTTCTGCTATGAAAAACTTATACTTTTTCCATATAGGAACTTGTCAACTCCTATCCATATAAACAAAGGAACTTCCTTGACATAGCAACCAGCTTTTGACTATCATTTTAACGTATGGTAGTCCCTTATTCAGCCTCTACTTACAAGGAAGCAAGTAATAAGACTATTTCTGTTCATTTTTTCTGATTAGCATGAAGTAAATAGAGGCATAAGCTTTTTAAGAATAATTTGTTGCAGGGATATAGAGAGAGTCATGTGAATGGTACACATCAGATTTTTAAATTTGTGACATGAAAACTATGCAACAGTTCCCCTGAAACAGTTTCTGAACTATGGAAAGTTCTTGAACGTCATTCGACTGTGAAAAGAGATGATTGTAGTGTATATTTCAGGAGTTTAGAAATAAAATCATGAGAGAACTTGAACTGCAAGTGTTAACTCAATGTTAAAACTAAGTTTTTAAATACTTTAAAAAGTTAGTGTCTTTTTGCATTCACTTTCTGTAAATGCATTTTCAGTAAGAAGGTCCTTTTTAGCGCTGAGGAGAATCAAAAGCTGTTGTCTAAATACTACTTGACAAGAGAAAAGATTTTCTCACTTTGGAATCATTTCAACTGAAGCTCAATTAATAGAAGAACTCAGCAAAAAAGAACAGTTCGAAAGGAACAGAAAATTAATAAATTTGCTTCCCAGGAGAGAAGGATGGTGTTTCCATTCTCTTGATCTTACAGAGATTATCTACCCGAGTGTCAAAAATGAATTTAAGTTCAGAAACTAGTTATTTTCTCTAGTACGTTTGTGCAATGTAAACAGTACTGCATTTCAAAAAAGCAATTCAAAGGTTCAGTGTGTATGTATGTGTGTGTGTGTGTGTGTGTGTGTGTGTGTGTGAGAGAGAGAGAGAGAGAACTGAAAAACGAAAAGTAAAATGAGTACCAAACCTAAATTTCAGTTTAAGTAGTATCTTCTAAGGATGTGACACGAAGATCTTTAGAAAAATCCTTCCAACGCCAAACTACCCTTTACATGATATGCAACGTTTTTCGAAATTTTCGATTCTGACGGTATTGATTAAAATCCATATATTAAGGGTGTTTACAAGCAAATAAAAGTTTCTTCGGAACAGCTCCTGACGTCCTGTTCATTTCGAATTATTTTTGCATAACTAGTAAACCCTAAGAGATGGACAAAACCTTACTACACAATAATGAAGATCTCGTTAAAACACACAATTTATGTTATATACAGTTTTCTGTACAGCTAACCATTTCAGAGATATTTCATGTTATTTTTTCAGTTTTAAAATATTTTAAGTTTTCTCATACGGGACACCCTCATTTGTTTCATCTTTCTTATGGTTAACTGGTCATGGAAAGAGAATCGTGTAACAACGATAATCACATAGACATTTTTAAAAGATTTGGCTATCGCTTTAGCCTAGTATATTCTCTTATTTCCCTTCTGCTTATGAGCAAAGTAATAAAACCGTTTCTGGTAATGCTTATCTCAATTAGGATGATGTAGATAAAAATCTTTTGCAAGGATAATGTGTTTGCAGAACAGTTAGAGAAAGCCATGTGAATGGAACACATCAGATTTTTGTGTTAAATTTGACTTAAAGTAACTTTATTTCAGTAACTATTCTTTTAATTTAAGACTATTTTTATCTTGACACATGGACACGAAGAATAATATTCCTAAGATCCCAATAGTCTCGACGTATATTTGCACCGAAATCACTGCAATTTGATGTTCATATCATAAATTTCTGATCTCTTTGTATTGCTACATTATATTATTGTGGCGTAAAATAAACAAAAATGTTGAAGAAAGGAGGCTTAGTAAAGTCAATTGGAATAACAATATTTTGTACAGTCCATGATTGCAAAACGTTTTGAAACTTCCGCCATTAAGCACGGGAATATCACTGATATTATTGAGACGAGCATTTGTTCAGAGAAAAAAGTGCACGTGGCTGCAATAAATTTAGAAAAACAATTGCACGTAGTGTGATAAAAAAAAAAAAAAAAAGGCGATTAAAATGCAGAGATTATGAGTTTCTCTTACCCGCCATTGTACTGGATTCCCACTTCCTACGATCACGTGTTATGAACGAAATAGTCAATAATATTTATTCCTTTCTGATTACGAGTTATGATTTTCGTTCAAGGCAAGCCAGTACCTTGATTACTATTGTTTACTTAAAGCATACATTGCTTCGGTTATCTGAATGATCACCGCACGCCTCTGGGTTTGCTATAAAATCTATTCCGAACAAAGAAGACTTCATAGGACATTCAAAATACTAATTTTATTTTTCATTTAAATAATTTATTCATCAAATATGCTAATAAAATATAGCTAGATTTTAGAAAATAAAAATAAGCATAAAGATATCGTTTCCATAAAAAGGGTGGTTTAGGGAGGAGACACGCACACACACATACATGGTACCTTTTTTAATATTTATTTTATTTCCAGAAGATCTGAAAATTTGTATTTCCTGTGTAATCCCGCTATCGATATTTTTGGAAGAATAGCAATAATGCTTGTTAAGTATATACTGGAAAAAATCAAAAACGCACTGATAACACATTGTGTAAATAAATCAAAATTCTCTCCCTCCTGTTAGGCTGTAGTCAGAGAAATTCGGAGACACCTGTTTCAACAGGTTGCTGCCTTCAGTAAGTCACTGCAAGCGTAACTCATAGATGGCAGCACGTAATGCAATAAACGCTAGAGACGGACGAGCTGCCGAGCGTAAATCTATTACGCAGTTTTGCACACCAGCCATCTCTAGAGCTTCCGTGGAACTAATTAAACCCGACCTCTCTTGATTCTCGACCTCGCTCAACATTTCGTACCGAATAGCATGCACAGTATAATTTCAATGCCCATAAGCCCTACTATAATTGTCATAATTATACTAAACGATACTCAGAAGTGGTACCGCTCAATGGTTCCTTGAAATATGACACAATAATTGTAATTTGAAAACTATGTGTTACATTCTCATGTTTTTTCTGTACTTCTGTCGCTTATCAGTAGGTATAAAAACTGTCCATATGAAAATGTATTCTTGCAACTGACTCATTTTTATAAACAGCTAAATAACACATTTCGCTATACATACAAAGGGAATAGCGTTAGTCAAATGTTTAAGAACACGATGCAATATGCTGGCTAAAACTCCATAACCTCATTGCAAGCACTAGAGGCAATGAAAATCCCAAAGACTTAAAAGAAACAACTTACTGAAGATTACAAACCATTAATAATGAAAACCTCCGGAAATGGCTTAACAATAAAGAAACTTATTTGTATAAATTGTGTGTTTTTAAGAAATCTACAGTTTTCGTTTATTTGTAATGTAAATATCTTTAGTATATGGCATTTTAATCAAACTCGTTACATCTATTTCTAAGAAAATAAAAAATGTCGAAACGATTTCCATGTAAAGCGTAACTTGGGGTGGGGAGTTTTCTCGAAAATTTCTCTTTCGCATCTTTGGAAAATACTGAATAAATACCAAGTTTGGTGTTTAACCGCTTTCGCTTTTATGCCGTTCAGCACACACACACACAAACACACACACACACACACACACTTCTATAAAAGTGTATCTCCTGTGAAATCGCAATATCGAATTGTTGTGTGGAATACAATATTGTCCATACTAACTGTACATAGCGGAGAATCAAATGAAAGTTTATCGATTATTTCGTTAAATTTTGGTACTCCAAAATTAGCAAAGCTGACTAATATTTTTTTATCTTCAGAGCCAATTAATACTCCATTGAAAAATGTAGTGACTTGTCTCTGCTATTTAGTTTCTCAACCCAGAGGTGCCTGTTTCAATTCCTTGCTAGGGCGCGAAAATTTACTCCTTAGAGTCTGCAAGCATGAATTCAAAGTATTTAATAGAACAAATAGTTGATGTGGTCCATTAAAATGACTATCTACCTGGTCTTCAAACAAACTATTCTTACAAAAGATTATTCTTCTATTTACATGATGCTAATCGGGATACACAGCAGAAACGGTATTGTTACTTGCTTCCTTTTAAGTATAAGAGAAGTAAGGGAATACTAAAAAAATGTACAATTTTTGTCATACGTTTTTTTTTTCGTGGAATGGTCAAATCCTTTGAAAGCTAGCGACTATATGATCAAATTAATATTCGGTTATTTTTGCATGGCCAGGAGTAAAAAAATATAGAATGAAAGAATGATTTCCCGATTGAGAAAAATTTTATACTGAAGAAATATCTTGAAAATGCAATAAGACACTGTGTCCTTTAACATCTATTTTTATGCAGCAAGTTTTTGTCTATCTTTTACGGTTTAACTGTTATACGAAAGTAATCTTGAATGAAGAGATCAGTGGCACAGACTATATAAAGTTAGATTAGTACTTATTACTTTCTCTACACGTATATAGTGTATAGAGAAGATATTGCATTCCACCCAAAAATTCGTTACCGAAATTTCACCGGAAATATATGTTTTAGGGCCCCCATCTATCAAAAACAAAAACATTTTCAGAAAAAGTTTCGTATGTGTGTCCGTGTGCCTATGAACACGATAACTCAAAAACCAAAAGTCGATAAAATGCCAAAATTGGTATTTAAGTTTAGCATCTTCTACAGCAAACTACTCTTCACATTGAAAAAATTTGGAAAATTTTGATTTTATCAAAAATGATGGTAACGATTTTGTTTAAAATGCCGCATATTGAAGATATTTATATGGCAAATAAAATGCATATCTTAAATTTTCTGGGAATAACCTCCAAAGACCTCTTTATTCTGAATGAATTTTGCTGAAGTTTGTATAATTGGTAAACCGTAACAATAGACAAAATCTCACTACACAAAAAATGTAGATCACGTTAAAACACACAATTTGTGTCAATATTTTTTTTTTTATTTTCGTGGAATTGACCAATTCTGATAAAGTCATTATTATTTGTATCAGTTTCAAAATCATCTCTCACATGGAAAGTTGTAAACTTCTAAAGCTAAATAGAAACAGATTTCAACTACATGGCAATCAACTTTTAAAAGATTTAACTAACGTTTTCAGGGAATATAAAGGAAAATATCCATAAAATAAAGTCATATTCCGGGAAATAACCATAAAACAAAGCGAAATTCAGGAAAGCAACAGCAATATGAAGGAAAATTCAAAGATATAACCATAATATGAAGGGAAATTCAGGGAAATAACCATAATATAAAGAAAAATAAAAGAAATAACCATAATATAAAGGAAAATTAAGCGCAATAACCATTATAAAACGGAAATAACAATGATAAAAAAGAAATTCAGGGAAATAACGATAACAAAGGAAAATTCAGTGAAATAACGATAGTATGAAGGGAAATAACCATAATATGCAGGGAAAATTCGGGGAAATAACGATAAAATGAAGGCAAATAGATATAATATGAAGGTAAATTCAGATAATGAAGGATTATATGAAGGGGAAATCGAGGAAATAATCAAAATATTAAGGAAATTTAATGGAAATAACCATAATATAAAGGGTATTTCAGGGAAATAACCATAATAGATAAGAAAATTCATGGAAATAACCATGATATAAGCAGAAATTCACGGAAATAACCACAATATAACGGAAAATTCAGGGAAATAACCATAACATTAAGGGATATTAAGGAAAATAACCAGAATATAACGGAAACCACCCAAAAATAAAGTGATATTCCGGAAAATAATCATAAAATAAAGCGAAATTCAGGAAAGCAACATCAATATGAAAGGAAATTCAGGAAATTATTATATAACGGGTAGTTCAGGGAAATAAAAGTAATATAAGGGGAAATTCAGGGAAATACCGATAATATGAAGGTAAATTCAGGGAAATAACCATAATATAAAGGGGAATTCAGGGAAATAACCATAATATAAAGGGAAATTCAGGGAAATAACCATAATATAAAGGGAAATTCAGGGAAATAACCATAGCATTAAAGGGAATTGAGGGAAATAACCATAATATAAAGGGAAATAACGACAATAAAAGGGGAAATTTAGGGAAATAACCATAATCTAAAGGGAAATTCTACGAAGTAACCAGAATATAAAACGAATTAACCATAAAATAAAGTAATATTCCGGGAAATAACCATAAAATAAGGCAAAATTAAAAAAGCAACCACAAAATGAAGGGAATTTAAGGGAAATAACCATAACATAAAGTGAATTTAAGGGAAATAACCATAACATAAAGGGAAATTCAGGGAAATAACCATAATATGGAGCGAAATTAGAGGAAAAACATAAATAAAAGGGAAATTCAGGGTAATAACCATATTATAAAGGGAAATAACCATGATAAAAAGGAAAATAACCATAATAAAAAGGAAAATAACCATAATGAAAAGGAAAATAACCATAATGAAAAGGAAAATAACCATAATGAAAAGGAAAATAACCATAATGAAAAGGAAAATAACCATAATGAAAAGGAAAATAACCATAATGAAAAGGAAAATAACCATAATGAAAAGGGAAATAACCATAATGAAAAGGGAAATAACCATAATGAAAAGGGAAATACCCTATTATAAAGGGAAATAACGAAAATATAAAGGGAATTTCAGGGATATAACGATAATATAAAATGAAAATCATTGAAATAACCATAACATGAAGCGAAATTTAACAAAATGACGATATCATGAACTGAAATTCAGGGAAATAAAAAAATATATAATAGGAAATTAAGGAAATAACTATAATAAACAGGGAAGCACGGAGAAATACCCATAGCAGGGAAATTAACACAATTTAACAGGAAATTTAAGAAGATATCAATAGAATAAAGGGAAATAAGCATAATATAAAGGGAAATTCAGTGAAATAACCTCAGTATATAAGAAGGTTCAGGAAAATAACCATTACATAAAGGGAAATTTAGGGAAACAACTTTAATATAAAGGGAAAGTTCCACAACAAAGGGACTAAGGGAAATAACCAGAAAATTTAGGGAAGTTCAGCGAAATAACGATAACATGAAGGGACTTTTAGGGAAATAACCGAATATAAAGGGAAGTTCAGGAAAGCAATCAAAATATGAAGGGAAATCCAGGAAAGTAACCATTATGCAATCGGAAAACTAGGGAAGAAAACATAATATAAAGGGAAAATCAGGGAAATAAGCATAATATAAAGGGACATTCAGGGAATTAATCATAATATAAAAAGAAATAATCATATTATAAGAGGAAATTCAGGAAAATAAACACAAAAACAGCAATATTCAGGGAAATAATCTCAATATGAAGGGAAATAGCCATAATCTGAAGGGAAATAGCCATAATCTAAAGGGAAATAGCCATAATCTAAAGGGAAATAGCCATAATCTAAAGGGAAGTAACCATAATCTAAAGGGAAGTAACCATAATATAAAGGGAAGTAACCATAATATAAAGGGAAGTAACCATAATATAAAGGGAAATAACCATATATAAAGGGAAATAACCATATATAAAGGGAAATAACCATAATATAAAGGAAAATTCCTGGAAATAATCACAATATAAACGGAAAAAACCATAAAATAAAGTGATATTCCGCGAAACAGCCATTAAATAAGGAAAAATTCAGGAAATCAACCGCAATATGAAGGAAAATTCAGGGAATTAACCGTAATATAAAGAGAAAATTAAGGGAAATTGAAGGAAAATTCTGGGAAAAACGATAATATGAAGGAAAATTGAGGGAAAAGCCATAATATTAAGGGAAATTCAGGAAAGTAACGATAATATAGAGGGAAATGCAGTGAAATAGCGACAAAATGAAGGGAAAGTCTGGGAAATAACCATAATATGATGGGAAATTCCGGTAAATAACGAAAATATAGAGGGAAATTCAGGGACATAACCATAACATGAAGAACATTTATGGTAATGACCAATATATAAAGGGAACTCCAGGGAAATAACCGTAATATGATGTAAACTTCAGAGGAATGGTTATTTGAAGGGAAATTCGGGGAATTAACCATAATATAAAGGGAAATAACCGTAATATAAAGAGAAATTCAGGAAAGCAATAATTAAATAAAGTGAAATTCGGGGAAATAACCATAAAATAAAGGGAAATTCAGGGAAATAATACAAAAATAAAGGGTAATTCAGGAAGAAACAATAATATGAAGGTAAATTGTGGGAAATAACCATCGTATAAAGGATAATTCAGTCACATAACCATACAATTAAGGGAAAATTAAGGGAATTAACCATACTATAACGGGAAATTCAGGGAAATAACATAATATAAAGCGAAGTTGAGAGAAATAACCAGAACATAAAGGAAAACAACCTTAAAATTAAGTGATATTCACGGAAATAACCATAAAGTAAAGCAAAATTCAGGAAAGTAAACACAATATGAAGGGAAATTCAGGGAAATAACCGTAACATAAACGCAAATGCAGGGAAACTTCCTTATACGTAGTGAAATTCAGGAAAATGACTACAATATGAAAGGACATTCAGGATAATAACCATAATGTAAAGGGAAATTCAGGGAAATAACCATAATATAAAGGGAAACTCAGGGAAATCACCATTATATAAATGGAAAACTAAGGGGAAAACCATAATATCAATGAAAAACTAAGGGAAATAACGTTAATACTAAGGGAAATCCAGGGAAATTATCATAATATAAAGGCAAATTCAGTGGGTCTGAGAGAGAGTGAGCGAGTGTTAGGGGGTTGAGGGGGTGAGAGGGTGGGGGTTAGGGGGATCTCAGTATGAGAGGGTGGGGATTGTGAGCGAGTGAGATGGGGGATGGGGGTGAGAGTGAGGGTTTGCGGGGGATTGAAGAGTAAGTGTGGGGGTTGAGGGTGGTGGGGGTTGAGTGTTGAAGGGGTTAAGAGAGTGAGGATGGGGGTTGGGGTGTGAGCGCGTGAGCCTGAGCCTGAGAGAGTGCGAATGTGTGTGTGTGCGTGTGTGTGTGTGGTTGTGGTTTGAGGGGGAAAAGAGGGTGGGGTTTAGGGGGATGTGAGTGTGAGAGGGTAAGGAGGAATGAGGGTGAGGGTGTGTGAGGGGGGTGAGGGTGTGTGAGGGGGTGAGGGTGTGTGAGGGGGGTGAGGGTGTGTGAGAAAGAGTAAGAGATAGCGCGAGCGTCAGAGTGCGAGTGAGGGGTTTGGGGATTAGGGTGGTTTGAGTGTGAGATGGTGAGGGGAGGGTGCGGATGAGGGTGGCAGTGAGAGTGAGGGGAGGGTGCGGATAAGGGTGGCAGTGAGAGTGAAGGAGATTGAGGGGGTGGGGGTGAGGGGGTGTGAATGTGAGGGGGTGGGGTGAGAGAATGAGCGAGAGCGAGAGGGTTAGGGGGTGTCAGTGTGAGAGGGTGAGGAGGGTGCGGATCAGGTCGAGAATGAGAGTTGGTGTGTGTGAGGGGATGGGGGTGAGGGAGTGGAGTTGAGGCGGTGGGGTGAGGGGGTGGGGTTTAGGAGGGGTGGTGTTTGAGGACATTGAGAGAGAGTGAGTGCGAGGGTGGGAGGACGAGGTTGAGAGAGGGTGGTGAGGTATAGGGGGTTGTGTGGGGATTGAGGGGGTGGGGTTTGAGGACTATGAGTGTGGGAGTTGAAGTGTTGTGTGAGCGCGTGAGGGTGAGAGTGAGGGGGTTGAGGGGTTGAGGGGTTGAGGGGTTGAGGGGTTGAGTGGACGAGGGGATGAGCGGTTGAATGGGCGGGGGATGGGGTTAGGGTGTTGTGTGAGCGTGTTACGGGGGTGGGGAGGAGGGCGAGACTGAGATTGAGGGTTTGTGAGGGGGAGGGGGTGTGAGTGTGAGGGGGTTGAGGTTGAGAGAGAAGGGGTTATGGGGTTGGTGGGTAGAGGTAGGGGTGGAGGATAGTGCGAGTGAGGTTTAGAGTGTGAGTGTGCTGAGGGGGTGGGCGTTAGGGGTGTGAGATTGTGATAGGGGATGAGGGTAAGAAGGAGGGGGTGTGAGGGAGTTGTGGTGAGGGGTGTTGGGGTGTGGAGAGAGTGAGTTGAGGGTGTGAGGATAAGGAGAAGTGAGTGTGAGAGTGAGGGTGAGAGAGAGAGAGAGAGAGAGAGAGAGAGAGAGAGAGAGAGAGAGAGTGAGACAATTCTCGCACTTCCAGTTTGTAACCGTCCTCGCTGCATGCTACACAATAGCTCTGACGAAGTTTCCAGTACGTCATCCGATACACATCATCAGCTGCCTACAATACGTGGCTGTCGGGAATTTTCGAAGTCTTTCCGTCAAAACAATGGCTGATCGAAATAACAGATTCATTTTGGGATACTGCGTGGGGAGTTTAGAACCGAAAGTTCTATGTGTTTTTTGGCGAACTTTGCAATATACAGAAAGTGGGAATAGATTCATAAAGTAAATTAAGACGTAAAAACATGATTTCCTATTCAGTTTACATTAATCAAAATAAATATTTACCTAAAATCATTTTAAATCAAGTAACATGCACAACTGTTAAACGCAGGCTTTTGAAGTTAATAGCTTGCATTTGTTACTGTTAGCCAAAGCATAAAAATAAAATACAAAGAAAGGCGTATATTTTCGAAAAGTATCTGCTGATGACGATGACGACGATAATGATATCTGAATTACAAATGGGTATAGAGTCATTTTGATTGAATGTATTGATACACATTACTGCTAACTCTGATAAACAGTAGAGAAAGATATTATACAATTTGCAAGCAAATTCGATGTTTAAAAGCATTGTTCGGTATTATCTTAGAAACTCTGCCATTCTGCTGAAATTTTGGTTATTCACAAAGGTTTTCTAAAAATTTTCGAGTAGGGAAGATTTAAATCAACAAAATCCAAACTATGTAGTTCAGAAAGTTGTTCTTAGATAAAAAAAAGATGGTATTCTAGGTATAAACTGTGCAGTGGATGATGGATTGGTCAGAACCAGCATTTCTTTCTAAATTTCACCCCTCTTCACCAAACTTTCATTCGAAATTTTTTCACATGTGCAATAAATTCTAATAACTATGGACAATATCAGTTCACACTGCAGTTTTCAGATGGTAGTTAAGTTTATATTTTTTGTATTAAACTCTTCTGGTCAGCTGTTGCCTGCTTCTTTTTCGAGAAAAAGAATAGAAGAGGGAAAAATAAACAATGCGGGAGAAATAGTGAATTACCTTTCCATGTTCCCTTATAGCTTATTAAACTGATTACAGATGGTAATAAGGCAATAAACAGTTCAGAAGCAAAAATAAACGCTTAAAATGCAATTCAATTATATTTTTGGTTACTTATAAGTAGCGTTTAAATAACTAAACGCTATTTTCTGGTTCCCAAGGTTGCGGGTTTCAAACACGGCAGAGGGCAATAGATTTTTTTTAGATGTAAACATCCATAGCTTGGTTTCCTTTGGAAGGGAAGTAAAGCCGGAGTCTATGTTGTAGATTTGTGGCACGTAGAAAAGCTCGGCCTGATATAAAGCTTCTGGGCAAAATTAAAGCTCCTTTCACGCCCAATATAGAATGGGACGTTGAGAGTCACCGCAATTAAAAAGCACCCATAAATATAAAAATATAAGAAGAAGACCAAGAAAAAGACGGGGTCTCTTCATCCAAAACCGCTAGCGTACAATTAACAGCTAATATTCAGAAAGTGTATATATATGTATAAAAAAAAAAAAATGATGGAACTATCTTAAAGCGGGATGTAAGAATAAAGGAGATTTAAAATTCATATGAAGTAAACATAATGAACCTATTTCAGAAATAACGAGCAATTGCAACTGATCAGGAATAGTAAGCGAATTTGGATGGCATACTTGTTGTTAAAAAACTAGCTTATTAAAGCTGTACTGGAAGTAATGGCAAATTGTAGAAAGTGCAGGATAGAGGGAATCAAAAATAAGACGGGATTAAGATAAATAGTTTAACATATGGAGAAAAAGAGCAAAACTGAAAAGAATAAGAGTGAATAAATTTGAGTTAGCATTGAAGGACCTGCCTTGAACCCAAAACTATGATTGATTGAATGTACATATTTTGTATTATCAACCACGGGTGGTTTAGAATCGTATAAAAGTTTAAATAATAAGGGACCTAAAATATTCAAATTCTCTAAATTTTGTATGCCTGAGAGAAGAAATTCACAGATTGACGCCAATAATGTTGAGCAGATCGGACTTGCAGGCAGCCGCAGTTATAAACGAGTAGCTGCCATGGATGTGCATCAATTTGTCCCAGCTTCATTTCGTCCAAAGGATCCTTAAACTCCCTAACGAGTTGTTAATGAGTATCATTTCGTCCCCCCCCCCGAAAAGAGGAGTTGGGCCATTGAAGTCACTGGGACAATTTTTAAGAAATGTCTTTCTTTATCCAAATTGACTAAACTTTTGGAATAATTCTGCGATTTGACAACGCTCTAAGCTGATGTTTTATAATATACCACTTAAGATTATAGTTCTTACTATAATCTTACTAATGTGTTATGTATATGAACTGAAGAATTATATTAAATATAAAACCTATGACTGCATCAAGCATTTGAGTAATACCTTTTAAAAGACAAAGCGGAGCTGCAATTTGGTTTTGGTACCAGGCCTTAAATGTACACCCCTATTGCAGCCCTTCTATGGAGTCGTTAACCATTTTAAAATTTTATAAAAGTGAAGTTTTAAGAATTCACGATTATCGTACGAGTCCAGCGATTGTTTTTATTATACAGTTGTCACAATCTAATGTTGCTCGTGGAAGTATTCACAATATTTCGGAATGAAACTAATGTTATTAGTAAAGCTCACGAAATACATTAATTTTATGTGATATAAGTGCAAAACACATGCCTGCACAAAGGTATAGAAATGTGTTGAAATATATAAAACTTCATTTCTTATATAAATATATCATTATGTAAAATCCCAGGTTCTATAACCAAGTCGAGCCTTAACTTCTCTGCTCGGGCGGGTGGGCATGCGGTTGCCTATGGCTGGGCCGAAATGATGTTTGGGCAGGTAGCAAGCCGAAACTTTGTCTTTACCTGGAATTTGGAGGAAATGGTGCTGGGGGTCGAAGTGATGTGACCCGGATTTGGTGGTCTACCGGGGAAGGTCGGAATGTGGTCGGGCAGGCGCTCGTGGGTAGCAGGGAACGAGCCGGCAGACAAAGCAGATGACTTCCAAGTTTGACCTGGGAATTGACCTGAGCCCAGAGCCTGCGGCTGGTGAACGATGTGGGAGCTGCAGGACCTAACTTCTGTGCAGCAGCTGCGTGAAGTGGTATATTGACTGTGGATTGATGACCGGGACTTTGGACGGGACAGTTGAGCCGTAAAGGACCTTCAAAGGCAGCATTGTTCCGGAAGGGTAACGAAGTGGAGCGGCAGGAACAGCAATAACACCAACCTCGGAGAAATTAAGCTTAACAGGTAGCGACTGATTTCTTAAGGCTGTTGCAGTTAAATTGCTGTGGTATTATGAATGAAATCGTAGAATTTTGGAATTTAATGGAAATACAATCCGAATGTGATTATAGGTACGGAGTCATGGCCAAATGTTGATATAGACGACGCGGAGGTTTACAGATCAGAAAAAAGAGTGTTCAGAAGGGACAGGGACGGAAGGGGAGGAGGACATTTTATTTACACAGAGTTAAACAGAAAAGTACTGTGGCTAGAAGCGGAGGCAGAGCGATGGCTAGGTAGAGATTTAGCAATTGAAATTATTAATCAGGAAAACGAAGGGAATAATGATATAACAATAATATCTTGCTAACGACCACCTGTCGAAACTAATTTTAAAACAGTGTATAAATTAACACAGAAAGGGGAAAAAATGTTTTTGTAGCCGGGGATTTAAATCTCGCAAACGTAAACTGGGACGGCCAGATATCAGGAGGAGAAGCTCAAAATCTAGTGAGTTTTCTGGTTTGTGAACAGGGAATGTTGCAAGTCGTTAAAGCAGGAACGCAGAAATCGGCCTTACTGGATGTCTTCTTATGCAGGCCTGAGCCTTTGTTTTCTGCGTGCGAGGTTTTACCAGGCATCGTGACCACCATTGTGAGCAATTAGAAGTAAACTGGAAGGGACGAAGAAACCAGTTTGAAATCGAGCAATCTTCAATTAATTGGAAATTACAGAGAGCGGATGGAGCTGCTATCCAAACCTTTTTACATGAACAATATAGGAGATTTGTACAATCCGCCACTAGTGTAGATGAAGCCTGGGCTAGGTTCCAAACACTTACCTCTGAAACAATTAGGAAACATGTGCCTTTCAAATTTTGAAAAATAATTCCGATCCAGAATGTTATAAAAACGTATTAGGTCACCTACAAGCAAGACTGGGCACTCGTATCATAAAAGGAAGAAGTCAAAATTACATTTTAATACATTTAAAGAACTAACTAAGCAATTTCAAGACGAAAAATTGCAAGTACAGGAACGCTTCTTAGAACAAATCCTTGACGGGGAAAATAATGGTTGGAAAGCTTTTTACGATTACGCGAGTAGAAGTAGGAATAATAAAGAGGGCATATCAGACTTTAAAGCTAATGGAATTGCTGTAAATAATGACAAATCCAAACATATTAAATTCATAGTTTGTATTGGTTTTTCATACATTGGATGATAATCCTGAATAGGAAATTGGGGATGGTGGAGAATCGCTTTTTTAAATAATGGCATCCAAATTACGCAAAAGGATCAAGATGCTACAGAATGGAAAGGTGAGAGGTCCGGATTAATATACTACGAAAAGTTTAAAAATAGAGGAGGAACATATAATTCCCTATCTAACGCTGTTTATTCTGCCAGTGCTATACCGGAAGACTGGAAAACCACTATTGTTCTGCCAATATATAAAAGGGGTAATAAAACAGAAATAAATAACTATCGACCTGTTAGCCTAACTTCAATAATGTGTAAAGTAATGGAATATTTAATTACAGAGTACACAAGGAGGAATTATAAAACAAGAATTGGTTTAAAGAAGCGCAACATGGGCTTGGATGGGTATTCGTGTGAAAGTCAAATAATCTCATTATTTCAGAATTTGGCAGGTGAGATGGATGCAGGGGAAAAGAGTGTAGCAGTGGTGATAGACTTTTATAAAGCTTTTGATGTAGTGCCGCATAATTTACTCATCCGGAAGCTAGCAACAGGAATCAATAACAGCGTAATATCATGGATCTTTTGAAAGGGAGTATACAAAGAGTAAGAGTAGGTAAAGAACTGTCTTCGTTGGTTTGAAAGTGCTGCCCTCCTAGCCTACGTCTTCAGTTCAGGGAAAAGGTGAAAGTCGCTGGGTGCCAGGTAAGGGCTGTACGGATGATGATCGAAAATGTCCCATTGAAATTGTTCAAGGAGCTGATGGGTTGTGCCAGGAGTGTGTGGACGAGCGTTGTCATGGATCAACAGAATTTCTGAAGTCAGCATTCCTCTTCGTTTGTTTTGAATGGCTCTCCGCAAACGTCGTAAAGTACAGTCTTCAAAACAACGTCAATGCTCATTTGAAATCATTGGCGGCAACATTTTTTGAAGCGGGTATTGTAAAGCTTGTGGTCAGGTACGATAAATGTCTCAATCTTTTTGGTGATTATTTTGAAAAGCAACCATAAGTGTACAAAACTTTTAGTAATAAAATAATTGTTTTCTATGAACTTGTCTTTTATTTATGTCCTATCGGAGACTGAAAAAAGGCCCTAGTATTATTATTATTATTATTATTATTATTATTATTATTATTACTATTATCATCATCATTCGATACGTGGTGCCACTAACTGGATTCGAGCGACAGTACGCAAATACTGAAATAAAGACCTGTCTGTACAAACTGTGTTGGAGCTTAAGAGCAACGTAGTCTGGCACGTATACTCGTCGACCCAATCTTGTGGCGTGCCTTGAGCATCGGTTGGACTCTTAGAAAATCAAAACATATCTTGAATTTGATGCTTCTTATTCATTGGTGGGGAGTAGAACATATGTGAACACAATTTCAAGGAAAGGCCGATTACCCGGCAGGCCGTACTTGGTTCTCCAAGACGAAAACAGGGTTCTTATTCAAAACAGCGTGGAACATTTTATGGCTTGACCTTGTTTCGTCTATAGAAATTATCTTCCTCGTAGAGGGTGCTCACACAAATACATCACCCCTCGGTGCAAAACTCAAGATTTCTGTCCGTATGTTGGCTTTTAGCATTGGTAAAGATTTAAATAAAGATAAACATGAATAAATTAATACTGATTCAGAGATAACTGTGACAAATTAATAATTTAGTAAAAAATATAAAAAAATACCGCCTCAACTTGCCTACGTACTATATGTGTGGTAGAGAAAGTAAAACCGAGTTTAGCTGCTGTTCTTTGTTAGCTTCGTCTTTGGAAAGTAGCTGGGTGATGTGAAAATTCGAGGACAAGTAGAGATGAGAGCGGGAGATATACCGCTGTTGCCGTATCAAGATGGCAGCATCCCCTGTAGCGTGATAGATTATCTCCTCCACTTCACTTCAGTCCTCCGCACCCTCTCAGCATTGTGCGATGTCCCCATCTCCAGTAAGTACCTACGCCTCGAGTCCACCGCCACGAAAATCCCCTACTGCAGAGATGCTGGCGACAAACCATGCAACATTGAGTTTTATTAATTCTCCTCTTGCTCTGCTATTTACTCTTCCACAATATGCTCAAGTAATTCGTTTTAAACTTCTGTGTTTCAGGTTACTGCTTGTATTATAATGTCTCCATGTTCACTTTCTCTTTAATGAATTCTCTTCGGCACACGCAGATCATAAATTGTGAAAAACAAATTCAAGATTCTCTCTTTTTCACTCTACTCTCTCTCTCTCTCTCTCTCTCTCTCTCTCTCTCTCTCTCTTTCTCTCTCAGATCAGTGTTAAGAGAGTGAAATTTCAAATTTCTATTCTATATAGATTTCTACGCTTTCTACATTTACCATGTACATAGTGTATGCACAAGGTATTGTATTGCACCCAAAATTCAATACCGAGATTTCACCGGAAATACATATTTTGAGACCCCCTGAATCCATTTTTTTTTAGAAAAAATGCGCGCGCGTGTGTGTGTGTGTGTGTGTGTGGACGGCATAGTTCAAAAACAAAAACACTTGGTATTAAAGTTTAGTATCTTTCATGGATGCGACACGAAGATTTTCAAGAAAATCCCCCATCCCTAACTACCCTTTACATGGAGCATTTACCAAAATTTTTGATTTTCTCAAAAATGGCTCTAAAATTTTAGATATCATTAAAACACACGATTTATGCTATCTATATCTTTACTTTCTCTACCCATACTATGTCCATAGTGTATAGAGAAGGAAGGTATTGTATTGCACCAAAGAATTCAATACCGAGATTTCACCGGAAATAGATGTTTTGTAACTCCCTGAATAAATAAGCAGTTTTAGAAAAATATCCGCGCGTGCGCGTGTGTACGGCGTAGTTCAAAAACAAGACCGTAACTACAAAACTTGGTATTTAAGTTTGCTATCTTCCAAGGATGCGACACAAGGAATTACCGAAACTGAAACCAATAACAAGGAATATCTCGGAAACGGTTAGCTCCACAAAAACATAATATCACCCACCCCTAATTATCCTTTGCATGGAAGATTTTTATAAAAAAAATGATTTTCTCAAAAATGGTTCTAACGACTTTGATTAAAATATTTTATGTATAACATGTATACAAAAACTTGCTACACAAAAGAAATGTACATCTCATTAAAGTACACAATTTATGTTATATTCATTTTTATTTTCTCTACACGTACTATGCTCATAGTGTATAGAGTAGGTATTATATTGCTCCCAATAAATAGATACCAAGATTTCATGGAAATACACGCTTTGAGACCCCCTGAATAAAAAAATTCAGAAAAAATTCCATGTTTGTGGCAGCATAGCCCAAAAACGAAAAGACCGTTAAATAATAAGCTTGGTATTACATAAAGTATTTTGATTTTCTTCTCAAAAATGGCTAAAGATTTTGATTAAAATATTTTAAACATAAGATATCTTAATGACAAACTATGTATATCTTGAATTTTCTGGGAATAGCCTCTGAAGACCTCTTCAATCTGGATGACTTTCGTATAACTGGCAAACCGTAAGAGATATACATACAAAAATGTAGAGATCATTAAAACACAATTTATGTTAAATGTCTTTTTTTTTTCTTTTTTTTTTTTTTTTTTGCAGAGTTAACCGTTTTCGAGATATTCCGGATTATTGGTTTCAACTTTAGCCAGTTTTCTCAAACCGAAAAATATCTTTCTTCTCGCTTCTCGTTTGCTTATTCCTGGCAAACAAAGAGATTAGAATTTCAATTGTTTCACATATCGACTGCCTTTTAAGGGATGAAACTATCGCTGTAGTCTGTGCTTTTTGTCATTTCCCTTCTACTTACTAACGAGGAAGCTAGTAGTAAAACTAATTCTGCTTATGTTTATCTTGATTAGCATAATGTAGGCAACAGATTAATCTTTTGAATAAAAGGTTTGTGTGCCGAAAAGACAGGATATGCGAATGGAACGCATTAGATGTTTTCTCTACTACTTACAAGGGACCAAGAAATGAGGAAAATTTCTGTTAATGTTTATTCTGGATTAAACGATGTAGTTAGAGGATTAAGCTTTTAACAGTAATTTGTTATAAAGATCTAAAGAAAGTCATGTGAATGAATCATAGTTTTCTGAAAGAATTATTGTGATTATGCTGCTGTTATGTTAGTATGTATACAAAATGTCATTTAAATGAGAAACTACTTTTAATATATAAATTATTTCATAAATTGTATTATGTAAATACCCATTACATAATCAAAATTTTCCACGCACCTCAAAATTTGAAAAAATTGGTCGGTTTTTTTGAATTGGAGCTTTGAACCACAGACAGGAACTTTACATTATTTCAATAAATGTGGTTATTAAATTATACTTTAACGGTTAGACATTTTAATCTCAAAAATCGAAAGTGTTCCACTCGCATGACTTTCTCTACATCACTGTAACAAATTATTGTTAAAAAGCTTATTCTTCTATCTTTTTCATACTAATCGTGGTAAGCATTAGCAGAAATGGTTTTGTTACTTGCTATTAAGTAGAAGGGAAATAAAGGAGTGCAGCAGTCTGTCAAATCTGTTAAAAGCTGGTTGCTATGTGATTGAAATTCGTTCCTTTTTGTTTGCCTGGCCAGGACCAAATTCTTGTATAGAAAAGTTTATATACTTTAAAGCTGATATGCATTTTTGAGGCCCCTGAGGCAATTGTATGAAATGTTTGATGTGGTATCCGTGCATATGTGCAGAATAATTCAAAGCCATATGTTCTAACCAACAAGTTCTAAGGATATGACACAAAGATTTTAATTAATTCCCTACACTTCTAATTAGCCTTTATATGGAAAATGTTTCTTTAACTTTTAATCTCTCAGAAAAGTGTCTATTTTTATTAAAATAGCACATGTTTGATAAATGGATACGAGAAATAAAATGTATAATAACCTTTTTGTGAATATGTATAATTTATTCTGACCGAATGTTTTATAAGTCAGAAATTGTAAGACAGATGGACCAAGCTTACCTGAGATAAACCTATCACAAAGTTCATCAATTAATACCTTGCAAGGATGCAATACGAAGATTTACAAGAAAATCCCCTACACCAAAGGACCCTTTACATTGAAGATTTTTCGAAAATTTCGATTTTTAAACATAGCTCTAGCGATTTTGATTAAAATACAGTGTATTAAAGTTATTTACTTGAGAAATAAAATATATTTCCTGAATTTTTTTGGAACAGCCTTTGAGATCCTCTTCAATTCAATGACTTTTGAATAACTGGTAAACCGTAAGAGACAAAGACCTACACAGAAAATTTAGATCTCATTAAAACACGAAACATATATTTTTGTAGAATTAACCATTTCCAATATATTCGTTTTTGTTGATTTCAATAGTAGATTATCTTTATATCAAATTGCGTATATGTGTGTCACTTTTATGGTTATTTTAGAAAAAATGACACAAAAACCAAATAATTCTATTATCCCATTTCATTCTTAAAGACGGGAAAAGCTATGTCATACCTACTGGAATGTTTATACTTTCCTCAAACGGAAAGTTCGTTTTACTCTTGGAAAAGATAGCCAAATTTAGTTGTTTTACATAGCCACCAGTTTTGAAAGCATGGGTGAGTATCTCTTTAGCCTATTGTATTCCCTTATTTGCTCTTCTATTAAGGGATTATTTCTATTCCCTTTCTCTCTTTCTACATAAGGAAGTAAACAATAAGATCATTTCTGATAATGGTTATCTCGATTAGAATGCAGTGGATAAAAGAATAATCTTTTGTAAAAATAACTTGTTGCAAAATAAGTAGAGAAAGTAATTCGAATGTAAAACACCAGATTTTTGTATCTGTTCCTTCGTTAATGTTTTGATAGTGTTAACACCCGATTTTCCTACACATGGCGCGACACGTGGACTGAAGATGGAGCACCGTTTTGTTCACTACAAATCCCACATGCAAGGCACCTAGGCGAGAGGCAAGTTTCTTACGTTTCCAATGTCATGTACATGTTAAAGGTATTTCTTGTTTGGGCCTTAGTTTTCTTTATATTCTGAGTCTAATCCGAAGGCCCGTAAAGCTGATGGCCTGACTTCTAATATGATTTAAGTTACACAAACAGGATGATCCCCCCCGTGCGTGACTATATGCAACAGGAAGTTCGCAGTGGTTAATGCTTGCCAGGAGTTTGGACCTTGGTAATGATAGTTATGAGAGGCTTTCAGACGTGCTTAATGAGGTGCTGCAGCCTGTGGAGAGCACTGAACCTGAACGGCAAAAATGTGGAATGTGCGCCATGAATGTTGCAGTTAAGCTTTGGGATGGGGATGCTTCTGTATATAATTCTGCTGTAGAGATATACTCGAAACTTCGACAGCAATCCTCCATTTTCTATCTCAACTATTTCAGAATTACTCGTTTCACCTAAACTGGTGGCTGTTTTAGTCGTGGTATTTAGGTATTTATCTTCAACAATGCCACGAATGCTGATAATTGTTTTGTAGTTTAATTGAGGTTAGCGAATGCTTGTTCAAGTATGAGTTGGAATGCTGAATTAATTCACTTAAGGAGCATAAGTACTTGTCGACCACGATATGAATGCGTTTGTGGTAAGAGGAACTAAACAGTTTCAGAAATACTGAGCAGAGTAAACCGAGCCAGGAGCTGGGTCTGGAACTGGCATTCAGGAAGTAGAGCTGACCGTTTCCGAGATATTTCTTGTTATTGCTTTCAATTTTGAAGTACTTTATCTTTTCGATTCATCTCTCGTTTTAATGCAGACCATGCAAAACGAACCGAGCTTCTGTTATTTCATATAAGACAATCTTTTAAAAAATCGGATGTGTTCCATTCACATGACTTTCTCTACTTCTGTGCAACAAATTATTGTTCATAAGATTATTCTTCTATTTACTACATGCTAATCGAGGAAAAATTAGCAGAAAAAAAGTCTTATTACTTGCTTCCTTGTAAGTAGAAGCGAAATATGACAGTATCATAGGTTAAAGTGAAGTCAAAAGCTGGTTACTAGGTGACTGAAGTTCCTTTGTTTGTATGGACTCGAGTTTACAAATATCTGAGAAAAGTACAAGTTTTTCAAAGCTGAAACCAAAAACAAGGAATATCTCAAAAACGATCAACTCCTGAAAAAAATGTATAGAACTAATTGTGTGTGTTAATGTGCTCTATATTTTTTGTGTGGTAAGTTTTTGTTCATTTCTTACGATCTAGCAGTTATGTAAAATTCATCTAGAATAAAGTAGTCTTCAGAGGCTATTCCCAGAAAATTCAAGATATACATATTATTTGTCAGGCAAATCTCTTTAATATACGATATTTTAATCAAAATCATTTTGAGAAAATCAAAATTTTCGAAAAAATTCCATGTAAATGGTAGTTGGGGGTGGGGGGATTTTCTTGAAAATCTTCGTGTCGCATCCTTGGAAGATACCAAACTTAAATGCCAAGTTTGGTATTTAACGGTCTTTTCGTTTTAAGCTATGCTGTCCCCCCCCCCCCACACACACAGACCTTTTTCTAAAAATGCTTTTTTTTTTTTTTGATTCAGGGGGACCCAAAACATGTATTCCCGGTGAAATATCGAATTTTTGTGTGCAATACAATACCTTCTCTATATATTATGTACATAGTATACGTGTAGAGAAAGTCAAAATATGACTATCGATTTAACCTAGCGTATTCCCTTATGTCTCTTCTACTTACAAGAAAGCAAGTAATACGGCAATTTTTACTAATGTTTACCTTGATTAGCACGGCGTGGATAAAAGTATAACATTTTGTAAGGAAAGGTGTTTGTGCAACAGCTAGAGATAAGCATGTGAATGGAACGCATCAGATTTTTTAGAAAAATACCCGTGTGTGTATGTGTCTGTGGGCAGCATAGCTCAAAAACGAAAAGTACATTAAATACCAAACTTGTTACTTAATTTCGATATCTGCCAAGGATATGAAGATTTTCTAGGAATTCCCCCCACCCTCAACTACCCTTTACATGGAAAAATTATCTAAAATGATGATTTTCTAAAAAATGGCTCTAACGGTTTTGGTTGAAATATTATATATAAGATATTTACACAAAAAACTGATGTGTTCCATTTACAGGACTTTCTCGACATCCCTGCAACAAATTATTGTAAAACGCTTATGCTAATATTTACTTCATCCAATCGATTGTAGACAGGAGTTGACAAATTCCCGTATGAGAAAAGTAAAAGTACAAGTACAAGTTTTTGAAGACTGAAACCAAAAACAAGGAACATCTAAAAAACTATGAACTGCGCGAAAAAAATGTGTATAACATAACTTGTATGTTTTAATGTGCTTTACATTTTTGTGTGGTAAATTTTTGTCTATCTCTTACGGTTTAGCAGTTATGCAAAATTCCTCAAGAATAAAGCAGTCTTCAGAGGCTATTCCCAGAAAATTCAAGATATACATTTTATTTGTCAGATAAATATCTGTAATATACGAAATTATAATCAAAATCATTAGCCATTTTTTAGAAAATCAAAATTTTCGAAAAAAGTTCCATGTAAAGGGTAATTGGGAGTGAGGGATTTTCTTGAAAATCTTCGTGCCGCATCCTTGAAAGATATCAAACCTAAATATCAAATTTGGTTTTTAACGGACTTTCGTTTTTGAGCTATGCTGTCCACATACACACACACACACACACACACACACAACTTTTTGTAAAAATACCTTTTTAGATTCAGGGGGACCCAAAATATGTATTTCCGGTGAAATCAAGGTATCGAATTTTTGGGTGGAATACAACACCTTCTCTATACACTATGTACATAGTTCGTATAGAGAAAGTAAAAAATAGAATATATATCTTAAAATTCTGGGATAAGCATCTGAGGACATCTTTATTCTGAATGAATTTTGCGATATTTTGCATAACTGGTAAACCGTAAGAGATAACATAGCCTTACTATAAAAAAAAGTAGATCTCCTTGAAACACGCAATTTATGTTGTATACATTTCTCGTTCAGTTGACTGTTTTGGGATATTTCTTGTTATTGGTTCGAGTTGTAAAATACTTATACTTTTCTCAAACGGTAACTTGTCAACTTCTGACCACGCAAATGATTTCGTTCCCACAGCATACGCATTTTAAAATATTTGACTATCAGTTCAGCCTAATGTATTCGTTTATTTTCATTCTACTTATAAGGAATTAAGCAATAAGACTGTTTCTGTTAATGTTTAGCTTGATTAGCATGAAATAGAAGAATATGCTTATTAACAATAGTGTGTAATAGATGTACTTTTTTATAATGTTTGCCTTTAATGTGCAAAGTGCTTAGGGTTAATAAAGGTTTTTGATGGTTTGGGTATTGGCGTTAAAACCCTGACGTCATATCTGTCGTGATGTTATTTCAGTTAGCAGGGAAGTAAATGAGAGGTTTGGGGGGTTAACAAAACATTTGCTTGCGGTTACAGTCAATAGATTTCCAGCTTGTTCTGTAATTTGTCTTTGTCATCATCAATCAGCTACTAACATTATGGGCTTCTATTGAAACTCTGATAGCCAGCCGAGTGGTGGACGGTAGTTATGGCTCATTGGTCACTTCCAGTTAACGTACTTCCATGCAACCGTAAATTTGATCACATTAATGCACTTAGGTTACATGCGTTTGTATACTTCGTTTTAATTCCTCCAACACTTATCCGGAATAGAGCATACAAATTATATAAAAGTTAAATTTCTAGAAAAAGCATGTGTTCCATTCACATGACTTTCTCTTCTCTGTAACAAATTATTGTTGAAAAGCTAATGCTTCTATTTACTTCATGCTAATCGATAAAAAGTTAGCAGAAATAGTCTTATTACTTGCTTCCTTGTAAGTAGAAGCGAAATAAGGGAGTACCATAGGTTAAAGTGACAGTCAAAAGCTGGTTGCTCGGTGACTGAAGTTCTTTTGTTTGTATGGACACGAGTTGACAATTCCTGTTTGAGAACATTATAAGTGTTTCAAAGCTGAAACCAAAAACAAGGAATATCTCAAAAAGGATCAACTCCACGAAAAAAATTGTATAAAAATTTTGTGTTGTAATGTGCTCTACATTTTTTTTGTGGCAAGTTGTTGTCTATTCTTACGGTTTAGCAGTTATACAAAATTCCGTAAAATTCATCCAGTATAAAGTAGTCTTCAGAGGCTATTCCCCGAAAATTCAAGATATACATTTTATTTGTCATGTAAATATCTTTAATATACGATATTTTAACAAAAACTGTTAAGACATTTTTGTGAAAATCAAAATTTTCGAAAAAAGTCCATGTAAAGGGTATCTGGAGGTTCGGGGGGGGGTCTTTAAAATCTTCGTGTCGCGTCCTTAGAAGATACCAAAGTTAAATACCAAGTCTTTTCGTTTATGAGCTATGCTGTCCACACACACGCGCACACACATACACGTTTTTCCACAAATATTTGGATTCATGGGGACCCAAAACATGTATTTCCGGTGAAATCTCGTTTTTGGGTGCATTACAATATCTTTTCTATGCACTATGTACATAGTACGTGTAGAGAAAGTCAAAATATTCATAGCTACTTGTCTGTGAGAAACTTAACAAAACAAAAATTAAGATTGATATAAACCTTCATTTAGAGTTCGAATTAATTTGCGCCAAAATACTGGCTTAAAATAGGCAGCCAAACAAGTTCAAACCGGGAATCAATATAGATGATTTCATTAATGATAAAGATAAAGTTGGCATGAAAATTTTATTTAAACCTAATAATACATTCCGACATGCCATTATTAAATGTACTAAATGTTAATATTTTCTTAACGAAGTGTAAACCGTCAATACCACCTCGTTTAACTCTTCAGTTAGTACGTATTATTATTTTCTCTAGCACGCATGTGCAATATATATAGTAGACAGAGAAGGTATTGTATTACACACAACAACTCTATATCACCGGAAATACACGTTTTAAGACAGTCTGAATAAAAAGAGCATTTTTAGAAAAATGTCAGTTTGTGTATGTGTCTTGTAGACAGCATAACTCAAAAACAAAAAGCCGGTTAAATACCTAACTTGGTACTTAATTTCAGTATCTTTCAAGAATGCCACAAAAAGATTTCCAGGGAAATTCTATCAGCCAAATTTATATGAAACATTTTTTTTTTTATTTTCTAACGATTTTGATTAAGGTGGCAAATATTAAACAATTTACAATGGTACATCACAGGTATATCCTGAATTTCTTGGGAAAGGCTCCTGAAGTGCTTTTTATTCTGAAGGATTTTTGCACAATTGGCAAACCGTAAGAGATAAACAAAACTTATTATAAAAGATATAAAACTCGTTAAAACACAATTTATTCATAAACTTTTTTTTTTTTTTTTTTTTTAGAGAGTTAACCTTTCCGAGATATTCCGTGTTATTGGTTTCAATTTTAAATTGCTTAAACTTTTCTCAAACGGGAAGTCACCTTTCATTTCGTCTCTCTCTCTCTCTCTCTCTCTCTCTCTCTCTCTCTCTCTCTCATTTTCTTGGCCTTGCAAAGAGAACCGAATTTCTATTGATTCACATAACGACCGGTTTTTTAAAAGATTTACAATCGCCTTAGCCTAATGTATTACCTAATTTCCCTTTCACTTAGAAGGCAGTATTACAACCATTCATTTCTGCTAATGTTTATCTCGATTAGCATGATGTAAATAAAAGAATAATAGTCTGTGACAATAGCTTGAAGAGAAAGTCATATCAATGGAACACATCATTTTTAAGGCAAACATTGTATCCGTTTTTAAACACTTTCTCTTTGCTTACGTTTTAAACCACACGCTGATTTGTAATTTGTATTGATTCTGTTATGTATTATGGTTAACCGGACTTGTTTCTTTTGCAATGAAAAAATTCGTCTTTTCAACTGTTTTCCCCCACGTGGAGAGTATAAAGCAATAAGGTCATCACATTAATGAACAAATCGACGAGTTTGTTTTATAATAGTTGACCATTTAACGTATGTTTTATGCGTTAATTAGCCTCTATTTTATTATTACACGTAATAACGACAGTGATGACGTGAGGAAAAGCATGTTGGTATTACAAACATTCTCAGGCACACTGTCAACATATCTCACTGGTTCGAGTGCGAAATATTAATTGCAGTACTACTAAAGTTAACGTCAGAATAATAAATAGCTAACAGCGCCAATAACAAAAGTAATAACATTGCGATAGGTAGAAGCTTCGATAAAAAATTCTTATTTAAAAAGGTCTAATAGGTTCTTAAGCTTCGAAAAGGCACACACAGTGATCTAGGAAAGTTTAAGCGCTATAAAATTAATGTATTTTGCTCCAGTAAACACAATGTATAAGTATAAAATCTACGATTATAAACAAAAGAATACAATAGAAAAATAAAAAATGCTAAGCTCTATTCATGATTATGTCCTGAAAATTTTAAGCGTGTAAAGCAAGGATTTTTAAGGAATTTCCCTTCCACAATTATCCTTATATGCATAAATGCTCACTATTTTTTCATTTATACGAATGTGTAATTAAAGCCAACAAGAAAATAAAGGTAAATTATTACTGGACTTGACTCAGTAATGCCGTAAGTTACAAACACACACTGTTGGCATTTGCATACGATATTCACTGCACAGCGTTTCCTGCCCGTCAGTGACTCATGGCCTGAGTTGTTTACATTATATATCTGAGCACTGGTTTGATTATAGATAACTTGAAGCAGACTGCTTAGGAATTGCTATGGCCTTGTGTTCTAAAAGTTGCAGCTTTTTTAGCCTGTGCATTTTTTATGACTCTTGAAGCATATTAAGATGTGCAATGAAACAGTGGCAATTAACAGGCAGACACATTAGAAACAAAGTGTTGAACATTCTTTCTCTATGGCTTTGATATCAGATACAGCAAACAATTTATGACTCCGTTTAAAACGGATGTTGAGATATGTATTTTGTGGTCCACTAAATTATAAAAATGGAGAAATCTCCGTGCGTGTGTGTTTGAAAGAGAAAGAAACAGAACGGCGTAATTAAAATATCTGATGCGTTACATTTCCAATTTAAAGCCATCGAAGCTACAGTCGTAGAGGTTCTCGCCGCCGCGACTATGCAGCGCCAACAGACCATCCTCACTGCATGGCAACATAAACTGGAAATCAACATCACTCAACTGTCATCGAAGAAAAGCTGAACAGCTGCTGCAGCAACAAACACAAACAGCCGACACACGTAGCCAACCTGGCAATACTGTTGAACTGTCTTAAATGACTGACCGGAGAATACTCGCAAATCGCGGGCACAGCACTCCCGGATATTTATACGCACAGCTAGGAAGTTCCTACCGATTTCCTTTTGCAGAGCAAGAGCGGCCAGGGTTGGCAATACCATTCGACGCTACTTGCGCGAACAAAGGTCAACGGAGGGTGCAAAATAAACATCATTGCATAACACAGAACCACGTCGGTAAGAAGGAAGACGCTTGAATAACATCCTTGTTCTCCTCAAACGTGAGCAAAATTAATTTGCTTACAACTATACTAAGTTTTCTAGCAGACTTTTTTAGAAACCGATGGTAGCTCTAGTACACACATTGTTAACGTCTAGTAACAGAACAGCTTCATAGAAACACATTATTGATTGCAAATTTGTTCAAAAAGACACCCACAACTATCACACTGTTACGCTGCAGAGGTTGGAGCTGAACTGAAGCTGTGCTGCATGTAGAAGATCTGTTAAAACGGATCTACGAATCCACGAGCATCCTACCTAAAATAAAGATGAAAATGAAAAGTGCAATTAAAGGGAGTGCAGGGTGTGACGCATACAAGCAGCACTTTTAGATCCCAACAAATCCTATTTGCTGACTGATACTGATACGGAACTAATAAAATATTTCAAATATGCCCCCATCATATCGTGCAAAGTGGAACGAACTTTTTCGCATTACAAATCTTGTTTGCTGAAATGTGGAATTAGTTTTTAATGTAAAAGGCTTCAAAAGTACATATAGTTTTCACTAGAAACATAAGTTTTAGGGTCCCCTGGATCCAAAATAAGCAGTTTTGGAAAAAGGTCAGTGTATATGTGTGTGTACACGATAACTCAAAAATAAAAGGTCGGTAAAATGCCAACGTTGGTATTCAGCTTAGTACATTCCAAGGATGCAACTTAAGATTTTGAGGAAAATCCCCCACCCCAAACTAACCTATACTTGGAACTTTTTTTCAAAAATTTCGATTTTCTCAAAAATGGCTAACGATTTTAATTAAAATACCGTATTTTAAAGACATTTACAGTCAAAGCGTATATCTTGAATTTTCTGGGAATAGCCTCTGAAGACCTCTATTGTGGATGAATTTTGCTGGATTTTGCATAACTAGTAAACCGTGAGATAGACAAAAACTTACAACACAAAAAATGTAGAGTACGTTAAAACACACAATTTAAAGTATATACACTGTTTTCGTGGAGTTCATCGTTTTTGAATTATTCACCTTATTTCGATTTCACCTTTAAAAATCTTATACCTGCTTTTCTTACACAAGAATTGGTCTGCTCCTGTCCATCTATACATAGGAACTTCACATAGCAACCAGATTTCGACTATCATGCTACTCCCTTATTTCGCTTCTATTTACAGGAAGCAAGTAATAAGACTATTTCTGCTAATTTTTTCTCGATTAGCATCAAGTAAATAGAAGCATACGATTTTTAATAATAATTTGTTTCAGAGCTGTACAGAAATTCATGTGAATGGAACACGTCAGATGTTTTTTTTTCGTAGAGCTGACCATTTTTGATACATTGCTTATTTCAGTTTTAAAATAATTAAAACTTTTCAAATACGGAAAATTGTAAACTGCTGGCATTGCATAGAAACTTATTTCATCCATAAAGAGTTGACTATTCGTTAACCTAGTTTATTCCCTTATTTCCTTTCTGCTAATATTTATCTCGATTAGCATGAAGTAGATAGAAGTTTGAGCTTCTTAACAATAATTTGTTAGATGTGTAGCGAAAGTCATGTGAATGGAACATGGATTTTTTAGATATATATACAATCCAAGAGGTGCTGCACACGAGCGTATGCACAAGTAAGGATATTATTATTCTACTGTTAATGAACGTAAGGAAGCGGTCCTTTTGGTATGCTTTCTGCCAACTGAGAGAAACTTGAGTTAATTGAATCAGAATAATGAGCTCTAAGGGAAAGTGCGAGCATTGCAAATTTGCCCTTCGTTAACTTGAACTCTGAATGTTGTGCAAATGCAATTTGTACCACTGAGACAAGGGAATGTTTATTAATAATTGATTGGGACTCTCCTCGAGTGAACGAGCAGCACTATTTCTCCCAATTGCCTTGTAACAATCAGACCGCAACGAGTAGAGGGAGTCGGAGGAAATGGTTGTCACGACTCCTCGGCGTCCACCGGGCTTTACAATGATTAATGAGCAACCAATGTGCAGGCAACCCTTACCGAATTCTCTCACATAAAACATAAATTATTAAGCTTTCTGACTTTTACAAACTGTCGGATAATATTGGGAACTACACAAAAACTAGGCGCCAAGAAATACATAAATTGCCTATAACGTATAACCATTACACTGGCATTCCGGAAAAACATAAGCCTTAAAATGAGACTCATGTTTTAAGACTAACATATTCCACTAAGTATTCCTTAATTACCAATTTAGTATTTTATTAATCATGATTATTATTTATAAATATTATAAATTAGTTTATTATATACAATTTACTGGCCATTCTTTTATTTGCACCATATATCCCTATAATACGTTACAAATAGGAAGAGTTTTACTCAGCAGCGAATGATATGTGTTATCGTGCTCTGCGTTGCCAGGTCGCTACACCAACACTTTTCATATTTCCCTCTCACTCGCACCCTGAGCTTGCAAATCTGCCCAGTGACAATGTTTATTCATGTGTATTATGAAAACTATTTGTGCTAAAAATATGTAGTTTTTACGGTTCAGAGGTACATTACTCCCTATCTTGCTCGTGAATTATGTTTCAAAAAATTAAATATTTTGTCCAGGCGCAAGTAGTATTTATGACAGACTTAGCGCGTTACTCCCCAGTTAAGCGGGAATGCAACATGTCAACAAAGCAGCACTCGCCGTGGCTGCCGGCCTGGTGGCGCTGGACACACTTCATCCCGTTTGAAAACCACTGTAGGTCATTCTTTTCTTTAGTCAATGCGCTATGCTATTTTTACTTTCTCTAGGACGTATGTACAATGTACATAGTAGATAGAGAAAGAATTTTTTCCCCTTTCTTTTCTTTGTAGCTTAATGTCCTTTAACCCGGTTGGTCATATCGGACGAAATAATGAAACCGTGAAATTGTGCTCAAATGATTTCAGAGTCCATGGAGCTTAAAGCTACTCGACATTCGTATTCTCAGAATAAGGGAAAACCCCGGAAAAAACCGTTATCCGGGTAACTCACCCTAAGCGAAATTCGAACTCACGATCTGTTGAATGTGAGGCAGACACGCTCACCCTTTACTACCCTGGTGGGCAAGAGAAGGTTTTGATTTTTTTCCCCACACAAGCCGTGTGTAGGACAGGAGTTGGATAGATAGTCTGACTGAAAAATGCAATGCCATAGCCGGGATTTGGACCACTGACGTCTTATAATAAGCAGCAGAAAAAGCTTAATAATAATAAATAAAAAGTATTAACTATTATAATTATTATAATACAAATGTTGAACATTATAATTCATTGCTTTAGCTTACTATATTGTTTTGGAGTATAGCAAGAGGCTATGGCTTACTCAGATATTGTGGTATTTTTATTTACAGTTTAGTTATCCAGTCACTAACCTATTTGGTTAATTACAATTATAAGCGTATTAGTAATCATTTGGCTAATCAATAATTATTTAATGTGTTTCAATTCCACTGACTTACCTTCTACTTCCTCAAAATGTGGTATCTGTATCCACATCTCTCGGGGTCACAATTCTTTCAGGATTCCTCTTTTAAGATAACGAAAATGATATAATTAACAGTAATACATAAGTTTCATCTGGTCAATATATTCATCAGATAAATAATTCAATAATACGTAACGTTCTTTCACACTATCGAAGTTGCTTCGGATTCCAGTATCACAATGATTTAACGAATCCCATCGCAAGTAACAATGCTATTGATGTTGAGCCTTGAAGCGTATGACATTGTAAAAGCAAAATAATCGGAAAACATAAGATAAGATTTCGTTCCCTTATTGCGGTCGACAAGTTCAATATCCATATAAGTAGAACTCATCCGCATCAATATCGCCATAACATGGTAAATCGACATGCAAGCTGCAACCAAAATAAAACGCAAGATACATCTTATATTAATTACTCTCAACCCCAGAAAAGTAAAACATTAACGATTATAACAAACGATTACATATATGGAAAGAAAAAAATTGAGTTAGAAAACGACTGCTTTTACAAAACGGTTGAAGAGTTGCTTTCATTTCTACCAAATGCTATTGTATGCTACCAGGTCCAAATCATTCCGCGGATAAATGCTATGAGGCAAGAAACATTTTGTACAAACGCAGCGTTCATATAAAATGTCAAATCATCTTGAAAGGAGAACTAAAATAGATTGAAAAACTATCAAAATATAAATTTCAAATAAAGCAATTTTACTACAACCAAAACGAGTAGCAATTCGTAATGTATTTAATAAAACTAGCATAACTTGTGAAATTAACGGTACCTGTCACATTGGATGACTATGATCAAGTTTTCCAGGAGTATCCCCAGTAATTGAGTAGTATTGACTTTTCCGAAATAAATGACACTACATCTCCATTTGAGAAATAAATAACGCAATGAGAAATATGTCAGTTAAACGGCAAGTGGTGCTAACCACGTACTCATAAGAGGAAAAAAGAAAAACGGCGTGGGTTCAGAAATCTTTTTATAGATAGCTACCAGAACGCTAACATCTGGAATTGAATCAACGAAATTTCAAAAAGCTAAATCCATTATTATACATAAAGGAGGGGATGAGTCCACCTCAGAGATCATTGAAATATCACTTGAGCATAGACTACCACTTATATAACCAACCCTTTCATTCTTAATACTGCTCTGAAATCCGCTAAAGAAAGAAAAGTCAACATTACTGTAATATTTCTGAATATAAGAAAAACGTTTGATAATATATGTTATTTATATCTCTAGATTCTGTAGAAATCCCCAGCAAATTATTATGCTTAATAATGAATCTGCAAAAACATAACTACATTTGAAACTAACTACAGTAAAACAAATTAAATTAAAATAGAGAGTTGTTACAGGGTTCCGCCATTTCTCTTATATAATTAGCAACGGATTTCATTTTAGAGGAATCTAGTAACCAAACTTTATCAGATGAATATCAGATAAATACTTGTCTTCAAATTGTCAGAATTTAACAGATATGAGTTTCGCAGATGATACCGTGATCATTGGAAAAATTTAGAAGCAGCAAAAGCAATGACCAAATTGGCTCTACGGCGTTTTCAAGAAATTGGTCCTGCAATTAATACATCAAATCTGTTTATCCATAAAGAATGGAAATTATTCTCCAAAGAAATAGGAAAAAAAATTAAAGTTAATAAAATTTTATTAGAATAGAAAAATTTCATTTGAGGCTAAACTAGTTACATATATAAATACTAATATACCTCCTAAATAAATTAAAAGTAAAACATAAGCGAATCAAAATCTTAAATATATATACCCGATTATCTCTGAAAATAATGAAATTTGGTGTCAAAATCCTGATGAAATTGATTTAAAATATTAAAGAACATTTACATAATAAAGCTGAAATTTCAGAAAGTTCACTCCTTTTACAAGCAGACAGGACATTTGTTATTTTAAACTCGTCTGTCTCTACGATCTTAATTTATCCTTTTCAAATTATCCTGATGGATAAATTTCCAGAAAAAAAATTAACTGATGCTGAAAAAGTATTAAAATATACTCAATTACCAAAGACGTTCCAGACCATATGATGTATACTGAGAGGCCTTGATCTATTCCGCGCCTCATGGAAAGTTCGGCTACAACATATAAATATCTGTAAAGTTTTAAAATATTTAAATGACCCGCTTGCTCACGCCATAAGAGATTTTAAGCAGGAAACTCTCAAAGCTGTTTACATCTTAACATCGCTCAGAATAGCGTTAGAGACCCTGTAAGTCTTCTTCCACATACAAGAAAAGTGAGAAGAGACAGATTTGGAGCGAGTTATTGCAAAAGGGCTTTAAGGAGTTAAGCTGTTCAGCGACTATAAATGGATCCGAGATCATTGCTGACTTACCTGCTTCGAATGGAAAGATGCCTTCAAAATGCCTGCTGGAGTTATTGCTGTACTCTCGGAACCAAGCGGGTCCCAGAACAATATCCCCTGCTATCGCGGCCTGGAGGACGAAACATGTCCTGGGTGCTTGCCCGTTCGGAGCAGCGCTGCGAACAGCAAACATTAAGATCAGGAGTTTGATTGCAACAAGCATGAAACAAAAATGGTTCATTAGGAAGTGTATGGGTTGTCCAACAGTGGTAGCAGCAGGCGCATCTACATCATTGCCTACAAGACATCTGATGGTAGCGGAGCGATATTGAGCCTATTGTTTGCTTTGACTCCCCTAAGAACAACCTGAAGAAGTGGACACAGATATAAGACCATTTCTGAACCTCTATTCCCTTTAACAAGGAAAAATACAATCTTAAAAAGAATGAAAAGAAAAAGAACTAAATAAATGATAGGAGCCGGAGGGATAATACCCAAGTAGTTTAAGGTCTAGATAAACGTCTGCTGTATAAAATAGCAATCATTGCCCTCAGAGGATCTTTTCTCATCCTCGGAAATCATTTGTATTCATTTTAATATTTATACTGCTTAAATCTATAAAACCTTATATAATTTTGTTGCTAATAGTGTATAATGCTACTATGACAACATTGTTTCATGTTATTTGTGTTAGATTTGAAGCTTATTATTACTAATTTGACATGTTTCTATATTTAGTTATATAATTTATTTTATCATTGTAAATTAGTTTTTAAAATATCCGATACTTTCCATTCAAATTAGTTAAAAAAAAAGTTTATTCTTTTATCTACACCATGCTAATCAAAATAAATATTACCGAATTGATGTTATTACTTGCTTTCTCCGTAGAAGGGAAATAACGGAATGTAAAACCTAAAACGATACTAAAATTTTTAAAATCGCTAAGTGAAACAATTGTAATTCAGTTCTAATTGTTTGATAGGAGTAAACAAAAGAGAAACGAAAAGAAATATGTCTTTCCGTTTGAGAAAAGTTAAATAGCTTAAAACGGAAACCAGTAAGGGGCCATATCTGGAAAATAGTCAACTCTTATTAACAAAAAGCAAACAAACAAACAAACAAAAGACAAACAAAAAAGAAAAAAGTAGTGTATAGCATAAATTGTTTGTTTTAATATGATATGCATTTTTGTCTACCTCTTATGGTTTACTGGTTATACAAAGTTATGCAAAAGCCATTGAGTATGAAGAGTTCTTCAGAGGCTAAATTTAAGATTAAAATTTCGTTTGTCATGAAAATATCCTAAAAATATGTTTTAATAACAGTCTTTAGAGTCATTTCTGAGAAAACCAAAATTTTTGTGAAATATTCCTTATAAAGAGTGAGGGTGAGGGAATTTTCTTTAAAATATTCGTGTCGCATCATTAACAGATACTGAACTTAAATACAAAGTATGCTAACTAACCGAATTTTCGTTTTTGAGCTATGCTGCCCACACGCACACACAATAAGTGTTCAATTTTTTTATTCAGGTTCTCAAAATATCTATTTCCGGTGAAAAATCGGATATATTTTTTGGATGGAAAGCAGCACCTTTTCTATCCACTATGTACATTCTATATACCAGCTACAGAAAGCAAAAATGTTAATTGTATTGTTTTACTTTGCATCAGGCCACAACCGAGGAAAGTAACAAGTAGATAAGTTAGTTTAGTTTTTGTGTGGACGCTAGTAAGACGTTTCCAACTATGAACATAATTAAAGTGAAAACGTTGTTTTTATGTTTGTTTGTTTTTGAGTTTTGTGTTTTTTTTTCAACGGGTTATAAGATTTTATTCCACTAACTTCTTTTCATGGAAGTCTAAAAGTAACGAAGTGTCGTAAATATTCAAGGATTAAAGAATACGCTTCATAAGGAAATGACAGGTTAACCTTGGTAAGAAATTAGAGAACTGACCATTCTGCTTAAAGGGAATGAAAAAGGTACAAAGCCTCGAAAGATTCTAGAGAAAAATTACAAACTGCATTAGCAAGCTTAGGGAAGAACGTAGTAATTTTATAAATCCCTTTTAGAGACAAAGAAAGAATAATTTATGAACTAAAAGATGGGCTGTGACACAAAGACAAGATAATTAAATAGTTAAGCGATCAACATATTTCTCCAATGAAATTACTTTATGCATTAACTTCTAACCAAATATTTATTTTGAAATAGTTGCCAAGAGAAACAAATCTGACACGTTTCATTCACATGACACTCCACATTTGTTACAAATTATTCTTAAAAAAATTAATTTTCTATACCCATCATGAAAATCCAGGTAAACGTGAGCAGAAATTGTCCTCCTTAATTGGTTCCTAGCAAGTAGAAGGAAAAAATGTTATGTGCTCCTTCACATGATGTTATCTAGTTGTTCGGGAAACAAACCTTTTATTCAAAAGATTAATTTTTTATCTACATTACGTTAATCAAGATAAACATACGCATAATTGGTATTACTAGCTTCCGTGTAAGTAGAAGGGAAATAAGGGAATGCACAGGCTAAAGTGGTAGCTTTTTAAAATCCGGTTGCTATGTGAAACAGTTGAAATTCCATTCATGAAATAATAAGGAATATATCGGAAACGATCAACTCCAAGAACAAGTTTATATAGCATAAATTGTGTGTTTTAAAGAGATCTACATTTCATGTGAAGTAATTTTTGTCTGTCATTTACGGTTTACCAGTTGTGCAAAATTCAGCAAAATTCATTAAGAGGCCTTTAGTGGCTATTTCTAAAAATAGAAGATACACAGTTTGCCATGCAAATACCTTTAATATACCGTATTTTATTCAAAATTGTTAGAGCAATTTTTGAGAAAATAAATTTTTTCGATTTTTTTTTTTCATGTGAAGGGAAGTTAGGAGTGTGATATTTTCTTGAAAATCTTTTTCAACTTTTGGAAGATACTGAACTTAATACCAAGTTTGGTATTTAATGGACTTTTCGTTTTTGAGCTATGCAGCCCCCCCACACGGACATTTTTTAGAAATGCTTTTTTGAATTCAGGGGGTCTCAAAACATGAAGTTCCGGTGAAATCTCGGTGTCGATTTTTGGTGCAATACATTATCTTCTCTATACACTAGGTACATAGTACGGGTAGAGAAAGTGAAAAATTGAATGTGCATTTTTTCATTGATTATTGCCTCGTTTCATTTATTCCTCTGTTGAGCTTTTGCCACAATAATTATATTTCGCTGCTTCTAATACACGATGTTTCAATTTGTACTACTTGCAAAATCTAAATGAGCAAAAAGTAATTGAACAAAAGCCTTAAATGTTGTCTTGTGTTGCTTTTGTGAAGCAGAAGTTAGGATTTTCTGCTCCGAGTATTATATGTCAATATTCCATCGTAAACACACTTTTTGAGGTCCCCGAAGCCAAAAAAGACATTTCCAAAAAAACATTTCTATGTTTGTGTTTTTGTGTGGATGTGTCCGTATGTGTCAAGGTCGCGGGTTCAAACTTGGTGAAAAACGGTGGATTTTTTAGGGCGTAATACCTTCGGAAGCGAAGTAATACGGATATTCCCTGTCTTAGATGTTCAGCACACAAAAAGAATTCAAGACCGATAAAGCGGCCTCTGAACAAAATTAAGCGGTCTTTCATGTCCAAAGCAGACTGGGAAGCTGAGAACCATAGTAGTTATGGAGCACTCATTTAAAATTCATTTTTTTTTCTTCTGTGTGTGCGTGTGTCCATTTGTGTCGCTCTTTCTGTGTTTATAATCAGCAAAACTCAAACGAAATTTCCTTTAAAGAAACTTAATGCTCAAGTTAAGGACCTTCCAAGAATGCGACACATGGAGTTTCAAGAAAATTCCCATCCCAACTACCCTATACATGATATTTTTTTAGTTTTGATTTTTTTATACAATAGTATCGATTCTGTTTAAATACTATACATTTAATATATTTTAATGAAAAACTAAATTAATATCTTGAATTTTCAGGGAATAGCCTCTGAAGTTTATCTTCATTCTGAATATCATTTAAACCGTAAGAGAGAGAGAGAGAGAGAGAGAGACAAAATGTTACTACACAAAGATAGACCTCGTCAAAGCACACAGTTTATCTCAAGATCTCAAAATCTTTGGTGTTAACCCTTCCGTATTCCTTGTTGTTGCTTTGAAATTTAAAATATCAAAAGGTATTCCATTATTCAGTTTTCTCCACTCCCCGATTCCCCTCTCCTGATCATGCAAAGAAAGCGTCATCACTAAAGCTCGGTTTTGGGTTCCGAAGCGCTCTTAGTTACGAACACACAGAGCAGTCAGCGGTATAAAGAGAGGGTAGTGGGGATGGTTTTGTAGCGTAAACATGCACAGATTGAGGTATAATCTGTCACAAAACAGGTCATTACATGCATTGACATATATGCATCGTTCTAATTCATAAAGTAACACAATAAAACAATCATTTCATAATATGATAAGTAAACAAAGGTATAAAGCTTGGTACAGGAAATCCTGTGCAGAACTTTCAAAAGACAATGACCATAAATCAACAAACTCACCCAGAATTCATTGCAGTATATTACAGTAATATTTCGATATTACTGTATCGAAAGAAAATACTCTCTTCTGGTACCTTAAAATATGCTAAAAAGTATCCACAAGTGTGTTCAGTGTCCAACGCCTACCCTTTCGTATTTTAGACATTTTTTCAATCTGCACTCCCTTTCAGTGTTCACTGGTGTATCTACTAGCAGGAACTAAACCAGGCCAGACAGTGAGCAATGTTAGCTTATAACAGGAGTGTCTGCCTCTAGGCCAATATGTAAGCATAAGCAATGATGTCATCCTTGTTCAAGATGTAACAAACATTCCTCAATACAATCTCAGTTGCATTGAGTATTCACTTGTACTGTGCTATTTTGCTCTGCTACAAAATTTACTTTCTCTACACGTACTATGTACATAGTGTATAGAGAAGGTATTGTATTGCACCCAAAAATTTGATACCGAGATTTCGCCGGAAATAAATGTTTTGGGTCCCCCTAAATCCAAAAAAAAAGCATTTCTAGAAAAGTGTCCGTGTGTGCGCGTGAGCGTGTGTGCAAGCGTGTGTGCGTGCGCGTCTGTGGACAGCATAGCTCAAAAACTAAAATACCGTTAAATATCAAACTTGGTATTTAAGTTTGGTATCTTGCATGGATACGACACGACGATTTTCAAGAAAATCCCTCACCCCCCAACTACTCTTTATATGGAACTTTTTTTCGAGAATATTAATTTTCTCAAAAATGGCTCTATTTGATTAAAACATTGTATATTAAAGATATTTACCTGACAAATAATATATATATATATATATATATATATATATATATATATATATATATATATAGAATTTTCTGGGAATAGCCTCTGACGACTACTTTATTCTGGATGAATTTTACGACATTTTGCATAACTGCTAAACTGTAAGAGCTGGACAAAAACCTACCACAAAAATGTAGAGTACATTAAAACACACAATTTATGTTATATTTCATTCGCGGAGTTGATTGATTTTGAGACATTCTTTGAGTCTGGTTTCAGATTAAAAAAAAAAAAACTTATACTTTTCTCATATAGGAATTTGTCAACTCCTGTCCATACAAACAAAGGAACTGCAGTCACATAGTAACCAGCTTTTGACTATCACTTTAACCTAAGGTACTCCCTTATTTCGCTTCTACTTACAAGGAAGCAAGTAATAAGGCTATTTCTGCTAATTTTTTCTCGATTAGCATAAATAAATAGAAGCATAAGCTTTTTTTGCAGAAATGTAGAGAAAGGCATGTGAAGGGAAGACATCAGATTTTTTATGTGTTGTGTGCTTGAGTTTTTTTTTTTTTAAATGATTTATTATCCTGCTGTAGCCGTGGACAGGACGAAGTGGCAACAGTGTGATGGAGCGACCACGAGGTAATGCAACTGTCAGGGATCACTATGGATCTCTCGGAACAAATCTCAATTCGGTTATTTCGTGACATCGGACCGGGCTCTACTCATCACAGACTGCCTCTGTGGTATGGTGTTTAGTATGATAGGTTCCAAACACCCTGTTTGGCGTATACTCGTATCTGAGGCAGTGTGTACTCGTGTTTTCATCAATTATCATCATTACTTATTCTGGCCATTACTGTTTTTATTATTTTACGGACAGCGGCTGTAACTTTTTTAGACACTCTGGAGTATAATTCTTATTAATACATCTTAAGTTATTGTTTTGTTGTGTCTCAAACTTCAGAACCACAATCATAAATGTAACTGCTGTAGTTTCAACGGGTGTAAAAACTAACCTATACTGAGTCCATAAATAGCCAAGTTAGTTTTCTGGGAAATAAATTATTTGCAGTTGTTTGTGCAGTAGCGCACTTTCCGCTAGCGAAATTAATGGGTACTGTTTATTTCAGTTGTCTAAGCAACAAAAATTGTCTGTTCGGTACTGAAAGAAAGTAAAAAAGAATGATTGATATACTCGTAAAAGCGATGGGAACCACACGTATGCTCTGCAATATCTCGAGCAAATAGAAACGCTATTTCAAAACGGCAGCAGCCGAAATTTATTAACGACATACACCTTGTAGCAATGAATAACAGTGTAAAGTCATCTATAGGAAGTTTGAAAACTACGGCTTTGTAAACTGCACTAATTACTTCCCCATAAAGCATTGAAAAATATATTTAAACAATAGAAATGTAGTCTTATAAAATTAGTGAAAAATATTACATTGAAAAAAAACTTATAAAGCAAGCAATCCTTTTTGAACGCTCATGTGTTCCATTCGCATGACTTTCTACATCTCTGTAACAAATTTATAAGCTTGTTCTTCTATTTCATGCTAATCGAATAAATATTAGCAGAAACTGTTTTATTACTTAGTTCCTTATAAGTGCAAGGAAAATAAAGGAATAAACTAGGCTAAATCGACAGTCAAATGTTTTAAAATGTGCCTGCTATGGGATTGAAATCCATTTCTTTGCGTGGCCAGAAGCTGAAAAGTATACGTTTAAACTGAAACCAATAACAAGGAATATTTCAAAAACGGCCATTATGTGTTATAACGAGATCTATATTTTTGTGTGTAAGTTTTTGTCTATCTCTTGCGGTTTACTAGTTATGAAAAATTCAGCAAAGTTCATCCAGAATAAACAGGACTTTAGAAGCTATTCCCAGAAAACTCAAGATATACATTTTATTTGTGATGGCAAGGCATTAATATGTGGTATTTTAATACAAATCGGTAGAGTCATTTTCGAGAAAATAAAATTTTTGAAAAGTTTTCCATGTAAAGGTTAGTTTGGGGGAGTGAATTTTCTTGAAAATCTTCGTGTCGTATTCTTATAACATACCAAACTTAAATATCTTTTTCTATATTTTTTTATTCAGGGGGTCCTAAAACATTTATTTCCGGTGAAATCTCAGTATCGAATTTTTGGTTGGAATACAATACTTCCTTTATGCACTATGTACCAACCAATAGGTTTTATACTAACTTTTCGTTACTGATATTCGTGGATAGACATTTACTTTGTTTGAATTTTCCTTGCTATAAGCCCGAGAAAAGTTAGTGATATCATCAGTAAAGCTTCAGCTCTCATTTTATTTACTTTGTGTTCATTACTTTTGTAACCGTTATTGAGCGATTTGTTAATGTCTGTCTCCGTTACTTCTGTAACCGTTATATGTAACCATTATATTAAGGTAACCGTTATATGTAACCGTTATACTAAGGTAACCGTTATATGTAACCGTTATACTAAGGTAACCGTTATATGTAACCGTTATATTAAGGTAACCGTTATATGTAACCGTTATATTAAGGTAACTGTTATATGTAACCGTTATATTAAGGTAACCGTTATATGTAACCATTATTTTCTACTCCTCCTGAATGTTCTGCTCCACTTTCAATACTTCAGTATGTTCTCAAAATGAAATAGTTACTCGACATTTTTATTGTTAGGAAACCTAGTATTTACTTGAAAATGAATTATATGTGATATACTAACTCATTTTATTCCTATTCCTACATTGATGTTATGTAGCTCTGTTTTTGCACGCTCTTTAACGGTTACGAGCATCGCTGTGCACCGGAAATAATGCCGGCTCAGATTCAAGCATTCAAAATGTTTGAAGGCATTTTGGTCCATTATGACGAAACGCTTTCAGTGGAAAAACTGGCAAAATAATCAGCCATCTTTCTAGCTAGTTTACACGCATGCATCTCCAGAGAATTTGGCAAACACTAAACTGTTTAGGCGACTGTAATTTATCACAGTAAAGAAAGTAAACTGCATTGGAAATGCAGACATTTTCAGGCCCGTATTATTCTTAGTTAGCCAATACTCCCTTCAGATTTCTAAATGGTTTATGTATCTCCAGAGAAATATAACAGATACATTCTCAGTACAGGGATCTGCAATTTCGAAACGAAAAAAAAAAGTGTAACCCTCTTTCCCTGGGTGCTGCAACGCTGTTCTGCCCTGGGCAGTATACTGGAGTTTCATTTGTTTACAGCACGAGGCGTTACCATGGAAACATAACCATATTTCCAATTACTTTCGGTGCAGGGGTTAATATCGGAATCCACACCCCCGGGGTAATGGTTGGGAAAATAGCCTCGTTGTGTTTAATGTTTACAGGGGCTGATAATGAATATCCCTTACTTGGCTGCTAGGGGTTGCATTTCGTTAAAGATAACACACGAACTAAAAATAGCAGCCTTCCCTCCGCACCGCTGACTCACAGGAATTCCAGGGATTTCTAATGCTTTTCAGCTCCTTCCCCCCTCTAGAGCTTTCCAGCGAACGCGTGAAAGTCGTAAGTGGTGATATCTGATGTAACAGTTTACGGTTATGTCGACAATGATATTAATGTGCTTGCAAGCACCACAGAGACATAGTTTTCTATGCTCAGCATATTTTGTATACATATGTATTTACTTTTATCACATGAACATTTCTAAAATCTCAGGGTTATATCCAAAATATGTTGTGAAACTAAACATGTTAACTGAAAAACGAAAGATTTTAGAAAATGTTGACTTTGAAATACAAATGGTGTTTAAGGTGTACATATTAAAACGCTTTAATATATATTCTTAATATTTTAAGTTTACAGGTTTGTAGTTTTTCACTTTCAGTGACTCTACGCTATTCCATCTTTAAACGAAACACATTTAATTGATTAAACAACTACATCATGACTTCCACAATATTTGACATATCTGTCTGAAACTTTGCACGGAATTCCTAGTGTTTAAAATCTGAGCTTTGTGCCTGAAAAACATCTTAATAGGAGATTACTAAAAAATTTATTTTGCAAAAATATGATAATTCAAGTAAGCTTTAAATTGTTGAAGCAATTTCTAAAATACAATTAAATACGTCGTTGCAGAAAACCTAAGTCACTTGAAGAATTTTTTTTATATATGCATGAATTGTGTAATCCTGATATAATCTTTGTTAAAAAATTCGTCAACATAAATATTAAGAAATTATTATATTTCATCTGCACCGTTTCATCACTTCCTTCATGGTGCACATGGTGAATGGAAGAAGCAATGACAGTTAATTGTTTCGTATGTAAGATATCGTGATATTATTGTCAGACTTTGTTTTGCATGAAGTTCGATACCAAAGATTAATTATAATATATTAATATAATATATTATAGTAATAATAAATATTGCATATTCATGTTCTATTAAGGATCGAGCAGGTTTGTAAACTTAAACCTGCGCGAGTTACATACGCAAGTTTAGATTTACAAGGGAGTGTTTCATGATCATGCAATATTTATTATTATTATTATTATTATTATTATTATTATTTTAACTTCCATTGCTATATAATGTTATCATATAGTTTTTAGTAAATGAATTTAATTAAATCTTTTCATCGTTCATATATGTTTCTTTGTTTTTCTGTAAAGTACTGTATAATCGAATACTTCTCTTTTGTGAAGCATTTGTTGTTTAGCTGTGCAGATTATACTTTTTATTTTATTTTTAATTCCTCAAACAAGCACACGTCTATGTACTTTTGGGCATCGAAACTATAGTGTAATTCATTGAGGTATTTCTTGTAACATTTAAAGTTTATTTTAGTGTTGGGATATTTATCTTTGCAAAGTGAATACATCTCGTTCATTGACAAAGATGTATGTAAACAGTCGATTGCTTTGTCAGAATAATGGCTTTTCTTTACTGGAAATATTTAAAAGTGTTCATGGATAGCTCTAAATTCCTCCATATTTGCAACGTTTCCCCGGTTTCATTGTCCCCTGTATCATGTCTGGTGCTGCTGAGAGCGACATTATTGTACAAAAGCATACCAACAGAAGTACCCGTACTACAGTTTGAAACCTCGGCCTTTCAACGTCTATTATTTATTACTGAATTTTATTATTTACTTCAGAGGTAACAAGCCATAAATGTATTCTTGAAATACACCTCAAGTTTAAAGTGAGAATCGGCAATTCAAACCTCTCGCACATTTCTTGGCGAGGAACTATATGTAAATGTTAAACATACATTTCCTAAACTTTCTATATAGCATTTCTTTAATTTTATTAACTTCTTGCACATTTTTCAGTAGAAACATCAACCACACAGCTTTGTGAATGTGTACAATGCTTAGCGACTATATGCAGATACCAAAAATGGCCATATCTTTATTTTCGAAAATAAGTGACTTGGATACCTCTCTGCAATAACACATTAAAATGTAATGCAGAGTTGAAGTTAAACGTTCTAATATTCATTATTAAAATACTCTTGCATATAGAATTATCTTCGTTTCATCTTAGAGAGATGTAAAGTACATAAAGCTCCATAACACATATATAAAATTTACAAAAGATTTAAAATCTAAATGTCAAAGGTTATGTGCTCCCTTGAATTATCAGAATAATGTTAAATTAAATGATATTTTCCCGCTTTATAACATATTTTATTCGTCTCCTTTAGAACTAACCAATGCTTAATATTTCAAAGTACAGACTTTTTCAAAATATAACAGTGACAAATTAACACGTGGAAATAATATTACCAAGAAAGAAAATCAGTTTTACAATTTCTAGTCTTTAATGTTTTTAACAACCCCACTGATGAGATCAACCCAAAAAAGAACATTTAAAGCGGTGATAATAATATTCTGTTTGGCAGAATATTATTCTGTTTAGTCTTTCGTTTATTTGAGGAGGGGGGTGTGCTTATAACTACTAATACTGAGTATAGTTTTAAGTTTACTTTGCTTTAAATAAGACTCTTACATCTTTGAATTTTTCCTTTGTGATGTCACTTTAGCATATTAGATCACATCGGCAATGATCTTAATTAATGAGCCGTAATAGACGAAATCTTATTCCGCAAAGTATGCAATTTATGCGAAATAGAATTTTTCTGAATTTTTTTGATTCGAATGTTCTAATACTTAAAACCATTTCCTTCTCTAGCACGTACATAGTAAATAAGAGAAGAATTGTATTCCACCCAAAAATTCGATATAGAGATTTTACCGGAAATACATGTTTTGAGACTCCCTAAATTAAAAAAATAGAAAACTGTAGGTAGAATAGTTCAAAAACAAAAAGTCCATTAAATAACAGATAAAAACTTACTACAAAACATCTTGTGTGTTCCACCGACATGCCTTACTCTAGCTGTTCCGCAAAAAAAAAAAAAAAACCAACCGTTTCTTACAAAAGATTATTCTCTTATCTGTCGCCGTCCGTGGTGCAATAGTTACAATTCTAACTGAATATACCCAAGGTCGCGGGTTCAAACCCGGCGGAGGACGATGCATTTTTTCGGGCGTAAGAAGTGCTTAACATGGCTTCCTTCGTTCCGTAGTTTTATGTCACGTAAAAGAACCTCAAGCCTGATAAAAAGAGACCTCTGAGTACACTTAAGCGGTCTTTCTACACTGGGCGTGAATGGGACGCTGAGAATCACAGCAGTTAAACAGCGTCCATAAATAAAATTATTTCATTTTCTTTTACCTACATCATGCTAATCTAAATAAGTATTAACAGAATTGGTATTATTATACGGTTGTCTCGTAAGTTCGTTTTCCTTGCAAGTTCCATCTATAGCGCCGGAAATCCCTAGACTCTTTGTACGCTCAATTTATCATAATTGCTCTACGATTTAGAGGTCAACAATCAGACTCGCTAATGGATATGTTAGTGTGTGTTTGTGACTGGTGTTGGATGGAACAGCTTGTGTTTACAAACTTTCGAAACCAAAAAGGAACATTTCAGACAGTATATGCTACTTTGCTATCGTAAGAGTAAAACCGCCTCGCGATGTCAGCAGAAAATGTTTGCTGTCTACGGGGAAGACGCAGAAACGAATCGAGCATGTCAAAAGTGGTTTAGTGGATTTCGAGCTGAGTCTGGACGGCTAACGGTTATGAAGTGGAAAGAATTAATGAAATGATAGTCAACAAGCCATGAATGAAAATTCAGGTGTTGGCAATTGAGCTCAATTTAGATCATAATACTGTAGCCAAGAACTTAAAAAATCTTATGAGTTACACTCACATGACTTTCTCTAGCTGTTCTACAAACTTCATACATAAGAGTCTTCTTTCTGCACCTTGTTAATCGTGGTACTCATTAGCACAATGTTATTATTTAGTTCCGTATAAGTAGGAAGAAAATAAGGAAATACACAAGGCTAAACCAATAGTCAAATGTTTTAAAAGCTGTCCTTAAGCGATTGTCATTACAAATCGCTTCATTTCTTGGCCAGGAGTAGGACAAAAGAAAAACGGACACTCCCGTCTGAGAAAAGTACAAGTACTTCACAACTGAAACTAATAACAATGAATACCCGAAAACGGTAAGTTCCACGAGAAAAATGTATATGGCATAACTTGTGTATTTTAACAAGACCTAATTTTTTGTGTAGTAAGTTTTTGTCTATCTCTTACGGTTTACTAGTTATGCCAAATTAAGCAAAAATTCATCCAGAATAAACAGGTCTTCAGAAGCTGTTCCCAGAAAATTCAAGATATACATTTTATTTGTTAGGTAAATATCTTTAATATATGATATTTTAATCAAAATCGTTAGAGCCATTTTTAAGAAAATCAAAACTTTCGAAAAAAGTTCCATGTAAAGGGTAGTTGGGGGTGAGGGGGTTTTCTTGAAAATATTCGTGTCGCATACTTGGAAGATGCCAAACAAATTCCAAGTTTAGAATTCAACGGTCTTTGCGTTTTTGAGCTATGCTGTCAAGCCACACACACACACGGACCTTTTTCTGAAAATGCTTTTTTTGGATTCAGGAGGACCCAAAACATGTATTTCCGGTGAAATCTAGGTATCGAATTTTTGGGTGGAATGCAATACCTTCTCTATACACTATATATAGTACGTGTAGAGAAAGTAAAGAAGGCCGGCATTTGGAAACGGTGCTGTCTTTAACACCACACCAGACCAGACCATATACCTCTATGGTGACCTGTGACAAAATCTGTAATTGAGTGGGATATGTTACCCAATCGCCGTATTCTCCTGATATTGCCCTCATCCGACTTTCATCTGTTCCACTCCCTGCAGAATTTCCTGTAAGGCAATGGAGGACTGCAGACTGAAGTGCTAAGAGGTTATCAACCAGTATACCCCCCACATTTTACAGAATTCAATTTATAAGCTTCCAGAGAAACGGCAATATATTATCGACAATAATGATGTGTACTGCAGGAAAGAAATAGTTTGTTTGCAAAACCTAACTGCCTTATTTATGCAAGTTGGTAAACAAAGTACGGCAGTTACTCTGTCGTAGCTGTGTTGCGGGTGAGCCGAGTTTCCACGCGTTCTTAGTTTTCTTTTTTTAGTGTTTAACGCCCACTTTTACTATTTGCGGCACCACAGGCGATGACACAGATACATGGAATAAAAATGGAGCACCGGTGGAATGCTATGGTGGGAGAAACCGGAGAAAACCCGCGCCAGCAAATACATTTATAGATCGATATGTAATAGACGGTCAATATATAAAGATAACATTTATGATACTATGCTGGCTTAAATAATTAAATGTTACATCAAAAGTACTTCGACCATACAGTATCGTAAACTCATTTCAGGTATTTTACCTAAAGGTAACGAAATAATCACTTATCTCATTTTTATTAATTTTACAACTTATTGTACGTATAATTGTAATTCTCGCCAACATTGTGCACCTATTTTTAAATAATTTGGAATTTTAACTGTGGCATCTTTGTATGTATTTGTATGCTTGAATTTTATTCATCTCCAAAAGACAAATGAGTCACTTTTTTCTGATATACATAACCATTATACAAGGTGTAGAAATAATATAGTAACTCCTAAATTTCGGTTACAGAAATCTGTTAACCCACATCTCTATCTTGGAGTGAAATTGTATAATAAGCTACCTTTAAATATAAGACAAATTGCAAATGCAAATTCGTTTAAAATTAGTGTAAAAAACAGAATTAAGGAACTTAATTTTTACAACATACAAGAATATTTAAATATAAATGCATTTTAATGATTTACTGACGAAACCTATTGCATCGTATGTATGCAAAATGGTGAAATAAATTATCACTATCTTTATTTACATATAAAGTTATTTTAATAAGAATTGTAGATGATAAATTAATTTTTCCACTAAAAGTAACACTTTTGACACTAATAAATGCACTTATGTGACTTATTATCTGACCTTCTTTACAATAGCTAGCTATTTTTAAGTATTCTAAATAATAAATACATTTTGATACTAAAATACGTAAATAAACATACATTTTATAGTTATACAGCATCATTTATAAATAATCGGTTATTTTCATAAGTACTCTAAATAATAAAATTAATTTTGATACTAAAAGTGACGGAATGAGCAAACCTTTAGTAATTATGTTACTTTCTTTGCATATAATCGGTTCACTTTATTATAAATATTCTAAACGTTAATTTTTTTTTTCACAGAAATAGTTTTGCTATCTTCCTGTTCATTGCCAGAAATAGTTTCGGTAGCGCACAGGGATTTAGAACAGGATGAGGTGGCATTCAAATACTTAAAAGGTCACTCAATTTTACTCAAGCGTAAAGTATTTGCTGTGGAAACAAAAGAACAGAAGTTAAAATATTCAGTGTATTGTTTAAGGTACTAAAAAGTTTACGAACAACGAGAATATTCCAAAAATGGTTAATGGCAAGTTTTTATTTGAAGTATATTTTTTCTAATTTTTGTCTTCTGTAAGAATAAAGAGAGCTATAGACCCTATCTATAAATAGACATGCTATAAAGTTTTTAAATCATTTTTCAAGAAAGTGAAAGTAAAATAAAGCCTTTCCATTTAGGGGTTGTTTAGTAGGGAAGTATTTATTGAAAATTTTCCCCTTTCATGCTCAAAAACTCCTGAATTTTTTTATAATTATCGGAATTTATTTTCTATTTATCTGTCCATAGGTAATCAGCAGACCCAAAAAAACGCTTAGTAATTAATTTTTACGATAGATAAGCAGTAAGTTAAAAATTATTAAATAGTTAACTGGAGAAAAAAGAAACTATAGTCTGCATACTATTTACTGTCATTTTTACTTTCTCTATACGTACTATGTACATAGTGTAGATATAGAGAAGGTATTGTATTGCCACCCCAAAATTCGATGCCGAGATTTCACCGGAAATGTGTGTTTTGAGACTCCATGAATCCAAAAAAGCACTTATAGAAAAATGTCCCTATGTGTGTGTGTGTGTGTGTGTGTGCGCAGCATAACTCAAAAATGAAAAGATCGTTAAAAACTAAACTTGCTATTTAAGTTTGGTATCTTCCAAGGATGCCAAACGAAGATTTTCAAGAAAATCTCCCCACCCCAAGCTACCCTTTCATGGTAGCTACCCTCACATGGAAAAAGGACTTAAAAATGGCTAACGATTGAGTAAAATCTCGTGTATTTAATATATTTACTTGGCAAATAAAATGTATATCTTGAATTTTCTGGGAAATTGCCTCTAAAGACTACTTTATTCTGGATGAATTTTATGGATTTTTGCATAACTGCTAAACCGTAAGAGATGGACAAAAACTTACCACACAGAAAATGTAGAGCACATTAAAATACACAATTTATGTTATACTATTTTTTTTCGTGGAGTTGGTCGTTTTTAAGACATTCCTTGTTCCTAGTTTCAGCTTTGTAAAACATACTTTTCTCATACAGGAATTTGTCAACTTCTGCCCATACAAACAAAGAACTTCAGTGACACAGCAACCGGCTTTTGACTATCACTTTAACCTATGGTACTGCCTTATTTCGCTTCTACTTACAAGCACACAAGTAATAAGACTATTTCTGCTAATGTTTTCTTAATTAGCATGAAGTAATTAGAAGCCTAAGCTTTTTAACAATTTGTTGCAGAGATGTAGAGGAAGTCACGTGAATGGAACATCAGATTTTTTTATCAAATAACCTTGAAACGCTTGAAGCATGGTACCAAAATACATAGTCATTTTATTTCCATTTACTCACCAAAGTAGCTGATACTCCGCAGGGAAATACGCAATGTCTAGTTTCACGTCATACCGCAGACTGTCGAAAATTGGCGGTTTTGGTTCATAGGGGATGCAGTGAATTATATTCCTGGCTAACCGAACATAGAGAGATGTTATTGTTGCGGTTCAGGAGACAGAGTTCGGGATTTTAGTTCCACAGGGACTACTGCATAGGTTTCCCAGCTGTCTGATGGGACGCTGGACATTAATAATTTAGTTAGACAATTATTATGAAGTTAATATCTGTGGCTTCGCAGAAATTCTTAATTACAAAATTATGAGGATTACATCTGTGTGACCTTCTCGATGACTACTCGAAACCTCTTCTCACAAAAGCTTAATTTTCTGATCTACTTCATGTTAATTGAGATAAACTTACAAAAAAGTTCTTATTGCATATATCATTGTGGGAACAAAGTAAGAAAATAAAGTGGGCTTAAACGGTATCCAAATCTTTTAATCTATGTGATGGAGCTGGAATTTAGTTATTTTTGCATGACCAGCAGGGGGGAGGAACGAATCACGTCCTGCCATTTGAGAAAAGTGTAAATATTTCAAAATCCAAACCAATTACAAGTAATCGTTAATCCCACAAATAGATTAATTACACCTAAATTGTGTGCTTTAACGAGATATACACTTTTGTGTAGTATTTAAATTATGAGAACAAAACAAGCAGAGGACTATGATAAATATAAAACTATAAGGAATAAGGACAATGCAAGAATTAGGACTATTAAAGAACTATATTGGGAAAACTTCACGATTAGATTTTTATGGTCTACAAAGACAGTTATGGAGAACAACTACGAATCAAACAGTGGAAGTTAAATATTTCATACTTTCAAATAAAATCGAAGAGAATACACGGGTCCATTATTTTACAGAACTTGATAACACAGATGAAGATGATATATTATGTATAATCTATATTATACACAAGATTAATATTATGTATATTATAAATAGTACCACTCCTAGATTGACATAGGCTATTACTGAAGCAGTTATTAAAAGTATAAAGACAAAGAATAGGAAATCTCCTTGAAATGATTGTATAACAAACAAATGAGATGACAAAATGTGGAGATACTTTTATCAGAAATAACGAAATTAATACAAATATTCAAGAATAGTAAAATACCAGAAGACTGGAAAACAAGTATTGTGATTCCAATTTTTAAGAAGATGAAAACAAAAACCAGAGAACTACAGACCAATAAATTTACTCAGCACCCTGTTGAAAATTTGAATAAAATTAGTACATCAAAAGTTCATTAAGATCATTTTCTCCAAGATGAAGAACAAGGATTCGGCAAGTAAGATATTGTACTGACGCTATTTTTACAACCAACCAGGTTATAGAGAAGTCTATTGAATATAAAAACTCTGAGCTTCCGTCTTATTGACCTCAGAAAGGCTTTCGCCCGGCTGGAACTTAACTATATTTTAAACATTTTAGAAAGGAATGATATTCCGGATGGATTGATTTACTAATTAATGATATTTTACTGGAAGTTTCAGTAAAATAAGAATAGAAGTAAGAACAATAAACAAAATTCCAATAAAAAGAGGAATTCGGCAATTTGACTCTCTCATCCCTTTATCCAATTTGGTTATGAATGAAATTGCAAACAGTGTTAAACCTATGAAGAGCTATGAGATGTATGATAATCTCAATATTGCATGCTACGTAGAAGATGTATTGCTGGCCAATTCAGAAGATGCTATATAGATTCTATCTTTATTGTCAAAAATATAATATGAGAATTTCAAGTTCAAAAACTAAAGAAATCACAATAAGTAAACAATATGTACTATGTAATCTGGAAATAGCCAGAAAAATAATAGAACAAGTAATGGTAATAAAATACTTGGGAATTGACTTAACTAGCACAGGAGATTTAAATAACGAAGTGGCATACCAAACTAATAAAGCAGCAAAAATAGTAGACTGTATGAATTATGTAATATGGAGAAATAAATATTTCAGTAGGGACACTAAGATAAGAATCCATAAAACAGTAATATTAACAATATCTACCTATGCTTGCGAGACATGGGCAGGAACGACTTGAGACCGTTAATTAGCCTCGTAATAATAATAACAATCATTGTTATTATCTAAATATATATGTAAAGAAAGTTAATATTTCATAAGCTGTATGCATAGGAACCAAGAAGCCAGTTTTTTACTTAAGTTATTCAGAATCGTGACGCCAGACTGGATAGAGTGGTGAGAAGTTGCTTCTTTTGTGAAAGTTACGTTCGAGTTTACTATAAGGGGAAACCACAGTTTAAAGCCCACAAGGGGACTACTACTTTATATTCGTGGTATCAGGTGATTATTATGACGCATTTTGGGAGATTTGCTATGGTTTTTGGGTAATGATGGTGTAATAATAATGATTTTGGCGGACCTTCCAGCCAATCAGAAAGAAGCCACAATAACACAGTTTTTTTTTTGTTTTTTTTTTTAAACAGTAACGGAGTCTGATCAGGACTCCGGTACTGTATCCCTATTTACATTTCCCCCCGTAGGTTTTACTGATTACTGGTTTACTGGTTTTACTGTTTCTTTTACAAACATATACACATTGCACAAATATATAACACCCATGCCCAAGGCGGGACTCGAACCCACGATCCCCTGCCCACGAAGCACCAAAGCGAGACGCTTTAGCGAGCGTGGCCTTGGGGACCGGCTCGTTTTTTGTATATAAGAAGTAAGGTTTGGCACATCGTGGTCGTTTGCTAAGAATTCACACGTGAGAGAGGTAACGTCGTCGCATGTTAAGAATTCGCCAGTGTGTGAGGCAAGGTCGTTTGCTAAGAAATTCGCGAAGTAATAAAACACTGTCCGCGTAAATTTAGTATAATAAGAAACTGTATGTGAAGTCAAGTAATGTCGCTCACCTATCTAACAGTCGGCTCGTGATTACGTGAAAGTGAATTGTGCCATGTACTCAGCTAAAACAGTGTAATTGAAAGTACTTGTGAGTACGTGTTAAAGAGCACCAGTCAGCAGTATAAAAGTGTATAACCAGGTGCTTGTCTTCAAAACTCCTTTAGAATAAACAGCAGTAAAAGGTTACAAGTGTTTTCCTAACAATTACAAGATCACTCCTACAACTCCTCCCACTAGCCAAATCCACGCCTGGGAGAGTCAATGTTCTTTCAAGAGTTTGCAACGTCGAGGCAACCCATACCAGAAGAGCTTCAGTACCAGGTACGTGAGTGTAGTGGAGTTGATTGGAAGTGACAGTGACGCTGCACACAAGCACCCAAAGGGAGGCGTAAAATCAACAAAATAAAATACTCCCGCATATGGTTCACAACGTGCACCACTAACAACGTATCAAAATCTCAGCTGCAGACTAAACAAGACATTTTTTGGAGACAAATGAAATTAATATCCTAAGAAGGATAGTAAAGAAAACTAGAAGAGATGAAATCAGAAGTGAAGAAATTGGGAATCAACTAGGTATTCAAACAATCGATGAATGGGTAGATAAAAGAACTGATGGAATAACCATAAAGCACGAATGATATCTGACAGAACAGTAAGGATCGCCAGAGATAATTCACCAACGGATGGGAGAAGGCCTCCTGGGAGACTTCGAGGAGATGGAGAGACACTCAAATTCTGGTTAGAATTAATTACCTAGATAAGTTTTTTTCTAGGGTTTTCCCTTATCCTGAGAAAACGAATGTTTACTAGCTCTAAGCTCTAGGAACCACAGACTATTTGAGCATAATTTAAACCGTTTCGTATATTTAGCGCTAGCTAAGACCGATCCGGTTAAATGATTGGATTAGTTACTGTTATTAATTAGTTATATTTATATTAATATTATAACTAGTTTATAAGTGATATATAAACCCTGATAGCTAATTGTTTCTTTACGACCAAAGGACCCAAAAATTTCATTTTTATTAATGTGAGAACCACTTATAAAAGCTATGTGCAAAAGTATGTATCAATTCACGCACAATTCAGGAAATTGTTATTTATTACCAATGTGCATGGTTTTGCAGAAATATAGTAGTCGTAAGAGAAGCAGTAAATTAAACTGGAAAGCTAGAAATATTATATATATAATGAATGTTATAGCGCCAACAGGTTTCAGTTTTAAGACAGCAATTTGCATATTAAAAGGATATTTCCCTACCAGTATCAGCAAAGGGTAATAAGCATTCTTATTGTCTCTGCCACGTAAAAAATAGGCAGAGAATCTATTGCATTCCATCTAAAATTTCAATACAGAAATTTCACGAAAATTAATATTTTTGACAACCTGAATTAAAAAAATAGATAAGAGGCACCTGTGTATGTGCGTGTGCGTCTGTGGGAATGTGTGTGTGAGTGTGATTTCTAACAACATAACTCAAAACCAATAGTTGGATAAATATCTTTTGTAATTTATTCATTCAGTTACGTTGCTGCTAAGAACATAAACATTACTCCAGAAAGTTACACAAGTATCCTAAATAATGATTAACATACTTAAAAGGAGAAACACAAAAGTCAGTTTCATATTTTGATCCTATGGCTGGTACATCTCATATTCCAAAGGGGGGCTTGTTTCTCTTTTGTTTACCAATATTCTCTCATCTTTCGTGTGCCTATTTATTAAGGCTTATTGCACGGAATCGTGTCTTCTAAAAATCCCCCTCATAGTAATAGAGGATAACGAAGAAAATGTATTGTTTTTCTATTTCCTTCGATTCGGTTTTGTCTGTTTTCCTTTGTTTGCTTTTTGGTTCCCTTGCGAACTTATTCAATGTTGGACATTTCCAAATGATGTTTTTAGGGACAGGATATTAGAACAACTATTTCTTGTGCCTTCTTTCCACATTTGGTACCCCAAAATCCTCCCGAGTTTTCAAGAGTGGATCATGCCTGTGTAAGTTTACCTGATACAGTAACAGTTTTTGGATCTGATGAACTATTATAATTTTAGTGTACAAATTTTCAGTAGCAGTAAAATATTTTTATGAAAATAAATTTCTGTCAAGTGAACATGTGCCAAAATATGGACAGTATTGTTAATGATTGCTGGCTTTTAAAATGCTTTAGCAAAATCGCGGCGATTTCAAACTGTGTCATAATTTTTCCTAATTTATTCTTAATAACCTTACCATGCTTTGTTCATAGAATGTTTTTATGGAGCCGAATACACTGACACCCAAAGGTTTGATGGGTAGTTAGTGTGATCTGGTAATGAAGAAAAATTCTATTATTTCGTGCAAAAACAATTGATTCCAAATTCTTGGTATGAGTGATGAGGTCATATAATAAGAGTAGGAGCAAATTTTGGCTTGGTGTTGAGTTCACAGAGTTGATAAAATGTATAGTGTTTAGAAATAGTTCGCTGTTAATGTAATCTGACAGATACTACTTCTAAACTACCAGGAGATGCTCCAGTGCCTAGGTTTGGAAGCATCATTTGTCTTTAAAAATTATTAATGATGGTATATAAACCACAGAACTAAACGAGCCCAGAAAAAGAATACGTTAGTGCAACACACTATAATTGTATTTACACCCCTCTCCCCAATGAAAATAAATTTAATTTGGTATTTTCTGAGTTTGGAGATAATTTTGGCGACTTCTGCACAGTAAAAAATCCAGATTCATCCATATTGAACATGTGAAGAGCATGAAAAGATCTGTCAACAGCACGTTCCAAGAATTAAATTCCATACAATTCTACTTTGAAACCTTAGCATGAGTAATTGAAATAGACTCAGTTTGGCGTAGGTAAAGGTTTGATTACCTTTTCAAGAAGGTATAGAACCCTTTTACTCGTCGTATGCTTATCCTTATTAAACGAATTTGGTATGTGCGGATGTGCCTTCAGAATCTGGAATGCGAGTCGATTAAGGTCTGTAATTGTCAGGCTGAAGAGGATTTAAATCAGCAGATGAAGACGCACGGAAACGAATTCGTTGAAGACCGAAATACTGACTTAATCACAATTCAAATTAATTTCACGGTAGACATTTTTGGCGTGAGAAAGGAAATCCAAATTCAGAACGAAAAAGATTTTTTATCTCAACAGAAGAAGTTAGCTGATTAAGAACAAAATTTAAATCAGAAAATATCAAGTGAAATGAATGAACACCAGTCGCCTCACAATGAATGTTGTCGACATTATAGAAAAGTATGGGAGTGCTACAAAACAGGTTAAGTAGGTTAGATTTTAGTGCGAATATAAACATAAATGATGAAAAAAGTCATGATCAAGTTGCTAATTCAACAATGTCGAACGAGTGAAACGATGGGTTCACCCACAGCCAATGCTTTTGCTCAAAGTGCTCAACTGAACCGATGGGCAGGAGAAACGCAAACATGCAACTGTGTTATCTAAACGTTGTAATAATCCCTACCCAATAGAGTTTACTGCTGACTTATAAGAGTACTTCCAATTAAAACAAGCGTCAGATTTGATTAGAATGGTAACAATGAGAAGGTTTCTGGACCAGATAAAAATCAGATTGGTTGCAGACGGTGTTAGACGGAGATGCTACCTTTTAGGAATTAAAAAGAATATGAATGCATTCTGGAATGTTAATATCCAACAGTATTCGAGTTCAATTAACCCCTGAAAGGAATTTTCATTACATTTATCTTTTGAAACACGCGATCAGGTAAAGAATTCATCAATACCCATAAATGAGGTTTTGTAAGCACACTCACTTTATTTTTCGGGATTAAAAATGACCTCCCAATTGCAAAACCTAGAAACATTTTCGAAGCGGCAGAATTGATTTCTGCTCTCTATATATCAGGAATAGAATATTTCAAGAGAATGGGAAACCATACAGCCAAAAAACCGGGGACCAAAAAACGGAGGAGCTTTAATAATTAATAAATGAAATACGGATACTAGTGTTAAGCAACGATACCAAAACAGCATACCAAATTTTGAACCAACACAGAGAGACGACCGTCAAGAGAGTATAAATTTGTACTGACAGAAAGAGTACCGGTGAGGGGGCAGTTCAGGAGAAGAAACTCTAGCACGAGAGGAAACTGTCCATTGGAGGGAAAATTTACTGCTGAACAGATCCAAGGATGAAGGCAGTATTAGTTATTCGAGAAACTTGAGAAATTGGGGATATTGAGACCGAAGTAAGGGACCTCTAAACAGGAATATATAGGGGATCAAGTGGTATCTACAAGAGATGGAAATCCCATATACAACTGAAAACTGTTAATATACTCCTTTTCAGTAGATTCTGAGGTAGTCTATAGCAATTCTGTACATATGAAGATAAGGAAAACAAAGTCATTAAGGGTTGCCCAGAAAGTGAGTACTGTAAATAATTGTAAGCATTATTGAAGTTGTGAATATTGATAATTGGTAAACATTGACTATAATCAGTGACATTTAAACAAAGGGAAGAATTTAAATCGCATATTAGCATGAAATAGTGAAAACTTGAGTAGGGAAACAATTTTTGAAAGTATCCGTTCCAAAAATTTAAATTATTCTGCAAAAATAACATTCAAGCACAGTATATAAGAAAAAATTATAAATATAATTACATTTAGATACAACATTAAATTAATTATATATTATACAAATTATATAAATTATGTTTAAATATTTATATATCTTTATACTATTTCACAGCAGTTTGTTGACATACTAGTACAAATACGCGTTAAACACCTTGAACCACAAAAGAGAGAAGTGGAACAGAGGTTAAAAGCAGACGATAACGTGAAAGAGAGATGGATAGAGAGTGTGTACACATTCGGGAGATTATAAACATAATAATCAAATTTTCAAATTATATAAAAATGTTCCTATCTCTGTTTATGGTGAGATAATTGGGGCTGTATTATGAATACAATGTTCAAATGCTAAGAATTAATCACCCATCACAACATATAATAATGATTACTAACCATAATAAAAGTTGTTGGTAGTTAAAATATGTAACTGTACAACTCTTAACGCAGAAGGGACATTATATATACATATACATGCATACACACATATATACATACACATAAGGGGCTGTTGGGACATAGTAAGGTAAGTAAAATAAAACATTCATTTTTCTACCACTGCTATTAGGATTTAGTACTGGGAGCCATAGAAAAAAGAAACAAAATAGCTAAATTCTGATCAGACATTATATACGACTTCCGAGAAACTTTTTAAGCCCGTAATCTGCAGTTAATCTATCTAATTTCACTCGTTTTCCAATAATTTACGTTTTCGAAAACCGCTCAGGAAGTTTTAAATGGAATTTCAATGAAATTGGAAGTAGTAAATTCAAGACAGTTACTTAATGGTCTAAGTATCAAACCTACACGTAAATTATTGTGTAGAAACAATTTGTTGGTTTTTACTGCTAGTAATAAGAATAAACGTGCAAACACTGATTTTGGCAGACAGCCACAAAACCGTTAAAGCTCCAGTTGCAAGTCATCCAATAAAACACCAACTTTATCCAACAACATAACGTTTATAGACATTCCAGTTATGCAGCGAATGCGTTTTACGGATTATATAAAGATTAGAGCTCATAGTATCGGCGGGTACCCGTAGCTTCAGTATTAGAGCTAAAGTTAATTGCTGCCAAAATAGTTTGTACAAACTCTTGCCGTTTAGAAACATTTGCCGTGCCCATGAGTTCAGCCTTAGGTAGATCTTGATTAAAACGCACAATCTTAACTGGCAGAATTTTCAGAAACAATAGTATACCAAGTAATCCAAGAAAACAATTCAAAGTTAAATAATACGATTCCCAAAATAAATATCTCCATAAATACTATACATCTCCCAGAAGTTACTTTCTCTAGCACATATGAACAACGTATCTACTTGTTAGGTAGAGAAGGTATTTTATACCACCCAAAATGTTGATACCGAGATTTATTTAGCCGGGAATGTATATTTTGAGGCCAATGAATCCAAAAATAATCGTTTTTAGGAAAAGGTTAATGTGTATATCTGTGTGTGTGTTTCTGTGTACAACATAATTCAAAAACGAAAAGTTCGTTAAATACCAAACCAAAGTTAGGTATCTCCCAAGGACGCTACACAAAGGCTTTAAAGAAAATCCCCTATTCCTAACTCCCTTTACATGTAAACATTTCGAAAACTTTGATTCTCTAAAAAATGGCTGAAACGATTTCGATTAAAATACCGCGTATTAAAGACATTTACATGACAAAATATGTCTTCAATTTCCTGGGAATAATTTCTGAACTCCCAATCATTCTGAACAGCTTTTGCATAACTGGTAAATGCTAAGAGATAGACAACAACTTACTACACAAAAAATGTAGATGTGGACAGTTAATTTCATTCACCTTTTTGTTATGGAGCTAACCGTTTCCAAGATATTCATTGTTATTCGTTTCAATTTTACGATACTTAATGCTTTTCTCAAACAGGAAGTTGTTTTGCTTTTTTTTTTGTTTTATTTTGTTTTACTCTTGCTCATGCAAAACAGCGAATTTCAATAACAATCGCATAGCGACATCTTTTAAAACATTAGACTATCGCTTTGGCATGGTGTGTTCTCCAATTTCCCTTCTAATAATAAGGAACTAAGTAATAATACCATTTCTGCTAATGTTTATTTCGATTAGGATGAAGTAGATAGAATACGTTTTTTAAGAAAAGCATATACATATATGTAGAGAAAGTCATGTGAATGGAACATCTGATTTTTCTGTTGGTCATGCAAGGAGAACGGATATACAAAATATTAAGCTAGTCGATTATCACTTAAAACTTATTGTACTTCCTATTTCTGTTTTATCTACAGATGTGCAATAAGTCGGTTTTTGTAAATATTTATCTCTATCAGTGTGGAGCAACCAGATAAATCAGCATTTGTTAAAATTGTTTGCAAAGAGTGGGATTAAAAATGTATGTAATACAACTTATCACAATTTGTATCTAATCTGGTAGCTATACTCAAAGTTCATGTATATGTATATACTGCTATGATCGCCTTTTTAAACCATGTAAATATTAACATTTAAATGTAAATCTCCTGTATAATGCATTGCAATATGTTTGTAGACTACATGTGTTATTTGTAAATTTATTCTCAATTGTTAATTGTTATTGTTATTGTCTTTGGATGTATGGATAATATCTAAATGCCAATAAATGAATGTAAAAAAAAGTTCCCGAATGAGAAAAGTATAAGTATTTCAAAACTGAAATAAATAACAAGGAATATCGTAAAAACGGTCAACTCCAGAAAAAATGTATATAACATAAAGCTCTACATTTTGTGTAGTAAGTTACGGTTTATGCAAAATTCCGAAAAATTAATTCAATAAAGAAACATGTCTTCAGAGGCTATTCTCAGAAAATTCAAGATATGCATTTTATTTGTCATTTAAATATCTTTAGTATACGATATTTTAATCAACATCGTTAGCCATTTTTGAGAAAATAAAAAATTTCGAAAAATTTTCCATGTAAAGGGTGGATTTTCTTTAAAATCTTCGTGTCACATTTTTGGAAGATAATGAGCTTAAATACAAGTTAGTATTTAACGGGCTTTTCATTTTTGAGCGCACACGCACGCAGACGGATATTTCTCTAATTTTTTTTATTGATTCAGGACGTCTGAAAACATGTATTTCCGGCGAAATCTTGGTATCGAATTTTTGGGTGCAAAACAATATTTTCTCTATACACTATGTACACAGTACTTTTAGAAAAAGTAAAAAACATATCACTTATAAAATATGTGTTTTTTTTCACAAAGAAACGGTCCTTTTTCTTGACGCTAAGACTACGCTGAGAACATTGGCGGTAAGCGCTCAATTTAAATTCGAGATTCTAACCATTGTTTTGTCCTCTTTCTCTTTCTTTCTATCTGCCTTTTTGATGCAAAAAATACGGGAAGCACGGAAATAAACCGTGGCCAAGAAAACAGTGGCGGCTTAATCCGCACTTTCCCCCAACATCGTGACAATAAAACAGCGGGTAAGGGAAGGGACCGTAAAAATGTTACGAGTTCCTGTAAAGTTTGTTTCCTGCAGACCATTAAACAAATGGCAAGGCTCTTGGGGTTCCTAACCACTACAACACGTTTTGTACGGCAAACCAGAAATGCTGATTTTAATTTCTTCTGGAACATTTAAGCCAAGCGTGGACAGCCAAATGCTTCTAAGAGCGTTTACTGCCTTAGACCCATTCATAATGTAACAGGAAAGTTGTTTTCCTTAGCTAGAATGTTATCAGTAGGGACCGACAGATACACGCTGTGCAATTACTTTCAAATGGGATGAGATTTGTCCTCGAGTGCCACCAGGCCGACAGCCAATCGGAGTGCTGCTGTGTTGACATATTGCATTCGTGTTTAACTGGGGAATAACGCGCTTAGTGATTCTGAAATATACTAGTTGCGCTAAGACAAATATTCAAATTTTGTAAAAAATAATTCTCGAAGAACATAGGGAATAGTATTCGTAATAGAACCTTAAAAACGACTGGTTTTTAACTCAAATGCTTTTCATAATACACATGAATAAACATTATGTCACCATGCATTTTTGCATGCTCAGTGTGAGAGTGAGAGGGAAATGAGAAGAGTGTGGGGATAGCTATCTGGCAACGCAGAGCACGATAACGTATCTCATTCGTTGCAGCGTAGAATTTTTCCCATTTGAAAAACATTTATGAAGTAGAGTAAAGAAAAATCTGTGCTGAAGGCCCACGTGCCGCATGAAAACAATAGGTTATTGCGTGTACGTATATAAACCCTGTCGCCATGTCGCGAAGTTTTTCATAGTGCCAAACGGAGACGATTCATGTTTGAGACACTAAGGATGTGTTGTTGGGCCTGTAATCCGCGCATCTCGAGAGAAAATGCAACTGACAATTTGTGCTGATGACTTGTTGCACAACAGAAAATATATTATGTAAATATTAAATAATGAGCTGCTGTAAATTAGTAGCATTTTTGTTTACTACATATCCAACCTGAGTCGCCTTCCGCTTCTAATCAAAACACAACCTACACATAACCAATATCTCATTTTCATTCTGATTGTACCACTACAAACACAATACATGGTAAACACATCACAATTATGGAGTTGGATAAGTAGAGTCGCACTGAAAAATTAAATGCCATAGCCGCGATTTAGACCACGGATCTTTCGGTCTCTAGCCAGTTGCCCAGTGGCAGAGCAATTGGTATTGAATTTTTCAGTCTGACTACCTATTCAAGTCCTGTCCTAATCACGGTTTTTTGTGAGAAAACAGATTGTCACATCACAATTATATTAACTTCGATTCTGACTCTTTATCGGCCCTCAAGATACATTCCCTAGATATCAGTCACGCCAGCCCTAGGGTCAATGCATCATGACGCAGTACCTTGTCCCAAAGGGAAACTCCTCTTCATCTAACGCCTCTTCCTATGGTCTCCGACTTTCGGGGGTTACCCTATTCTACCAAGCTATACTGGACTTATTTCATCGTTACCTCCGATGGTAGGGCGATGCTGAAGCTGACGGTGAATTGAGAGGACCTACAATTTTTACCGTGGACTACGAACCATATTGGGCCTTGTGCATACTGCACACAAGTGGTCAGAGGTGAAGACTTGAATAGGGCTTGAAGCATCACTAGAGCCCGGGGTCGAATCCACTGAGCTAATTCTCTACAGTAAAAAGATGCAGTATTATGAAATACTGACAGAACTATAAAATTACCTTTTCTATTCTTATTAATTATTACACAAATCCAAATTATAGCTTTGAGATGGTTCGTGTTCTGGAGGTCCTGTGTTCGACCCCCGTCTGACTGGCCGCTATACCTTAGATCAGTTTCTCCCAACCTTTTGAAGTTTACGGCACCCTTGGGAATAACATTAAACACCAGGGGCACCCTTCCTTTAATTAAAAGAAAATTAATATGCTAATTTATTGAAATATTATATAATAATAACGTACACCATAACATAATACAGTAAACTTTACTACAATCACTGAGTAAAGGTACATCAATAAATTTTGTTCGATTAATGATTAATGTGAAAATTGTGATTGATGCTTAGAGCACAGATATGTGATGTCGGGTCTTACAGTTGACAGTGAAACACGCAAATCATCCTCAAGGTTATTCAGTATATTTCTTGCTTTGCATTTTGTCACCATAGCAGAGAAGGCTTGCTCGCATAGATAGGATGTTGAAAAGGGCAAAAGTGCGTTAATTGCTTTCTTCATTAGGTTAGGGTACTCCTCTCTCCGTTGAAGCCAAAAACTAGCCACCGACGCCTCACTCTTGGTGAACTTACCTTTGAGTGTGGAATCAGCGCAAAGATCAATACATTCATCTCTTTCGCAAGGAGTGAAATCTATTTCCTCTGCACTATCTACGAAATCAAATGGTGAGACAACCCAGTCGAGATTCGTAGTGGAAATAGTTGGAAAGTACGCATCTATTGCATCTTGCAATCTTGATAAGTGATCACAAATGCGGTCTTTCAGTTTACCCAGATCTTTATCTCCTGCCACATTAAGAAGAGATGGAAAGTTCGACAAATCTCCTTTTTGAACTGCAGACTTCCAAGAACTAAGTTTTCTTTTAAAACCTTTCATTTTATTGGTTGAGGAGATTATTGTTTCATGTCGACCCAGTATCGAAACATTCAGTTCATTCAGCTTATGAAAAATATCTGCCAGATACGACAGTTCAAAACACCAAGAATCACTTAGTAAGAGCTCATGAAATGTGTCTTGATTTTCATCCTTAAAAAAAGTTTTTAGCTGCTCTTTAAGTTCGAGAAACCGGTACAATACACGACCCCGCGACAACCACCTTACTTCTGTGTGAAGTAACAAAGAGGTATGAGCTGCATCCGTTGCGCGACATAACTGTTCAAAAATTCTGCACTTTAAAGGTCGAGACTTCATATAGTTCATTTTCACAACTTGGTTAAATACTTCAGCAAAATCTTCATTACACGCTTTCACGACTAATGTCTCTCTATGCAGAAAACAGCGAGTTATAATAATGGATGGATTTTCATTGAGAGCTCTGGCAATAAAACCTTTAATTTTCCCAGACATAGATGGTGCACCATCTGTACATATACCACAACAGTCTTTCCATGAAAGATCATGGTCATTGAGATAGGAATTAATAGAAACGAAAATATCATGGCCTGTGGTTGTAGTCTCCAGCGGTCTACAGAACAGAAACTGTTCACTAATATCTTTTTCATCAATATATCTGATAAAACCAAGGAGTTGCGGTTTGTCACCAATATCGAGACTCTCATCTACTTGCAAAGCAAATGTTCTATAAGTTTTTATTTTCTCCGTGACTTGTTCGTTGATATTGCATGACATTTCAGATATCCTGCGGCTGATTGTGTTGTTGGACAGAGGAACTTTCGAAATTTGATTAGCTGCTCCTTCGCCAAGTATTGTTGAAACTATAACTTGACATGCAGGGCCAATGAGTATGAGGTTTCTTTTTTTTTTAGCTATCAGTTCTGCTACTTTAAATGAGGCTTCAAGAGCAGTATCACCTATGGTCATTCTCTTTACCATTCGCACAGCTGTTTTCTTCTCCCCTTCTAATATATGTGAAAAATACATTACACTTTTCTGTGACACACTAGGATGCTTTGTTGCAAGATGCCGCTTCAGTTTGCTAGGTACCATGGCCTCGTTGCTAAGTGTTTCGCCACAAACTAAACTCACAGGGGTAGGGTTTTCCTCGTTGTTATTCCACTTAAATCCATACGCTAAATAACTGTCCTGGTATGTTCTTTTCTTTCGTTTGTCTTCTTTATGTGGTGAATTCGACGGTCCGGGAGAAACTAAGATTTGGCTTCTTAAAGCAAGCAGTAGGAGCCGACTGTTCACTTTCACTGTCCTGGTGTTTACGTTTAACAATGAACTTATCCATAGCTAAACACTGTGAATCAACGCGAGGAAGACAACTGAAAGCACCAAGCGGCGTACACTTTTATATATTCATCTGTCGAAGTCTCGGGAATGTTCGTGAGGAAGCGAGTAGTCTCGGGAATGTTCGGCAGGGTATAGCTGTAATGCCATCTGTGGGATACTAGTATAACTGAATTATTGAAGTGAATCGACCACTATCATCATCTGCCGTGCATGAGAGTAGTTGATTTGACTTATTTTATTTCAAGACCTTACAAGACTTAAGGCTTCAGTAGAAGGTATTTTTTTTTGTTTGTCTCAATATCTCGCGGCACCCCTTAGCCAATCACACGGCACCCTAGGGTGCCGAGGCACACCGGTTGGGAACCGTTGCCTTAGATAGTCTCTGGTCTTCCCAGGTCGGTATACGAATGCAGTAAAGATTCCTATTCCACTGTTAATTTCCTGATATCAAATCCTGCCCCAGAATTTCCTTTCATATGTAATATACTCATATATTTCAGGTTTGTAGCGCACGGTGATTGGTGCATTACGGCGGCACGGTGCAGTCTGTGCAATGTAAAATTGTCTTCCTGGATGCTTAGATGGCCAGCTGGGACCCCTCGTTCGTCCCGGAATTCCTCAGTTGAAGATGGTAAGAGCGTGAGCGTTGAGAGTTTAATTCATTTCACTTATTAGCTATAAAACTTGTCATTCACGTCAGAAATTGCTCACAATGTACATAAAAGTATAAAATACATAGCCTATTATAATAGAATGGCGTCATTCTGGAACCGTTAGGGACCTTGTACATGCTAGCTCGCATCGCCTGATATGGTCACTCTTCGGATTTCTCCAATATCCCTTCCTCCTCACAAAGTGGCCCACTTGTGTTACCGAGTTTCAGTGGCTTAGAATCCCAGGATCATCTAATACTAAGTCTCTGAAAAGAAGGGTATGCCACTGTAGCTCGGGTCACATGACAAAACTCCACATTCTCAATTATATGCATATACAATAGTGGCATTAATTCTGGATTTTTACTTTCTCTATACGTACTATGTACATAGTGTATAGAGAAGGTATTGCATTGCACCCAAGAATTTGATATCGAGATTTCACCGGAAATATATGTTTTCGGACCCCCCAAAAAACATTTTTAGAAAAACGTCCGTGTGTCTGTCGGTCTGTCTGTGTGTGCAGCATAGCTCAAAAATGAAAAGACCGTTAAAAACCAAACTTGGTATTTAGGTTTGGTATCCTCCAAGAATGTGACACGAAGATTTTCAAGAAAATCTCCCCACCCCAAACTAGCCTTTACATGGAAAAAAATTCGCATTTTTTTATTTTATAAAGAATGGCTCTGATGATTTTGATTAAAATCTTGTAAACTTAAAGTATTTACTTGACAAATAAAATGTATATCTTGAATTTTCTGGGAATAGCCATGAAGACTACTTTATTCTGGATGAATTTTACGGATTTTTACATAACTGCTAAACCTTAAGAGATGGACAAACTTGCCACACTGAAAATGTAGAGCACATTAAAACACACAATTTATGTTATATAGATTTTTTTCATGGAGTTGATCGCTTTTTAAGATATCCCTTGTTTTTCTTTTCAGCTATGAAAAACTTATGCTTTTCTCATACTGAAATTTGTCAACTCCTGTCCATACAAATGAAGGAGCTTCAGTTACATAGCAACCAGCTTTTGACTCACTTTAACCAATGGTACTCGGTTATTTCGCTACTGCTTACAAGGAAACAAGTAATAAAACTATTTATTAATTTTTCTCGATTATCATGAACTAAATAGAAGTAAGAGCTTTTTAACAATTTGTTGCAGATATGTAGAGAAAGTCATGTGAATGGAACACATCGGTTTTTTTTATTTAAAAACTTTCAATTTGAACATTAACTCTTATCTGAAAAACTATAACAGGAAATGTAACCTATACAGTATTGAACTTTTCAGCATAAAGTGGAGCTAATTTGGCCGTTCAAGGGTTAGTTGGACTCAACTTTGGAAAATATATTGTTTTATAAATATAAATATACTCGTATATAATGTTCCATACAGTGCGAAAATCCAAATTATTGCTGTTAGTACATAGAGGACCTCAAATTTTGGGAGATCTATCAATTTTAGGATTATACATTTCAATATCATGAACAACGCATGAGCACCATAATCTAAAAGAACATGGCAGTTTCCCAATTTTGAGCTTCTGTATTATATGACAGTAATAACGTATTATATCTCATATTGGGTGCTTAATAAAATGAAAAGTAGTTTGGTAATTATACTTATTTTTTTTATTCAATATGTAATATGAGTTATTAGTATTCCTCTCATATGCTGGGGGGTCTAAAATTGGGGAAATCTAGTATTTTTAAGATTATGGTGTCCATGATATTGAAACCAACATTAATAGATTTCTTCAAATATTGAGCTCCTCTGTGTAATGTGAGAGCAGAAGATCCATTCTTCACTTTTATATAATATAAAAGCAAATACGTATGTGTATATTTTTAAAAAGTAGGCTAAAAACTACACATTAAGAGCCAAATTAGCTCCAGTTTATGATAAAAGGTTCAATGCTATATTATGGAAACACTTCTTGACTTTATTTTATTAGACTAAGTTCCTGAGCGAGAACTGAATGCAAAATAATGTTTTAAAGCTAATTTAACAAAAACAATATAAAGTGTCCGTAATTAATGCTACTAGATATGAGTTATTCCATATGAAATCTGACTAAAGCTCCATTGTTTATTTTGAATTCAAGTTTTGTGTCCTTATAGGCAACAGCAGGCAATAAGGTTTCTGCAAAATATTACTTTATCACTTATATTTTCCTTACTATCCACACAATTATTGAAATGTTTACTCTAAACGATCTTTCACGCCCTATTTAGAATTTCAGTTTAGTGATGCACCGATAGAATGCGACAAAATAATTGCTGAACTTTGCGGAGGGAGGGTTTTTCGCCCTCCAATCTTACCGTTACACCAGCTTGCCTGGTTGTGCGGACGTAACTGAATAAAGGTCTTAGTTGATATTACCGTTAGTGTCAATCAACAACTCCAAAACAGATAAGTAATTATAGTAATTTATAGAAAAATCTGATGTGTACCATTCACATGACTTTCTCTACATCTCTGCAACAAATTATTCTTAAACAACTTATACTTAAAATAAGAACTATAGCTTTCCTGGCGACGTGTTAATTCAAGATCTTCTCGGGCTTCTAGCCAGGTAAAAACTTGGTTTGACACCAACGTTTCGAAGAAGTGCATCTTCCTCGTCTTCAGGGTGAACTGATGGTTTGAGCTTGCGGAGACTGGTATTTATAAGAGCTGGGATGAAGCTAACATCTGATTGGTTCGCGAGATATTATGGCCTGGTATTTAAGATGACTGAGACATGGGCACGGACTTCGTAGAAAACTATTTATAGCAGTTATTCGGCTAATGTTTTGTGTTTGAGCACGCACCTGCTAGAAAATAAGTCTTGGAAGACTACAGGTACAGGATTAGGTGTTAAGGCTCTTTATCATCGGTGTCCATGCTGAACTTAATTGTAGGCCAGAATCGCGATTTAGATTATTTGTTTCAGATGAGATGGCTAAAGCTTCTTTTACTCTCCTTTCCCAGTAGTTCGAACACTTTGCCACTATCTTGGTGTTAGTAACTTCCTCACCACCTCCTGCGCGCCGCACCACTCCACCGCAGACATCAACCACCGAGGCCTCACCACCTGCACTCTCAACAGACGCAGCGACGCGAGAAGCCATTCAGGACCTCCACGCGGAGATCCTGAACGTCGGCGCTCGAATAGCTGCTCTGGAAGAGACATGCAGCCTCCTCACACAGAAGCTGCAGGAACTGCAAGCTTCTAACGCCGCAGCAGCCACCAGCCAGCAGACTTCAGCCGCCGACCTGTCCACCAGGATCGACGCCCTCATGCAGCCTCTGAGGCAGGTTCTCCTGCAGCAAGCTGCATATTCTGCTGAGCTCTTTCAAACCAAACGTCAGCAACCCATCACTGCTCCTCCTCCTGCACAGGCTGAGGGGCACGCACGGCTCGGGAAAGCCCGACCACTGACGGAGTGGAAGACTACTGGGAGCTTCGTGGAGCAATTCCGAAGCAGGTACAATCCATAACGTCTACGTCCTATTCTCTCCTCAAATTTCCACCCTTTATTTCCTTTCCAATATCACCTCTACTCCCTAGGCTGCAGTCAGGTTCCATGGCTGTTAGCCTAGAAACAACTTTACACCCGCTCCCGCACAACGTGCGGCAGCTTCCTATCTTTCGCCGACTAACGCGGGTGCATCAGCGGGACCGCGCAAAGCCACGAGATTCACAACAATCTACTGTTATAACGTGGAGGGGTTTTTTAGTGGGTATGCCGCATGAGGAAGCGGAGAGTCCCACATATCCTCCCAGCCATTGCACTTCGGCTGGGGGTTGAATGCGTAACGCATTTTTCCCCTCCACGGTAAAAAAAAAAAAAAAAAAAAAAAAAAAAGCCAAATGGGGACTCGCTAAGATGGCCAAGAAGAGACTGCGCAGACACGCCGCTGCCAAGGCAGCTCCCGTCGCCTCTTCCTCGGCAGCCGCCGAGGAGGCAGATTCTCCGTTACCACCGGTCCCGGCAAGCCCTGCTTCGCCGCCGGCCGCCACCACACCCTCGCCGCAACTGCTGCCGCAGTTGCCGCCATCACCACCAACGCCGCTGCCCAGCTCCACGTCGCCGCCGCCCCGGTTCAGTGCCGTGGTACGGGGGGTCCCTAGGGACCTTTCCACCCGGCACCTCCTCGCTGCAGCGAAATCCAAGTGGCCTTCTTGTTTGAGGGCCACAAGGATAATTTGCAACCGGGGACCTACACCACTTGTGAGGCTGGAACTTCAGGATCGTTCGGACCTCGACACTGCCTTGGCGTCAGGGTTGCCCTTGTTAGGGCAACTCCTGGTCGTCGAGGCTAGCAAGATGGAACGTAACCGGCCCTGCCGTCGCTGTTGTGCCTTCGGGCATAACGCTGACTCCTGCTCCGCGACGCCGCGGTGCCACTATTGTGGCTCCGCCAGCACCACCGCAGAGTGCACTGAGCACAATCTTCGCCGTCGCCGCCGGTTCTGTGCCACCTGCCGTGGCACAGGACATTACACAGGGCAAGCGCAGTGCCCTCTCTACCCAAGGAGCAGCACTTCCTCACCATCTCCTGCGCGCCGCACCACTCCACCGCAGACATCAACCACCGAGGCCTCACCACCTGCACTCTCAACAGACGCAGCGACGCGAGAAGCCATTCAGGACCTCCACGCGGAGATCCTGAACGTCGGCGCTCGAATAGCTGCTCTGGAAGAGACATGCAGCCTCCTCACACAGAAGCTGCAGGAACTGCAAGCTTCTAACGCCGCAGCAGCCACCAGCCAGCAGACTTCAGCCGCCGACCTGTCCACCAGGATCGACGCCCTACAAGCTGCCAACATCGCCGCCATCTCCACTCTACAGGCCTCCACCGCTGAGCTGTCCAACCGGATAGCCAGCGCCCAAAAGTATCAACAGCAGGTAGCTGAAGGAACATTCCCTCAGCAGCCTAAGACTCCGCAGCAATTGCTCAGAGAATTCCAAACAGAGCAAGGGTACACCCGGAAGAGTCATCTTAAACTTGGCAGACATCACCAATAACTACCCATCACTTACACGACCAGTGCCCGCGGCTGGGGTCTCTTGAGGCTTCGGTCGTGGGTGTCTGAGAGCTGCAGCACCAACTTCACCATCAATATCCAGTGCCGTCATCATCACCACAGGGAGAGAGTGGCAGCTCTCCCTACACTTCCAATCCCATGTTCACCAACGACTCCCAACCACCCATAATTTCCTCAACTCACCTATAATTCGCTACAGGGGCCGGCTGGGCCTCGGTCAAGCCGGTCTACTAGCACAACCCTCACCCCTGGCGGCCGCACAGCGGGCCAGTTCACCTTTACCTTTTACTGCGCGGGTGCAACAGCGGTACCGCAGTATCCTTACCTTCCAATACCGGTGGAGGGGTTTTTTAGTCGGTAGGCCCATCCTGGGAGACCCCGACACTCCGGGCATGCCAGCCCGGGTTAGTCCTTAAGGTGGATTTTTCCCCTCCACTTGAAACTAAAAAAAAAAAAAAAAAAAAAAAAGCCATAATATCTCGCGAACCAATCAGATGTTAGCTTCATCCCAGCTCTTATAAATACCAGTCTCCGCAAGCTCAAACCATCAGTTCACCCTGAAGACGAGGAAGATGCACTTCTTCGAAACGTTGGTGTCAAACCAAGTTTTTACCTGGCTAGAAGCCCGAGAAGATCTTGAATTAACTTATACTTATATTAACTTCATAATAATCAGAAAAAGTTATCAGAAATGGTCTTATTAATTGCTTCCTTGTAAGTAGAAGCGAAATAAGAGAGTACCATAGGTTAAAGTGATAGTCAAAAGCTGGTTCCTATGCCACAAGTTCCTTTCTTTGTATGGACAGCACTTGACAAATTCCTGTATGAGAAAAGTGTAAGTTTTCATTGCTGAAACCAAAAACAAGGAGTGTCTCAAAAATGATGAACTCCACGAAAAAATGTATATAGCATAAATTGTGTGTTTTAACGTGCTCTACATTTTTTGTTTAGTAAGTTTTTGTCTATGTCTTAAAGTTTAGCAGTTATTCAAAATTCCGTAAAATTCATCCAGAATAAACTACTCTTCAGAAGCTATTCCCAGAAAATGCAAGATATACATTTTATTTGTCAGGTAAAGTCTTAAATATATGATATTTTAATCAAAATCGTTAGCCATTTTTGAGAAAATCGAAATTTTCGAAAAAAGTTCCATGTAAAGGGTAGTTTGGGGTGGTTTTTTTTTCTCAAAATCTTCGTGTCGCATCCCTGGAAGATACTAAACTTAAATACCAAGTTTGATATTTTACCGACTTTTCGTTTTTGAGTTATCGTGTTCACGCGCGCGCGCGCGAACCTTCTTGTGAAAATGCTTTTTTTGGATATTGGGGACCCTAAAACATATATTTCCGCTGAAATCTCGGTATCGAACTTTTGGGTGGAGTGCAATACCTTCTCTATACACAATGTACATAATGCGTATAGTGAAAGTAAAAATAAAACCAATAACAAATGAAAGTGGTGAAATTCTGGCAGTTGTATAGATTACGTAATAATAATCGTAGTTATTAATTTATAGGCTTCTCAAAATGAGATACAATTTACAGAAGTAGTGGTAGTTTGAATTCCTTAGTGGAGGGGGACACGAGTACTAAGAGCTACGCAGATCTAATGTAGCAAACTCCCTCCATGAGCAGTTGTCACATTTTATTAACCTGGATGGCAGCTCTTTCAATTGAAAATATATTTTAACAGGTCAAATTCCCACTTAATAAGGGATGAGACGCGCGGAAGTGTCCAACTTTTCCAAGCCTGATGGCCCGTCTCACTGCTGGAGGTGCCAGAGAGGGTGATCAAGCGAGCCATCGACCTGGCAGCCCTCTAGGCCCACGGAGAGTATTCTTTTCATATAGTATTTGACCACACCGCCATACACTGCGAACCTGGAAGCACACTAAGATGAGAAGAAACAGTAATGCATGAACAAAATCATAGTAGATGAGAAACCCCACCAACATTTCCCTAATGACTCCGAGGAAACCACGAAAAACCCATTGGTCAGCGTGGGCGATCGTTGGGGATTGAACTCGGACCACTGAATGCGAGTTGCGTACGTTACCACGGCGCCAACTCGCTTCGTCTTAAATATAACTACTTCGGGTTATTTTCAGCATTTCTGGTAGTTCATTAAATACTCGCCTGTTAATTTCAAGCACGGCGACCTATATATATCTATTTGAACAATTCCTCGCAGATAGGAATTGTCACATTGAAGGCTGTTTTATGATTAAAACACTGATGCCTCCCAAATAAAGAAGAAAAGGTCCGAATGAGTGTAATAACCTTGGGTTAAAATTTCAGTCATTCACATGACAGTCGTTAACTCTTATAGAGGTCCTCGTCATTCAGAAAAATGTTATATATAATTTTAACTGGTAACCCTTAAGAGGTATGCAAAACCTACTACACTAAAATTGCAGAATTTTTTAAAAAAAGCAATTTATTTCAATTAATGCTATTATCAATTTTCGAAATATACATTATCATTGACTTGGATTGTTCTATAATTTGACTTTTTTTTTATCTCGTCGCTCTTCAGCTGTTTCATGTAAAAGTGGGAATTTCAAGGGAAGCCTATAGCAGTATGATTTTAAGCAGCTGACCATGGATGCGGTTTCCTCTATTCTTTTTTTTTTTAATTGTTTCATTTATATAGCCCCCTAAACATCTAAAGTCATATCGGGGGCTTTGAATTAGAAACAACCCATTGTCTGTAGGTTCTTCATGTTGCATTTAACATACAACATGAAACACACTCATTCACTCTCACATACATACTTGTAGACTCTGTGGGAGATAGGGAATAATTCTGGTTAAAGAAAAATTCCCCGTCCCAGCCGGGAATTGAATCCGGAAAGCCAGCTCGCTGACCACTCGAGCATGGAGGCAGTCTTCTTTATTCTCATTGAATCTGCAACGAAATAAAAAACGGAATTCTTCTAATTCTTCTTCTTCACGGTTTGGGACTTTTCAGTCCGTTCCGCTGTAAATTGGTCTGCCCATTTTTTCTTCGATCTTCCTTTGTGTTTTTTTACCTTGAGGATTGTAATTTATGGCTATTTTATCATTATCATTATTATTATTATTATTATTATTATTATTATTATTATTATTCATCCTTTGAACATGTTTTTTCCATTGTTTCTATCCATTTTAGTTTATTCAGCTATTACTCTTACGAATTTTATTTCCGATGTCTGCATTCTAGCACCATATCTTTTTGTACATTTTAATGGAGTTTTTTGGGGCTGTATTGTTTACTGTTCTTTTTAGCGTGCCTGTTATACAGTTGAATTTATTTATTTTCTCTACATCAACTTCCCCCTGGTACGAGACATTACATCCTAAACATTTTAAACGTGATATCTGCTCAATTATTTTATCATCTAGTACTATTTTAGATCTGACTGGATTCTTTCCTCTGAAAGCCCTAGTTTTGGATTTATTTACTGTTATTTTCATTCTGTAATCAGTGGATATTTTATTTAAACGATGTAACATCTGAAAATAATCTATTTGTGGTCTTAAATAGTTGATCATCTGCAAATAACATCGTTTTCAGTTTTATTCCTGATACATTATTACCTCAATCTTATTTGACCAAATTCTTACTATTTCGTCAATATACAAATTAAAAGGTGCAGTTAGTAAAGAAAAACCTTGTCTTACATCATTATTAACTGTCACGGGTTCTCTTTATTTACCTACTTCAATTAGTTGTTAGCTCTACTTTTTAAAATATTCCATAGTATCGTTCGTGATACTTTGTCAAAGGCTTTATAATAATCAGAAAATAGTAAGCGCGTCTCTAAATTTTGTTCTCTTTCTATCATTTGTTTCAGAGTAGTCATTATCAATGATCTTCCTTCCTCTTTATAACCTGTTTGTTCTTCAAGGAGTATTGTTTCTGTTATTATTTAGCCGTGCACTCATTATTTTGGTATATATTTTGTAAGTAGTACATAAACTAATCCCTCTAGTTTTCATACCTTGTTCTTTCTCTTTTCTTAAATGTTCATATTACTTTGGCTATCCTCAGCACTTCTTATAGAGATATAGTAATATTTCATGTACTTTTCTAGGAGCATATTTAATCAATTTAGATTAATGTTGTCGATTCCACAGAGTTTCCTATTTCTACCTTTTACGATGATTTCAGTTAATTCCTCCATTCTAGTTGGTCTGTTTATATTCTATATAATGTTTTTATTTCCCAGTCTTGTTCATCCCCTCCTGCGTTCCACAAACTCCTACAACATTCTTCTAATTCTTTATCTTCAACGACTTTTATATTTAATTTTTCTTTTTCCTTCGAATTTAAGTTTCTAATAAATTTATATACTTCTTGGAGACCATGAGATTGTGTTCCAAATCAGCTATGTATTTGTCCCAGTAATATGTCCAATTTCTTTGTATATATTTTAACTTCTGCTCTTGCCTTCTTATAGTTAGCTCCATTTTAATCTGAACCGTCAGTCAAGTACTGTAGATATGTTTGTTTCTTCATTTTTATTAATTCCTGTATTTCAGTGGTCCCTATTCTTAATCCCATTTGTTGTCTACAGATTCGTCTTCTAATAGATGTAATTATAATGTTCTTCTGTATTTGGTGTTTTTTTCATTCTTTGTAGCTTGATTCTGCTAATTAGCAGAAAATGATCCGAATGTACATAACTTCCTCTAAAAATCCTTGTATCCATTATTGAACTTTTTAATTTTTTGGTTTACAGATACATAATATATTAATAATATAGCAAGAACCTCTGTGTTCTAGTGTACATATGCATATCTTTGTTTAAAAAATGAATTTGTAATCCTCAGATTATTGAAACTTAGAAATTTATTAAACTATGTTCATTATAATTTAGTACTTGCTCTCCATCGTTTCCTTTGATATTTTGTACTAGTATATTTCCAATTGTGGAGTTTAGATCTGTAGCAATTATTAAAAAATAATTTGTATTTGTGCTATCTTCTGCAGATGTTTATAAAATTCAGCTGACTCTTCTTCTGTGTTCTTCAGGTATTACCATCAAATTTCCTCTGGATTAACGTGATTTATACATACATAAATATACATACTGCCATGGTAGCTCAGTAATTCGAGCAACCGACTCTAGACCGGGAGATCCGTGGTTTAAATCTCGGCTATGGCATTGAATGTTTCAGTCTGACTACCTATCCAGCTGCCTATACTAGTTTCAGATGAGCCATGCTAGTATAACACATCTGATCTTTTAAAGTTAGGTGGTCTTGATTTAAGGTACTTCAAGGTAGCTGGGTTTCGTGTTACTAATTTTGCAGTGTTTCCTGTACTTCTAGTTAGCACAGCACAGCACAGCATGCTGGTTGCTAAACAGAATGCCCTTTGTCCTGCTGAGCAGAACCGCTCCTCTACCAGCCGCTCTCTCCAAGGGACCAATTAAAACGTGGCTACTTAGCTAATTTGGTTATTGTCTTCCACCAGGTAATGAAGTTTGGTATCACACTGACTGTTAATCGCATTACATTGGGTTGTTAATCTTATTACACTGATCATTCCAGTGATGCGTCAAAGTAGTTTTGGGAAACGTGCTTCCTTTATGTGCAGTTTCATTACTGCAGACCTGGTCCGAGTTCAGTCCCTAGCCTAGCAGTTCGAGTTCGTTGTTAAGGGGACAAGATACACTGAAATTGTAAAAAAAATAACTTTTTTTTTTGTTTTAAACACTAATACAACCTCTATCATTACTAGTTTCATAAAATTTATAAGAGTATTTTTATCAATTTAAATATATTTTAAATGTTAGTCTGCTTTCTTTAGAGCTGATGTCCGGAACCTCTTTTTAGAACATTTGTATCTTTAAATTCAGTTTTCTCGAAACAGCATTTTTGGAGACTTATGTACCTTTCTCTCAGAAAGCATGAGAGTTGGAAAGCTGATATCTGATGTTATAGTATATTCCACCATATTAAGAAAGCAACAATATTGCTAATTTTCACATTTTCCACATGTTTTAATTTCTACTGAAGTTGTATCATAGCTAAATAATTGAGATTTACAGGATAGCTGATTATACTAAGAACAAGCATACAAAAAAGTGATTATACATTGCAAGTTGTATCAGAGCAGAAAGTAGATGAATTCACATGTTCTAACACTAAGTTTTATTACTTTTCTGCTGAATGAAATACTTTTTATAGACTCAGTCACCTAAGCTATTAATGCAATCACTTGAAATAATTGTCATGAATTATAGAATAATTCATACAAATTTCTGGAAAAACAATTGAATACTTAAGAGCAGTGGTAATTCAACTCACTTAAGGTGTAATTTCCGTAATTTCAGATTACCTTGTCCCTTTAAATGAAAGACTCCTTGAAATGATAGCTAGGGATAAACTATCATATATTATGAGAGAGAAATTAAGCTCTGAGCATACACACACAAACACAAATTTACAAAGTACTCAATTAATTACATTTTCTAATACATTGTTACAAATGCAAACGCTTTCAAAAATAGTAAATAAGTACGGAATAGTTCATCCTACAATTATGTAACAAATGTTTGTTAGCTTCTGTTTGCCCAAAACAGTTGCAGCGATTAATTACAGATTTTATTTGAATGTAAGTAATGCAGTTGATTTGTTCCATAGACGACGTTAAACATATTTCTCTATATAATAGATGCACACATATACACATGCATACATTTTAAATGGACAATTTGTGTATTTGTTCAAAATCTTGTGTTACATTCACGCGACCTCCTCTAGCTATTCCGCAAGCCAACTATTCTTACAAAAGACATTCTTTTTTCTACGTCATTCTAATCAAAATGACTTGTTACTTTCTTCTTTACAAGTAGACGAGGAATAAGGGAGTACAATAGGCTAAAGCGATAGTTACATCTCCCCCCCTCCCGAGCCTTGTCAGGACTGCAGAGCTGTATTCCTTTTTTCTCTCTTTTTAACTTTCTCTACACGTACTATGTATATAGTATAAAGAGAAGGTATTGTATTGCACCCAAAAATTCGATAGCATTTTTGGAAAACGGTCCGTGTGAGTGCGTGCGTGTGTCTGTAGACAGCATAGCTCAAAAACGAAAAGACCGTTAAATACCAAACTTGGTATTTGGGTTTGGTATCTTCCAAGGATCCGACACGATTTTCAAGAAGATCCCCCCATTCCCAACTACCCTTTACATGATTTTTTTTTCGAAAACTTTGATTTTCTCGAAAATGCCTCTAACGATCTTGGTTAAAATGTCGTATATTAAAGATATTTACCTGAAAAATAATATGTATACCTTGAATTTTCTGGGAATAGCCTCTGAAGACTACTTTAATCTGGATGAATTTTGCATAACTACTAAACCGTAAGAAATGGTCAAAAACTTACCACACACAAATTGTAGAGCACATTAAAACACACAATTTGTTATATAATTTTTTTCGAGGAGTTGATTTTTTTTTTTTTTTTTTTTTTTTTTTAGATATTCCTTGCTTTTGGTTTCAGTTTTTCAAAACTTGTACTTTTCTCATACAGGAATTTGTCCAACTCGCGTCCATACAAACAAAGGAACCTCAGTCACCCAGTAACCAGCTTTTGACTTCACTTTAACCTATGATATTCCCATATTTTGCTTCTACTTACAAGGAAGCAAGTAATAAGACTATTTCTGCTAATTTTTTCTCGATTAGCATGAAGTGAATAGAAGAATAAGCTTATTAACAATAATTTGTTACACAGAAGTAGAGAAAGTCATGTGAAGGAACACATCAGATTTTTCTTTCTTTTTTTCCCCCTCCAGTTTCCTTCATTTCCTTTGTTGACCTATTTGTTTGCCGTTTTCGTTTTACTTTCACATACAAACATATACAGATTTACAAACACACAAACACCCACGCCCAAGGTGGGACTCTAGCCCACGTTCCCCTGCGCCACGAAGCATCAAAGCGAGGCACTTTAGCGAGCACGGCCACGGGGATTGAAAAATTGAAATTCGGTTCTCTTTGCCTGCTAGGAGTAAACAAGAGAGGGACCAAAATGAAGATGTGTCCCGTTTGAAAAACCTTTAAATGGCTTTAAACTGAAATAACTTGGGGGTATCTCGAAAACGGTTAACTACACAAAAAAAAAAATGTATAAGATATATTGTGTGTTTTAAGAAGATTTACACGGCAGCGCCGTAGCCGAGTGGTTAGGCCAATGGCCTATCACCTAAACGGCCTGGGTTCGATCCCAAGCAACCGCATGTGGGATTTGTGGTGGACAAAGCGGCGCAGGGCGGGTTTTCTCCGGGTTATCCGGTTTCCCCGCCATCTCATTACACCGGTGCTCTATCTTTATTCCATCGGTGTCATCACCTGCCGTGCTATTTATATTAAAAGCAGGAGTTTAACACTATCAAAAAAATAATAAGATTTATATTTTTTGTGCAGTAAGTTTCTATCTGTCGCTTACGATTTACCAGTTAAACAAAAGTCATCCAGATTGAAGTCTTCAGAGGCTAACCCCAGAAAATTAAAATTATACACTTTGCTGGTCATGAACATTTTACATTTTAATCAAAATCGTTAGAGCCATTTTTGAGAGAATCAATATTTCCGTTTTTTTTCCATATATAGAGTGGTTGGGGGTGGAGGGATTTTCTTGAATATAGTGAAACTCCAATAAAAAGTTTGGTATTTAACCGACTTTTCGTTTTTAAGCTATGTTGCCCACAGACTCACAGGGACATGTTTCTAAAAATGTGTTGTTGTTTTTTTTTTTTGGGGGGGGGGAATCAGGAGGCCCGAAACCAATATTTTCAGTGAAATCTCTGTATCGAATTTTTGGGTGGAATACAATACTTTCTCTATCCACTACGCACATTGTACATACGGGCTAGAGTAAGTAAAAATGTATTTAATTTGTTAACGATGCTGGCAATTAGTGGGGGATCATAACAGCGCCGCCAGTGTGTCGGAATGTTGTCCCATAGTAGTTAATGCCAGTAAGAGTACTGATATAGGGCTGTCTCATTTAAGTACGTTTAAGAACCATCAGTCTGTACCGGATTTGAACCGGAGACCGTGGGATGAATTAGCCAGTGCCTAACGAACTGAGCTAATTAGACCGAGTGTGTGACGTCATATATTGTTAAGTCGGTTCTAATCGGGTTTGTTGGAAACAGTCGTGTTGTCTCTGTTCCTGATTGACAATATGCTTTCCTATGAAGTAAAAAATTGGCTGCTAATCCCCAATATTTGCTTTCCTAACTTTAAACAAAATACTGGCTAAATAATTAGTTTATCTATTGAGTCCATTTCAACAAGACCTAAGACCCAAATTACAGAAAGTGGAGATATATAAATATAATAGCAAAACTCAAACACAAATACGTATACATGTAAATACGCGCATTTACAAACACACATGAACGTACAAAGTTAACTACGAATACTTAAATTTAAACAAGAGCTGTATATAGTTTTCTTTTAAATTCATTGTAACTGAGGTAACAATTAAACCGGCTATCCTACCTACTTCAGAATAATGTAGTAAACACCATCATTGAAATTGATTTCGTTTTATTAGGAGGTATATCTGATTATTACTTTCTCTACACGTACTATGTACATAGTGTATAGAGAAGGTATTGTATTGCACCCAAAAAATCGATACCAAGATCACACCGGAAATAGATATTCTGAGACTCTGAATCCAACCAAAAGAAGCATTTTTAGAAAAATATATCTGTCTGTGTATGTGCCTGTGCGTGTTTATTTTTGTGTGTGTGTTTACATGACAAACAATAGCCTCTGAAGACCTCTACATAACTGGCAAACCGCTAGAGATAGGGAAAAACTTAACAAAAAATGTAGATCTCGTTAAAACACACAATTTGTTATATACATTTCTTTCGTGGAGTTGACTGCTTTTGAAATGTTTTTATTAGTTACAGATTTAAAATACTTATTTTCTCATATGGGAATTTTCAACTCCTATCCATACAAACAAAGGCACTTCAATCACACAGCAACCAGCTTTTAAAAGATTTGATTATCAATTTATTCCTTATTTCTCTTATACTTACAAGGAATCAAGTAAGATTTTTGCTAATTTTACGTGATTAGCATTAAGTAAACAGGAGAGTAAACTTTAACAATAATTTATTGTAGAGACGTAGAGAAAGTCATGTGAATGAAACACTTTAGATTTATTTTTATCTACCGTTTCTGGAAACGGTACAGTTTTATGCTGTCGATATTCATTTTGATTACTTTGTCTACTTCTCCGTATGTATGAGGCTGCAGTTTATTTGCAATGTTTTATGACAGGTCAAAAATGAAATGCAAATTCAATGCTCATGTTTAATGGAATACCTGGTTATACTTTATTTGTTTTCTTAGTAGCAGGTATACACACATTTTATATTTGAAAGAAATTGGTAATGAATTTAGCAATAGAATGCATTAATGAATAAAATACCTTTCACTTTGATGTCATATTTGAAGGGAATTATATTTCAAAAGTATGTTAAAATATATAGGTATGCAAAACGATACTGCATTCTTTTCACATACGGTGGAATAACGTGCACTGTGCACGCGTGACACTGTTGTAAGCACCTCTTATTGGGGTTTATAACCGGTTTCGGATGCCACTTGGACGGGTCTAAGCTGATCAGACTCTCTAGTTCAAAACGGTTTACCAGGGTTAAAACGCACGTTAGCCTACCCTCCCCGCATCTGCTCATCAAAATTGAGGCTCTAATTCTCCCGCAAAAAAAGGGGGGGGGGACAATTTTCTATTGTTCAAATAAAATGTGTCCTATTCCTGAAAGGCGTAACCACTCGATTTTCCGTCACACTTCGGACCAATCAATACCTTAGGTTTTAAAAATAATTTTCATTACACAAACTGCAGCATTGCGATAGACTAATCTTCCATTTTGTAATTGTTAATCTTGTTTTTCAAATAGTTTATGTTTTGTAAGTCTATAAACTTTTTTCAGCATTAGCTGGGCGGATCAAGGCAGAATTTATTTCAATTTTTATTCGTCTGTAGTTTGGGTAAACCACCTAAAATACAAATATATTGGGAAACGATATAAAAGCCATTGTTGAATTTTACGTGAAAATATTTACATGGATGTTTTTTCAGCCCATATAATTAATTGGTGGGATAAGGGCATCGTAATTGATGTAATTCTCTTAATCTCAGAATTCTCACTTTTTTGTAATCATTATCCGAGACATGAAGTGATCGACGAAACAATTTCCAACATCCGAAGGCTCCAAATATGTTAGTCCAAACAAGTGCTTTAGAAATTGAACTATTTCCGAGTTACTATCTCTAGTCCTAAACAAAAATCTGAAGTGTTCCATTCACATGACTTTCTTAATTATCAAATTATTCTTAAAAATCTTATACTTTATTTACTTCATGCTAATCAGAAAAAATTAGCATAAATATTTTTATTACTCGCTTCCCTGTAAGTAGAAGCGAAATAAGGGACTACCGCAGGTTAAAGTGATAGTCAAATCTGGTTGCTATGTCACCGAAGTTCCTTTGTTTGTATGGACAGGAGTTGGAAACATTCCTGTATGAGAAAAGTATAAGTTTTTCAAAGCAGAAACAAAAAACAAGGAATGTCTCAAAAACGATGAACTCCACGAAAAAAATGTATATAACATACACTGTGCGTTTTAACGTGCTCTACATTTTTCGTGTAGTAAATTTTTTTCCATGTCTTACGGTTTAGCAGTTATTTAAAACTCCGTAAAATTCATCCAGAATAAAGTACTCTTCAGAGGCTATTCCCAGAAAATTCGAAATATACATATACATACATGGAGACGGGCACACAGACGGATCTTTTTCCGAAAATGCTTTCTTTTTAATTAAAGGGGACCCTAAAACCTATTTCCGGTAAGATTTCGGTATCGAATTTTTAGGTGGAGTGCAATACCTTCTCTATATATTATGTACATAGTGCGTATAGAGAAAGTAAAAAAGTTGCTGATGTACATTGTATGCTTTAACATATCTACATTTTATGTAGTAACATTTTGTATATCTCTTATGGTTATGGCAGTTATGCAAAATTCATCGGGAATCAAGAAGCTTTCCGAAGCTATTTTAAGAAAATAAGTATATTCATTTAATTTGTGTTAAAATATACTAAACATGTGTAATTTTAATTAAGTATCTTAAAACTGAAACTATAGCTCGGAACGTGTCAAAAACTTAACTCTAAAAAAAATTGCATATGACATAATTTTTTTGTTTTTTTAATAAAACCTATATATTTTGTGTAGTAACTTTTGTCTATCTCTTACGGTTTACCAGTTTTGTAAGTCATCCAAAATGAAGAAATCTTCAGAGGCTATTCCTATAAAATTCAAAATTTACATTTCGATATGAAAATATCTTCAGCATATGACATTTTACTCAAAATTGTTAGACATTTTTGAAAAAAGCAAAATTTTCGAAAAATGTTCCATGTGAGGGTAGTGAGGGTAGTTGGGATTGGGGTATACTATGGGAAATCTTCGTGTCGCATCCTTGGAAGATACTAAACTTGATTACCAAGTTCGATATTTAACCGAATTTTTCATTTTTGGGCTACTCTTTACACACGCACACATGTTTCTAAAAATCTGATGTGCTCCATTCAAGTGACTATCTTCTATCTGCTTCATGCTAATCAAGATAAATTAGCAGAAACGGTCTTATTACTTAGTTCCTTATAAATAAAAGGCAAATAAAGAAATATACTAGGCTAAACCGACAGTTCAAATGTTTTAAAATGTGGTGGATTGAAATCCGATTCTTTGTAGGGCCAGGTGTTGACAAGTACCCGTATAGAAACGTTTATGTATTTTAAAACTGAAACCAATAACAATGAGTATCTGAAAACGGACAACCCCACGGAAAAAAAATGTACACGACATAAATTGTGCGTTTAAATGAATTCTACATTTTCTTTGTGTAGTAAGAATTGGTTTATCTCTTGCGCCTTACCAGTTATGCAAAATTCACCAAATTCATCCAGAATTAACTGGTCTTCAGAAGCTATTTCAAGAAATTTAAGATATGCATTTTATTTCTGATGTAAATAGCTATTAAATACTGTATTTTTATCATAATCATTAGTTATTTTTGAGAAAAACAAAATTTTCAAGAATTTTTCCATGCAAAGGGTAATTTGGGGTGAGGGCATTTTCTTAAAATACTTCGTGTCACATCTTTGGTATTTAACTGTCTTAGTTTTTGAGCTATGTTGTCCACAGACGCAGACATTTTTTTCTAAAGTTCCATGTAAAGGGTTGTTTCGGGTGGGGGGATTTTTCTCAAAATCTTCGTGTCGCATCCCTGTCGCAAGTTTGGTATTTTACCGACTTTTCGTTTTTGAGTTATCGTGTTCACAAGACACACGGACACATTCACACACGGACCTTTTTCTGAAAATACTTTTTTTGGATACAGGGGACCCTAAAACATATATTTCCGGTGAAATCTCGGTATCGAATTTTTTGGTGGAGTGCAATACCTTCCATATCCACTATGTACATTGTACACACGGGCTATAGAAAGTAATAATATAAAATCGATAGGATGACCTAATAAATTTTCATTTTCATAAGCTTGAACCCATGAGAAGGATTTGTGTACATTTAGCATGCCTATGTTGTAGCAATTAAGAAATGACATCAGAATCAGGACCCTGTTAATAAGTTATACAAAAGGTTGTAGAGAACTACAGCAGGCAATGCAGGATCTTTCTGCAACCCACTAACACGTGTGGTAGGCAGGAAGAGCGGATGCGCTTGGGAGATGAAATCCTCTACGGAAGTTGACGACGCAGCATCTGAATGTTACATAGCACTGCAGTGCGCTTTAATGTTGGATCTGAAGTGGTTTCACCCTCACTGCATAGCCATTCTAACAGTTATTACTCTCTGCGGCTATGTTATAGCACTCCTCCCTATGTCCATATCACTGTTTACATCTACACATTGAATAAGTCATACTGCTAAGTGACAATCATTTACAACGCAAATTATACAAATTCCAGCATACATGTGCTACACTAACACGTAGTCCAGCAACAACGCCAAATATTTTGTCTATTTCCTTAACGTCTGCCGACTTAACCGTATACCGTATTAATATCAAGACTAAGGCGATAAAACGGCTTGTGACTTGTGTCCCATAAATTTGATGCTGCAGGAAACTCAAAGCTTTAAGAACATACGCATAAATACAACACGCTGAAAGTTATTTATAAGTTATATATTAATATACTGTTGCACCGAGTGGAATGGTTCAGGCGGAACCGTTGTGACGCATGGGTTTTTCGTGGTTTAACCGGAGCGGCAGGTGAATACTGGGGTGGTTAAGCTTCCATAATAAAATGTTGAAAAGCGACGATTTTTAAATTTAAAAAAAAATACTAATGCAGTACATAAATACTTTTTCGTTAAAATACTTAATGTGCAAATATGTCATAAAACTTTCAGTGCTGAGTGTCAATTACTTTGAGATAACGGGGCATTTGTATAGACAATTTCAGTTCTTCAGAAACTGCTTTCAAACATAATATTTCAAAAAATCTGATGTGTTCCATTTATATGATTTTTTTTACGCCTCTGAAACACTTTATTGTTAAAAAGCTTATTCTTCTGTTTACTTCACGCTAATCATGTAGCCATCACTTCCTGGTCATCTGTTTCGAGATTAATGATCTAGTTGACGGTGTTCAGCAGGTTGCAACGGATGTGGTTTTGCATTCTTTAAAGGCTTCTTCCTGGCGCCGTTAAATTAAATAGAGTTTTATTTATGGACGCTCTAACTGCTGTGGTTCTTAGAGTCCCTTTCTATATTGGGCACGAGAGACCACTTAATGTTGCTCATAGGCCTCTTTATCGGGCTTGGGGTTCTTTTACACACCGTAAATCTACACACGGGAATAACGGCTTTACTTCCTTTCCGAAGGAAGCCATACTATGGATTCTTTCACCCGAAAAAAATCACTACACTCTAAAGGTAATCTCGCCTTTCTGTTGGCTTTGCGAGTAAATAAAAAAAAAAAAAAAAAAAAAAAAAAAAGAAGAGATACTAACAAAGTGCCACAGTCTAGTTTATTTCACCATCCGTGATCAGCATGTAGTCAGACATGGCCTCTAGTCCAGCTACCTCCACCATCCGTAGCCAGATGACAGAGTTCGTCCAGCCCTTCGAGGTCACCCTATATACCATACCACTAAGCAGATGTGGTTATAGTGTCTTTCAATTAGACATTAAGTTTTAGACGGATTGGATTGTGTTCAGTAAGTTCACCAGTAGCATAAATGCTTATGAAAATGTACAATTCAGTTACATTTATACATAAACATATGTATATTGAACAAAAGAAAAAAGAAAAACCCGCCACCATGGGAACAAGAGGCAATATGTTAGCCCTAGACCACGGAGCAGGACGTTGGCGTCGTTGTGGGACAATTTTATCAGGATCCGCTTTCGGAGGACACTTGAAAATTAAATTCTTTTGGATAGGACCCGGGAAATGTCAGACTATCGATGTGGAAACGTAAGGAGCGTACTTACGCCGTCGTCATCCGAATCTGATAGACTTTTGGGTCTCCCAGGTCATCCCTCCCTCCCAGACTCACGCGAGTCGCAAACGATCGCAATGACGTAGATGTGGTGCTTTGCCGTAGTCACTTCTAACCCTATATAATGTTGCACTTATAACCAGGTAGAGCGGTTTTAATAAGTAAACAGAGCAATCGTATTACCACACGGAGTATAGGTGACGTTACGTACCCAGTCGGAAATTTTCCTCCCCTTTACTCCGCAGCAGCCGGTTTCATTATGACTGTTCCATTTATTCGCTGCATAAAACCTGTTGAAGAGCTGCAGTAATATAGTTAAAGAACAGCACATTAAATCCCTCATCATAAGTTTTCATTTGTAGCGGAATTTAAGGAAAACTATCACCTACAAAATGAAGTTCAATGTTACGACAAAATTGATAACCTAATGTCTACGACGAAAGAAAATTGCTTGTATACATGCAGCGAGGGAAATAATTTCACCATTTTTTATACTCTCTCTCAAATATTCAGAATAATTTCAGTATTACTGCAACCATAATAACTGTTTTTTAAAAACCATCTACATTAAAAATCTATATCCATTCACATGATTTTCTCTGGATGTCTCAAATAAACTTTCATTGCAAGTGATTGCTTATTATCTGTCATGCTAACCAAGATAAACATTTCCAGAATTTGTATTATTACTAGCTTCTTTGTAAGTAGAAGGGAAATAGAGCAATACACTAGGTTAAAGCGATAGAGTTTTCAAAAGCCGGTCGCTAAGTGAATCAATTCAAATCCGGTTCTCTTTGCTTGCTCTGAGTAAATAAGAGACGAAAAGAGGTCTTCCGTTTGAGAAAAGTATTAAGTACCTTAGAAATGAAGCCAAAAACTCGGAATATCTAGAGAAAAAAATGTTTATAACACAAATTGTGTGCTTTAATGAGATACGAGTTTTGTGTAGTAAGTTTCTGTCTATCTCTTATGGCTTCCAGTTACACAAGTCATCTAGAATGACGAGCCCTTCAAGGGTTCTTCTTGAAAATTTAAATACGAAGTTTAGTGTTTAATCAACTTTTCGTTTTTGAAATACGCTGCCCAGAGACACGGGCGCGCGCGCGTACACGCACACAAACAGCCAAGACGATACACGGACATGCTTCAAAAATGCTTTTTGCTTTCTCTACACGTTCTATGTACATAATGTATAGAGGAAGTATTGTATTCCACCCAAAAATCCATACCGACATTTCACCGGAAATATATGTTTTGAGACCCTCAATCAAAAAAAAAAAAAAAAAAAAAAAAACAGTTTTAGAAACATGTCGGTGAGTGTGTCTGTATGTATGTGTGTGTGTGTGGGGGGGGGCAGTATAACTCAAAAATGAAAAGCCCGTTAAACACCAAATTTGGTAGTTAACTTTGGTTTTATCCGAGGATGCGATACGAAGATTTTCAAGAAAATCCCCCCTCCCAAAACTGCCCTTTACATGGAAACATTTTTGAAATATTTGTTTCTCTCTAAAATGGTTCTAACGATTTTGATTAAAGTACTTAACATTAGAGATATTTACAAGACAAATAAAATGTATATTTTGAATATTTTGGGAATAGCCTCTGAGGACCTCTTCATTTTGGACGATTTTTGTATAAGTGATAAACCGTAAGATAGACAAAAGCGTAGTACACAAAAAATGTACATCTCGTTAAAACACACAATTTATGTCATATACATATTTTTCGTAAAGTTGAGTTTCCGAGATATTTTTAGTTATTGGTTTCAGCTTTATAATAAAACTTTTCTCATGCGGAAACTTGTCAACTCCTAATCACGCAAAGTTTCAGATTTCAATCCTATAGCAACCACATTTTAAAAACGCTTAGACTGTTGGTTTAGCCTAGCATATTTCCTATTTCCCTTCTAATTATAAGGAGTTAAGTAATTAGACTATTTCTGTTAATTATCTCGATTAGCATGAAATAGATAAAAAATAAGCCTTTTAATAATAATTTATTACAGAGATGTAGAGAAAGGCATGTGAATGGATCACATTTTTATTCAGGGGTTTCAAAACGTGTATTTATGGCGAAATCTCGATAGGGAATTTTGAGAGGAATACAATACCTTCTCTATCCACTACAATGTAGGTGCATTGTACACACGGACTAGATAGAGAAAGTATAATTACGAGAATCTCTTGAGACAAAGAACAGGATATTCGAGTCAGAGTAATCGTAGGCAAGATAATAAGCCTGAGCAAAATATCCAGTCTTTGACGACCGAATTACTGAGCAATTAACGATCAGCTTTACCCGCTAACTATAGGTATTTGCATATTTGCATTGAGTAGTGTGATAATATAAGAAACTTACTATTATTATTATTATCATTATCATTAAGAATAATAATACGAGACACGAATGAATTATCTGCGAATTAAATGTTGTGGTAGCATTTATTTTACCACTGCATTAATTTTGTAGTCCTCTGTGGTTTAGAGCTACCATTCCAACCCATGGTTTCACACTATCTAGCATTTTCAGAATTTGGAAGACTGATGAGAAAACTCGAGGATTTCTGGCAATATTTGATATCCCTTGAGTGAGTAAACAGGGTTTTATCATCCCCTATTAGGGATAGCCGAGGCTGTATGCAATTGCATTTATAAGTAGTAATGCAGAGGTTTCCCCTAAAATCATATTCTACAGTAATGATATAAATAGCAGGAGAGGTAAATAAATATAATTAAATCGCCATTAAAGCTACTTGTGAACGTCAGGAAAACTAGTAAACTCTTAGCACAGTGAACTTTATAGTATCACAGCGGAGCATATCCATCTGGAGACGCTTCGGCTCGTACCGTTGCCAACCGTATGGTTTATGTCGTGTATTTTTTTTTGGTAGTGTTTAATACCAGCTTTTACTATTTGTGGCACCGCAGGCAATGACAGTAGTGATACATGAAATGAGGATAGAGCACCGGTTAAATCTGATGGTGGGGGAAATCGGAGAACCCGAAAGGAAACAAATCTCTCATGCGGTCACTTGGGATCAAACCAAGTGAGTGGCCTATGCCGTGTATTTGCGGTTTTCGGTCCTATCTACACGATGTACGGTTGAATCATTGAACCGCATGCAGGAAATACGATTCTACTATATAACTACAATTATTATTGAAACTGATGTTTAGTGTATTGTATACTGCAATTTGAATACTGCTAGGAGAACAATCACTTCGTCAACCCTGCAACATCTAAAAGATTACTACGATGGAGAGAAATTTTACAAGTCGATTGGAATTACAAAAGCGCAAACTTTAGTGACAAATTATTGCCATTGTTTTCTGTTCTCAAGTCAATGTTGTTGGATATTGTCGCATGTGCAATTGGCGAGAGTTTAACTTGTATTGTTTTAGTAATATTTTATTAACTACGAATTAATTAATGTGAATTAATTGGGTTGATGCTTACACATTCTTGATAAAATACAAGTTTTGTTATAAGCCGATTAAGTAACAGGATGGAAGTGACTAACCTCTTCCGATGGCACTCCCAGTGGACTTTTTTATGCCGCCAACTTGTTAGTTTACGAGCACATTCGCACTTTGACGTCACACAATATTCTAGAACATTTAAGCATTCGTGCTGATTGGCTAAGACTATCATGTCGGAATGCCCTTCCGGGACACCTCTAAATCTATTTAAGGAACTGCACCTTGTCTTGACCATCGGGGAACCTCTGCTTGCTTGTGTGCGTCTTGGGGCGTGGCTCCGGGCTCACCCGGCTACCACTTCATCTCTCACCTCGCCTAGACACACCATGATATATTTCTTAAGGTAAGACTTTATGCTAGCAACCCCATAATCAGAAAAATATTGGCCAGGATGGATTAATGGAATAGTTTGCAATCCCCCACCGTTGTAAACCAAAGATTCGTTACCATATATTACTCAAAATATTAGCTTAATTTAAGTCCCGTTGTTATCATTGCTCTACCATCTGCCTTCCTTTCACCACCTTAAAATAGCTATCCCTTAAGTCGCAGAACCTTATTCGCGACAATATAGAGCGAAGAATGGACCTTTTATGATACCTCTCCTCACACCGTGTTTGTCCATGAATGACAGTGATGGATATGCGAAAATGCTACCGCACTTCCTGAGGATGTGATGAAATCGCTAATTCAAATGAAGGCGGTGAGTTTTGGGGTCAATTATGAATATTCAAAAACGGTGCTGATGACAGTTTTATTATAAATTGTCTCAGTTTATATTCTCGGCTCCAAATTGCCGCACTCGAATGCCGATTTCGAACGTACATTAAGCAAAATTAATTTAATATTAAAGTGAGAGTTGGAAATTAGCTTTGTACTTCAACAATAAATACATACCTCTTAGTAGGTAATAAGCATATCATATGTGATATGTTTTCTTCAACTAATTGAATGCTGACCTGCATCATAAATTATTCAATCTATTGTTTCTTTCATCAAAGAGAGAGCATCAATCAGTGGATAATGAAGAATCCTTGATTTTTGCGAATAAATTCTGATGACTGAGCCTGTGTTCATATTATTGACACAGACGTTTATTCATATCTTTATTAATTCATATTTGTTCAATCTCTTTCTGCATAATATAACTTATATGAATTTGAAATATTTTGTTAAAATTGGTACCGTACTTTTTTCAGTTCAGAAAAACTGTTCCATTTTATATGCCTTGTGGTTTTTGGCTATCGTAGGTTAGCTAAACTGGGTACAAGTTGTTCAGTTAGTTCTATGATATACAAATCTGACACACAGTACATAACCGGGTTCTATATCTGGCGGCAAATTTTAAAACGGAGTATCGCATATTATTATCGCAGTGTACCAATTATAGTCTCCATTTTGGCAACTTAACGAAAGAACCAAGTAGATTACTATCTTATTCAAAAATATATGGGAATAAACCTATAAAATATATAAAATAGAAAAATGGAAATGAAAATAAAAGTGCATCCTACATTAATTTTTTCCAATTAAAAGTTTAAATTCCAAATATATCAATTTATCATATCGGTATCAAAGTAATGTCCCCCACACTCATACAAATAAAAAAGCAATACAAATTAACTTTATGTAAAATATAAATGAATTTAAATCAGAAACAAGAGACATAACATATATTAACATACTTATAAATAAAATACTAGAATATTCTCTTTAAAAAATTAATGCAAGGTTTATAAACATCCTCGCTGCTGTCATCTTATGTTGCCAACTTAAGTATTCACGCTATAAGATTCATTACTAATTTCTTTAGTTTCAATTATAAAATAGTACAAGCCGCTAGGGTTATGTCCTAAGCTATAAAGAGAGAAATTCTGAGTCGGAAACCACTAGAAAAGTGATAAAAGAATGTGATGATGAAACTAGGAACAAGTTTATAAATCTTCCACTTACACAACTGTAAGAGCTACATTTACACAGCTTCTGAAAGCTACAATTAAAAGAATTTGCAAACAAGTGCAAGATTTGAGTTTATCCAATGAAACTAGATCTAGTGTTCTAACTTATATGTTTTAGTAATACTGAGCTAAGTCGCGTAATATTAAACTATAACAATAAGTTAATAGAGCTTTGTTTAATGCTTGTAAGCATTCCTTCCAGAACTCACGAGCGTAGGTGGTGCATATGCAGGATACAGAAAATATGTGTTCCATTCACAGGAATATCTCTACATCTCTGTAACAAATTATTGTTATAAAGTATATCCTATCTACTATATGATAAAGGAGATAACCATTAGCAGGAAGTGTCTGAAATACTTCCTTCCTTGTAAATAGAAGAAAAATAAGGGAATACAATACTTTCTCTATACTCACAATATACATAGTGTAAAGAGAATGTATTGCACTCCACCAAAAAGTTCAGTATCGAGACTTCACCGGAAATATATGTTTTATGGTCCCCTGTATCCAAAAAAAAAAGTATTTTCAGAAAAAAGTCCGTGTGTGTCCGTGTCTGTGAACACGATAACTACAAAAACGAAAAGTCGGTAAAATACAAAACTTTGTATTTCAGGGATGCCACACGAAGATTGAGAAAAATCCCCCCGCCCCCAACTACTCTTTACCTGGAACTTTTTTTCGAAATGTTTTATTTTCTCAAAAATGGCTCTAACGATTTTGATTAAAATTTCGTAGATTAAAGATATTTATCTGACAAATAAAATGTATACTTTGAATTTTCTGGGAATAGCCTCTGAAGAGTACTTTATTCTGGATGAGTTTTACAGAATTTTGAATAACTGCTAAACTGTAAGAGATGGACAAAAACTTACCACGCGAGATATGTAGAGCACGGCAAAACACAATTTATGTTATATACATTTTGTTCGGGGAGTTAATCATTTTTGAGATATTCCTTGTTTTTGGTTTCACCTTTAAAAAACTTATACTTTTCTCATACAGATATCTGTCAACTCATTTCCATACAAATAAAGGAACTTCAGTCACATAGCAACCAGGTTTTGACTTATCTGGTAAGGGACTACATATGGTAGTCCCTTATTTCGCTTCTACTTACAAGGAAGCAAGTAATAAGACTATTTCTGCTATTTTTTTTTTTCTTTTCTGATTAGCACGAAATAAATAAATAAATAAATAGAAGGATAAGCTTTTTAACAATATTTGTTGCAGAGGTATAGAGAAAGTCATGTGAATGGTACACATCAGATTTTTATTCAGGGATCCCAACGCATGTATTTCCGGTGAAATCTCGGGATCGAATTTTTCTGTGCAATACAATACCTTCTCTATACACTATGTACATAGATTTGTAGAGAAAGTAAAAGACTAATGCTAGGCTGCTGTTTATTTTGCCTATCTACTTTGATTTTGTATATGCTGTAAATTCTTATACTCTGCTGATTTATTGGCTACAATTGCATCTTAGAAAATCGCATTAAAACTGAAAACTCACACATCAGTAAAAAAATGATGCTACATTCATATGAGTTTTGGTACCTATTCTCTCACAGATTATTTCTACCAAAGCTTCATGCTAATCGAGATAAACATTAACAGAAATAGTTTTATTGCACATTTGCTTGAGGTACAAGGGGAGTAAACAACTTTTGTTTCTTTCTCTATTTAAAACTGGTTTACTTTTTTACTCTGCACCATTTTAAATATATGAATGGAGATTTAAACATGAGATTACATGGAATTTCTAATTGTGTGTGCTGCTTATTTTATCTTTCTTCAAAATAAAGTTTTTTTGTGTAAAAAGTTGCATTTGTAGCAATTTTATTCGATTACTATAACATTTAGAACACAAGCTCTTTAGCACCGTTTTGTAATATTCGATCATTGTATTGATGAGAAGTAGTTACTCGAGTATTTAGTAATATTTATTACCATTTAGTACTCGCAGATATTAAAAATATTTTTTTTTCAAACAAAGCTCAACAAATGTTTTTGTCTTTAGTTTTCATTAAATAGTAAAATACAGATCTGCCTTTGTTTGTACCATAGCAACTTTGTTAATATTATGCATTGAACATGAAAACTATTCTGCAAGGAACACTTTTTTATAAAACCATTGTATTCATTAATTAATGAATGAAAGGCAAACTACCTGGAGCCATAGAAGTGTGACTATTTCCCCTTTATAGTTTATTTGTTTTTAGCTTAATGTCCTTTAATCTGGTAGATTATATCGAGCGATAAATGAAATGGTTGAAATGACACTCATGTGAGCCCGAGGTTCTACATGACATTCGTCTTCTCAGGAAAAGAGAAAATTTAGCTAGCAAACAACCCCTAACCGAGATTCGAACTCGGGACCTATTGAATGTGTACTCCAATTGCTTCCTATTCTTTCGCATTTACACCTCACCAGCGCCTAAGATCACATGACTGTGGGGAGCAGACGGACTTTGTGCCACAGGGAATAGCCAGAATGGGGGTCAGGCCGATCTTGGTATGAAGGTGAGAAATATGATATGAAATGACGATAAAATGGATTAATAGATTGTGGAGCAGATGGTGGAATAAATGGAGGGGGAACCGGAAAACCCGCCCGATGTCTCTTTGTCCACCACAAAGTCCCCTGGACTCGAATCCAGGCCGCCTTGAGGCGAGTAGTCTAAACATTCTGCCACAGCGTTGCCCTTAATTATTTAGCATTAAGGTAAAAAAACTTATTCAACAGTATTTTCTTGGTAATGCAATATGTTGGATGAGATACCTTTTGCAGTGATGTTGGCATGATTTTCTTTGTTTAATTGCAAACATGGCTGCTTTGTACGCTAAGCCTAAGGCGACACCCAGACAACCAGGAAAATGGTAAAATGTGAATTCCTTTGCGACTATTTTACAGCACAAAAGGAAGGAAAAAACAGATTTCTTTTGGCAAATGCTAAGTTTAGTTGTCTAGCAAGCATAAAACATATCAGGTTGTTTCATATCCAAAGAGAATAGAATGTGTTATTTTATGTTCTGGTTTTCCTTTTTAACGTTGCTTCAAAAGGTTTTTACTTTTTCTGCTCTTCTTTAGAATGTGATATTTGACTTTCCTTCAGTATGTAGTTCATAGCAGTTATATTTTTAGTTGTGCTTGTTAACGAGATCCCAGTATATTATGTGGATTTTCCAATGAACTACAAAAATGTTAAATGGTGATTATTTAAAACTACTACATAATCACCATCGCTATATTAGCAAATCTATACTTAAGGCAAGACAGCTGAAATCTATGAAGGCAGCCAATAGAGAAGATACATACATATATTTTAGATCATACTTATGCCATTGTGTTATGGTTTTATATTGTGTGTATACATTTCACTTATGTGTATTTATCTATTACAATAGGGTACATTTATGCTTCTGAATGAGGTATACTCAGCGCTAAAAGTTTAAATTTCTGTATTTGAGTATCTTTGTCTTTTCATTTTCGTATTTAATCTTTTAATTCTTTGTTGTTGTTTTAATATTGTTTTTTATTATATGTCTTACAAAAGCACGTATGGTCTGTGGACCCATGCGATTGTTCAAGTTCAATGTATGATATTTTTATGTCAATAAATCCACTTATTCATTCATTTTAGCAAATAGTTATAACAATAGAAATAGAAATAAAAGTAAAAATACTGAGTAAAGGCGTTTGTCTCAAAAGTGTCTTTGACACATCACTATGGTTTCTGCTATAAGCTCTTACTTAGCAACAAGTTCGGAAAGGTCCTTGATGTTTACTACGTTTAGGCAATATAGAATGAAGACCAATTAACAAGCAAATTTACTGTTATTAATGTCACAAAAATATATCATGCACAAGATACAGAAGTATAAAAAAAAAATATATATATATATATATATATATAAATACCCCCATTGAACTCCCCTGATTTTACTTTCTCTATACATACTATGTGTATAGTGTATAGAGAAGGTATTGTATTGGACCCAAAAATTCGATACCGAGATTTCACCGTAAATATATGTTTGGAGAAAATTTGTTAGAAAAATGTCCGTGTGTATAACTGTCTGTATGTGTGTGTGTGTGTGTGCGTATGTGTGCGAGTCTGTGTGTGCTGCCCGCATAGCTCAAAAACGAAAAGACTGTTCAATATCAAACTTGGTATTTATGTTTGGTATCTTCCAAGGATGCGACACGATTCTCAAGAAAATTCCCCCACCCCCAACTGCCCTTTACATGGAAAAAATTTCGAAAAATTTTATTTTCTTAAAAATATTTCATTTTATAACGATTTTCATTCAAATCCCGTATATTAAATCTATTTATATGCGAAATGTATATCTCGAATTTTCTGGGAATAACCTCTGAAGACCTATTTATTCTGAATGAAATTTGCCGAATTTTGCTTAACTGCTAAACCGTAGAGAATAGACAAAAACTCACTATACAAAAAATGTACATCACGTCAAAAACACACAATTTTTTTGTTGTGGAGGTAAACGTTTCCGAGATATTCCTTGTTATTGGTTTCAATTGTGGAGTACTTAAACTTTTCTCAGACAGGTACTCTCCGTTTTTCTTTTGTTCTACTCCGGATCAAGCAAAGAAGCGATTTGCAATGACAATCGCACAACGATAGCTTTTAAAACATTTGACTATCACTTTAGTCATGTGCATTACCATAGTTCTTTTAAGAACTAAGTAATAAGAGTATTCTGCTAGTGTTTATTTCGATTATCATTGTGTAGAAAGAAGAATAATCTTTTGTAGGAAGTTTGTAGAGCAGCTAGAGAAAGTCATGCGAGTGACACATCAGATTTTTATAGTTGAAACCTGTTTCTTACATACACCACAAGGGTGTGCACGAACCATACGCTCAAAATATACAACCACACGGACCTTCATGACTTACGACAATATTACAATAGCTCAACAAAATTTAGAAATGTTCCCTAGTTACTGAAAAAGCTATTATTATACTTGAATAACTTTAATAGTGAATATTTTTGCATATTAATATTCCATCAGTTAACATGTGTTGTTTGCATAACGATTTACAATCCTGTGTGATCATGAGGCATAAATTAGAAATAAACTAGAAATTACATAATCATATTACAGCTGGGTAGCATAATTTAAGTAAATAGAAATCAACCGGGCATACACAAATGTATTGCGCGCAGTCTATTTCACTGTCGGAGAAATTATGCTGGAAATGCAATGGTTTCAAATGTTACTGCCTAGCACTACGTAACCAAAACTGAGCTATATCTGAATGACTATAAATTGAAACAATTAACACCATAACAAACTATATAGAACTCGCAACAACTGGAGTCCACAGATAAAATTACTGGTTGTTTGCTCGTCACAAATTACACGGTCCAAAATGGCCAAGATTAGTACTAGCTAATAAACTATTATTTTCCTCCACTCCTCGGCATCCGTAATCAAAATACATTATTATAAAGAAGGTAAAGTCGACCGCTTGTGGGACACAGACATTACCGGATTAGCACAATTTTAAGATCAACAACTTAGAATACATACGGTACAATTATGGCAAAAGTCGCGGTCAGAAAATCTCTAGTTATAAAAGAACAGATTCAGTTTATTCAAGCCATTTTAATTTACTCCTTCTAGAGGTTGGGGAGGACAACTTAACTTCCAGATTGCGCAAAGAAGACCAACTGACCGTCCGCTCTTGAGACTAAGAACATGCCAAGAACATGACCCGCACGTACGACACAGCGGCAGAAAATTTAAAGAAAGAAAGAAAGAAAAAGAAAAATTACAATGCAGGTCATGGTGGTGTCTAATGATTCTAGTAGGATTTGTTAATACTAATGTGAACCAAACGATACACCATAAACACATTTCTACTACGATGAATACGGATTCCTCAAGTAGTAGTGACCCAAAAACTTAACTCCCGACAACAATATCGATTGAATACGTATAACCATGCAGTTTACGTTGACGATACAACAAAAGGCTCCAAGGAAGTACTCTATAACTTTAGTGCTCAATATCGGGACTTGTAGTAACGAAGAACTATAAATTGAAGAAAAAGTCTTGTTCCATTCACATTACTTCTGCTCCCAGAAAATTCAAGATATACATAAAAATGTTCGAAGATTTTTCCATGTAAAGGGTAGTTTGGGGTGGGAGGATTACTTGAAAATCTTTGTGTTGCATCCCTGGGAGACACTGAACTTGTATACCAAGTTTGATATTTAACGGACCAGGCTAAAGCGATGGTAAAGACTGTTAAATGCCGATCGCTAAGTGAAACAATTGAAATTTGGTTCTCTTTGCTTGCTAGAAGTAAACAAAAGGGAAACGAAAAGATGCTTTCCCTTTGAGCAAAGTTTAGGTAACTTAAAATGGAAACTAATATCTCGGAATATCTTGAAAACGGTTAAATCTACCAATAAATAAACAAATAAAATGGAAATGATAATGTATAGCTATGACAAATTGTATGTTTTAATGAGCTCTGCATTTTTTGTGGAGTAAGTTTTGGTCTCTCTCTTACCATTTAACAATTATATAGAAGTTATACATAATCCATCCAGAATGAAGAGGTCTTCAGAGGTTATTCCCAGGAAATTCGAAATCTACATTTGTCATGAAAATATCTTAAACATATGACAATTTAATACCAATTTTAAGTGCTATTTTTGAGAAAATCAAAATTTTCGAAAAAATGTCCCATGTAAAGGGTAATTGGAAATGGGGGATTTTCATGAAAATATTCGTGTCGCATTCTTAGAAGGTGACAAGTTTGGTATTTAACCGACTCTCCGTTTCTGAACACACGGACATATTTCTAAACCTTTTTTTTTATTCAGGGGGTCTCAAAACATGTATATACTGTGAAATCTCGATATTAAATGTTTGGGTGGAATACAGCATCTTTTCTATTCATTATTTACATTGTACATACGTGCTAGAGAAATAATCCAATGGTTTATTTACTTCAAACTTATATTTGTTCCACTTCTAAGTTTTACAAGCATAGCAATGATTCCATGAACCGTCCACACGTCGGCACAGGAAGAACCTTAACATGAATTATACATCAATGTTTGACGCCCCTCCCTGGCAGATAGCAAATGAACCCGGTTTATTCCCAGAGTACATAGCTACACGTCACTCAAAATTATCATATTGGATGAGTTTAATCACGTCAAATTACACATCATTCACAGAGTAGATCACACTGACACGCTGTTCACAATAAAGACCGCTCTGTCACATGCAAAACGACACGTAGCACTGATGCATACATAATATTACATGCATACATAATTTCGTTCTTGATAGAACTTAACGTTTCAATGCAGGAAGATATTTGCTCTGGTCATCAATATTCCTACTGAGTCTCTGTGTACCTCATTGGCTTGCGATAATTATTACAGTTCACTTAGCACATCAGAGTGAACACACTCGAAAACAAGGTCCTGCTATCTGTACTAAGTATATCTTTTGGAAGTCTAATTTCGTTTGCTGAATAGTTTCAACCGAGCGGAATGACTCAGGTGATACCGTCTGTGGTCCGGATTCGGAAGGTCCGGCCTACTTAAAACATGGGTTTTTCGGGATTTCCCCGGGTCGCCAGGCGAATGCTGGGTAGGTTTCTTTCATCCCCCTCTATGTCGTTTCCATTGTCATTTCATTCAGTTTTCATTCCGTTGGCTTCTTTCAGGGTTGGAAGTTTCGACAATGGTGCTTGGTGTGGCGTGGCAGATTAAAAGTTGCTCTCGGAAGATATAGACTTAAATACCAATCTAAGATTTATCCAACTTTTCGTTTTTGAGTTCGTTGTCAGGTACAAGCACGCGCGTGCGCACTCATACCTGGATGCACCCGTTTAAATTTTTTTTTTAGTCGGGGATCCTCACAACATACATGGCGAATATCGACACTGACTATCACCTATAGAACAGAACACGAATGAGTCAAGAGTTTGTTACACTTGAAACAAACTGTATTACAATTACATATACGTATATACGCGTATATGTAACTTTCTCTACTACAAGTAGTAAATGGGAAAGAATTGCATTCAACCCAAAAATTGACATTGTGACTTCGCTGAATAAATAAAAGTATTTTTAGAAAAAGTGTGTGTGTGTGTGTGTGTGTGTGAACAATACAATTTTCTCAAAATGGTCTTGATTGTAATACCATATATTAAAGATATTTACCGACAGATAAAAGATCTTGAATCTTCTTGGAATAGCCTGAGAAGTTCTTTTCATTCGGAAGTAGTTTTGTATACTGTTCTTTTATAACTGGTAAAACGTAAGTGGTTGTCATAATTTAGTGCACAAAAAACACCAAAATTTATATTTATTTGAAACACAGAGTTAATTTAAAATAGTGTTTTTGTTACATAAGCCATTTCCAAGATAACGTTTTTAATGGTTCGAATTTTTCAATATTTCGTTATTCTTCCAAATTTCTGTCCATATGCATATGTTTTATATTGATTGCACTGAAAGAGTTAAATTTTAAGGCAAGCACGCAGGTCCAGTTAAACATTTGACTATCGTTATTTCCTTTGTATCTTAAACAAAGTGTGTTACTTAGGCAAAGGCAAAAGTTTATCTGGATTCATTTTCTATAAATAAAGTATTAAATAAACATACGTAATAGTTTGTATCGCCACTAATAAACGACAGACGGAAGAGAAAGTCATGTGAATGTAGCAAATTAAAATTTTTGTTATACCACGTTTAAAACTGTTTTCAGATATGGAAAGGTTACATTTCTGCATCTTTCATCACCATTATTATTATTGTCATTATTATTACTATTACCATTATCATTATATTATTAAGTTTCTCAGCTCTTTACTTATGGTAGAAGAAGTACTGGATTGAACCCAGAAGTTCCCCTTTGAGGTATCCTACAGTCTAAGGTTGCAAGGTTCGTCAAATCCCGTCGTCCAAAGAGGCACTAAAGGAATAAAGTGAGCCGTCTGCACGTTTTTGTTATTCATCTATGAGCGGCATAGCAATAAAACAAGAAATTTCTTCAATAACGCATTTATATGTAACATTTTGTTTTATTTCCTTTGATTTTATTTGAAAAACCTTTTGATTTTTTGTTGCTGTTTTGTAGAATAATCCACTGTAAATATCCCGAGAAATTTTCTTCGTTGTTATTACATGTTCTATAACTGAGAAGCTTATACAATATGAAATATATGTGAAATATCTTAGCAGTAACTATTTACAAAATGTTCACCGTTTTATTTTTTCTTTCCAAGGATTTTAAGCCCCGTACATTTCAAAGTGTGTTTTTTATCCCTCTGATCAGCTTAACGTTTTTTAACCTAGCTGGTCATATCAAACCATATGAATTAATTCGGTGAAATGATGCTCAAAAGAATTTCGGGGCCTATGGACCTTAAAGTTACTCTACATTCGTCTTCTCAAGATAAGGGAAACCTTCGTAAAAATCCTTATTCGGGTGACTCGCCCTATGCGAAATTTTGAATTTGAGACAGACATGCTACCCCACACTATGTAGGCGGGTGGTCTTTTTTTGGCATTAAATTATACAGAACGTGTGTGATATTGAAATTGGAAACTGTCCTCTCCCTTTGAAACAATTTACCATTGACACAGCTTCCTATATGCTATTTTATACCTACTGAAGAAATTTATAGGGAGTATTTATTACAATTTAAAGGATTTGAATAGAATTAAAAATCTGATCCATTCACATAATTTTGTCTACATCTCTCCAATACATTATTGTTAAAAACTTATGCTTCTTTTTACTTCATGTTAATAGAGAAACATTTAACAGAAATAGTCGTATTGCAGGTTTCCGTGCAAGTAGAAGGGAAATAAGGGAGTAGCATAGCCTAAGGTATTAGTCAAAGCTGGTTGCTATGTGACTGAAGTTCATTTGTTTGTATGTATGGGCAGGAGTTGACAAATTCCCGTATGAGAAAAGCATGTTTTTAACCAATAACAAGGAATATATAAAAAACGATCCACGAAAAAATGTATATCACATAAATTGAGTTTTAACGAGCTCTACATTTTCTGTCTATCTTACGGTTTGCCAGTTATGCAAAATTCCGTAAAAAACATCCAGAATAAAGTAGTCTTCAGAGGATATTCCCAGAAAATTCAAGTTGTACATTTTATTTGTCAGGTAAATATCTTTAATATACGATATTTTAATCAAAATCGTTACAACCATTTTTGAGAAAATCAAAAATTTTGAAATGTTTTCCATCTAAACGGTAGTTGGTGGGATTTTCTTGAAACTCTTTATGTCGCATCCTTGGAAGATACTGAATGTAATTACCCAGTTTGGTATTTAACGGACTTTTCGTTTCTGAACTATGCTGTCCACAAATGCACACGGACCTTTTTCCAAAAAAAAAATGTTTGTTTTTGATTCAGGGGGACCCAAAACATGTTTTTCAAGTGAAATCTCGGTATCGAATTTTTGGGTGCTTTACAATACCTTCTCTATATACTATGCACATAGTACTTCTCTACATCTCTAACATATTGTTGTTAAAAAGCTTATTCTTCTATTTACTTCATGCTAATCGAGATAAGTGTGAGCAGAAATGCTTTCTTATAAGTACGAGAAGGAAAATAATGGTTTACACTATAGACAGTCAAATATTTTAAAAGCTGTTTGATATTAGATGAAACCGGTTTCTTCGCAATGTCAGGAGTTGACAAATTCTTGTATGTGAAAAGTTTAAGTATTTTAAATCTGAAACCATTAACAAGGAATATCTGAAAAATGGTAAACTCTAAGAAAAAAAAATTATAGGTATGACATTGTGTTTCGACGAGATCTACATTTTTCATGCAGAAAGTTTTTGTCTGTCTCTTACGGTTTACTCTTTATGCAAAATCCAGCAAAATTCATCTCGAACAAAGAGGTTTTCAGAGGCTGTTCGAGATATACATTATATTTGTCATGTAATTTTTTTTAATATACGGTATTTTAAACAAAATAGTGTCATTTGAGAAACTCAAAATGTTTCGAATTTCTTTTCATATAAAGGGTAGCTGCAATAGTGGGGGGATTTTCCTCAAAACCTTTCTGTCGCATCCTTGGAAGATACCAAACTTGGTGTATAACTTTAGTATTTTACAGACTTTTCGTTTTGGAGATAATCCTGTTCACAGACATATGGACACACTGACACATGGACCTTTTTCTAATTTTTTTTTTTTTTTTTTTTGCATACTGGGGATGCCAAAACGTCTACTTCCCAAGAAATTTCGGTATCGAATTTTTTGCTGGAATACAATATTATCTCAAAAACAGCAGAAGCTAGCACCAACAGATAGAAGAGGGAATGAAAGAACAGCTCAAATGGACAATTAACAAAATCATTTATTCCCACGTTAAAGAAAGAATTGAATTGGACATGGAAGATTTCGAACATATTACCTCAGATTTAAGATAGCAGACATCCTAATCTGCTCCTGAATGATACACATCAACAGTAGACCATATTCTATACGAGAGTATGAAGTTGATAAGTGCAAGAGAAACATTTTCAAAAAATGTAGCTCTGAAATGTGGCCAATACAAAAGAAGAAAATGGATATAAATTTTATAAAGGAATTTTACAAATTTGTGAATTTCATTAACTTTGAATTACTGTAAATCATATGTATATAAATTGTAAACATCTCATAGTTAAAAAATCGTTAATACTAACCTATGTAAAAATTATTTTTATAGAGTAATTTCTGATATAAATACTAAAATAAATGAGTGATATATACGAATGAGTAACTATAATGCAAATACTATATGCATGTATATGCATTATATTGTTGGTTAAATATTGGTCAATGGCCATAGCCACTGCAAATGAATGAATGGAAACAAAGAAACATCTGCGAAATGAATTAGACATATTTTGGCCTCTACCTGGGCATTTTCGTAGTGAAAGGAACTACATAAACGATAGTTAGCCTCAGAATGTAGTAATGGATACAGAACAACTAAGCAGCAATTTCATAAAAATTTATACACAGAATTTAATTTTATTTTCATAGCTTCCTTTATTGTAAGGTTGCCTCACGGAGAAAGGTTAACAAATATAAACTTTAACAAGAACACATATAAATGGTTGAATATAGCAATATAATAGCGCAATAAACAATATACAGTACCCATCAATATTGAAGTTATAAATTTACAAGTGAAATATGGGATACTCATTGAGCAAGAATGCCATTGATGAAAACTATAAACATGATTCCTTAAATGATCTATTGAGCCCTTCAAAGCAGATTTACTAATTGCACCGTTTGTTGTTGATAATATAATTTAGAGTATTAGCTAAATATTATAAATATTTAACCGAAATGTTCTCCAAAGGTGAAGAAGGGAGAAAGGGAGAATTACGCAGTAACGATATTCTCATATATCATATGTGCATTGCAATGCCTAGGTTTTCCCCCCAGCTCTAGCAGTACCATGGCCGAAATTCACACACCCGGAGGCTACTTGAGTGTGTAACAGAAATTGCTTTATACCACAAAGTTCAGCACGATTTGCAGACGCTGCCATGTTCCCCGTTTCGTAATTATTACTCCCTTCCTTTCTGCCTTTTATGTTCCATGCAAACGGCCAACAAACTCAGCAGAGCACGATCAGCATTTCGAGGAGGTACCTCGGCTCTAAGGTTTCATTATTATTCATTGCTCAAGTTAATGCTTCCTATGTGCATTTCCTCCTTCAAGAGATTTTAAGTAGCTAATAAACCACATCTGTCAGTTTTCACATATTTCAACATTAAAAAAAAAAATATGATGTGTTACACTATCATGACTTTCTCTAGCTACTCTACAAACTTCATACAAAAGATAAGTCTTCTTTCAACACCACGCTAATCAGATAAACATTAGCAGAATTGTATTACTTAGTTCCTTATAAGTAGACTGGAACTAAGGGAATGCACTAGACTTAAGCGATAGTCAAATATTTTAAAAGCTGTCGCTATGCAATTGTCATTGCAAATGGCTTCTTTACTTGACCAGGAGTAGAACAAAAGAAAAACGGAGACTCCCTCGGGGAAAAGTATAAGTACTTCACAACTGAAACGAATGACATGAATACCTCGAAAACGGTAAGATCCACGAAAAAAAAAAGTATATGACATAACTTGTGTATTTTAACAAGATCTACATTTTTTGTATAGCAAGTTTTTGTCTATCTCTTACGGTTTACTAGTTATGCCAAATTAAGCAAAATTCATCAAAAATAAACAGGTCTTTAGAAACTATTCCCAGAAAATTGAAGATATACATTTTATTTGTGATAGACATGCCTTTAATATGTGGCATTTTAATCAAAATCGTTAGAGCCATTTTAAAAAAAAAATTTTGGAAGGGTAGCTAGCAGTGGGGGGGGATTTTCTTGAAAATCTTCGTGTCACATCCTTGGAAGATACCAAACTTGAACACCAAGTTTGGTATTTAACCGTATTTTTGTTTCTGAGCTATGCTGTCCACAGACACACATACATATACACACGCGCGCGCGCGCGCGGACCTGCTTCTGAAAATACTTTTTTGGACTCAGGGGCCCTAAAACATGTATTTCCGGTGAAATCTGGACATTGAATTTTTGGGTGGAATACAATACTTCTCTATCCTTATGTACATTGTACATACAGGGCTAGAGAAAGTGAAAATCTGACGTGTTCCATTCACATACTTTCTCTTGTTTCAGAATAAATTTCCATACAAAAGATTATTCTTTATCATGCTAACCAAGATAAGCATTAGAATAATTGGCCTTTGTTGCTTCTTTGTAATTGAAGGGAAATAAACGAATACACTGGGCTAAACTGGTAGTCAAACCTTTTTAAAGCCAGTTGCTATGTGAAATAATTAAATTCAGTTCCCTTTGCTTGTTAAGAGTAAACAAAAGAGAGACGAATAGAAAGATCGACTTTCCGTTAGAAGAAATTGGCTTAAAAACTGGAATCAATAACTCGGATGGTAATCCTGAGTTCCGTGCGAGATCCTTAATCCCGGCTGAATTCCGTGCGGACTATCTGCTACCTATCAGTTTTTCTTTGCATCCGATTAGCGTTAACCAGGAGGCACCACTGGAGGTTGACTGCTTAGCCTCCTCGTGGTGCCTCTATTAATTAATTTCTTTCTTTTTATTTTATGTATTTAATTTTTTTCTCTTTAATATTTAAGTGCTTATAACAATTGAAGCAGTTTTAAACCTTGCCATAGCATTATTTTACAACAGTTTGTGTCTTGTCAGCTTGGTATTAGAATTTACAGTTTTGGGAGAAACTTAAATGACGCTGGCTTTATGAAATCCATCCTATTTTTATTACCATTTTGTTAAAGCAGCATATGATGTCTCAGGAAGTTTTCCTCAAAAACAGATGCTTTGTTCCTTTATGATTTGTTGATCGAATATATATTAATTCAGACTGGATATTCTTCTGCAAATATAAATATATTTGGATGTGCTGTGGAAAACATCCTGTTCAGTTTTGAATGGAACGCTTCGCATCGTTTGTTGTTCTATTAATGGAGGCGTCAAATCTTGCCCAAATAGTGGGTGGAAAAAGCTTTCTTCGGTGATGAAAGCTTCCAGTATGTAGTCAATGAAACTCTGAGTATTTGCCTCTTGTGGTAGTATTGCCATAAGACCCTCAACGAAACACTCGTCTACTTCTTCTGGACTTAAAAACGGCCGGCCAAAAAAATCACTTAAAAATGTGCTAACACCACATTGACTTTTCTAGTGAGGCCCAATGCTTGTATTTTTTGCAACCAACTCTGACCAAGATGAAAGCGGCATCCACGAATTTCAGACTTGGGCAACATCTCTTGCACAGCATTGTGAATGACCATTTTGAAATCTACAAACACTTCCTTTGGCTTGAAACTTAGGGAAAAAGAGCACATTTGTTAATTATATTCGCCAATATTTTTTGTAAGACTCCTTACTTTTATTTGGTAAAAGTAGAACAGCAATAGCACTGTTAAATTATGTGTAATTGCGTGCAGGATGAACAGCTGGCAGAAATTGGTGGACTTAAAATGTTCCATCTCCATAAAATTTTGCGAAGCAGTATAAAGTTTTGCAATATTTGTCGCAGTTCAAAATCCCGCAATTTTACTCTCAGTGTCATTTAACAACAAGAATCACTCGCCTGTGATTGACATTATTTGCATCTCTTCGGCTGCTGTTTGGGTTTTATCGATTGTCGTCGTTTGTCTAGGGTACTGTCGAATTCTCTTTATACAGGTGTTATTTCTAAAACAAGTTTCCACTCAGAAACCAGTGGCACGAATTCAGGTCTTTAAGAAAACTCATTCAGGTAATTCGCACGGAATTCATGACGATCCAGCTTGGAACATCTCGAAAACAATCTCTTCAAAAAATGTATACGAGATAAATTGTATATTTTAATGAGATCTCCATTTTTGTGTAGTAAGTTTGTCTATTTTTACCAGTTATATAAATGTTATGTCTAATTTTATATTTTATATTAATGAACATTGTCAATGTGTATAATAATCAATTCATTACATATGTGCAAGTTCCAATTCAAGGACGACCTTATTTCAAAAGTGTCCAAGTCTAACAATGTTGCTTTGTCATAGTTTATAGCAGAATAGTTTATATTATGTCCTTAAATAGGATTTCTAATAACGCTTTAGAGATTTACAAACGCCTTCTTATGTTTCATGATGAAATTTTACTTCTCTGCTAGGTTTATCTTTAGGACTATTATACCGACTATTTTTAACATAACATTATTCAGCATAAATTTATTTAGCTTTCTTACTGCTATGAGGACAGCAGATATTTGTATTCTTAATTAGGACAGTAATTAAAACAAATATTGCTTCAGTTACAGACTATTAATTTTGATTTTTAACAGCAGGGTAGCACTTTCAAGTATACGTGGCAATTTCAGGCCATACGACGTGTATATTTTCTCCAGAGCACGTTGAAGTATTGGAAGGCGTAAAGCAGAGTGGACAGTTGTGCTAAACCAATAACAAATGGCTAAATCAGTCACGGTTCTTACGTGCTTAAATCATTGGATTTTCATAGGGAGAGAAGTGAGAATTGAATTTTAAGTGCATTTAATTAAGGATTTAATAATGCTTTCATTTTCAATGAAGTGTGAATACGGGAAAGTAAAACGGACAGGCTATACTGACAAACGTTGTTCGTTGCGTGGCGCAATTACGGCCGTGAAGAAAAAAGTCAGGTAGCAAATTATATGAGTGTCCGTGGAAAAACGGTTAGACGAAGAGTAAAACAACTAACATACTCAACTGGAAAAATATCGAAGTAGCAATGTTCAAAATATAAGTAATATACTACTAATACCTGTATGTGTTCCTGTGTGGTTTACATTCCTTGTGAGTCTCGAGTACTAATTCATAAATATCGTTTTACATGACTTCTTAAGAGGTTCCATAACTATTCCTATTGGTGAGGAACTTGGTAAGTTGGTAGATCCGTTGTCAATAACAAAGTTTAAAACATTAACAGCTCTAAATTATAACATTATCAAAAGGTAAAAATCGTAAACACGAAGGATTGCTTTATGATGAATTTAAGACGTTTTGGAAATAACCTCTTAATACGGACGCAAAATCAAAACTTTTAAATATGCTCCTCAGTATTGAGTTTTTTAAAATAAAGTTTTCATAACAAATGGACAAAAATGTATTTCAGAACAAATTTTAACAAGCCTATATTTCCTTTATTATATTTTATATACAATTTGAGATAATATCCTTTATTATACTCCTTTAGATAAATTCTGATATTTATATAAATTTAATATGAGGAATGCTATTGTTATGTTGATTTTTCGTTAGTTATTCATGTACCCACGTAAATTAGTTATATTGGGAAACTATTTAATTCCCATAAAGTAAGATGAAGGGTAGGTCGAAGGGAAGAGAAAAGATACAGAAACCAGAGAAAGAGGAAGGGGTTTGAAGAGAGAAAGACAAAGGTGGAGAGAGAAATAGATTATCAATGCTGAGATAGGGAAAAACTCCGCAGCTCACGTAGCACCGTCAGCGGAGCTGCGGACCCCACAAATTGGCAAAGTGCTTTTTAGTTACGAACACAGGATGTCGCTGAGTAAAGCACTCCCGCAATAACTCTGCAGGAGACTGAATTTATTTTCTAAATACAATATAACTCATATTGTAGCCGTAATAAGCTAACCAATTAGAAAGGGCGATTGCGTTCTCGTGCCAAGCATTTCTTGATATGCCATCGGATGTAATTCCTCATTAAGCTTTTGAGTTTAAAGAACTCTTTAAGCAGTAATTGAAGAGTGGGTGGAAGCCGTAGAGAGAAAGTTAGGAGCATCAAATTTTTTTTAATTTTTACTTCATTTGCTTCGTAGTGTATATAGGTAGAGATCTTCAGAGGCTATTCTCAAAAAATTCAAGAAATACATTTTATTGACATATAAATGTATTCAATTTACAATATTTTAATAAAAAAACGTTAAGAGTCATTTCTGAGAAAATAATTTTTTCCATGTAAAGGGTAGTTTGGGGTGGGAGGATTTTTCTCAAAATCTTCGTGTCACATCCCTAGAAGTTGCTAAACTTAAATGCCAAGTTTCATATTTTACCGGCTTTTCATTTCTGAGTTATCGTGTTCACAGATACACACATACATGGACCTTTTTCTGAAAATATTTTTTTTGGATACAGGGATCCTAAAACGTGTATTCCGATGAAATCTTGGTATCGAAGTTTGGGAGGAATACGATACCTTCTCCTTACACTATGTACATAGTACGGGTAGAGGAAGTAAAAAAAAAATATTTTTAGACAAACGTCCGCGTGCGCGGTGTTCGTGTAAGTGTAAATAGTATAACTCAGAAACGAGATTCGGTTATATGTCAAACTTTATATTTAAGTTCAGCACCTTCCAAATACAAATTGATTAAGGTTTTCTTGCACCCCAAACTACCCTTTAAATGGAAACATTTTAGAAAACGTTAATTTACTCAAAAGTGGCTCTCAAGATTTTGATTAAAATGCCGTATATTAAAAATATTGATATAACAAATAAAATATAAATCTTTAATTTCCTGGAAGTAGCCTCAAAAGTCCTGAATAAATTTGCATAACCTTAAACCGCATGACTATACTTTCCCAAATAGGAAGTTGTCATTCCTATTTCTTTCATCCTGATCAAGGAAAGGAAACGAAATTCCAATTCATCATATAGCGACTGGACATAAAAGATTAGACTATTGCTTCAACTTAAAGCAAAATAATATTGCAGTTAAACCATTTGTGCTATTCTTTATCTTAACAAAAATAAGTGAGATAGAAGAATGTATTTCTTTAGGAATAATTTGATGCAGCATAGGGAGAGGAAAATATATGAATGTAGCACATCAGATTATTACACTTAGAAAATAACACGTTATTTAGTTAATATTTTCTATCTGATTGTGTCATAAAGCTTGATTCCATATTTATTTTCATTGTAATTAACATTCATAACGTTTGCGGGATTACTAGCTTACAATGTGCTCACTGATACACAGAGAAGAATAAGAATATACCAAAAGGAGATTAAGACTTACAGTATAATAAATTATTGTGATCACCATGTGGAGAAACGCTTAACAAAGTTTTAAAAAACACTTTACATTTACGGCATGAATTCACAAAGAGTTTTTAATCATAATTTAAGATAAATGTGAATTAATGTTATTAAAACATCATTTGCTTCCAACTCATATTCATCAAAACCTCTGTCTCTCTTGAAGTCACAAGAATTTACTGTAATATTTGTATAAGTAATAGAAGTTAACATTACCTGAATATGTTTGGTATATTATATTGAAAATACGATCATTATATCAACTGCATTATTCTTCATATAATTTATATTTAATTCAAATTGAGTTTTTTTAACTTAGGCATATATGGTGAATATGGAATCTATTAGCTTGTTTTCCCCATTAGTTTTTTTTTTTTTAATCCTACAACGAATTAATTACTTTACATGTTTCCTCCAGTTCGTTGTGAAATTACTGTACAATAAGTAAAGGATTTTCATGGTTAATTTTCCCTTACCCCCTATGTCTATGGAATTTAAATTTATTCGACATTCAACTTCTCAGCATAACGGAAAGCCCCGAAAGAACACATCCGGATAACTCTCCCTTAGAGAGATTCAAACTCGTGACCGCTTTCTTTTAAATTTCTCAAGTATCATGTGTATAGTCATTACTTCATTGTTGTAACGTAACTGAGCAATTATTTTCTAATACTGTTGCAAATGTTTCAAATGCTTAATGTTTTAGCTTGGAAAGGGTATATCCATGACATTATGGAAGTGGTAGGGTTGCTTCCCTTATACTCAGGGGACAGAGTACCATCGGGTTTTAACCCCAGCTTCGGAGGTCTCCCTCAGGAAACACATGTTCCCCCCACATGACTAATAAGAGCGCTGGTAGAGGAGCAGTGGTGTCGCAAACCTTTACACAGAGCCTATAATGCAATTAGCACTTCAAGATCGGGAACATATTCAGTAAATAAGTTTGTACTGCTCAAAAAAAATACGGGCAATTTCCAAGTATACTTTTCAACTAGAAATCTGTTTATAAGGGATAATGGAACAGAGGAATTAGGGCAAAATTGCATTTTTCGACCTTTGTATTACATCTTACCTATATTACAGACATCATATTTCCACATTCCGACATTTTAAAAGCCCAGCTACATGTTTAAATCATCCATGTGCTATTTATAACCTCGCTTATCGCTCTTATATGTGCTTTGTTCCGAGTTTTACATTTTTGGGCTTGTAATTTATTCTTTGCGTTTTAGGTATGTAATTATATGTAAAAAGATTAGCAAAAATAGTCTTATTACTCGCTTCTTTGTAAGTAGAAGCGAAATAAGGGACAACCGTAGGTTAAAGTGATAGTCAAAAGCTGGTTGCTATGTCAATGAAGTTCCTTTGTTTATATGGATAGGAGTTGACAAGTTCCTGTATGAGAAAAGTATACGTTTTTCATAGCAGAAACCAAAAATAAGGAATGTCACAAAAACGACCAACTCCACGAAAAAAATGTATATAACATAAATTGTGTGTTTTAAAGTGTTCTACACTTTTTGTGCAGTAAGTTTTTGTCCATCTCTTACGGTTTAGCAGTCATTCAAAATTTAGTAAAATTCATCCAGAATAAACTACTCTTCAGAGGCTATTCCCTGAAAATTCAAGATATACATTTCATTTGCCAGGTAAATATGTTTAATCTCCGAAATTTTAATCAAAATCGTTGGTCATTTTTGAGAAAATCAAAATTTTCGAAAAAAGTTCCATGTAAAGGGTAGTTGGGGGTGGGGGGATTTTTCTCAAAATCTTCGTGTCGCATCCCTGGAAGATACTAAACTTAAATACCAAGTTTGGTATTTTACCGACTTTTCGTTTTTGAGCTATCGTGTTCACAGACACACGGACACAGACACACACACACACACACACACACACACACACACACACACACACACACACACACAGACCTTTTTGTGAAAATGCTTTTTTTGGATATTGGGGACCCTAAAATATATATTTCCGGTGAAATCTCGGTATCGAATTTTTGGTGGATTGCAATACTTTCTCTATACACTGTGTACATAGTGCGTATGGAGAAAGTAAAAAAAACCAAGGAAAATGTTAATACCAACCTCCTAAAAACAAAGCTTTATTTTTTATAGCTAATAGCATCAATTTAAATCCATTGCTTAGGTTTACTTTCAGTGCACTAAGGTATCAGGAATGGCCAATATCATATTTCTCCGACACCTTGTGTTAAAAAGTTCTTGTTTTGAAACCGAGTTATATATAAGAATGCTCTTTAACTCCTGTGCCTTTCAGCCTCCCATTCTATACTGGGCGTGAAAGACACTTAATTTGTTTCAGAGGCCTCTATCAGGCTTGAGGTTCTTTTACGTGCCGTAAACACGGAAACCAACGGATTTACTTCCCTTCCGAAGGAAGCCAAGCTAAGAATTTTTACACCCGAAAAAATTCATCGTCCTCCGCCGAGTTTGAACTCTCAAACTTGGGTATATGAAGTTAGCACGGTAACCATTATGTACACCACGCAGGACGACTTCTAGTTTTGGTTCCAGCTGTCAAAATATTTCTTCTATGCAATGCGATCAAAAAAGGCATGTTTAGATGCTTTCGATAGTTTCTAGAACCAGAGTATACTTGATAAAGTTACTGAATGTGCAATTCGGAGATGCGCTATTACCCATTGTCTCCCCCCTCCTATTATCGCCAATTTGTAGTTTTAGGAATAACAAAAAGATAAGAAACGGATAATGAGTTTTGTATCCATGTTCCAGTGAAATAACGCTCGCGTTATCAACACAATTTTCTTTTCTATAGCGAGCATCCACTTACATTGATTGCCCAACGTGCCCTCTCCATGATGAACTCATTAACGTCCCATATTGATTTTTTCTCATTCGCTTTTCATTCGTTTGTAGTTTCCGAAATGGGCCCTAAGGGATTACGCTCTCCCTAGTTGGCACCATGCATCGGAATAGAATTTCTGGATGGGGAGGTTCGGCTGTTTTAAAAATTCAATAGAGGTTTAAAATGTGTGTGGCATGCAAACTAGGGATATGATGAAAGAGGAAACATTGAAATGCTATTGAAAGCCCGTCGTGACGAGGGGAATGTGACGAGCAAATCGCCATAAAGTGTAGAAATGTCCTCCCGCAAACCCTCTCACCTTCTCTTTGATGTCAAAAATGATATGGTATACCACTTTCAAATAAATACCGGCTTTCAAAACGAGCATACACTGAATTCAGAACGAATGGACTGTTACTCAACAAGGTAAGCCTACTACAAAAAAAGAACATGTATTTAAAATAAATGGAATGTATAATCTGCAAAAGCGGATGGTGCATATACATAACTGAGTAGTGAAACATGTAGCAGGAATAAAATAAATTGTTTGAAACTTCCAACAAAAGCTTTTGACAGCTCCTAACGGCTACATCACCAATGTTCAGTGCCAATGAATGCATTTCCATGCCTTTAAGAATTATGTAACATTCATCATCTTTAGCTTTTCTTCTGAAGGAAGTATTGCATTCCACCCAAAATTTGATACCAAAATTTCAACAGAAATACAATTTTCAGACTTCTTGAATAAAAAAAAATAATGTGTGTTCCATTCACATGACTTTCTCTACATATTTCCAACAAATTGTTAAAAAGCTTATGCTTCTATTTACTTCTTGACAATCGAGAAAAAATAGTTTTGTTACTTGCTTTCTTGTAAATAGAAGCAAAATAAGGCAGTACAATAGGTTAAAGTGATAGTAAAAAGCTGGTTCTATGTTGTTTTTATGGATAGGAGTTGACCAATTCCTGTATGAGAAAAGTATGTTTTTCAAAGCAGAAACTAAAAACAAGGAATATCTCAAAAACAATGAACTCCACGAATATATATATGAAATAAATTGTGTGTTTTAAATGTGCTTTATATTTTTTGTGTGGTAAGTTTTTGTTCATCTCTTATGATTTAGCAGTTATGCAAAATTCCATAAAATTCATCCAGGATAAAGTAGTCTTCACAGGCTATTCACAGAAAAGTCGAGATATACATTTTATTTGTCAGGTATATATATTTAATATACAATATTTTCATTAAAATCGTTAAGAGCCAATTTTGAGAAAATCAAAAGTTTCGAAAAAAAGTTCCATGTAAAGGGTATTGGGGGTGAGGGGATTTTCTTGAAAAATATTCGTTCTTGCAAGATATCAAACTTAAATACCAAGTATGGTATTTAATGGTACTTTCGTTTTTGAGCTATGCTGTACACACACACACACACACACACACACACACCCTTTTTCCAGAATTTTTTTTTTTCAGGGGGACCCAAAACATGTATTTACGGTGAAATATCGGTATCGAATTTTTGGGTGCATTACAATACCTTCTCTATACACTATGTAGTCATGGAAAAAAATGATTGAGCGCTTTAACCTTTCAAAGTATCGCTTCGGCCTCACGGAAGTACACGAGGTTACACAAGCTGGGTTTACACGTGCATGAAGCTACAAAACATGTTTTTATACAGCGAGTTAAGACGCGGTTTATTGCTTTGTAACAAAGTAGCAACCATGGAACAACCAAAATAATTGTTTTTCGCTATCATGCACAAAAACACTAAAAAATAAACCAAACCTTGATAGTTGAGCTGTCCGCTACAGTTCTTTATAATCGGGGATTAAAGTGCTCAGAATAGAAATGACTCAGTCTTAACGTGCTCCGTTTGAAACTCAAAGAGTGCTACCTAGCGTAGGTTCGAGCCCAGTAAACCGCAGAGACTTTTTTTTATTCTTTTATATCAGTACTCTTATAATCAAGGTAGATTAAGTTATGTTATATAAGGCATTCATTCTGTGAAATGTGAGATATTTTATTTTCTGCTTTCGCAAACCACAAAACAAGGGAAAACACTGCAACCGGATCACCGGTTGCTTTTAAATGCAACAAATGGCTAATAAAACAAGAGAAGAAAAATTCTAACACTTTGTGTGGTCCCCATTATTTCTACGACTGCCCTCAATGTTCGGGCCATCCACTAGCGTTTGAAAATAAGTAATGTCCTCTCTAGTGAATCCCAAGTGTCTGTCATTGCACACCAATCTGGAACTTCCAAAAAGCATCTGCTTTACTTATGCCCAAACATGTTCAATTGGGCTGAGATCTGCTGAATTTGTAGGACATGGTATCTGCTCTAAGATATTCGTGTGCTCCGAAAACCACTTTTGAACTTTGGCCGACTTGTGGACCGAATGATAATCCTATTGGAATTTAATAATACCTTCAGGAAAACCTCTTGGGTAGATGGAAGCAGAACATATTCTAAAATTTCAGAATAGGTTTCCTTATTCAGCTCTTCATGATCACGTTCCAGCATACCTGCACCTTCGAGATATCCATGCCCAAGCAGTAACACTCGTTCGACAGTTCCTTGCAGTTATTGCAAACATTTATCAAGGAAATGCTGCAGGAGAAACATGAGTATGGCAAAATAATGTCAAATTAAAACAGAGTTAACTCAAACTAAATAGGAAAAATGAACACCATGGTGTCATCGTTTCTTGAAGTAATGCCTCCAGCAGTTCCGAGAGATGTAATATGACGGGAATTAGGGATTTTTAGTTGGTGAAAATCCAACTCCCACACAGTGGTTTCTTTGAAATATTTTCCTCTGCTATATAACGAATAGACATCTGCAGTAGAATGTTGCTTTGTCAGAGAAAACTACTTCGCTCCAATCGAAGTTCTCGTACTGTACAGTAAATGCCAACCTGTCAATTTTGTGGACTTCACTTCCTTTGCTGCCACACGTCTACGCCGAATTCCGGCATCTTTACAGCGGTTGATAACCGTTCGGGCACTACCCGGGAATAAAGATAAAAATTTGTATTCAGCGGCCGTCAGAAACGGATCTCTTTCGAACTCTGCCATGAGAGACATGTCTTCATCCTCGGTAGATACACGCGAGCGACCAGTGCTCTTCCTTGCAGCAACCTATCCCTCTTCATGAAATAACTTTGCCCACTTCCTAGCAGTGGACTGTGGAACATCACAAATGCTACCCGTTCAGGTGGCCGTATAACCCTGTGAAACCAGGGTGAAAACAGGAGAATGTTTATCAATTGCCTCTGCCATTGCTTCACTATGAATGATTGCGTCGTTGTAGTAGTGATTGAGGACCTCCTTCGGCGACTAGGAACTAAGCACAAACATTTGACCAACACAAGGGATCAAACTTATCAACAGTAGTTGTAAACTTTGGCTGTTATATATAATATACATCTATATATTATCTAATATTCAAAATTATAACTAATATAGCGGAAACTCTGCATTAGTATAAATTAAGAATGTGAAATAGAAAAATGACAGAAGAAATAACATAATTGGGGGAGAAAAAAAGTATGCTGTTACAGAGGTTTGAACTTAAGTTCGGCAATTTTCAAAGCGCTTGCGTTACCTCTGAGCTATATCTGTTTGGGGCATAGGGCACTGCTGCCACATTCATATATGCGCCGTATTACTAATCATGGTTCTTATGATAACGTGAATTATTTATCGTATTCAGAGTACTTCATGTCTTCTGAACCGCTCATTGGTTGATTCAGTTGATTGGGAATTAGTGGCTCCACCTATACTTATAACTTGCCAACGAGCATAGCATCAGGTAGAAACACTTTTAGGTTTGTTTACTAATTGGCTAAAAAGTAGCATTGCACTTGTTGCCGAATTCTTTATCACGAACCAATGCAAATACGAAACACGGTGCAAGACACATCCTGTTAATGCGTTCGACAGGCGATAACGTATGTCGCAGACAGTTAGGTAAATCTAGCGGCACATTGGAAACAGCAACCAGTGTAAACCTCGCTGCGATACGAAGTGGCACTGAAAAATCCTGCTCTCAGAGTGTGCTCAATCATTTTTTCCATGACTATACATAGTACGTGTAGGGAAAGCAAAAAGTCAACTTCCGACCTTCTCATATTTTAACATTTTCATCGCCTCCTGATATTTAGATTGTTGGGACATCATTTAGTGCTAATGTTACTCGTTTTTCAGGAATATTTATTGTGCATAGTCATTGGAGATGAACTATCATGAGGTTGAATAAGGGTTTCAGCTGCATTCTTGTTCTAGAGCAATGTTTGTTTTCGCTACACGTGCTATGTACATAGTGTATAGAGAAGGTAGTATAATGCACCCAAAAATTCGATACAGAGATTTCACTGGTAATACATGTTAAGGTTCCCCTGAAACAAACAAAGTAAAGGGTTTCTGGAAAAAGGTCCGCGCGCGCGTGTGGACGGTATAGCTCAAAAATGAAAAGATCGTTAAATACCAAACTTGGTATTTAAGTTTGGTATCTTCCAAGGATGCGACAAAGAAAATCATTTTTGAGATATTCCTTGTTTTTGATTTCAGCTTTAAGAAACTTTTACACTTCTCATACAGTAATTTGTCAACTCCTGTCTGTGCAAACAAAAACTTCAGTCACATAGCAACCAGCTTTGGAACTATCACATTAACCTATGGCACTCTTATTTCGCTTCTACTTACAAGTAAACAAGTAATAAGACTATTTCTGCTAATTTTTTCTCGATTAGCATTAAGCAAATAAAAGCATTAGCTTTTTAATAACAAGCTGTTGCACAGATATAGAGAAAGTCATGAGAAAGGAACATCAGCTTTAAATATAGTTATGTACTAATTAAACGTACTTGGAAGCAATTTAGCCGAGCTATAGCTTTTTTATAGATGCGTTTATTGAATAAACGGACACTTAGGTTATTAACTTCTTTTGTGGAATCTAGAGTTCTAAAGATATCATTTTGTATTTTATACATAAATTTTATACCATTTAGTTGATAATTTTTTAGTTAATGAACGAGTTATTTGGCGAGTTGGTGAGTTTGTTTTTGGTTTCCCGTAGATCCTAAATCGTTATGATGTTGCCTTGATCCGATTTGAATTTGTTCCGTGAGGTGACGAGAGATGGCACTGTAGGACGAAATCACGACTTGCGGAGGCAAAATGGCGGAATTTTGCCCATAAACCACCTCCTTTCGTTGTATGGGATTCAAAGAATTAGTACTAGGGATTTTTGCGTCTGAAAACATCCATCACCTTCCACCAGATTAGCCACTACTCCATGGAGGACAACATATAGAAAAACTATTCCAGTTTGTTGTGCTAAATTAGCAAGTGTTCGTTTCTGCACAATTTTGAGATGATCGTTTCTTTCTTTCTTTTTGGACAAAGGTAGTAGAAGGCAGCTCCTGAAAAGGGGAGACGATTAAAAAGTAATGTAACTAAAAGCGTTTTAGAAGTATACCTTAGAGTAACACAATGGATTAAAATGCCTTAGTAATTACTTATTTAACTAAACCATTCCGCAATGCAACCAACATGAAATCGACGTGGCCATCAACCTATAGGACAAGGATTTTCATCCTGTTGGGGGTGTTATACAAAGAATGATTTGGAATTTTAAAATTGTTTATATATGAAAAATTGTACATACATTTAACATTTTAACAAGAGTATTAAGTGATGTAATTAAGAATGGTGGCTGACTGATTGCCTTGTTTCTTTCTTTCCGCAAGCTTCCGCACAGGTACGCTGGTAACTCACAGAAATCCCTTTGCTGTTGTAATTATGTACTACCAACATGTTTGAAAGGACAACTCATAAAACTGAATGTGACTTAAAAGAAAAAGGATTTTAAAGCTCCAAGCTGGAAGACTTTTGGATAAATCACATTGCAATTTATTCTCAAATAGCCAGAGTTGAGACGGCCATTATGTACCATTTTCGTTCACATGTTTATGTAACTCAGGATTCTCAACGTGATTATAAAAACAAAGAACGTTGTCAACTAGATGCGGGGAATGATATCCGTTTGAAACCAAACTTACGAGAACCAATCAAGGCAAAAAGAGTATGAAGCGTCTCAATGATACAACAATAAGAGATAAATAATAATAATAATATACAATATAAAACGTGTGCTTATTTAAATATGTTGAATGAGAATATCAACCGGAGTATTTACAAGCTGGTATTTATTTATTAGTTTGTTCTTTATTTACCTAGTTTACATTCTTCCCTTCAAGATATTAAAAATTGTCTGGAGCGTAGTGATTTTTCACATCTTAAAAGAGGACGTTAAAAGAATAAGGTTGGGAATTCCTGGTCTGGGAGTAAGAAATGAAATGTCTGACTCACAGGAGGCTACAGGGTGCAGACAGACAGGCCATGAGATGCGTGCAAGGGGCAAGCACATGGGGAGTACTTCCCGAAGTTCATGTTTGCAGGGATTCTTTTGAAAATTTCACTGCGATTGCATTACTATTTATTCAATATGTACACCAAACTGCATCTATATGGGATAAACATTCCTAGGCTATGAAGTTTTTACAACGTTTATTGCGAAAAAATGTCCCACGCTCGTAATTTGAGAAAATCGGTTGCAATATTTACAATTGGAGCTTTGAATCTCAATCAAAATGGTATATAATAAAATATTTTAAACACATTTGATGAGCGATTTATGAAATTGTTATTAAATATACAGTAAAATTTAAAGCTTAAAGTTTCAAAGGAAATTTATTATCGATATTAGAATATATGTATAATTTCCTATATAATGTTACTAAGCATACTAATGCACTTTCTTGCAAAATGTAATGGAACTTAAAGAAAAACGACACACATTGAGCATTTTGAAAGAGGGAAATGTAGTTTTCAGAAGGAAAAAAGTTCCATTTTATTTTAAATTTATTTTTATGAAATATTAGAACACACTAATGTACCATCTTTAAATGGCTGTAATGCCAAACCTGAGGATGTACATGTAAATGTTGACTATCTGTGGATACGAAAGGTTCTTACGTCTATTTACTACAAAAAAGTGATCGATTATGTTAAAAAATCCATTGTGTCCCTTAACGTTAGTGATTGTGAAGATGACGGCAAGGAACTCATAAAAACAACAGGGGGCAAGAATAATATCAGAATACTACCTAAGATTGTAGAGAGAGTTAAATAAAAGTTAATCCATTTTGCAGTGAAAGAAGTTTAATTTACTGTCTTTAACTCGAAACATTAAATGAAACATTTAACAGGAGACTTCTTGTTGATTACCCTAAATTGTTGCGAGTTTTCTATTAGGATAAATACAAAATGATCAGGTTAATAGGCATGAGATATTAGTGGTCAGGGCATTTGGTAGTTCGAAACTGTCCGACTCGTAACTTTTGAGTAGGTAACTACGCTTTGTCCTTAGTCTAAAGGCGACAAGTGCTGACAAATGATAACTAAGCGGAGAAACCCGTTTGTTTTCACGAAAAGTAACTGACAAAAGTGCCCTTTAGGTGTGGACATCATAACAAATGCTAGTGCGCTACCTAATCTCAAAATTAAGACAATTTTTGTTAATGTTTATCTCGATTATCATAAAATAGAAGAATATGCTTTTTAAAGATAATTACAGCGATGTAGAGAAAGTTACGTGAATGGAACACAAGACTTTTTAAATGTTTTACTTTCTCTACATGTACTATGTACATACTGTATAAAGAAGATATTGCATTCCACCCAAAAATTTATGCCGAGATTTAACTGGAAATAGAAGTTTTAGGGGTCCCTGTGTTAGTGTATCCCTGTGCCTGTGAACACGATAACTCAAAAACGAAAAGTTGGTAAAATTTCCAACGTTAGGTAAATAAAAACATACGTAAAAGAGTTTCGAAGTTGCGAATTAAATTTCGGACTGTTTCAAGTATCAGCTATAAGACTTATATTGATTCAGTGTCACTTCGAAACAACCTGCATATACTATACACATCAATAAGTTTTCAGGCATTAGAAATGTCAGAACTAGTAGGTTTTGACTGCACTAGTTGGTGCGGGGAGGGTTGGAGAATATAAAAAAATGGCTATATTATGAATCCTGGGACGAAGTATTTACAATGTTGTAAGTCGCATTGGGGTTGTCATCTCAAAATGATTTGGATCACCTTGTGGTTTACCGGGAAGCATGCGAGTCAGTTGAGAAATTCAATGCTATGCCGGTATGTTGCCATGGAAGCTTGGTGGAAGAGCAATCGGCTAGAGACCGGGAGATCCGTGATTCAAATCCCGGCTACAGCATTGAATTTTTCAGTCTGACTTACCTATCCAACTCCTGTTTTACACACGGCTTGTGTGAAAAAATAAACAAATAAAAAAATCTCTTCCTTCATAACAGGGCAATTATCGTGGATGTTGCCTAAGCAATCAGGCGTGGGCAGGAGTAGATTGAAAATTTACACCGCTACTTCGAGGGGTCGAACCTGGGACCTCTCCAATGCAAGCCACAGACATTACTGCGTAGTCATCTCCTTTAGAAACATAATATAACATACAAAAGAGAATGTCTTGCTTGAATGCTTATTGGAATCTTTAAGCCCAGAAGCTTTCAGATAATGCTCAGTTATTCCCAACGCGAGAGATAAAAGCCTCTTGTTCTCTAAGGGAGGCATTGTAGTATTCCTCGCTCCACTGGTCAATGATTACGTTGCCTAAAGCAGAGGTTTGCAGATCCTCTGCAATTTTGTTACAGGGCCCAAGGCCCCAGATAACTTTATAGAATAACCTAACAAGGAACTATGTCCTAATATTGCATGCAGTTTGTCTGCACCCTTTGGTGACTGCGCCAAAGGCTGAACAACTGGTCTTTTGCTTCCAATCCCACAATGTCCCACAAAACATTTATACATGTGGCGCAACCCTCTTCTGAATTAAAAAAAGAGATTCTGTATTCGGGATACATTTTTATTGCACCCTTCATCCAAAAAACGTAATTTCCAGGTTTGCATGAAAGGGAGCTAATTACCTAGGTAGGATTTACCGCAGCCCCTGTGTGCGGTAGATCAAAGCCGCCTGTTACAAAATACCATCATTGTTCTGGCGTTTACAGCAGCGTCCCAACTTTGAAAAGAGACCTTTGTGATGCTGGTGTATGTGTGTTTGTGTGGGCGCGTGCGTAAGCCTGCTAAAATTGGAAACGTCAGAGTAAAAGGTTGTCAAAACCATGTACTAGAAGGGTACCACTAGCCAGTAATATAATGTTACAGTAAACAAAACAGAAATGCAAAATTTCATGGTTCGCACTCTTTAAAACCAGTGCACACAGATGAAAGCTATGCAGACCTGGCACTTTTGGTCCAGTTCGATAACTAGTTCGGCGTCTAACATGAAGTCGATGTGGATAAAATTAGATTCTGTTAATGTTAAAATTACTAAGAACGGAATTATTAATACGTATTAATCCTTTAAGTCTATTCAGATTATTTTCGGCTGGCAGATGAGAAAAAGGGGGATAGACTGGTTCCTGCATCAAGCGGCACCCTTCTCCCTTCTAAAAGCCCTAGCAGACAAGAATACGAATGGACTGTATGTGAAACCTTAAAATTCATAAATTTACATACAGATAAATGCATTAGTGAACAAAGTAAGATTGAACCCATTTCGGTTTGTGAGGAGTGGATTGGTCGGTTTGTGAGGGGTTGTTCGGATGATGCTTTACTTCTTTACTGTATTTCTTGTACTACCGTTGAGGCACATGTTCTTCTTTACTTTATCACATATGTACAATGTGCAATAAAGAATTAAATAAGGTATTGTATTCCACTCAAATTCGATTCCGAGATTTCACCAGATACATGTTTTGAGGGCCCTTGAATCCTAAAAAGCATTTTTAAAAAAGGGTCAGTATTTGTGTGTGTGTGTGTGGATAGCATAACACCAAAACGAAAAAGCTATTAAATATCAAACTTGTGTAAGTGCATCTTCCAAGGGTGCGACATGAAGATTTTCAAAAAGATCCCCCACCCCAAGCTACCCTTTACATGGAAAATTTTTTAGAACGTTCGATTTTCTAAAACATGTTAACGATTTTGATTAAACTGCGTATATTAAAGATGATTACGTGGTAAATTAAATTTATGTCTTGAATTTCTTGGTAAGAACCCCTGAAATCCTCTATTCTAAAATACTTTTGCATAACTAATATACCATAAAAGGTAGACAAAAATTAGCTGCATAAAAATGTAGAGCTCTTTAAAACACAATTTACATACTATCCATTTTTTGTGTAGAGATAACCATATACAAGATGTTCCCTGTTATTTGGTTTCAATTTTAAGATACTTAAAACATTTCTCAAACGGGAAGCCCTCATCCGTTTCATTTCTCTTTTGTTTTATTCCTGGTCACTAAGAGAACTGAATTTCAACGCCAATCGCATAGCGACAGCTTTTGAAAGATTTAATTATGCTTTAGCCTAGTGTATTTCCTAATTCCCTTTCTACTGATAAGGAACTAAGTAATAGGACCATTTCTGGTAATGTTTATCTTGATTAGGAGTATGTAGATAAAAGAATAATCTTTCGTAAGAATGTTAAATGCTTTATGTTCATCTAAAACTTTGAATATTTTCGATCAGAGGTAAAGGAGATAAAAATCTTGTATTTCACAAGACCTTCTGTATCCAATCTTCTATAAATTATTTTGATAAAAGTATTTTCTACTATCTACTTCACGTTAATCGAAATGATAATTTTTGGAAATACGTCCCTACTTGTTTGCGAATTAAAATCGAAAAGCACATGGCCATATTGAGCTTGGAGTGTTAGCTGTACCTTAGCTTTACCTGAACCCAAAATAGCATTAGCTAAATTAAGGACCCAGTACCGCAAATACAGAACAAAAACTAATTACTGTATCAAGGTCTCCCCATGCTGGGAGGAAATAATGCTTGGGTCATTCATTTTAACTTCAAATCAAATTGACACGAAATAATGTGATATAACCTGTGTAACAAACTCAAATTACTGAACAATTGGCACATAATTCTGTAACAGGTAGGGTAACCTTAAAGAGGGAAGCATGTGTTTTGTGTCAGTTTAAAAAATACATATTTCCATTTAAGAGTTATAAGTAAAAGTATGATTTAGAAACAGTAGGTATGATTTCACAACCCTACATTCTTCTTCTACACTTCAAGAATTAGGCTTTGCACAAGTTCCGTCTTCGCATTCATTGCCTAGTTTCAATCTTTTTCTTGGGAGTCCGATGACTCTTTCCTAACGGTTCATATTTATTAATTAATAGTGATGTTCTCTCTTCACTTATACGGTTCATGCACTCTTTTCCATCCGGCTGTATCTGAATACTGTCACATGTGTCATCGGCGAGAGTGTAACTTATATTGTTTTAGTAATATTTTATTAATTAACAATGAATTAATTGGGATGTCATTCTTATATATTCTTGGAAAAATACAAGCTTTGTTATACGCTAAGTAACACCAAACTCATTAGAGAGGGGCTCGCGTGGATTAGACTAGGAGCATGGAGGAGCACGAAAATTTCTGACGAGAATGGCATAAGAATCTGTCCCATTTGCGAGGAGGAAGAGTCGTGGACTCACATCTTGGCAAGATGTAGGGGTACGGAGGAATGGCGGGAAAAATATTTGCCGCGATTTTTTACCACTGCGAATGTAGGGATAGAAGCATGTTGGACGCTACTGGCAGGCACGGAAAACATGGACGGGCTAGGTAAATTTATACTTAAGGCAAGACAGCTAAGTTCTGAGGATGCTGCCAATAGAGAAGGGGGGGGGGAATAAGATCAACTAAACAAAAGTGATTACAAAGTTCTACATACATGTATATTATATCATACTTAGGTCACTGTTGTGCTAGGGTTGTATATATTATGTGTATATATGTCTTTTAAGTGTAATTATCTATTATAAGAGGGTGCATTTATGAAGGTGTACTCTGTGCTGTAAATTTAAATTGATATATTTGAATATCTTTGTATCTTTATTTTCGGATTCACTCTTAATTTTTATTGCTGTTTAATGTTGCTTTTGACTGTGTATTTCCTTTGTCTTTTTTATTTTCGTGTTTACTCTTTTAATTATTTGTTGTTGTTTTAATATTGCTTGTAATGTGCATTACAAAAGCACGTACGGTCTGTGGACCCGTGCGATTGTTGAAATTCTATGTATGATATTGCTATATTAATAAATACACTTATTCATTCATTATTCATTCAATTAGCCTCTTCCGATGGCATTCCTAGTGGACTTGCCTATGACACTAACTTCCGTTGGGTTGGGTGCACATTCGCACTTTTGACGTCACACTGGATATTCTAGAGCATTTGTACATTCGAGGTTGATTGGCTAAAACTACCCACTATTGGTTCTCCATATTAGATGTACGGCCACCATGTTTTAATGCCCTTCCGGAATGCCGCTAAATCTATTTATGGGACTATAGACGCCGGAACCCTCGCCTAGACATAGTATGACATCTCTTAAGGTAAGGCTTTGTGTAATCAGAATGATATTGGCCAGGGTTAATGAATAGATTGCAATCACCCATCTTTATAAACCAAACATGCGCAGCCAACAAAGTATTTAATATGTCTCAATATATTAGCTAACTTTAAGCCCCATTGTTATCATTGCTCTACCATCTGCCCTCCTTTCTCCACCCTAAAATAGTTATCCCCCACATCGCAGAACCTTGTTCGCGATTATTAATTAAGAATGAATTAATCTGAATCAACTGGGATTTCATTCTTACATATTCTTGGAAAAAATACAAGTTAAAATCTCGCCAATGACACACGTGAATTTACGAAGATTATGAGTAATATTGTTTTACGTGGAAGAGCTACCAACCTCTCGCACAACCCCCAACCTGGAGATCAGGGTTTTTCTGTTAGGGTCTCCTTTCCTTAGACAGTTTGTCTTCCAAGACTAACGAGAGATGTCTTCCCGGAGTTTGATTTGGAGTCTTCTCCTGGATGAGCGGCGGTACAAGACTTGAGTCTCATCCACTCGTTGTGGGATGCTCTTGGCTTCCCCTCTCCTCTTGTCAGTTGGTAGCTTACGCTCATCTGACCGTTTGGATCATTGGGTATTGAGCCCTCCGCCGCGGCAAAGCGGCATCCCCTCGGAGGGGAACCCGATATTCATGTAATTAATTACGGCTTTAATTACTATAGAGTAACGGCAAGTAATTGTGTTTTAATATTGCAAAATAATGTGCACATAAGTCTTCGTTATATTACTCGAGGGCCAGAACACCTATTACATTTTTTGAATCCGAATGAAAACCGATTATTTTATCTGAACTTCTACTTTACGCATTTTGCGAAAATAAACAGCTTTAAATTCGAAAACTTCGATAGTAATTCGTAATACATTCGATTTTAGAAAATATTCGATAGTGACCTTTACTACATAACTATATGTTAAAGTTCAAAAACTAAATGATCAATGTGCTAAAATCTGCAATGTTTAAAGGCCTTAAACATAGACTTATAAGTTTATTACGTACAAAGTCTTTAATTAATACCTATGAGAATGCGATCTGGTGTTGTACAGAGGAACGTTTAAAAAGTAAAGGACTTTTGTGTTTGATATAACATCAATAGCAGCGCTGCATCTCCAGGGAGAGAGAAAACGTTCCGAGACTGTAATCACTTCATTTCCCAAAAGAGCGCAGCACATTATAAGTTTTTCCCTCCGAGAGCGGAATTTTCCAGCTAGAGATGAGATAGGGGAGAAAAATCGTTTGGCAAGAGAGCATGGCATGATGGAAGAGAAAAGGGATTCATAAAATAATTACAGCTTCTGGGTTTCCAGATACCATCCCGCGTCTCTCGCAAAATAAAATGACAGATTCTTTTATAGGCACTGTACAAATGGTAGCAAAATGAGAACGAACAGCTTTGAGCCCTTGCACAATTATAAGCCTTGTTGATTTGGAAGGGAATGTCCGCTTGATTTCTGCGCGCTTTAATATGGGCAGAAGTTAACTGTTCTTTGATATTTAAAATTCTTCAGATGGAGGCAATTGCAGGAAATACTTTTAAATTCTCATTCTTTATACAGTGGTATTAAAACCTAAATAGGAAGGAATGAAAATAGCATGGAGGAATATCCGTGTACAAAAACTATTTTAATTACTAGGTATATTAGTTTAAATAAGACCTACTTATTTATAAGGGACAACAATTCATTTAATCCATTCATAGAAGATATTCATAAAAATCTATTTCCGTTCACATGACTTTCTCTACTTGTTCTGCAAGCCAACTTTACATGAAAAATATTGTTCTTCAGCTACATCATGCTAATCGCGGTAAACATCAGCAGAAACTGTCTTGGATAGGTGAAGTTTAGACTGAACTCTTGTCCTATACACGGCTTGTGTGAAAAAACAATTATTCCGTACAGAAATTGTCTTATTATTTTTTTCCTTGTAAGCAGAAGGGAAATAAGAGAACAGACTGGGTTAAAGCAATAGTCAAATCTTTTTAAACGCTGTTCGCTATGTGATGCAATTGAAATTCGGCTCTCTTTGAAAGATCAGGAGTAAAATAAGAAAGAGGTAAAATGAATGACGACTCTCGTTAAAGAAAAATAAAAGAATGTTTAGATTGAAACAAATAAGAAATATCTCGGAAATCTTAACTGTATAAAAAAAATTCACGCGACTAAAATGAGTGTTTTTATGAGATCTACATGAGCAGTAAGTTTTTTTTGTCTATCCCTTACGGTTTACCACATCCCAGAATGAAGAGGTCTTCCTAGGAAATTCAAGATATATATATTTCATTTAACATGAAAATATCTTAAAAATGTGGTATTTTAATCAAATTCGTTAAACCCATTTTGAGAAAGTATAAAATTTACAAATATATTCCATTAAACGTTAGTCGGGGTAAGGGATTTTCTTGAAAATCTTCATGTCGCATCCTTAGAAAACGCTGGACTTAGACATCAAGTTTTAATATTTAACTGACGCACACAGACATTTTTATAAAACCCTTTTTTATTCAGAGAACCTATAATATATTTCTGGTGAAATCTTGATACCGAATTTTATGGTGGAATGCAACACTTTCTCCCTCTATGTACATTGTACGTTGATAGAAAAAGTAAAAGTAAGATCATCTTTGAAGAATCATCTTATACTTCATATATAAAACAAAGAATACTCTGAGGCTAAAGTCAGAAATTTAAAAGTAAAATACTCAATATTTTAATTCTGTTGCTGTTGATATCTCTCAACTTGAACTGAAATGCTTAGTTAAATCGTAGAAACAGATGAATATACTACAGCAAATATATTTAGTGGACTAAAAGTCTATATATTCTATTCCATAATTATCGGTCAGAAGAAGTTCGCTCCCTAATTACATTTTGATTTATATTAAATTAAAGAATAATTTACTAACAATTATGGAAACATATAGCTAATTGATTGAGTGCTCTCAAAAACGGAGCCTCCCTCTTGTATATTATGGTCTTGTTGTACTTTCGTTAAAATCAGCCAGAGGCATTCATTCATCATCGCACGCTTTCAAAACTCCACGTCATACTAGTAAGTCGTTCTTCAATCGACGTTTAATGGAAAAATTCGGTCTCGTATACGAAATTATTCGGAATCTCTGAATATTCCTTTTGCGCAACCCATTTCTGAGATTTACAGTCTAGTAATCAATGGAGCTGCCGAGAAACGTTCTATTCTCAAGCAGATGTTTTTACTTTCTTTAACCCCGTATGTACAATGTATATAGGGATGGAGAAGTATTGTATTCCACCCAAAAATTCGATGTCAAGATTTCACCGGAAATACATGTTTTAGGACCCCCGAGTCCAAAAAAAAGCATTTTCAGAAACAGGAAGGGGGTGTGCGTGTGTGTGTGTGTGTGTGTGTGTGTGTGTGGACAGCTTAGCTCAAAAACAAAAAGAAGGTTAACTACCAAACTTGGTATTTAAGTTTGGTATCTTCCAAGGATGCAACACGAAGATTTTTCAAGCAAATCCCCCACTCCAAACTACCCTTTACGTTGAAAAAACTTCGAAAACTTTGATTTTCTTAAAAATGGCTCTAACGATTTTGATTAAAATCTCTCATATTTAAGACATTTACTTGACAAATAAAATGCATATCTTGGATTTTCTGGGAATAGCCTCTAAAGACTACTTTATTCTGGATTGAATTTTACGGAATTTTGCATAACTGCTAAATCATAAGAGATGGACAAAAACTTACAAAAAAATGTACAGCACGTTAAAACACACAATTTAAGTTAAATGCATTTTTTCGTGGAGTTTTTTTTTTTTTTTTTTTTTTTTTTGATATTCCTTGTTTTTGGGTTTCAGCTTTGAAAAACATACTTTTCTGATGCAGGAATTTGTCAACTCGTGTCCATTAAAACAAAGGCACTTCAGTCACATAGCAACCAGCTTTTGACTATCACTAACCTATGGTACTCCCTCATTTCGCTTCTACTTACAAGGAAGCAAGTAATAAGACTATTTCTGCTAATTTTTTTCTGGATTAGATGAAGTAAATAATATAATTTCTTGCAGAGATGTAGAGAAAGCCATATGATTCCATATCTTTTTTAAAATAGAATAATTTTAAAACGAGCCCAAATATAAGACGATAACCTTTTATTTAAACCGCTGATTTTTTTTCAAAGTAGAGGAGGGTTCCTGTACGTGGAAATAATTTCCTTCAATTTCTCAAAAATGGGTCTAACCTACTTTGTAGTTCCGGTCTAATATTCGATATTTGGTTGCTGTTGCCTCGCCAAGTTTGGGCAAATAAAATTCATGAAGTGTAACGGCGCATTTTTAGACATTTAGCACCTAATCTTCATTTCATTAAATAACTTATACAAAAATAGCATTGAATAATTTTTAGTAATAGACTCAGCCCCATGTGTATTCGGCTTTTAATCCATCATTATTCAGTTGCCTTTTCTCCGACTTTTTTTTTTTTGGAGATATCACTTCAAGGCAACATAGAGCTGTGCACTACCTCAGTTTATTTTTGAACTCGGGTCAGGTATGTTTTGAGTACAGTTTCACAATGGTTGTAAAGGAAAAATAAGACATTTGAAAAATGACAGTTTGTGATCTTCCGCTATCAAAAATAGTAAAACTAAACTGGCAAACTGTAAATATAATACGAGCACAGTTGTTGACAAAGTCGGAAATTACAAAAAAGAACATGGGATAATCGTTACTCGAAAAATTTAGGCCAAAAGATTAACCAATACCAGCAACATTTATTCGCAAGTGTTATTAATAGAAACAAAAGCTTCACTTCACAAAAACGCTCATAGATAAGGATAAAACCTGATAGAATTATGGTCTATTTGCAGATGAGAAAAAAATCTGATGCGACATTCTACTCATTCTGAGAATAAATTATTCTTACAGACGATTATTCCTCTATCTACTTCATGCTAATCGAGTTAAACATTAGCAGAAAATATTTAGAGGAAAAAAAGGAATAGTCAAAACCTTTAAAAGCTGTCGCTGTGCGATGACGTTGAAATTCGATTCTCTTCGCATTGCCAGGAGTAAACCAAAAGAATAAAAGAATTAGGATTTGCTGTTTGAAACAATTGTAAGCATTTTAAAACTGAAATCAATAACAAAGAATGTCTAGGAAATAGTTAACTAAACAAAGAGAAGGTATTTAACATAAAGTGTATATCTTGAGGATATCTACACTTTTATTTAATAAGGTGGTGTCTGTCTCTTGCCAGTTATATAAAAATTGTCTAAAATAAAGAATTTCAGAGGCTATTCTCAGAATAGTCAAGATATGCGTTTCATTTTTCATATGTGCTTTAAACATATAAGATTTTAATTAAAATCGTTACAGCCATCTTTAAGGAAATCCAAATTTCTACAGATGTATGTAAAGGTAGTTGGGAGTGGCGGTATTTCCTTGGACGATGCTTAACTTAAATATTAAGTTTGTTAACGAGGACTTCACGGATTTACAACAGAGTTAAATTCGAGTCATAAAAAAACCGAGCTCTTCACCATCTTAAATTGTGATCTTCGTCAGGAACGAATTTTTCAACATTTCCCTGACGAAGGCCACAGAGTTAAGATGGTCAAAAGCTGCGATTTTTAGGACAACAATTATTCCAAGAAGTTATCATCAATGACCAACATAGAGAAAGCTTCAAATCTCTAATAATGTTGTAATTTTAGAGAATTTTCGTTTTGGACTTATGCTACTCACAGACATACACGCTTTATTTGAATTCAAGGAACCTCCAAACATATATTTTCGGTGAAATTTCGACTTCAAATTTTGGATGGAATACAAAATCTTCTCTAGCTACTGTGTGCATTGTACTTAGTAGACAAAGTAATTATTTTTATTGTTGCAATGGAAAAACACATACTGAAAAAGTGAAAAAGGAACTTAACAGGAACTATCATCTGCTGTCACTGAAGTTGGTTGAGATAGTGTTTTCCTTTGCATTGCGTTTGGTGAGCTCGGGTTGATTGAAACTCCCTGAATCATCGTATACATTTCGTTAACTCAAATTTGCTAACAAGTGCTCAACATCTAGGAAAAGGACACATTCAATCTTTATCAGGACAATCCAAAACAAGACTTTAAATGTGAGTCTGTATCATATATAGAAGTTCCGAAAGTGCTTAAAACATCTCAGCAGTCACTGAATCCAATTGAACATCTATGGAGAAACTTTAATCGAGTAGTGAGATAAAGCCCTATTTCAGCTAAAGAATAACCATGTGGTTCTGACAAACAAATATGTGATCTACAAACAAATACTTGATAAGAAGTACATCTTAATGTTTGAGAACAGACATATAAGATACAGAGGGTGTCCCACAAAATCCTAAAAGGCAAACCAATAATTAAGAATCAGAATAGGTTTACATTTCTACTTTCTCTACACGGACTAAGTAGAGAAGGTATTGTAATGCACCCAAAAATTCGATACCGAGATTTTACCGAAAATACATGTTTTGGGTCCCCCTGAATCCAAAAAAAAAGCATTTTTAGAAACATGTGTTGAGGCTGTGTGGATGTGTGTGTGTGTGTGTGTGTGTGTGTGTGTGTGTGTTTGTAGACAGCATAGCTCAAAAACGAAAAGATCGTTGAATACCAAACCTGGTATTTAAGTTTAGTTTCTTCCAAGGATGCGACACGAAGATTTTCAAGAAAATCCCCCCCCACTACCTACTACACTTTACATGGAACTTTTTTCGAATTTTTTTATTTTCTTAAAAATGGCTAACGATTTTAATTAAAATATCGTATACTAAAGATATTTACCTGACAAATAGTATGTATATCTTGAATTTTCTGGGAATAGCCTCTGAAGACTACTTTATTCTGGATGAATTTTACGAAATTTTGCCTAACTGCTAAACCGTAAGAGATAGACAAAAACCTACCACACAAAAAATGTAGAGCACAGTAAAACTCACAATTTATGCTATATAATTTTTTTCGTGGAGTTGATCGTTTTTTAGATATTCCTTTTTATTGGTTTCAACTTTGAAAAACGTTTACTCTTCTCATACAGGAATTTTTCAACTCGTGTCCATACAAACAAAGGAACTTCAGTCACATAGCAACCAGCTTTTGAGTATCACTTTAACCTATGGTACTCCCTTAATTCGCTTCTACTTATAAGGAAGCAAGTAATAAGAATATTTCTACTAATTTTTCTCAATTAGCATGAAGTAAATAGACGCACAAGCGTTTTAACAATTATTTGTTTCAGAGATGTAGAGAAAGTCATGTGAAGGGAACAGATCAGATTTTTTTACATGGTATACGTAACAAATGAGCCTCATTTGTTTGTTTTGGACTAAGTAAAACTATTATAGCGAAAACCAAATTAGTATTCTATTTTAATTCTGTATACATGTAGAAAGACATTCTTTTAAACCTTATACAGTACCAGAAAAGCGAGTTTTAATAAGAACTACCATAAGGTTTAAAGTAAAATTAACATGAATTGTTTATAAATGCCCAGTAAAGTTATAATCTATGTAAATAGAAAGCTTCAAGGGATACATTACAGATATTCGTTTATGTAGATTCATAGTTTTTAGCCTTAACTGTATCCAATGTTAATGTGTTCGAAATGTGCAGTTCTTGTGTTTTCCAGCAGTCTTATTACTCATCAAACCACACTTATATAAATAATATGTTTCTGTTTACACACCTTGAATATAAAACGCATTTGCATTCGAAAACAAGACTCAGAAAATATTTTTTCAGTCATATTGGAATTTCGTCAAATCCTTTCTCAATGGAATCCTGCACGCTGGAATACAATCTGGCGGAGCATCTCAAACCTTTTGTTCACCTAACTAGTGCAGTTGCACTTTTTTATTTAGAGAAGATGCCTGTTTTGAAATACCGTTCTCCACTACCGATGTAGATACCTAATATGGAGAGAACATATTTCATTCCTCTCAGATATTTCGTCGGAAATATATGTTTTAAGGCCTCCTGAATAAAAAAAAATCTTTAGAAAAAACTCCGCGTATGTGTTAGTATGTGTGTATGACTTGTTTGTTTTTGGGAGTGTCGGTCTATCTGAATAGCATAACTCAAATCTAAAAGTCCGATAAACATCTACCAAATTTGTCATTTAGGTTCAGTATCGTTCAAATGTGCAACAGGATAGTTTTCAGGAAAGTTCCCAAACCCCAAACCATTCTTAGGTGAAACGTTTTTCAACATGTCTGATTCTGTGTGAAGTGTTTGTAACGATTTCCATTAAAAATCGTATATTAAATATAGTATATGGCAAATAAAATCTATGTCTTAGAATTTATGAAGAAAACCTTCATTCGAAAGGTATTTTACATAATTTTGCATACTTAGGAAACTTTTAGCTATAAACGAAGATTCACTACACAAAAATATATCTCTTTAAAACAGACAGTTAATTTCAAATAACTGTTGCATGACATTTCTGACATATCCGTTATTAATAGTTCAATTTCTTCAATAATTTTGTCCTTTCTGTTAAGCGATGCTGACATTCAGTTGTTTATCATGATTATCACAGTCATTCTTTGCATCTATTACGAAATGTTTAATGTAGCTATTTTTGTAAAAGTTTAATTACGATTAAAATGCAGTAGATAAAAGAATTAACTTTCATAAAAATATGAATTAATTATTTCTTTCACCAACAGAGTATAGGACAGAAATTGAAGAGGTAGAGTCAGATTGAAAAATTCAATGCCATAGCCGGGATTTGACTACCTTTCATAAGAATAATACTTTATAAAGATTAGAGGTAAGAGAAGTTCTGTAAATGCAACACTTCAGATTCTTCTTTTTTACTTTCTCTAGCCCCGTATGTATAATGTACATAGTGGACAGAGAAGGATTGTATTCCACCCAAAAATACGATCAAGATTTCACAGAAAATATGTTTTGGGATCTCCTGAGTCCGAAAAAAGCCTTTTTAAGCGAAAGGTTCACGTGTGTGTCTGTGTGGGCAAGTCTTTGGACAGCATACCTCAAAAACGAAGCTACCGTTAAATACCAAACTTGGTATTCAGGTTTAGTATCTTCCAAGGATGTGACACGAAGATTTTAAAGAAAATCTCCCCACCACAAACTACCCTTTACATGGAAAACTTTTCGAAAATTTTGAGTTTCTCAAAAATGGCCTTTAACGATTTTGATTAAAATCCTCTACAGTGAAGATATTTATAGCCCATATAAAATGTATATTTTGAATTTTCTGGGAATAGGCTCTGAAGACCTCTTTATTATGGATGAACTTTGCTTAACTGCTAAAGAGAGAGAGAAAAACTTACTACACATAAAATGTAGATCTCGTCAAAACACACAATTTATGTCCTTTACACTTTAGTTGTGGAGGGCAGCGTTTCTAAGATAACCCTTGTTATTGGTTTCAATGGTAAAGTACTTATACTTTTCTCAGACAGGAAGCGTCCGTTTTTGTTTTTTGTTTTCTGTTTTTTTTTTCTTTTTGTTTTCGTTTTTTTTTTTTCCGCTACTACCGGCCAAGAAAAGAAGCGATTTGTAATTGCAATCGCATTACGAGAGCTTTTAAAACATCTAACTATCTTTTAGCCTGGTGTATTCCCTTAGTTCTCTTCCTCTTATAAGGAGCTAAGTAATAGGACTATTCTGTTAATGCGTATGTCGATTAGCATGGTGTCGAAAGAAGAATAATTTGTTTATAGAACAGCTCGAGAAAGTCATGTGAGTAACACATCGGATTTTTTCTGATATAGTAAGTGCCTTAACCTAATGCTACCTCGCATTTGCGTTCTAAATTAGGGAGAAGGTGCATCTCTTGAGCTACCAACCATCTAAGGATAAGCCCTACTATACCTACGGATATAATATGTATACCGCCCAGTGAAACCTTAGTTGAATATTGTAGCAACAGCTTAATGGTCTCCTCGTGTGGCATCCTGCTGCTCAACTCTGGTATTTGAATAATTCAACATTAAATCCTAAACATCACGCTAATGCCACATAACCTTGAATGCACTAATGTTGCCATTTGGATAGAGACAAATCCTTGAAGTGGAAGTCTATTGGGCAAAACCTTATTACCGTATCTAATACTCCGAGATATAGATTTGTGTGTTATAGTATGCCCTCTTGTGTTGTCCCCAATATAAAATACACTCATAACTGTACATATATCGTAAATTTATCCCCTACTTCACTGTTCTCACTGCCACTTTACTTAGTTCTCAATATAGTAATATAGCGGAATAAGTAATACGCACAAAGTCGCCTATTCTTCTGTATGATCCACTATCACTGTCTGATCCACTATCCACTGATCGTAGAAGCAGCACTTATTCACATCACAGCAGTGGTCCTAAACTCGCTCGGAGAACAGCACCTTTTACCATACCAGAAACGTACTCACTCACTCTCTGGCTCACTTACGAGGACGCTCAGTTATACAATCAACGGAATTTTCCGAGTTCCAGAGGTTTCAGGATCGGGAGAAGGGAATTTTGCAGAAGATCCTGATCATCTCTCGATAACGTTTCTGGTGTATACGCTGGGCAAGTGGACTGCTTATTTTCCCCCACCTCTTATCAGCCAACTGATAGCTCAACATGTAAAATATGTTACAATATACAGTGTTTTATTTGCATAGTTCTCTTTATCTTCTATGGTCATATCCGGATTTTGACTTAAAAAACAATGATGGTTTTATCAGTATTTGAATCGCCGTTTGCAGGAAGGTCACAAGTCACTAAACACGCATTTTAAAGAAAAGATGAAAAACTATTTAGAACGGAAACAAATTGATTATTGTTGCCTTATTCACTGTCGCAAGTACAGCATACCAATATTGGAAAACTGACAAAAACTTTTAGTTTTAGTAGTGTGTATTTTCAAAACATAGTATTAATTATGCAGACTCGTTTTTTCTGCACTGGATGCACTATTATTAAAACAGTCATATTCAGATGCCTTACAACATTTATTTATATATGTGTTTTTGAAAAGTAGTAAATTCTTACTTTATAACTAACACTTTACGTTTACAAACTCTAAACTATACCAGCATTTTGTCAATATACAATTGAAAACGTTTACTCTTGAGAATGTTACAGATATTTACTAACAAACTCAATATGTTTAGTTTATAAACATTTTTGGTATCCTTTTGTAAAACCAGGAAGGAAATAAAATCTGTTAACCGAAACGAAACCTAATAACTGGCAACTTATTCATCACTAGCGGTGTTGGTCAACCATTGTAAAAACTATGCATAAAAGTCGACTTAATCTAGAGCAACGCACATTTTACCTTTTAATTCCGTCCTACATTGATAGACATTCAACCAATGGATATGCAAATTTTGTAGGAACTGTAAGTCCCCTTTTTAGCTTATAAAAATTCAGAAAATACTCATCTAGGCCACCAATTAATTTAACTCTTAATTTTGAACAGCTAATTTAATGGCGTATCAATGAGGTTATGCGCAGACTGCTTCTACCACTAAACATGCCAATGCAGTATAGAGCTCATTTTCGTAAAAAAATCTGATTCGTGGCCCTTCTGTAATGATCAATTCATTTTAATTTTAAACCCATTCACTTCCACGTTCACATTTTCACACTTTGTGGGGAATAGGGAAAGATTCTAGTTAAAAATAAGTCCCTCCCCAGTCGCGAATCGAACCTGGGACATCTAGGTTAAGAAACCAATGCACTGACAAGGGTAGTTGCCCTCCGTGGTGTAATGGTTACCATACTAGCTTCATATACCCAAGGTCGCGGGTCCGATACCGGCGGAGGACGATGGATTTTTTTCGGACGTAAAAATCCTTAGCATGGATTCCCTCGAAAGGTAAGCATACCTAATGGTCCCGTGTCGTAGATTTACGGAACGTAAAAGAATCTCAAAGCTGATAGAGAGGCCTCTGAGCAAAATTAAGCGGTCTTTCACGCCTAATATAGAATGGGACGCTGAGAACCACATTAGTTAAAGAGCATCCATAATTAAAACTGTTTCATTTTTACTGACTAGGGCTGGAGACGATTTGGTACAAGTCGATTTGGTTCTGTGACATCATGGTACATGGTACACGGTACACAGAGTAAATAACTAAGCTCTTTATTTAGATGAGGGTTTGTGAACATAGGAAGGAATATCGCACACAACAATGCTATTACACTAATTGTCAAGATTCCCTTTTAGCTCGTGGGTAACTTCATATACCTAAGGTTCTCGGGTTCAAACCCGGCGGAAGACGATGGATTATTTCGGGCATAAAAATCCTTAGCATGGCTACATTCAAAAGGGGAGTAAAACCGTTGGTCCCGTGTCGTAGATTTACGGCATATAAAAGAACCTCAAGCCTGTAAAGAGGCTTCTGAGCAAAACTAAGCGGTCTTTCACGCCCTATATAGAATGGGACTCTGAGAACGGAGGCAGTTAAAGAGCGTCCATAAATAAAACTACATTTCCTTTTTTGCTGATGGGTAGCAGAAGCGTCGGTGGTTAGTAGCTTGCCCATCTTACGAACCCTAAAATAGTTATTGTGATATCTTACCAAAGAGTCCGATAGTGTGTATTTTCTCAAAATTGGTTTATCCTTTCCACAGTTATACGTTTAATAATTGATTTAACTTTATATATTTTTCTTAATTACATAGTATTAAATTAAGTATTAAACAGCTAATTTTCTTGGTAAATTAATTTGTTGGATGAGATTAAGCAGGGAAGTTGCCAATACTTTCCCATTTTTATTGCAAACGTGGCCGCCATTGGACACAAAGGAAAGTGGTAAAATATGTATTTCTTTTGTGATTCTATTATACCAAAGCGGATGGAAACATCAAGTTATCTACTTCTGATGAATTCTAGATTTAGAGGTCTAGCAAGCACACTGGTAAAGTTGTCCCACATTCAAAGAAAATAGAATGTGTTATGTTTAAAATTACAAATATTTATTTTTAAACCTGTTTTAAAAATATTTCACATAATGGTTCCTATTCTTTTCTGGAATCTCACCCTGTATAACTTCCTTAGGGAATAAATTATTATACAACAGTTAAATTTTGGAGTTATACCTGTTAAATAAACTTCAGCATATATTTTATAGGATTAATTAATATTCATAATTAATACACTAATGGTGATTTAGTAGAATATTAAGATCCACTATGTCACTGGCATCACTGAATCAGCAAATAATGAACACCAAAATATTTTTTGTCCACACCATATGATTTCTGCAGTTAGCTATTACTAAGCAGCAGGAGTTGAAACGTACTGTTGATTTTTTTATTAATATTTATTTTTGTCGTTTTGACTCCTAAGAGACTTATCGCGACTAATACATTGTGATAATTATTACAGGGTGGTTATAAAGATATGTTGGAATATAATACAAATTGTGTTTATTAATATTACGTTGGCAAACAGGTAACAATGAATAAAAAACGACATCTAATGAAGTTAATATAGAGTAATAATAAATTGTACAGATATATTTAATTTTAGTGATCTATAATGTTTCTTAGATGTTTGTGAATGGAAGCAAATAAAAGCTGTGTTAATGTATATTACTATTTTAGATTAAACTTTAGATATTGATAGCTTTTAAGAACTTAACATGTAATGGCGTTTTGTTGATTTCGGCAATGCGAAAGGTAACATCGTGACAATTTTACGTGTTTTGTACCACATCTGGGATTAATCTTGCATTTCATATAGTTTATGTAATATGTATCAATTGGTCTTTTCTTATAATCAAAATCGTTGGCTTAACTTATTTTTGCCATAAAACACCAGCCACTAGCTTAATCACTTCTCTTTATGTAAAAGAAGTTACAGTTCTACATGGACAGGAGTTGACAAATGCCCATATGAGTGTTTTAAAACTGAAACCAATAACGAGGAATATCTCGGAAAAGGTCAACTCCACAAAAAAAATGTGTTACGTAAATTGTGTGTTTTAATGAGATCTACATTTGTGTGTAGTGTTTGTATACCTCTCATAGTTTACCAGTTATGCAAAAGTCATCCAGAATGAAGAGGCCTTCAGAGGCTATTTCCAGAAAATTCAGGATATAATTTTTTATTTGTATGTAAATATCTTTAATATACTTATGGTTTTTAAATCAAAATTGTTAGAGCCATTTTTTAGAAAATCAAAACTTTCGAAACTGTTTCCATATAAAGGATAGTTTAGGATGGGAGGATTTTCATCAAAATCTTCGTGTCGCATCCTTGGAAGATATTAAACTTAAACACCAAGTTAAGTATTTTCCCCACATTCGTTTTCGAGTTATCGGGCTCACAGACCTACCGACACACACGTTTCTTTTTTCTTATATATATATACAAACGATACTTCATGTGAAGTATCGGTATAGATTTTTTGGGTGAAGCGTAGTACCTGCTCCATCGATGTAATAAGTAGAAAAAGTAAAAATTTACCAAAGCAATTAACAGAGTTGCCATGGAGATTACAGTTCAATACTTTTAGTGGTGTGGTATCTGCATTAAATGGTGCTTTAAAACTCTTATAAAACTTGGATGAAAAGGCTGATTAATGTAATTTCTGTCTAAAACTATGAAATAACCTCCAGAGAAGATTTCATAAGTATTCAAAAGTGATTTATATTATTTCTGAAATAGGCGATTCATATACAAAATACATAAATATATATAAAATAATATTCTGCCCAAAATACATATTTTCTTTTTGAGTGTAGTGATACGGGTACTTCTTTAGATAGCAGTAACCCAAGCTATTTACTCCGACAGCAATATTTATTGACAAAATTGCTTTACAACATAGTATTAAATGTGGTGAGGTAAGTACTTGTAATATAACCAAAGAACTAGAAAATGAAAAAAAAAGAAAAACAAAGAAAATTCACCTTCGTTTGAGTACAATCCCGATTTTACCGGTATACCATATAGAGGCGTCAGAACCGAAAGTACCAGTTTACTAATCGGTTTTACTCGTACAGTCTCCAGACCTAGCACTGACCCCTCGAGCGCAGAATCCTCAGGTGTTTGTTATATTGTGACATCTATCTGCATATATTCAAACAAAATGTCAGTGCCAAGAGCCTTATGGTATTGACGTAAACGAACATTTCGGTTCATTTTAGGGAATTATCGAAATCTGTACATTGTGCGAGGAAATTTCTAACGCTACAACTAATGAAACATTATCCCTGCGCATTCTAATGGAATTATCAATCGAAAATGGAAATAAATGTTATTGACTATTCCACTTTTGTGACTTCATCAGAAAAGGACCAATAAAATAAAAGAAAATGTAAATTTTAACCAATCATAGTTGTCTCAGGCGATAACTGCATTGTATTCGATACGACGTCACATATTAATTCAACTCAGCATGCAAGCGATTACGTCATCACTTTCTTAAGCGGTAAATTGAAAGACTTGAAATTGTGTTTCATCTTACTAGCACAATTTTGCTCGCCCTGCAATCTCACGAAATTATCAGTAAGATGAAACACTACTCTCATTACTACACATGATACAACTTTATTAGCCGTTATTTTGCCATACTTCCAAAAAATTCCACCATATAAGAATGCACTAGATTCTGGAAATTCTGTATAGAGTTCGCTCTAAAACTGCTGTATGTTAATTATTTCTTAGTTGAAAACCACTATTCTGACTGAAATGGGATATTAAACAGCTCCTTGTTTCAATTTTTAAATTATTAAAACCTAAAACTCATTAAATGAGTACTTATATGTTCCAGATGACATGCACCAAAGCGCGCGCGCACGCACACGCACGTTTGTTTTTTAAATGCCTCAAAAGCAGGAAAATAATGTTCCATCCTAGTTTCAAGCAGTTTGACGATTGTGATACCAAACGAAATTGCATTTTTATAGTGTTTAACGCCCGCTGTTACTACTTGTGGTACCGCAGGCGATGACGTTAATGATGCATGGAGTGCAGATGGAGCACCGGTGGAATGTGATGGCGGAGGAAACCGGAGAAGACCCGCTCGAACCTGAGCCATCAAGGTGAGAGGCGAGTTGTGCCCCAACGAAATTGCAATATGAAACAATAACACTTGCCTAGGTGTTGCAAAGTATGTGCCGTGAATCAATTTATTGCATGTCTTTCATCTACAGCAATCTTATAAAGATTAGTGAAACAGCTTGGAAGTCGAGTGCATGCAGAAGCAACCCTTGCCTCTATTTTGGTTCCTTTGTTCTCATGTGAGTGAGCAAATTAGCTAAGTCTAACAGGCAGTCACTGTTTCGTACAAGCTAGTTACCACAAACACGCAAGGCACGGTAACTTCAGGTTGACGTGCAAAATCACAAAGTTCCAAACAAGGGTTTCTGAGGTCTTTGTGGGTAGTTGCCAACGTGTTTAATGGGCTTGCCGTCTTAACGCGGAGAATACGTTGCGCGTGTTAAACCACATCCTGTAACAGCATGTATTAGTTGAAGTCGTACGAATCGCGGTTAACAAGAGCAGACCAATGAGATAACTACGAATTATGTGTATCACGTGGTCTTCTAATAATACTGTTCAGAAACTCTGGGACAAATGCATATGCAAATATGCCGATATGGAGCACTATCACAAATAAAGTAAAAAAAGATTAAGTGTTACACTCACATTCTCTAACTGTTCTACAAACAAAATCCTTACAAAAGATTATTCTTCTTTCTACACCTTGCTAATCGAGATAAACATTAGCAGAATATTACTTAGTTCCTTATAAGTAGAGTGGAAATAAAGAAATGCGCTATGCTTAAGCGTTAGTCAAATGTTTTAAAGCTATCGTTATGTGACTGTCATTGAAATTGGTTTCTTTGCTTGGCAAGGAATAGAATAAAAGAACAACAGATACTCCCTATCTGAGAAAAGTATACTTTAGAATTGAAACCAACAAGGAATACCTTGGAAACGGTCAACTCTACAACAAAAAATGTATATCATAAATGGTGTGATGTCTGTTATGGCTTAACCTTTATGCAAGATTCTCAAAAATCAACCAGAATAAAGTGTTTTTAGAGGCTATTCCCAGAAAATTCAAAATATACATTTTATTATTTGTGTTGTAACTACAACTCTTAAACTGCTTTTCCACATAATTGGCGAAATTTTGCAGGCATTTGTCATAGCGTGTATACCTTCTTCATAGAAGTTTGCCACCTGCGTCTTCAAAAAGTTTGAAACATTTTCTTTCAGCTCTTCGTCATATTTGAAATGTTGACCGCCAAGGAAAGACTTGAGATGTAAGAACAGATGAAAGTCGCTAGGAGCGAGGTCAGGGATGTACGGAGGGTGGTCAAACACGTCCCAGCCAAACCCCTGTAGGAGGTTTTTCCGTCACATTTGCAGTGTGTGGTCGTGCGTTGTCGTGAAGAAAAACAACACCTCTTGACAGCAATCCTCGGCGCTTATTCTGTATTGCGCGGCGCAATTTCCTAAGTGTCACGCAATAAACATCTGCTTTGATTGTTTGACCACGCGGTAAGAAATCAATGAGTAAGATGCCTTTCCAGTCCCAGAACACTGAGCACATCATTTTTCGAGGTGTCAATATTTGTTTCGGCTTAACCTTTGCTGGGGATGAAGTGTGCCTCCATTCCATTGATTGCCGCTTGCTTTCAGGGGTGTCGTAAGAAACCCAAGTCTCATCTCCTGTGAATATCTGTGTCAGAAATTCTTCGCCGTCTTCATCATAACGGGTTAAAAACTGAAGTGCACTACCCATCCGTTTTGTTTTGTGTTGCTCAGTAAGAATCTTTGGTACCCAACGTGAGCCAAGTTTACGAAATTTCAGTTTTTCATGAATTAGTGATCGTGAGCTTTGGAGAAATTCCATAGCGAGAGCACTAATTGTAAACTTGCGGTTTTCCTGGATCTTGTCGTCAATCGCGTGAACCAGTTCTTCTGTACCCAAAGATGGACGCCCACTTCGTTCTTCATCGTGCACTTCACTAAGTCCTTCATTGAACTGCTAGACCCATCTTCTCACCATTGAATCACTCATCGCATTTTGTCCGTAAACTTCGCAAATTTGCCGATAAATTTCAATTGGTTTCACTTTCTTAGCATTCAGAAAACGAATCATAGATCTGATTTCACAAGTAGCGGGATTTTCAATCAACACTGACATTGTAAACAAGCACAACAAAGCGTATGTGGCTGACAGCGACCTCAAAATGGCGCACGTTTCTTCTCGGTACAGAGCGTCTACCGCGCATGTGCGGAACTGCGATCGCAGTACTGCAGCGCAGATAAATTGAAACGGAACTTACTTTCTGGACGTACCTCGTATTTCCGTTAAAATCTGGGTATCAAATTTTTGAATAGAAAGCAATACCTTCTCTATACTCTATGTACGTGGTACGTGTAGAGAAAGCAAAAACGTGGGTTCCCATTTAAGAAACGTATCTTGACCCTCAAATTACCATCGAAACCTTCAATTAAAACAACGGTTACTTTCCCCCAATGTATCAAACAACTTTCATTCAAAATGTTTCTTTCTACAACGCTTAGTTTTGGAGGTATTCTACAGTTCTCATGCTAAGTGATCCACCCTCTATAATCTCGTATACTCCCTTCAAGACTCATACTCTTATTTTTGGAAGAAGCACGACCGATCACAGTAGATAACAGTGGTACTATCTATAACTCACGAACGTAAGCGACGATTAGCAAAATCAAAACCGGGTGGTGATCCCGAGAACTATCAGAGAAACGTGCAACGACCATAGGAGGCAAAACGAATTTTTAAAAATTCGACACATGTCTTTACTAAATACATTATACTTACCCCCATTAAGTTTCCTTTGCCTAAACGATAATATTTATTGTTATATATTCTTCTTGTTACTCCATACTCTCTGCTCAAGATTTAACGTTCATCTGGGCACGCTTCCTTCTGTTGCACTCTCTAATCAAGGCATTATATTTAATATTTATACATCCGTCAGAGGATTTTGAAACAATGAAAAGGGGAAGATATGGATTTTTATGCCGCACTGGTGGCTGTCACTAAGTGCCGAAAAAAACGTATACAAACCTGAAGCATCAGGGACCAATTTTTTGTTCGTCTCAACAGATTCCGATCAAAGTATATTCTCATAGCTTTCCTCTTTTCACTACACACTTTCTGATCAGCATATAATATTATTTACTCGCACATCAAGCTTATGTTCGTAGCTCTTCAAACTTTGGTCAAGGCATCATATTCTCTTCCATAGATTCCTCTTGTTACGCTACACTCTACTCAAAGCATTATATTTTCTCTCATATGATTCCTCCTATTACGGTACACTCAGTGTTCAATGTATATGTTCCTCTCATAATTCCTATTGTTCTGCACTCGGCTCAATGCATTATATTCAACCTCTCTTGATTATTCTAATGACCTACACTCTCTACAGCAAGTACTATATTTACTCTTAGATAATTTCTTGTAATACTCCGCTCAAGCCATTATATTCACTTTCAGTTGGTTCCTCCTAATACGCTATGCTCTCTTCTTAGCGCATTATATTTACTCTCTCATGTTTTTCCACTATGTTACACTCTGCTCAAGACATGTTTATTCTTATAATATGATTTCTCCAATGAATTGGCGTAGTATATGGACTAGCATAAGCATTTTGAAGTCCAATTTTAAAAAATAGAGGAGAAAGAGAGCATACGAAAAAAAAGCAGGGTTTTAATTTAAGCAATCGAAGTATACAAAGCATGTGAAAGTGAACTGGTTTCTGTATCTGCGTTACATCCGTAAAACCAATGCAATAGTTTTCTAGATTGTCACTTACGAGAAGATAGTTTCGACAGAATGTCTGCCCTAAGATCAGGGAAACAAAATTTATTTCATATCTTAATAAAGATATAAATATTGGTAGAAAAATCGAATTCGAATGGAAGGTAAAGCAATTAAAAACAAACCCTTTTTATAATTTTGTTGATCGTAACTCTACTGATGTGGAAATTAAGTCGTCGTGTATCGGACGGGTTCGCACGAAATGCACGTGAACTTTGAGAGACACTCATCATATTTCGTTATTCAATGAAATTGCCTCTTTTAGATGATTCAGCACCCCCAATGTGACCACGAAATGCAAGTGCTTGTATTTTCCAAAAACAGCTTGTATGAAAAGTAAAAGTACGCTGTTTTTTTTTCTACCTTACCTACATGTTATGCTGTTCAATGTTTACTTGGAGAGTAGACTACATTGTGAAAATCGCCGAAAATCACTTTTTTAATGTTTTGTGCTCTGTTCCTCTTTAATTTGATATGCAGACAATATTTGTATGCTAATTCCTTGTATTTTAAATATTTTTTCATTAGTTTCAGTTGCCAAATATTAAATTTGCTAACTTGATTATCCTTTACCTCAGAAACTAAGCTATCATGATGAACTTTAATTGGACACGGATATATATGTCATAATTTCACTGAACTAACATTATTCCACAATGTTTTTCTCTTAAGGGAGATATAATTTTTTTCTTGTCGATGGACAGAATAATTTGTAATTTTTAAGATAATCATTTTTTTAAATATTGCCTAACCATCTTACTAATATAACCCAAGTTCCATATTACTATCATGTGTTTTTATCATCTTAAAATTTCATTGATAATCCTAGTTCAGTAAACATATGTATCTATGTTCTATAAATATTTCATAATGATAGTTTAAAATAGTTTCCGAGATAAAAGGTCATTAAGTTAGCAAATTTAATATTGGCGGGTTAGGGTGTTTGGTCTCCCCTTAATTGAGAGTTTATATATAGAATTAAGTTCCGCAGTTTTTACCGACTACTTTTAACTCTTTTTCTCGTGCTTCCCTCGTACCACACATATGCGTACTTCAGCTTGTACATACTTTACTTTCATTTACTTAGCATATTTTCCCTTACGCGTTCACTCACAATTATTGTCCAAAATGCTGCACATTGTAATCTAATAAGTTCTCTAAAGTCAAAGTACAAAATTAACTTTCGCTGTTAAACAAAATATTAAAAATTTCAATTTAAACCACCTTAACCTTATCAAGCAAGATGTATTCTGCTTTATTATATGCACTGCGCGCACAACACCGTTTGACTAGACAGGTGTGCGCCATGAAGGAAATGCACGTACCTGATTTCATGGAACAATCGTCGTTCAAAACATACTTCCCAACAAAAATTATATCAATGTGATTAATGCAGCAGAAAATTTTAAGCAGGTAAAGTCCATTGACCCTATGTCCCTGGATCCCTCCTGTTGCTCTATACTCTTAACCATAAGCATTAGGTTTACTCTCAAATGCTACCTTATTTTTACTTTCTCTACATAGTACATGGTACGTAGGTGCAGAAGGTATTCCGCTCCATTCAAAAATTCGATACCGAGACTTTACCGGAAATACAGGTTTTAACCCTATATCTATAAAAAGAATGTTTAGAAAAAGGTCCCTGTGTGTGCCCGTGAATAAAATTACTCTAAAACGAAAATTCGTTAAAATACCAAACTTGGTATCTTCCAATGATGCGACGCGAAGATTGAGGAAAATTCCCCACTCCAAACTACCAGTCACGTGGAAAAAAATTTGAAATTTTGATTTTCTCAAAAATGGCTCGGACGATTTTGATTAAACTACCTTATATTCAAGATATTTACGACACACTATAGCTTGAATTTTCTGTGAATAGCCTTTGTAGACCTGTTTATTCTGGGTAAATGTTGCTGAATTTTGTATAATGCTAAACCGTAAGAGATAGACAAAAACTTACTATACTAACGATGTAGATCTCATTAAAACAAACATGTCATTTTTTCGTGCAGTTGACCACATCCGAATTCTCATTCGTTTCAGTTTTAAACTAGGGGAATTTTTAAACTCCTGGATATGCAAAGAAATGGATTTCAATCACATTGTTTAACCTAATATATCCCCTTATTTCCCTTCTATTAAAGGAATTAAGTAATAAGCCCAAAATGGAAATGGAGTGTTATTTATGGACGCTCTTTAACTGCTGTGGTTCTCAGCGTTCCATTCTAAATTGGGCGTGAAAGACTGCTTAATGTTGCCTCTCTATCAGGCTTGAGGTTCTTTTACGTGCCGTAAATCTACGACACGGGACCCACTTCTGTTAATGTTTATATCGATTAGTATGAAGAATAAGCTTTTAAGAGCGGCGAATTATAAACGTGTTGTCTACAGTATATATTTAATGACATTTATTGCGGGAACGATATGTTTAGAGAGAGTAACGTTGGCTTTGGAAAAAATTACTATAAATCAGAAACCATTGTTTTTACTATGCAGCTTTGGATGTTAATTTCATATGTGAATTTAAATCAAAAATAAGCAAAGAAAGTGATTTTCACGATTCATCAGGGAAAACTTTAAAAGCAGTCCAAGGTACAAGTTTTAATATACTTCCAGAAAAATTACAGAATTGTGCAGATTAATTGGGACAGCACTGAATTTAAATTACATATTGCATTGTTGCTGGATACGTTTCGTTTAAAAACATAATGTACCAATAAGGAGAGTTAATTTAAGTGATAGTTTTTTTCCTCTATTCTGTCTGAATCCGTATTTAGTGGCGTCGATATATATTAAGGTTTAAAAAGGATTTTTGCATTTTTTGCTTTATTTACGATGGATATGACACCCTGTATAAGGACAAAAAATCTTTGCTCTTAGTGAAAACACGGAGATGGGTGTAAGATAATAGATGCAGTTTGTGTTGATAAATCTAGTGTGTCAAAGATTGCGAAGGTGCATAAAGACACAAGGGACGTGAAAACGTCAAGAAAAAAAACATTGTGGGGCAAAATCCAAAGAATCAGCATTATTCAACCAAAAGATTGCCAGCAATGGCATTAAAAGAGATGGGATTGATGTAGACGCTGCCACTGAACGTTGCCGCCTTCTGGAACGTGGCCGCCTGGCTCGGCGTCCTATCAAGAAACAACTCTTGACAAATCTAATGAAGAAGAAAAGGCTGTCCTGGGCGAAAAAATATGAAGACTGGACTGTGGAAAAAGTGAAAAACGCTCAAGGGTACAGAGTTTCGTTCAGCGTCCATCAGGGGAATCTCATCATTCCGGCCACATCTAGCAGGCCTCCAAACATCCCCCAAAGGTCATGATTTGGAAATCTTTCACTGTTTTCTGACTATAAGGTATGATGCTTGAAGGAATGACGAATAGTGTGAAGTACATCGGAGTACTTAGAACTAAAGTGATTCCAACCATGAGTAGGTGGTTTCTTGATGGTGGTGGGATATTTCAACAATATTTGGCTCCCTGCCATAACTAGAAGCTTACAAAGTCCTTTTTGTGTAAGGAAAAGTTGACATTGTTGGACTGGCAAGGGAAGTCGCCAGATTTAAATCCGATACAGAACTTGTGGTCCATTATTAAGGCTGAAATCAGAAAGTTGGACTGCACCAAAAAACCAAGATGGTCGAGAGTGTAATTAAATTTTAGTTTTGGGACCCAGGCGTGAAGGAGATGTGCAGGAAACAGAGTGAATGTGCAAGAGGGTGAAAGATGTACTCCAAATGAAAGGAGGCTACATTTCGTATTAAAATGTAAGAGAAACTAATACATATTCACAGCAGACTTACGTTTGTAATTTTCCTGCTTGTCCCAATTAATCTGCACAGTACTGTAACAAAACTATGTATGTAGTTATACGAAATGCTTATCATTAAAACGTATTTTACGTTTTGTTGTAGCTGTAGCTGTATTTTATGTTTTGATAGAGTTTTGTTGGAATATAAAGTACAATGCATTACTGATAACCGTAAATAAAATCATTTTGTTTATATTTAAATTCCCATATTCTTTATTCTTTTACCTCCTGTTAAGCCGTTGTATTTACTGGGATATCCTTTCTTTTATTACACTATAGTTAAGCCTTTATGGTTATTATATAATCCACTCACTGTTATTGAGCTATTAGTATTACATTTGTCATGAAGAAGCTGGTTGTAGCAACATTCGACTACAGAGAGAACAGCCCCTATGCGCGGAATAAAAATTGAAGGAATGGTATTCCCCTCACATCGGAAGGGTGATCGGTTTTATTGCCAGCATCTTGAAGCCGCTTACCAAGGCCGCAGTTCTTAATCTAATCCAGGAAAGCCCCACTTACATTGTACCGCTTCCCTCACTTCAGAAGCAGAAGGAATGCACTTTCTGAGGGGAGCACAAAGCTAAACGAACGAACCAACGTTCTTACAACGTATTTCTATTGTAGACATCCTTCAGGGCTAAACAAAATGGATGTTTTAACTATCCTCATATCAGGAAAGAAATTCTAAATTACTCAAGGTTGCTAAACTGAAAATTCTACCAAAAATTATGTATATGACGAAATTCATTTACATGATTTTATTGTTTATTCGTAGGTATAAAACTACTCTTACAAATGTTTATATTTCTATTTAATTCATTTTAAGTTTACAATAGCTGCACTACACGTTTCGTCATAGCGAGTAGCGATATTAAAATGTTTAACAACTGGACTATTTACACTGCCTTAAAATTTCACTCTTTCCATGAAACTAAACATCGAAAGAACAAATAAATATTTAATGAATTGATCAATTAGCATTAAGCATTAGATTGGTATTTAACTTTTCGTTTTTAAGATATGCTGTTCACAGACAGATACACACGCGCGCAGGGGCCCAAGGAGATTTCCATAAAGATGTTTCTTTTATTTGGATTCTGGGTACCTCAAAATGTGTATTTACGATGAAAACTCTGTGCCTAATTTGAAGGTGGAATACAATACATTTCCTGCTTACTATACTTGGTCCAAGCGGGATGGCTCATTTGGTTTTGTCTATGGCCCACGTGCGGGAGGGGGGGGTCCCCAGTGAATGCTTGGTAGGTTGATTACATCCCAAAAATTGTCCAGTCTACGATTTTCTTCTGTTCCCGTCATTTCCTAATAATTTCTTTCAGCATTGAATGACCAGGCGATATTGTTCGGCGGGTTGCGGCTGGATGGTGACTTGTATTATACACCTCCCAACCCTGGGTTCCTCAGGGAGGCTCGGAGCAGAGCCCTGGCGGGTCACAAGGGTTCCAGCTGTAGCCTGTAATTTTATCTTTAGGGATCCGGTCCCTAAGGTAAGGTAGCTTCTGTCTGTTTAGTTATTGATACTTTCTTTGCAAATAAATTGCAACTTCTGTTTTCCATTTTTGCTTTCAACAATCAACAATGAATGACATCAACGATTGTATAAATGAACAGTTTTCTCTGAAGGTATTGAAAATATGTATATTTCTGTTTAGGATGATAAAATTACGTTAATTTTATAGCATACTTTGTTATTGTTTAAAAATTACTGATACGTTAAAGTAAAAGTATACCGTGAACTTTGAAGGGATGCACCTACAATATGTAAAACTTTCATTGTGACATCATAAATAGCTTCTTAAATAATTGGCCATGCTGTTAGTTACTTTTAAATGTATTAATTTTAAAAAGAGAATTTGTATTAATTTGCTTTTAATTGTACTTAAGTAGTTTAATAAAACATATCACATAATAATTTAACAATGTAGTGATAGGGTTGTTTCAGGCTGTCAACCAAGGAGTTGTAAGTATATATCTTGTCTTTTTTCTGTAGATTTGACGTAGATATGCTTTTGAGATTACATAATTAAAATTTTGTACTAAAGATAAAATACGCCGTGATGTACTGATATGGCTTTAAGCGAAACGTAATGCTTTTATCCTTTACATCTCATAATAATGGGGTATTATTTATAGAATAATCAGATTTATTAAATTCTCTATTATTTATAGAATAATCAGATTATTTTAAATTTTCTATGAATTTAATGAAAAATGTATATTTGTGGGAATAGTAATTTTAACATTTATTATTTTATAATAATAGTTAGTCAAAACATACATTCTAATCTTAATAAAGTTTTGTTTCTGCAATAATTATAAATACATATCACTCAAGAATAACCTTAATCGTATAAATTAAAAACTGGTATCTTATCTAGGATTATGCTATTTACACTGATTTATAAGTTTGCTAATAATTTGAATTACGAATAATTTCTTGGGCGGTTAGTTCTGTATGAAATCAATTTTTTCAGAAGTTCTAAAACGTTTTAAAGATTGTAACCCTTTTCCACTACTAGAAACTAAGTAATCAGATGTAAAACTTAGCATTAATTACAGGATTAACGTTTTTGACTAACTGGCATATTGTTTAGAAAAGTTTTTAATTGATTAAAACGGGTGTTTTAGATGTATTTTGTAAATAATGAGAAATTACTGACTAGGAAAACAATTTTATTTAGATTACCATAAGACAAACAGGTTCAACATTTACAGTATTTGGTAGACCACCACCTTGCCTTCCTAAAGCTGCAACGCTGTAAGCATGTACGGAAGAAAACGACAAAGCAATTAGATCCGTACCTATTTAAGTGGGAACAAATTCATTTCTAATGGCGGAAGAAATAAAAAAAAAAATCTTATGTGTTCCATTCACATGACTCTACATCTCTGAAACAAATTGCTAAAAATCTTACTCTATCTACTTCATGATAATCGAGATAAACATTGCCAGAAATTGTTCTTATTACTTGCTTCCTTGTAAGTAGAAGGGAGAAAAATCTGATGTGTTCCATTCACATGATGTCCTCTTAACTTTTCGGTAAACTAACCTTTTATTCAAAAGATTAATCTGATATCTACATCATGCTAATCGAGATAAACATAGTCTTATTACTAGCTTCCTTGTAAGTAGAAGGGAAATAAGAAACTGCACAGGCTAAAGTGAGTCTCGAACTTTAAAAAACCGGTTGCTTTGTGAAACAATTGAAATTTCAATCTCCTTGCTTGCTAGAATAAGCAAACGAGAAACGAAAAGAAAGATGTGCTCCCGTTTGAGAAAAGTTAAAGTGGCAAAAATTTAAACCAATAATCCGGAACATCTTGAAAACGGTTAACTCTATAATAAAAAAAAATAAATAAAATAAAAAAAAGTATACGACATAAATGGTGTGTTTTAATGAAATCTACATTTCTTGTGCATACATTTTGTATATCTCTTACGGTTTGCCAGCTATACAAAAGTCATCCAGAATGAAGGTCTTCAGAGGCTATTCTCAGAAAATTCAATATATACCTTTCGTTTGTCACAAAAATATCTTAAACAGAAGGTATTTTTATCAAAATCGTTAGAGCCATTTTTTTTAAGAAGATCAAAATGTTCGAAAAAGGTTTCACCTAAAGAGTAGTTTGGGGAAGTTTGGTATTTAAGGGACTTTTCTCAGTATCGAATTTCTCTATACACTATGTACATAGTAGGTGTAGATAAAGTAAAATCTATTGATACACTTTAAAGTGATGTTAACAGATGTTTTCAATAACCGTATACAAAAAAAAACTGTAGAAAGCATTGACACCTATTATATAAATGTACAGTTTTGCATAGTTGCCAAGGCATTATAGTTTATAATTGATATAAATAAATTTTAAATCGTTTCACATTGACGTTTATAATTTTTGTATATGTGTATAGGTTTTATTAATTGTAAATAGTGTGAATCAATTTTGTGTTGGCACCATATAAGAAAGCTGCATCGACTTAGCTTATACTTAAGGTATTCTAAATTACATCACCGTGGTCATCATTATCTTATAAACGATATGCTACAGAATGCACGTATGTTGAATCATACATAGAGAATAACATTAACAAAGGAAGTTGCTCGCCGTCATGAAAAAACAACAGCTTATCACTTCAATCCTCTCAAAGACGTATTATTGCATGCCAGATAAGTTGCGTCGGGGAGGAGTTTCTATAGTTCAAAACAGATAATCTGTTAATTGTTGGTTCTCTAACAATCATATTTTCAAGGAAATATTAATGTATATTGAATTAATTTTCGACGTGATTAATGCATTATTTTGGTACTTCGCTACAGTTATTGCTGCTCTCCTGTTATCACGGTTTTAAGATAAAGTAATATTTATTAAGGATAAATATTTCACCACTATCACCAACTATCAAAAACCCTCAGCAGTATTGTGGAATAATAAAAAAGCAACAATAAACTATTGTGTGAAACTTTACAAAACGCTCAAGTTGATATAATAATAAAAAATATGATGTGTTACATTAACATGACCTCTACATCTGCAACAAATTATTGTTAAGCGATTATTCTGTCTTCTTATTAATCCAGATAAACATTAGCAGAAATTGTTATAGTATTTGCTTCCTTGTAAGTAGAAGGGAAGCTGGGCTAAAGCGAGGTCAAATCTCTCTGAAATCAGTTTCTTTATAAGCCAGGAGTTGAAGAATTCCCGTATGAGAAAAGTTAAAGTATTTTAAAACTGAAACCAATAACAAGGAATATCTCGGATAAGGTCAACTTCACGAAAAAATTGTAAATGGCATAAATTTTATGTTTTAACGAGATCTACATTTTTGTGCAGTAAGCTTGTGTCTATGTCTTACTATTTACCAGCTATGTTAAAATCATCCAGAATAAAGAGATCTTCGAGTCTGAAAATTTAAGATATAATTATATTTTTCATGTAAATGTTTTAATATAAGATATTTTAATCCAGAATCGTTACAGCCATTTTGACGAAAATATACAAAATGTTTTCACGTAAAGGGTAGTTTGAGTTTAGGGGATTTTCCTCAAAATCTTTTTGTCGCATCCTTGAAAAATACTAAACTTAAATACTAAGTTTAGTATTTTAACAACTTTTGAGTTATTGTGTTCACAGAAACACGGACACACACACGCACAAAACACACTCACAGATTTTTTGTATACATACTTTTTTTTATACAGGATACCCTAAAACGTGTATTTCCGGTGAAATCTCGGAATCAAATTTTGGCTGAAGTGTAATACTTCCTCTACCTATGTATTATATAGGTAGAGTAAAAACGAAAATTTTAATCTCAAAAATCATCCATCAAGGAGTAAATGAAATGAATGTATCCGTGTGGTTTCACACAGAACCCTAATTTCTACTAATATAGTTTATTTTGTCCGGAAAGAACCTAAAACAAAAGAAATAAAATAAGCAAAACCTGTCCACTGTATACCCCTGAGTAGAAGTTACCTCTGTCTCGCCCTTGCAGATACAAAACTTACAAAATCCTGAGGGTAGAAAGCAAGATAGGGCGACTTGCACAGGAATAATATATGAAGAGTTTCACCCTATGAAACTCTTGTTTATGCATCAGTTCTTTCTTCACTCCCTCGTAGCTTTAGAGATGCAATCGAGACACTGGTGTTAGCATCAACCCCTATCTCTGCCAATCTCAGTCAAATATGGTGTCAACTTCGTATGTGCTAATTACATACTAAAAAGTGGCAAATTATATCCGTTCTTCAGCATGGGGCAGAAGTATCTGGCGCTAATCCAGTGCTCAACTTCTCTTCTGGGAGTTCCAAATTCTTACATGCATTGATGGTGCATTAGAACGTAGAACATATGTGGGTTTCTAGGCTTTCAGTAATGCAATGGCACCAGGATGATAAACTATTCACAAATTAAACAGTTCATTTCTGATTTTTTGGGGAACAACCTCTGAGGTCCTCTTCATCCTTAATGACTTTTGCACAACTGCGTCAACAGTAAGAGATAGACAAACTCTTACTCTGCAAGAAATGTAAATCTTGGTAAAGTGAGTGATTAACATCAAACAAATTTTCAGATATATATTTTAATTTTAAAATGCTTACACTTTTCTGAATGGAGAGTCGTTACTCGCTTTACTTTCTTACTTCTTTCTTCTGAGAACGAAATTTGGAAGCTAAACACATTATAACCATGTCTTAAAATATGTGGCAACCTTGTTCTCTTATTACAAAATTTTGTTCCATTCACACGACTTTCTGTGCCTATTCTACAAACAAATATCTCACACAAGATTATTGTTCTATCTGCTCTATGCTAATTCAGATAAGCATTAGCAGAATGATCTTATCATTTAATTCCTTATAAGTAGAAGCTATAATAAAGAGACAGTCGTTTAAAAAGCTTCGTTATGCCATTGTTATTGAAATTTGCTTCTTTGGATGGCCCGGAGTAAAACAAAAGAAACACGGACGACTTTCTGTTTTAGAAAAATATAAGTATTTTAAAACTGCAAGCAATAATAAGGAATATCTCGGAAACGGTTTGTTCTACAACAAAAAAGTAAAGGCATGAGTTGTGTGTTTTGACAAGGTCTAAATTTTTGTGTTGTCAAGTCTGTCTCCCTCTTACAGTTTACCAGTTATGCAAGTCATCCAGAATGGAGAGTTCTTCAGAGGCTATTCCTAAACTTCAAAAGAAACATTTTATTTGTCATGTACATATCTTTAATATACGGTGTTTTAATCAAAATCTTCAGTAATTTTTGAGAAAACGAAAATGTTCGAGACCTTTTTCCAAGTAAAGGGTAGTTTGGGGTGGGGGGATTTTCCGCAAAAGCTTAGTTTCGCATTCTTGGACACACACACACGTGGAAGTTTTTCTAAAAATCGTTTTTGGATACAGGGGACCCTAAAACGTGCATGTTCTTAAAATCTCGGTAAAGAATTTTTGGTGGAGTGCTTATCTTTTCTACCTATGTATTATGTAAAGAAAGTACAAATGCCTTTTTTTTTTCTTTTTTTTTTTGATTCAGGAGGTATCAAAACATGTATTTTGGGGTGGAATATCGGTATCAATTTTTGGGTGGAATACAATACTTTCTCTAATCAATTTGTACATTGTACACACATACTAGAGAAAGTAAAAATAGTGGAGCAAATGCCCTAATATTTTTTACCTACAGCTTGAGCCTCAAAGTCAAATAACCAATGTTCTATAAATCATTCCTCATACGGAAAGGAATCCAAGCGTTGTGCATGCGAAATAAAACTTGTAGTTTTGAAAGCAGATTAAGTAAAGTCTAACTAAGCACGGAATTAAAATGTAAATATGTAGCAGGCTGCTCCTCTCTTAGAGGAAGCAGCAGCAGGAGATCATTACCTCTAAGCTACTAATCGGATCTGCCGGACTCATTTTGGATCCTGTAGAAAGAGAGAGGCCAGACTAAGCTATCAGTCGACGCCACATTCGAACTCAGCCCCAGATTAGCAAATAATTTACTTAAACCTTTGGGGATTAATAGCGTTCTGTGGTGTCGACAAGTTCAAAGTTAGCAAGCACATTCAAAATCAGAACAAGTCTCAGGTTATACATTCTTCACCGCTTTGTCAGGTAATTATGTATAATATTGGACTCTACCCTAAATAAACATAAGTATTTATTGCAAATACTCGTTTTGAGGTCTCGAGTACCCAACTTATTAAGAATAAAATAAATTTAGCAAGGGTCTATTTCATCCTGGACAAACCTAGTGTGTTTTATTACTTTCTCGAACACGTTTAATAGGCAGAGAAGATATTGGACTCCGTCCAAATATTCAATTCCGATGTTTACTAAAAATACATGTTTTGAAAACTCCTGAATCAAAAAAGTTCTTTTAAACAAAAGGCCCACGTTATCCAGTGTGTGAACAGGAAAATTTATAACGATAATTATCGGACTTAGTATTTAAGTAGAACGTATTTCAAAGACACGACAAGAAGATTTTTAATAAAATTCTCCACCCCAACTATCCTATACATGCAAGATTTTCTTAGATTTTTTTTCTTCAAAAAATGGCTCCAAGGATTTTGATAACATGCCACGTATTAAATATATTTACATAATATATAAAGTGTTCTTTTTGGGGAAATAGCCAGTAAAGTCCTCATTCAAAAATAGTTTTGTATAATATTATATAACTGGTATACGTAAATCAATAGACGAAACAGTACTAAGCAGATTATAGATCTCTTTATATCACACAAATTAACTTTTTTCTCAATAAACGTTTCCGAGATATCAGTCAGTAATGGTTGGCATTGATTAAATACTTTTAAATTTCGGTCAATTTTCATTTATTTCTTGCCACTGGATGGAAAGAGTGTTGAGTTTTAATGCCAGAATAGAGCGTCCAGTTAACTATCGCTTATCTCTTTTGTGTTTCACGACAAGTGTAATGTAGTTATTTATGCAGAAGTGATTAATAAAGTACATAAAATATTCTTAGGAATAGCATAATCATTAATAAACGAAAATTGGTAGAGAAATTCGTGTGAATTTATCACATAAAATTGTTAAATGTTTCCCTGGGAGCGTTTAGATTTACTTTATGTAGCATATAAATATTAGGTAGAAAGGTATTGCCTTCCACCGAAAAATTTGCTATCGAGATATCACTGCAAATATACATTTTGAGGCCCCTGAATAGAAAAAGGTCCGTTTATCTGTGAACAGCGTAACAGAATTACCAAACTTGGTATTTAAGTTCTCCAAAGATGCTTCTTGAAGATTTTCACCTCAAACTACTCTTTTATTAACAAGTTTGTTCGAATTCTTTTAATTTTCACAAAAATGGCTGTAACAATTTGATTAAAATACATGTTTAATCTTTTCACAAGTGAAAGCTTTATCTCAAATATTTTGGAATTGCCTTTGAAGCTCTCTTCATTCTGAATAACTTTTACATAATTGGTGAACCATAACAGATATATGAAAAATCTGATGTGTACCATTCACATGACTTTCTCTATATCCCTGCAACAAAGTGTTCTTAAAAAGCTTATACTTCTATTAACTTCATGCTAATCAGTAAAACATTAGCAGAAATAGCCATATTACTTGCTTCCTTGTAAGTAGAGGTGAAATAAGGGAGTACCATAGGTTAAAGTGATAATCAAAAGCTGGTTTCTGTCACTGAAGTTCCTTTGTATGGACAGCAGTTGAGAAATGTATAAATTTTTCATAGCAGAAACCAAAAATAAGGAATGTCGCAAAAACGACGAACTCCACGAAAAAAATGTATATAACAAATTGTGTGTTTTATTGTGCTCTACATTTTTTGTGTAGTAAGTTTTTGTCCATCTCTTACGGTTTAGCAGTTATTCAAAATTTAGTAAAATTCATCCAGAATAAATACTCTTCAGAGGCTATTCCCAGAAAATTCAAGATATACATTTTATTTGTCAGGTAAATATCTTTAATATACGAAATTTTAACCAAAATCGTTACAGCCATTTTTGAGAAAATCAAAATTTTCGAAAAAAGTTCCATGTAAAGGGTAGTTGGGGGTGGGGGATTTTTCTCAATATCTTCGTGTCGCATCCTTGGAAGATACTAAACTGAAATACCAAGTTTGGTATTTTACCTACTTTTCATTTTGAGTTATCGTGTTCACAGACACACACACACACACACACACACACACACACACACACACACACACCTTTTTCCGAAAATGCTTTTTTTAGATTAAGGGTACCCTGAAACATATTTTTCCGGTGAAATCTCGGTATCGAATTTTTTGGTGGAGTGCAATACCTTCTCTATACCTATGTACATAATGCCTATAGAGAAAGTAAAAATTACTTCAAAAAATCTGATGTGTACCATTCACATGACTTTCTCCATATCCCTGCAACAAATAATTCTTAAAAAGCTTATACTTCTATTTGCTTTATGCTAATCAGAAAAAAATAGCATAAATAGTCTAATTACTCACTTCCTTGTAAGTAGAAGCGAAATAAGGGACAACCGTAGGTTAAAGTGATAGTCAAAAGCTGGTTGCTATGTCAATGAAGTTCCTTTGTCTATATGGATAGGAGTTAACAAGTTCCTGTATGAGAAAAGTATACGTTTTTCATAGCAGAAACCAAAAATAAGGAATGTTACAAATACGACGAACTACACGAAAAAAATGTGTATAACAAATTGTGTGTTTTGATTTGCTCTACATTTTTTGTGCAGTAAGTTTTTGTCCCATCTCTTACGGTTTAGCAGCTATTCAAAATTTAGTAAAATTCATCCAGAATAAACTACTCTTTAGAGGCTATTCCCAGAAAATTCAAGATAAACATTTTATTTGTCAGGTAAGTATGATTAATATACGAAATTTTAATCAAAATCGTTAGCCATTTTTGAGAAAATCAAAATTTTCGAAAAACGTTCTATGTAAAGGGTAGTTGGGGGTGGGGGGATTTTTCTCAATATCTTCGTATCGCATCCCTGGAAGATACTAAACTTAAATACCAAGTTTGGTATTTTACCGACTTTTCGTTTTTGAGTAATCGTGTTCTCTCTCTCTCACACACACACACACACACACACACACACACACACACTCACACCTTTTTCCGAAAATGCTTTTTTTAGATTAAGGGTACCCTGAAACATATTTTTCCGGTGAAATCTCGGTATCGAATTTTTTGGTGGAGTGCAATACCTTCTCTATACACTATGTACATAGTGCGTATAGAGAAAGTAAAAATTACTTCAAAAAATATAGATGTCGTTTAGGTGTATAATTTATGTCACAATTATTTCCAGTGCTAACCATTTCATAATTATTCCTTGTTATTCGTAAAACAGTTTCAAATATTTATATTTGAACCAACTGTATGCTTGCTATCGTTTTCTTATGTTCAGCCAAACAATGTAATTTCAAAGCTATCACTTAGCAAAGCTTCTTAAAATATTTTATTAACGCTTAAAGCCTTGTACCTACAAAGTAATGTGATAAACGATTAAAACCTATACAGTAAATAAAATTGTATGTTATATTTTGTTGCAAAATTTGTACAGAAAGCTGTGTGAATGTAACAATAATATTTGTTTTTACATTTCCCACTACGTACATAGTAGGTAGAGGTATTGGATTCAATCCAAAAATTGGATACCGATATTTCACTGAAAATACCATATAATTCTTTTTAAGAGAAACGTCCGTGTGTCTGAACAGAATAACTACAAAACTTAGCATTTATGTTCAGAAACCTCCATGAATGGGACACAAATATTTTTAAAAAAATCGCCACCCTACTACTTTTACATGGAACATTTTTTTAATTTGGATAAATAAAATAGGTTCTGAATGCTTTGATTAAAATACCGTTTGTTTAATACATTTTCATGAAAAATGAAGTGTGTACTTTGTGTTTAGGGGGAGAGGGGGAATAGCCTCTTAGGTTCTCTTCATAATAGATGACATTGTATAACTTGCAAACCGTAAAAGAGAGACAAAATCTTACTACACAAAAACTATAGATCACAGAATTAGATCTTGGTAAACACACAATATACGTGAACTACATTTTTATGGCGTTGACCGCTTCTGAGATATTCCTTTTTATTGATTTAGATTTTTCAAAAATTGTTTAATGGAAAGACTTCGTTTTTCTAAATTCCTGGAATTGCACAGAGAACAGAATTTCTCTACAAACACAAAGTGATCAGTTCTAAATATTATTGTTATTTTATCATTTATACTCAGTCTTTAACTACAATGGTCATACCGGCGGCATCGTACCCTTGGAATGTGTCTTTTGACAATGAAGTTAACTCCGGACAGTTGTCATTGGCTATTATTTCTTTGGGCTTTATACATTAGATCACACATTCATACTCTCATACTTTCAGACTCTAGGGAATCTTTACTGGAGTAAAATTTCCAGCCCCCACCTGAGAATCGAACCCGAAACTCCTGCACAACAGACAGATGCTATCTCTGCCTACTGAACTAGGGTGAAAATTGCTCTTCTTCTGAGTCTTGTAAAGCTAAGCAAGATAAGAGAAAAGTTAACTAAAAAATTGCAGTTCATTTAAAAACATACAATTTATGGAAAATAGCATGCATCATTAGGAGGTTCAAAAATATTCTTTGTGCATCAGTTTTTTCTGCAAGGTTATTAATAACTTTTCTACACAGCTACGCTGATTATAATCCAAGTTATAAATATAAGTTTCATATACAAATATGAAACAATGTCAAAGGCTACCGAACGATAATTGGTCCTCAAAGTTTGCAACTTAATGTATTTCTGCTCCATTGCAGTTTAATCATTCCAGTCAGAAGCAGAAAATATAATGTGTGCAACATTTTTAAATAAGAACAATGTACTTAAACTTGTATGTTTATAGTCGATACACCATTTTAAAATTAGATTTCAAAGCACTACAAGTACCATTTTAAATATATTTAGACCAACTCAAAACGCATTCCCTATAACCTTAAAGTAAGATTTATCCTTTTCCTTATATTTTGATGTACAGGGCAGAAAACCAGGTCGTAACGAAAAGTGAATGTGGCATGTTTACTTTCCCTACACATACTGTGTACATAGTTTATAGGGAAGGGATCGTATTGCAACCAAAATTTCGATACCCGAGACTTCACCGGAATTATATGTTTTGAGACACCCTGAATCCCCCCAAAAAATCAATTTATAAAAATGTGTGTGGGGGGCAGCAATGGATCAAAAATGAAAAGTCCATTAATTACCAAATTTGGTATTTAGCATCAGTATCAAAGATTGACAAAAAGATCCCCCCACCTCTAACTACCCTGTCGTAAATTTTGATTTTTTCAAAAATGACTAACGATTTGACTAAAATATTGTCTGTTAAAGATATTTACATAACAAATAAAATGTATATCTTGAATTTTCTGGGAATAGCCTCTCAAGACATTTTATTCTGGATGAATTTTGTGTAGCTGGTAAATCGTAAGAGGTAGACAAAACTTACTTACCAAAAATGTAGAGCTCGTTAAAACACACAGTATATGTTAGATACTGTTTTTGAGATATCCCTTGTTATTGGTTTAGTTTTAGTTTTAAAATACTTGTACTTTTCTCATTCGGGAGTCTGTCAACTTCTGTCCATACATACAAAGGAACTTCAATCACATAGCAACCGGCTTTTAAAAGATTTTACTATCGCTCTAGCCTATGGTACTCCCTCATTTCCCTTCTATTTACAAGGAAACGAAGTAATAAATGTCTGCTAATTTTTTCTCGATTAGCATGAAGTAAATAGAATAAGTTTTTAAACAATTTATTGTATATATGTAGAGAAAGTCATGTAAATGGCACATATCAGAATTTACCTTCTCTATACGTACTATGTACACAGTGTATAGAGAAGCTTTAACGTCCTTTAACCTGGTTGGTCATATCGGACGATGAATGAACTGATGCTCAAGTGATCCCGGGGACCATGGAGCTTAAAGTTACTCTAAATTAGTCTTCTCAGGATAAAGGAAATCCCCGAAAAATAACCTTATCTGGGTAATTCACCCTAAGCGAGATTCGAACTCACGACCTTTTGAATATGTGGCAGACACGCTATCGCCATACTACTAAGGTGGGCATAGAGAAGGTATTGCACTCCACCCAAAAATTGGCTACCGAGATTTCACCGGAAATATATGTTTTAGGGTCCCCTATATCCAAAAAAAAAAAAAACATTTTCACAAAAAGGTCCCCATGTGTGTGTGTGTGTGAGTGTGTGTGAACACGATAACTCAAAAACGAAAAGTCGGTAAAATACCAAACTTAGCATTTAAGTTTAGTATCTTCCAGTGATGAGACACGAAAATTTTGAGAAAAATCCCTCCATCCCTAAATACCCTTTACGTGGAACTTTTTTTCGAAAAATTTGATTTTCGCAAAAATGTCTAACGATTTTGATTAAAATATCATATATTAAAGATATTTACCAGACAAACAAAATGTATCTTGAATTTTCTGGGAATAGCCTCTGAAGATGCTTTATTCTGGACGAATTTTGCAGAATTGCTAAATCATAAGACTTAGATAAAGACTTACTAAACAAGAAATGTAGAGCATGTTAAAACACACAATTTATGTTATATACATTTTTTTTCGTGGAGTTGATCGTTTTTTAGATATTCCTTGATATTGGTTTCAGCTATGATAACTTACTTTTCTCATATAGAAATTTGTCAGCTGCTGTCCACACAAACAAAGGAACTTCATTCACATAGCAACAAGCTTTTGACCATCACTTTAACCTATGGTACTCCCTTATTTCGCTTCTACTTACAAGGAAGCAAGTAATAAGACTATTTTTGCTAATTTTTTTCTGGATTAGCCTAAAGTAAATAGATGCATAAGCTCTAACAATTTGTTGCAGAGATATAGAGAAAGTCATGTGAATGTAACATCAGATTTTTTACATTTCTTATGCAAGTTCAGTTCGTTTGCAGCAGACAGACCCACCCCAGTAGGCAATCCCCTTTTTCATTTTGTTTGCCCTTAGGGACGAGTACCACGAAGCTGCATTCTGAAGGGCTATAACACTTACGTTGCTCTTCTAAAGAGCACGGCAATAATTAGCTGCGTACCCTTGACCTGTGTTACTTTCTAAACAGACATTGTAGAATGTACACAGAGATCTACATCAAGGCTTGTTGAAGTTTTAATACCACTGATTTCCCTCCATTCTCTTAGTTTAGGCAACTTAAATAGTTTATAGGCATTTTAATATCCTGCATAAGAGGGGAATTAATTGCATTTTTAAGTAAATTCAAAATTCATGAAACCAAGAAAAAACGTTGACATTAGAACCGCAAGCAATCGGCTACTGAACCTCAACATTTCAAATGTAAGTCTGTCAATGGGATCTAAGTTAAACTAGATTAAAAGACGACCTTTACTGTAGCAAATTATTGTTTAAAATAATCTAATGTGTTCCATTCACATAACTTTCTCTAGTTATTCGACAAAGAAACTTTTATTAAAAAAGATCAGTCTTTTATCTGCAGCATGCTAATCAAGAAAAACAATAAGGATTAGTCTATTACTTGTTTCCTTGTAAGTAGGAGGGAAATAAAGGAATGCACAGGCTAAAGCAATAACCAAGTCCTTTAAAAGCAGGTCGCCATTGAAACAATTGAAATTCCATTCTCTTTTGTTGTCGGGAGTAAACAAACGAGAAGAAAGATGTCTTCCCGTTCGAAAAAGTTTAATTGCCTTTAATTTGGTTCCAATAACCCAGAATATTTCGAACTCTGCTAACAAAGTTGCGTATCACATTAACTGTGTGTTTTAACGAGATCTATATTTTTGTGTAGCAAGTTTTTGTCTATTTCTTACATAGCTTCCAACAACAAAAATAGTTTTTGCTAGCGTTTAGGCAGCCTTGAGATTCTAATCTCCCAGAGTAAAGGAGAACAGGTGTTCAGCCATCTGCGCACGAAATCTTCCTCTGCGCGTCCTTGCCAAAACTTTCTTTTAGGGGCCCAAACTGATGGTAATCGGAGGCCGATAACTCTGGGCTGCAGGAAGATGTTCAATAAGTGTCCAGTGCCTCTTCTTCAATTTTGCACGTGTTAAGGAAGCTGTGTGGGGTCTGGCGTTGTCATGAAGCAAGAGGACGCTTCTGATGGACTATTTCGTCGTTTGGTCCGATAGGCAGCCTTGGCTCTTTCTAGAAGTCAACAGTAGTAGACTTCATTGATCTTTCATGAAGCAAACCAATCAAAAGAACCCCAGGGGAATAAAAAACACAAGAGGCAAGAACTTGTCCTGCTGATGGACGGTCTTGGCCGGGCCTTAGTTTATTTCTGCACCACTCCATGCTGGCCTGTTTTGATTTGCAGTATGTGGATCTACCCAAGTCTCATCACAGGTAAAAATATTGTACAGAAACTCACTGTCTTCTCTTTCATAACGAGCCAGCTGCCCCCGAGAGATTTCCATCCCAACATCTTTCTGGTTCTTAGCGAGAGGAACATCACCCATCTTGCCGAGATTTCCATAAGCCCAGTTCGTCGTGAATGATTGTGTGAGCGCTGCCATGGCATATGCCAACTATGTAAGGAATTACACCTAACGTCATGCGACGATCACTTTCACGAAAGTCCTGGATGATTTTCTCAGTGAGCGTGTTCTCGGACTTCGCTGCCTGGTTTCATCGATAGTATCTCGTCCCCCGACAAAAGTTTTATGTCATGCATAAACTCGGGTCCTTGAGATGGTCTCACCAAACTGTACTTGAAATCTTATTAAAATTTCAGTGGGTTTTATTCCTTCTCAAGCAAGAAACTTAATTATGATGGATTGTGCAAACAGACGCGTGTACCTTTCACTCGCTCATAGAGCACTGGTTACCACGAGTGTTTGTAGGAGTGGCCCAGTGACAGTGGGTACTAGACATACCAATTAATAACATCGTTACGGACAGTGCATGTGGAATTCACTTATGAAAAAGAAATTCCCGTTTAAATTTGACTGACAAATTGCAAAGTGGTCATAGCATATCAAAGTTTTCAAAGATACAGATTACTCGAGTTCCTTGATGCCTTGTTTAAATGTTTGTGATGTCAGGTATGGAAATTAAACCAAATATTCCAAACCAAGCCACTTCAACTCAATTGCATACAGAACCGGTTTTCTCCAGTTAGCAATAAAAATAAGCCCAGACATTTTTGTCAAATTCCTGAAACACATTTCACAATATAAATTTATAAAATGAGTTTTCAGAAGTAGTAGTCATAATATTAAGTTTTTTAATTACTGGTTATGGACTTTTAATGCTTCTTACTTGTTCCTAAAACTACTATTGTCTGAAATCGTTCTATCTTAACTGCATCTTCAGTACTAAAAGCGGACTCTCAAAGGTAATCCTGTATTTATAAAGCTTTTACAATATAGATATACATTGGAAAGGATGGATTCCATTTTACGTCAGTGGAATAGGTTAACACGTCGTGTATGTACTATGTAGTTGTGCTGTTAGTAATAGTGGAGCTTTAATCAGATAATTATTTTCATTTTACGTAGTCGGTTTACCCTCCCCGGAATTTTAGGACTGACACCCCCATTAGGTCTTACAAGCGAAATCCTAGGGGTCAGAAACCCGTCGGGGGGCCAACGGCACGAAATCACGGAATGTAAAACCTGGAACAAGGGTCGGCCCGTAGCCAGGCATGAACGTGAGGAGGTATATGATATTAAATACAAGCGAAATGGATAATAGGAAAGGTGGAGTGAGTGGCGGGGGAAACCGGAGGATCTGGAGAAAATCCGCCCAGTCGCAGATTCATCCAAACAAACCCACATGCGAGCGCTTGGGATCAAACCCGGGCCGCCTAGATGGTAGCAGTGCGGTTAAACACCTCGGCCACGGCGCCGCCAATTATTTTCATGCTAAATTAAATTAAAATTGTTAATAACATACCAATATCATTCGGTTGATGCGAAAGTCAGGTTGTCGTGAACCATTGTGGTAGAAAGAAACGGATTAACATCCTGTGTTTTATTCTGTTAGTTCAACGTAGCCTCTAACTGAAGCAATATTTAAATTGTTCTGCTATAGGCGAATGTAACGCATTAGTAATTGTAAGCCAATTGCAGCATCTGCTGAGTAATTTTCTGACAGATGGCCTCAATTTGGTAGTCGCCTTCCGTGCCACCAAATATTGTTTCTTTTGATTCAATTGATAGATTTTGCTGACCTCGACAATTAATAGCTGATTCAGTTAGTATTAGCTACATAGGTTCATTTCCGTATAATAAGCTGACTAACACAGTAATAATTATGTTATTTAGTAGCCTTCCTGTACCATCCGGTTTATTCCATTTATTTTAAATAGTAATGAACCTCTGAATCTCCATCGTGACATGTAAGAAATATATGTGTAACAAACGAAAACGAGATTTAAACCGACAAATTCCAAATAAGACGTTACTCCTTAAGACCTGGCATTCTTATTAACACACCTTTTTCGTTAAGGATAGTTTTCATTTATTTTCATAAAAAGACCATAGTTAACAATAATGCTTAAGTAGTAAGCACTGATTATTCAAAAATCATAATATCAAAATGCAGTTCATTATTTATAATTATAATAACCTTTATTGTACACAAGAACTGAGCATCACAAATCTATATAAATGGAGTGAACAGGTGCATTGGAAAAAAAATGCTGGTGTGTTACACTTACATGTCTTTCTCTAGCTGCTCTACAAACTTCAAACAAAAAATGATTATTCTAATCGAGATACACATTAGCATCTTATTAATTAGTTCCTTATAAGTAGAAGGGAACTATAGCAATGCGCTACGCTAAAGTGGTAGTCCAACGTCGTTTAAGCTATGGTTATGCAATTGTCTATGCAAATCGCTTTTTTGTTAGCCAGGAGTAGAACAAAGGCAAAACGGACACTTCTTCTTTGAGAAAAGTATAAGTACTTTACAATTGAAACCAATAACAAGGAACATCTCGAAAACGGTTACCTCCACAACAAAAGCATAAAGGCATAAATTGTGTCTTTTGACGAGCTGCATTTTTTTGTATAAACGTTTTTGTCTATCTCTTACGGTTTAGCAGTTAAAACAAAATTCATCCAAAATAAAGAGGTCTTCAGAGGCTATTCCCAGAAAATCCAAGCTATACATTTTATTGGTCATGTAAATATCTTTATAAGATATTTTGATCAAAATCGTTAGCCATTTTTGAGAAAAAAATCGAAAATGTTTCCATGTAAAGGGTAGTTTGGGGTGCGGGAATTTTCTTAAAAATCTTTGTGTCGCATCCTTGGAAGATACTAAACTTAAATATCAAGTTTGGTAATTAACTTTTTTTTTAGTTTTTGAGCTATGCTGCCCCACCCCACACACACATACACACATACTAACCTCTTAAGATTTTTTTTTTTTTTTTTTGATTCAGGGGGTCCTAAAACATGTATTTCCGATGAAATCTCGGTGTCGAATTTTTGAGTGGAATACAATACTTCCTCTATACACTATGTACATAGTGCGTGTGTACACTATGTACATAGTGCGTGTAGAGAAAGTAATTATGCCGGGATTCAAAAAGTCTATGTAATATGTTGTTTTAACAATGATACCAATAGCGTACTTTGGTTGAATATTGAAATGAGACTATTGTGTCCAGAAATTGCAGCAAGTTATAATAAAATAAAAGGATTTATCCGAATTCGTACAGTGGTGAGTGCTGTACTTTTTGAATGAGTACTCGCATATACAAAAGCACGATACAATTGCAGAGAAAATAAAGATTGACGTGTGAAACTAAACCCTTGTGCTCGCAAAAGCAACTGCGTATGTGAAATCAGTTTCAGCTGATGTGCATTTGGAACCGTATCCCTTTGATGCAACTGTATGCCAGTGCACATTCTGAAAGCTGATGGATGGACTATAATGGAGATTCCTGAATTATTTACTATAGACGTGGATTTTACTTGATGAGGCTAAAGCACTCAATTTGTAACAGTTCACCAGAAACTATATAAATGAGATATGCCCAAAAGTTGTCGCCACCAACAGCAAAACGTTGGCTACAAATAAAAAGCTGATACATTCCATTCACATGACTTTTTCTACATCTCTGGAACAAATTGTTGATAAAAAGCTTATTCTTCTATTTACTTCATGCAAATCTAGAAAAAAATTAGCAGAAGTGGCCTAGGGAATACACTAGGCTAAACCGATAATCAAATGTTTTAAAATGTGGTTGCTATGGTATAGAAATCCGTGCCTTTGCGTGACGGAGTTGACAAGCTCCCGTACGAGAGAAGAGTAAGTGTTTTTAAACAAACCAATTACAAGAAACATCTCAAAAACAGTCAACTCCACCATAAAAGTATACAATATAAATTATGTGTTTTAACAATATCTACATTTTTTGTGTGGTAAGTTTTGTCTATCTCTTACGGTTTACCATTTATACAAAATTCCACAAGATTCATCCAGAATAAACAGATCTTTATAGACTATTTCCAGAAAATTCAAGATATACATTTTTTGTAATGTAAATATCTTTAAAATAGGACATTTTAATCAAAATCGTTAGCCATTTTTGGAAAATCAAAATTTTCGAAAATTTTCCATGTAAAGGGTAGTTGGGGGTGGAGGAATTTTCTTGAAAATCTTCATGTCGCATCCTTGTAAGATACTGAACTTAAACACCCAGTTTGGTTTTTAACGAAGTTTTCGTTTTTGAGCTATGCTGCCCAGACACACACACGGACATTTTTTTAAAAATGTTTTGTTTTTTTTTTTATTCAGAGGGTCTAGAAATATATTTCCGGTGAAATCTCGGTATCGAATTTTTGGGTACAATACAATACTTTCTCTGTACACTATGTACATAGTATGTGTAGAGAAAGTAAAAATAGATCGCATGTATGCATGTCTTGAGTACTCGTGAAGTCTGCGATACATTGCTTTACACGAAGCTGAAAGCATGGGTCTACATGTACATACAATTCTAAGTAACCAATTAGAAACGTTTCAAGTATTTTTATCTCGTAAATACTCTATACTATATGCACCTTTCATAAATTTATCTAATGACTGTCTAGAAACGCAACGCATGCAAGTCATTTACAAAGAGCAGTGGTTTCTACGAGGACACAACTCATTTTCAAAGTACAGTTTTTTTTTTTCTCTCATCTTGCCGTTAAAAGTGTCTTGATGCTTTATTACCTTAGCTAAACGTATAATTTCCATTGGAAACGCACGCTCCATCATGGTTGTGGAGTCTACACCATCATTACAGATGAAGCTGTGCCTTCCTTTCTACTTGGCAAATAACAGGAATCGCGACGAATGACAGAAGTTTCCCATACAGAGTTCTCTTCCCCGCTGAGCATGGGGGTGGGGGTATGTTTTCGTCTAACTTAGGTTGTTTTTTCTTACATACTCAGCAAGGAAATTTCGTCCAAAAGTTCGATATTGGGATTCCGTGGGAAAATTCATGTTCTAATTCGTAAAAGTAATTTTATAAATACTTCCGCGCGCGCGTGTGTGGTGTGTTGTGTGTTGGATAACTCGAAAAGGAAAAGTAGATTAAATACCATACTTACTATTTAGGTATAGTCTCTTCCAAGAACATAAGATTTTTTTAAATAAAACCGCAATTTTTCAACATTTTTATTAAACTTGTAAATGTTTAAAATATTTGTATGTAAAATAACAATTTTAACTTGAACTTTCTACGAATAATCAGTGAACGACCTTAGTATAATTGGTAAATAGTATTAGAGACAAAAGTTTACTACTCAAAAAAAATATAGATCTTTACCTTTTCAAATAATCTTAAGCCACCTCATAGTATTTCAAAAGTATTGACCATCGCTTAAGCCAATTATATTATTTTATATCTACAACAGCATTTTAAGACTGCCTCTACACAGGAATTTTTAGCGTTCTGGATTCTCAATCCAGGTGTTCCGGGTTTAATTTCTGGCCAGGGCGAGGAATTTATGTTTCTAATTAATTACTCCCATCCCCCACAAAGTCACAATATCTACATTTTTTGTGTATTACGTTTTTGTCTACCTCTTATGGTTTAACCATTATACAAAATTCTGCCAAACTCAACCAGAACATTTCTATAAAAATTTTAATATGCATTTTGTTTGTGATGTAAAATTGTTAATAACGGTATTTTAATTAAAATCACTAGAGCCATTTTTGAGAAAAATAATTTTGTTAAAATTATTTACATGTAAACGGTGCTTTGTAGAGAGGATTTTTCTTTAGTCTTCGTGTTGCCTCCTTGTAAGATACTAAACATAAATACCAAGTTTGGTGTTTAACGGTCTTTTCGTTTTTGAGTTATACTGTCCAAAGACAGACACACACACTTTTTTTTTCTTTCGTGGTCGGCCTACCCTCCCCGTATTTAGGACTGAGACCCCCCCCCAAGCGGGTGCCTAAGGGTCAGGAGCCTGTCGGGCAACCAGTAGCATGCAACCACAGAATGCAGAACCTTGAATGAGTATGCCAGTAGCCAGGCATGAGCGCGAGGAAATGAATGATATGAAATGAAAGCGAAATGGATGGTAGGAAATGTGATGATTGAGCAATTGGTGGAATGGGTGGTGGGGGAAACTGGAGAACTCACCCAGATGCAGTTTCGTCCACCATAAATCCCACATGCGGGAGCTTGAGACCGAACTACCCGGGCCGCCTAGGTGAGAGGCGAGCGGTATAATACTCTGCCACAGTGTCGCTCACACACAAACACACGGACATTTTTCTAAAAATGTTTGTTGGACTCAAGGGACCTCAAAACATATATTCCCGGTGAAACTCGATATCGATTTTTTGTGCTATACTATATACGTTGTACACAGAGCACGAATAGTATTGGACATCGAATTTCTGATTGTCCGTAGGGAATTTATAGGGCGTCTCTTCTGATGTCCGCTGGCCTCACCGTCACTCTAATTGGGGAAGGAGGAGGGGTTGTAGCTTACTGTTGTAGTCCACGTTACTTAATCTCACTTCCAGTTGAGGGAGGCGGCTATTCCTATCAGCGAATGAGTTGACAAACCCAGCATAGGTATGCTCTATTAGTTGATATAGAACACTCACCTGCAAGGGACAGTATGGCCAATAAAATAAAAACATGACGTAATAAAGTACCCTACAAACTGTAAGGAATGCGGTGTAAGCAACAAGGCAGTGCCGGTTTCTTTCTGTGCCTTGTGTACATATGAGCTAGAGGAAGTAAAAATCAACAATGAGATTATACCAATTTTAACGATGTTTCCATTAGAAAACTGGGGAATCATTAAACTGAAGTACATACAGTCAGGAATACCTAATCAAGTTTTATAGTTTTGTCTTCCAATACGATCCGCGTCATGTTGACTGCCAAATTATGCTTAAGTTTCGCCTATTCACTGATGGTGTAGTAGCAAGTATGCTGACCATCACGCTATAATACTAGGTAGGTAATTTGAGTTACAGCGTAAAAATTGTCCTTAAAATGTCAAGATTCTGAATATATTATCCTAATTATTACATTTCTATGTCTCTACATCTCGGTAATAAATTGTTAAAAAATCTATTCTTCTGTTACTTCATGCTAAATGTTAGCATAATTAGCCTTATTACTTGCTTCCTTGTAAGAGAAGGGAAACAAAGGAATACACCAGGTTCAAGTGATAGTCAAACATTTTTTCTTTGCATTACCAAGGATTGACAAATTTCCGTATGTGTCAAGTTTTAAGTATTTTAAAACTGAATCCAATACACAAAGAATATCTCAAAAATAGTCAACTACACGAAAAAATATATATGATATACACTGTGTGTTTTGACGAACACTGTTTGTATGGTAAGTTTGTTTATCTCTTACCATTTACCAGTTATGCAAAATTCATGCATAATAAAGTGATCTTCTGATGCAATTCCCAGAAAAGTTAAAATATACACTTTAGTTTCCATGTAAATCTCTAATGTAAGATATCGATCAAAATCATTAGAACCATTTTTGAGAAAATCAAAATTTTCGAAAATCTCTCCATGTAAAAGGGTAGTTTGGTGTGGTGGGATTTTATTGAAAACATTTGTGTCGCATCTTTAGGAGATACTTAACTTAAATACCAAGTTTGGTACTTATAGGGTTTTTCGTTTCCGAGTTATGCTGTACACACACACACACACACACACACACACACACACACACACACACACACACACACAAGCATTTCCGTTGAAATACACTATGCACATAGTACGTGTAGAGAAAGTAAAAAAGATATAATAGCTTAGCGTGATGACTCCGCTGTAACGTGTGAGGCTCACATTCGGAACTTTCCAGGTTCGATTCCCGTCGACCAGTCTAACTTGGGTTTTTTTATTGTTTTGCTGTACCGGAGGTCGAATGTTGAAGTGGTTTCTTAATTACTACAATTTCCTTTGCCTCATTTCCCTTTCATTCCGTCCCATGTGCTTCTAGCTTTCGTGGCGTATGGCGGTGCTGATGGTAGTGATGCTTGCTCCTGCCCGTGGATACTATTGCTTTAGTTATATCAATTGCAATTCTATTTTTATACCCTTAACTATTACAAATTCACGAGGATTACAATATTATCCAATTAATCAATTTATATTCTGAACTTGAATAATAATTTAAGGAATATTAGGATTAATAATTTTTGCAGTTTTTGGAGGAAGTTTATTAAATTGAATAATTTTTTTTTGATCCTTCATTGCCCTTTCTAGGAAGCTCCAGCAGTGACGGATCTTTGAGCGTGGAACTTAAGATTTTCGCGCGTCTCTATGGTCTGACTGCCTAGGCCTATAGGCCTCTATGTCTCATTCCCTTCCTCCTTTCCTCCTGGAAAATAGATTTATATAGGTCACAATGGGCAAGCTGTCCTCTACGTTATATAATCTATATCTATCTGTCAGGGTTAAATTGCGCTTAGGGAAGGTCAACACCAGTTGCCAACACAAATATTTTTTCCGTTAAACTGAGTTTAAAATTCCGCTAAAAGCTAATTATTGCTGTTTGCCATATTATAAGAGTGCAATTTCTATGTACCGTAGCTTACAAATAAATGTGATCGTCGTTGGTTAGTATTTATAATAATAATAATAATAATAACATCAACAATATAATATTATTAAAAGTTTAGACTTAGATCACCATATTAACATAAGTCAAGCCACTTATTTCATTTTCCTCCTTTACTGCAATAGAGGAGCTGGCGTGCGTTCTGGAGCTGGCGTGCGTTCTCATGGTGCCGATTTCTCGCAGATCATCTGGCAACTCGTAATTATAGAACCACTTACCCAGACGACTAAAACCAACTCTTATTGCTTTCACCATAGCAGTAGTTAGTATTAATGGTATCTTAGAATATACTGCAAAGTTGGACATACGCGATAACACGTAAAACAATAACATAGAACTATATTACCGGCCCATATTGCGATATTCGCATATAAGTTTATTTCATTACATATAAACACATTCCTCGCAGGGCACGAATGTATACATATGTATAGTCATGTTTCATTTGATATTATGCCATGTACGCATTCCATGATTGAACTAGGAAGTGGGGAGATTTCATTTGCAATTCCGTCCTACTAAATCTGGTTTCTAATTATATAACAAACAACGAATGAAACAGAAAAATATTAATTATTTTTTCACACAAGCCGTGTGCAGCACAAGAGTTGGATAGGTAGAATCAGACTGAAAAATTCAATGCCATAGCCGGGATTTGAATCACGGATCTCCCGGTCTCTAACCGGTTGCTCTATCACTGAGCTATCATGGCAACATGCTGGCATAGCATTGAATTTCTCAAGTGACTCGCATGTTTCCCGGTAAAGCACAAGGGTGATAAATTATTTTGAGATGACAACCCCAATGGCGTTTTACAATGTTGCAATAAGTCTCAGGATTCATAGTATAGCACTATTATGGTCAATTGGAATTGATTTACTTGTTTTTTCACACAAGCCGTGTGTAGGACAGGAGTTGGATAGGTAGTCAGACTGAAAAATTCAATGCCAAAGCGGGGATTTGAACCACGGATCTCCCGGTCTCTAGCCGGTTGCTCTACCACTGAGCTACAATGGCACCACCGGAAGATTCGTGGTTCAAATCCCGGCTATGGCATTGAATTTCTCCTCCTCCTCCTCCTCCTCTACTTCACGGAATGGGCAGATTGCCTGTTCCTCTCCTTTTCTGGGTCGAGCGACATCTGTCCCTTTTGGTTCATATTCAAATGCAGTCCTAGGCAGTCTTGAATCTGCCATTCTTTGAACATGTCGCATCCGCTGGTTCTGATATTTTTCAATTTTGGAATTTATTGATTCTATATTAAGTTCTGCTCTTATATTTTCATTCCGGATTTGATCTAATTTTGTACATCCTTTTGTTTGTCTTAAAAAGTTCCATTTCTGCACTTTGTAAACAGCCTTTCGCTGTCTTTGTGGTGACTTATGTCTCACTTCCATATAATAGTGTAGGGACCGCCATTGTTTTGTAAAACTTCTGACTCTACCTATCCAGAAAAATATGGTTGTGACAACAGATCTTAAATCCGTTAAAAAATCCGCTGACCGCAAAATGTTACCCGTTGAAGATGCCCAAATCCGTCAAATTTAGCGGAAATTCCGTTAACTTGGCAACCCTGGTCGACACTATACGTTATCAGTCTACTTTAACACCAAGCGCTCAGTTAATTGCGCTGCTATTAACATGACGTAATATCCTCTGCCTCCCCTCCTGCATATCTTGATCTTTGTGCAGCTCTTAACCTAATCAACCCGTGTAATGATCTGAAGATATTCCTGCACCACCCGCTTCCCTTCACACCGACAATTTACAGCACCATCTATAAAAGGGTCTACCGTGTTAATGTAGATCACAAAGAAGCGATGTTCAAAATTACCCCCTTCCATCGCTTTCCCTCCTTTTTATATCTTGCGGGAGGATAAAATGGGCAACATTAAATCCCCCAGCCGAGAGCGGCCTCGCATTAGACACCCCGCAGCGAGCTCCATAACTGCTAAGGTAATTATTTGTGTGTTGCTTCTGCATTTGTAGTCAAAGTGACGTTGATTACTCTACCGGAAGTACAAGCTTCGGCCATTACTTTTATGCATTCTATTTCTCATTTCAAAACTCTTGGCAATCTATAGCGCCTTCAAAAATTAATCCTTTGCTTTTAAGACTATTCATTCCTAAAATTTCCAAAATCCAGTTTCCGGTTAATTCATTGAAAATTTTAATTTAGCGATCGGTTTAATGGGTAATAAGCACTCCAAATTCCATGCATATTTTAATGCCATTCTGGAGCAGTGGCGTGCAGTGATATTTTTCAAGGGGGACCAGAAGTATTGGACTGTCATGATATTTTTAACAAGGAAAGAATATAAAAACTCTGTGTTACACTCACATGACTTTCTCTAGATCTCCACAGTAAATTATGCTTCTATTTACTTCATGCTCATCGAGAAACAATTAGCAGAAATAGTCTTATTTCTTGCTTCCTTGTAAGAAGAAGTGAAAAAAGGGAGTCCATAGGTTAAAGCGATAGTCAAAAGCTCATTGCTATGTGACAAGCTCCTTTGTTTGTATGGACACGAGTTGACAAATTTCTGTACGAGAAAAGTATAAATGTTTCAAAGCTGAAACAATAAACAAGGAATATCTAAAAAAACAATCAACTCCTCGAAAAAATTGTATATAACATAAATTGTGTGTTTTAATGTGCTCTACAATTTTTGCTTGGTAAGTTTTTGTCTATCTCTTACGGTTTACCAGTTATACACAATTCCGTAAAATTCATCCAGAAAAAAGTAGTCTTCAGAGGCTATTCCCAGAAAATTCAAAATATACATATTTGACAGGTATACATCTTTAATATACGATATTTTAATCAAAATCGTTAGCCATTTTTTAGAAAATCAAAATTTACGACAAGTTTTCCATGTGAAGGGGTAGTTTGGGGTGGGGGGATTTTTTTGAAAACCTTCGTGTCGCATCCTTGGAAGATACTGAACTTAAATACCAAGTTTGGTATTTAACGGTCTTTTCGTTTTGAGCTATGCTGCCCACTGACACACACACACGGACATTTTTCTAAAAATGCTTTTTTTGTATTCAGGGTGCCTCAAAACGTGTATTTCCGGTGAAATCTCGGTATCGAATTTTTGAGTGCATTACAATACCTTCACTATACACTATGTAGATAGTACGTATAGAGAAAGTAAAAACTGCCTCCGTGATCGAGTGGCCAGCGAGCCAACTTCTCAACCGGAGATCCCGGGTTCGATTCTCGGCTGAGGCTGGGAATTTTAGTTTTTCTTTAACCAGAATTATTTCCCATCCCCCACAGAGTTTGACAACATGTATGTGAAAGTGAATGTTTTAAGGAAGTAAAAAACGTAAAGAACCTTCTAATGCAAAGCCCCCGATATGATCTTAGATGTTAAAAGAACCATATAAACGAAACAATAATATATTTATAAAATCTGATATGTTCCATTCACATGAATTTCTCTACATCTGCGTAACTAATTGTTGTTAATAAGCTATTTCTTCCATCTACTTCATACTAATCGAGATAAACATTAGCAAAACTTGCCTTAATTATTTGTCATCTTGTAAGTAGAAGGCAAATAAGGGAATACACTAGATTAAAACGATATTCAAATATTTTAAAAGTTGGTTGGCATGTGGTTTAAATACATTTCTATGCATGGCCAACAGTTTACAAATTTTTGTTATGAGAAAAGTTCAAGTATTTTAAATATGAAACAAATAACAAGGAACATCTCAGAAATAGTCAACTTCACGAGAAAAAAAAAAAACGAATAGGACAAATTTTATTTTATCTGTCTCTTACTGTTTAGCAGTTAAGCAAAATTTAGCAAATTTAATCTAGAATAAAGAGGTCTTCAGAGGATCTTTCCAGAAAATGCAAGATATACATTTTATTTAGGATGTAAATAGCTTTAATATACGGATTTTTATTCAAAATCGTTGTAGCCATTTTTAAGAAAATCAAAATTTTCTATGTAAAGGATAGTTTGTGGTGGGGGGGGGACATTCTTGAAAATATTCGTGTCGTATCCTTGGAAGATACTAAACCTAAATACCAAGTTTGGTATTTAATGGTCTTTTCGTTTGTGAGCTGTGGTGTCCATAGATACAAATGGACCTTCTAAAAATGATTTTTTCGCACTCAGGGGACCCCAAAACATATATTTTCGGTGAAATCTCGACAGTGATTTTTTGGGTGGAATTCAATACCTTTTCTATCCACTATGCACATTGTAGATGCGGGCTAGAGAAAGTAATAGTTAATTTGTTAATACCTTTACCCAAACCAAATTTGTATACGAGTCACTGGGTGTTCAAATAGTCAAATGGGTGAAAGCCAATCAGTAATGACATTTCCACTCAAACAGTCTGTTTACCTAATAGCGTACCCTCAAAGATCATTACAAGGATTCCTTTAAAGCTATCAATTTTCAACTATTACATACAGAGAATGTGCGTCAAATTCAAACACAGCATCTGTATTTAGCCGTCCCTGGAGGTAATAATAGCATCTCTCGCTATAACGGTAATTATTGTTGCACATCAAGCAGATCAAAGACACAGTTTTCCCAAAAACAGAAGCTTTGTTTTGTCAGGTTACAGATATCTGATGTTTCAAAGGCGTCAGGGCCTGAAAAAGAGAACCTTAAAATTTATTTCCTAAATTTGGCCATTGTTAGCTTTCTGTCTCGACATTATCATATTTATTGAAGGAGACACTAAGATTGTGAACGTATTGTTGGTAGTGAGACCTACTAGTAATGAAAATAGGGCTGATGCAAAGGTACACAATTATAAAACAATATGCAAAATGCGATGCAAGTATAACAAAACTGACGGTTTCCAAAAATCATAATGTGTGAACGTCTCTATGTTGGAATAGTAAAAAGATCACGATTGCAAAAGTAAGGGAAGAACGATTCTTAACCCTTTAAGTGCCAGCCCGAATAGCAAAATGCTGTCTGAAAAGTGCCAAGCGATTTTAGAGGAGAATGTAGGGTTTTAAATTATTAGTAATATAATGAGTACCAAATGATACAGAACAAACTTTTTGCGTGTTTAGTAAACCTTTTGTCTATCGTATAATATGCATTATATGGATGAGAAGTCAATATTTTTAAAAAATAAACAGCAAAAGAAATTTTTGAAAATAAAATTAAAAATTCCAAAATAATTAGGCTACAAAACCTTACAGTACAAAAAGTTTAGGCTAATTAAATGAAAGCTTTCTTTACTAAACAATGTCTTGTTTTGGTCTGGTGTTTTATCTTTTAAAACACAAAAAATGCATTCACGTTACGTGAAGGTTGAAAACTGGAAAAAAATCACCGTGTCACACACACACACACGATACCGCTATTAATGAAAATGACAAACCCATAGGTTATAAATGCAACGTAGATTACTGTACAATTTAGCATTCGAGTTGTTGCGCAGCTGAATGGTTGATTCACATTTTCTGTATCGTCGGGTTACACCTCCGTAAATCCATTTTGATAAATACACAGATTATTTACATGTTTACGTGGGTCGTCATCGGGTGCGTTTTCATCGGTGAAGCTAGAATATATATCTTCCTCTCATAAACGCTATCAAGGTCTGAAAATTAAAATAACTCGCTTTCTTCTAATTCATCGCGAACTGCAACATTTATTCCCTCTTTGATTCGTAACCCTTGGCTAGCCGACTAAATTTGGAGCTAATTTAGCGCTATTACATAGAAAGTACAGACTTTCTCGCTGGAAAGAGTTAAAAGTATGAAAATGTAGATCTTGATTGGCACTAAAAGGGTTAAAAATTATAAAGTCTTATCTGAGCCTATGATGCTTTATGGTGCAGAGGTCTGGACTTAAACAACTAGAAAATAAATAAAACTTGAAGTAGCTGAGAAGTGGTCTTAGCAGGTTACAAAAGGAACTAGGAAATTAGAGAGCAAATAGGAGTCTTGAGAATAATACCAAAAGAGACCAATGCAGAAATAAGTGGCATAAATGTGATACGAATGGAGGATTTTCGCATTTCTAAAGAATGTTATGAATATAAAGCCAAAGGACTGAAAGCACTGGACGTCCTTGAAAGACGTCCTTGAAAGAAATGAAAGAATAGTTGTGACTTGCTTGGTTTTCGAACAGATAAGACTAACGCGAGTTGTAAGTGGTGCTGCTGAAGAACAAGCAACTAAAATAAAGGAATATCTATTGAGAAAAAACGCAAAAGTAAAATGCACAAAATTAACAATGAAACAGCAGAAGAAACATGTGTGCCATTCACATGACTTTCTCTCCATCTTTAACAAATTATGTATTGTTAAAACGTTTATTCTTCTATCTACTTCATGCTAATCGAGATAAACCTTAATAAAAATGGTCTTATTACTTGTTTTATTGTAAGTACAAAGAATATAAGGGCATACACTAGGCTAAAGCGATAGTCAAATCTCTTAAAAGCTGGTAGCCATGTGGCTGAAAACCGTTTATTTACATTGTCAGTAATTGAGAAATTCTCGTTTGAGAAAAGTAGCTATTTCAAAACAAAGCGATAACAAGGAACATCTCAAAAATACCACAAATTGTGTGTTTTAACGAGATCTACATTTATTTTTTTTGTGTGAAAAGTTTTTGTCTATCTCTTACGGTTTGCCAGTTCAGCTAAATCCACTCACAATAGAGAAGCCTTCAGAGACTATTCCCAGAAAATTCAAGTTATATATTTTATTTGTTTTGTAAATATCTTTTAATATGTGGTATTTTAATCGAAATCGTTGGCTATTTTTGAGAAAATCAAAATGTTCAATTTTTTTCCATATAAAGAGTAGTTGGGTGTGGGGGGATTTTTCTCAAAATCTTCGTGCCGCTTTCTTGGAAGATATTAAACTTAAATAAGTTGAATTTTACAGATTTTTCGTTTTTGAATTATCATGTTTACAGACACACGGACACAGACACACACTGTACCTTTTTTCTAAAAATGCCTTTTTTTTATATATAAGGATCCCTAAAACATGTATTTTCGGTGAAATCTCGGTATCGAAGTTTTGGGTGGAGTGCATACTTTCTCTACCTACGCACCATAAATTATGTAGAGAAAGTAAAAAAACAAAGGATAAAGTAATCTCATAGGAGGTATATTCTGTATATGTGCTTCTATAATAGTTTTGTGTTTTTCAATCAAAAACTATTTCCATTAATCCAAGAGCTGGTAGGAATTAGTCCTATCTGGCCAAGGGTCCTGCAAGAAGCGTAAGCATAATTATTGCGAGAATATTCCCAGCTATTATCTTAGCTTTCTGGAATACACACTGTTGGCTATTAATCTGAACATAATGAACTCGCGACTTAGGGAAAAGTTGTAATCAGTATTGATAAAACAAAACCGCGCATTACAGATCAGCTACATATACACATATTAAACCAGCAAACACGCATAAATCAGTTTACAAAATGTAACAGCAACCAATAAACCCTAATGCAATGAAAGACCGGTAAATTAACACGTTGAATTGAAGTGGATTTGACTTTTTTGATTTCCAAGTGAATTAAAAGCTATTGGTACAATTTTCGTTTTATTAGAATTGGTTTAATCGTGCAACGAGTTTTAAATCGCTGTAAAAGCATTACTGGCAGAAACAATGAATGCTAGGTTGAAATGCAAGTCTTATACTCTATTTTTATTGCGAAAGCTCATTGTAACATTATTCCTGATCTAGAATTGGAGTGGGCCGCACCGTGGCCCAGTAGTTAGACCACTGGCCTCTCACTAAGGCGACCTAAGCGACCGCATATGGGATTTGTGATGGAAAAAACGGCGCAGAAGCGGATTTTCTCCGGGTTCTCCGGTTTCCCCCGCCATCACGTTCTGTTGATGCTCCATCTTCGTTCCATGTATCATTAGTGCCATAGTAGTAAAAGCAGGATCTATCAGCACTATAAAAATAAACTAGAACTGACTCGATCTATTTGCCTTCGAGCTAGAATATAATCAGAAGTTTCTTTATTTTTATTTTTTTTTGTCATAAAAATAAATAAAATGCATTAATAGTCCATCAATATAATTTTGCCTGGTTTTGGATTTAAATTAGGTGTTCAGCGCGGAAAGATTTGTTTTTCTCATAGCTGTTTGTTTATCCAAAATATTGCGACACTGTTCAGTTTTCACTGTCACTTCTCTAGAGCAACTTAGGTAAATTTTCTGTATCACTTCGCTTTGCTTTTCATTTAGTTGTATAATTAACCATTACGCTAAGTGGCTCTACTTTCCTTCGGTGGAGTATGGAACTTCTTTGCTTCTCCCGAACGCTGAGCAGCACTCATCGCCGCGCCGTGCCCGAGTGGTTAGATCACTCGCCTCGCACCTAGACGGCCCAGATTCGATCCCAAACGACTTCATGTGGTGTTAGAGGTGGATAAAGCGGCACAGGGGCGGTTTTTTTCGGGTGCTCCGGTTTCCCCAGCCATCACATTCCACCGGTGCTCATCTTCATCAGTGTCGTCGCCTGCGGTGCTATAGTAGTAAAAGCGGAGTTAAGCACTATTAAAAAAAAAGTACCATTAACCAATTTGTGCGTAAATACATTGACTTACTTCATATTAAGAGCACGTTACTGACTAAAACACCAATTATCGGGAGGAGACTACATACCCGATATTTTGTCACAGGAGTTTGGAGGTAATTTGTACTAGGCGGGGCAGAAAGATACAAAATTATCTCGTAGCGTCTTGAAGGCGTTCCTGGTATTTATTTTCAAGAGGCAGGCGATGACACTAATGATACATGGAACAAAGATGGAGCACCGATGGAATGCGATGGCAGGGGAACCCGGAGAAAACTCGCCCCTGGGCCGCCATTTCCACCATACATCCCACCTCTACCAAGTATTTTGCCGGCACTGTATGGCAATGATATCCAAGCGATAACCTCGGCCCATAGCAGTTTTGTCACAGTATTCTTTCACACTACAAAGGGATTATTTATCACGTTGCTAGTTTCTGTACTAGCAAAGTCCACATCATTAGGCTGAAGAGAGTGAGCTCAATCCAGAAATTCTGATTGCTTTTGAATTGACGGCAAACTGAGCCATAAGTTGTGCTATTCTGCACGGGATTTTCATCCCCGTGGGTGTATTAATAGCTTCCAGATGAACTGATTAGTCTTAAGACAATGCAACAAGAATAGTGTGGTTTTTTAGTTGATACTATAATGCTCGCCAAATTGTAAGCACTTGGGAGATCCATTGCTAGAACATACAGAGTGATACGTGCCACTCAGTGTTTTGGAATACTTTTATTATAAATGGAGCGTAGACGTAGACCACTGTAAGGAAAAACATCAACTAAAAAAACTATCTAACACATTTACCTTCTTGGGGTGATGAGCAAGAGATATTTTAACTCGCTCAGTTTATCTGGAGAGCAGTCGAATGTTTACATGTTTACAATTTGATTGTTACACTCCTGTCCAAGTCTTGGCCGACTTGGGCAAGCTAAAATAGCTTTACTTGCTCAAAGTATGATTATTCGAATAACGAAAAAAGGTATTTCATTGTTTAAATAAAAGTAATTCAAACTATAAATATGATCAGAAGACACAAATTTCAGAAAATAACCTGAATTAAATGAGAAGCTATAACCACTACTCCTGCAACCGTCACGGAAACTTGACTGATTGTCCAAAGTTGTTTTACAATACAGGACCGTCCCTGCACTGTCCCTTTTCTCTACACGATACATGTGGTTGTCACTTCCATTAATCAGAGTTGGTATTGGTCTTCAAAAACAAAGATTGAGTGTTTCCTTATACTGGGATGTGGAGACTGAATTTGAGTCATTAAGAGTGGTTTTACTTTCTGAAGCAAATCCAATCATATTTTCTAATTCATTTAGTCAGCAAGAAGAATAATGTCTGATAAGACTAACGTTGATTTGACATTGGAAGAAACGATAAAATTGATTCTTGAAAGTGAGAAAGTAAACTTCCAAGAAACTTCCCAATATTTTAAATACAGTAAAAGCAACTGAATAACATTCCAAAAAACAATAAAATGTTTTGAAAGAAAATAAAGGAAATGAAATGAAAGATAAAAGGGGAAGTTGAAGTGAATGATTTCATTACTGAAGTGCCAGATACTATCGATAAATAATGGGGGAATGATACAGGAAAAATCAGACAGTAAGAGAGTTCAATTAAGACTTTGTTGCTCTATGTAGGGTAGATAAATTGCACATTATGTATGTTGATTTCATTTATTATATTGTACATAAAGTAAATAAGGCATTAATCACTCAGTGCGTTCACACATTTGTTATTTTTAACACACTGCTAAGTCCTACTGTGTCTTCATGTGATGGAGAAACCTCTTTCCAGATTTAGAAAAAATTCTAAAAGCTTTTCTTAGTGGTCATTTTTCGTAAGAACGACTGGTGACCGCTTTAGATACATGCTAAAGTTTTGTTCGTATTTTGTTATAGAGCTTAACGCCCGCTTTTACTGCTTATGGCACCACAGGCGATGAACTATGGTACATGGAATGAAGATGGAGCACCAGTGGAATGTTATGGCAGTGAACCGGAGAATCCGAAGAAAATCCGCTCCTGTGCCGCTTTGTCCACCAAAAATTCCACATGCGGTCGCTTGGGTCGAACCCGAGGCGCCTTGTTGACAGGCGGGTGGTCTAACAACTCTGCCACGGTGCACACCGCGAATTTGATCACTACTCATTGGGGGAAAAAAATCTCTCAATCTGGAACTGAGCCATATTTCATTATGGGTTTGTATTCCCCATTTTCCTCGCTCTGCTTTAGTGTTAAATTAATCATTCTCTTGCTGCTTGCACCGCTTACAACACTAAACGAAATGCCCATACTTAGAGCGGCAAAATCAACCTCTCAGTTCAGTACGATTGCACCTGTGATTTCCTGCGCACCGATAATGCAATAATGAGGGTTTGACTGGTGAGCCTACATTAAAGCCATATGACATTTTACCGAGAGGGAGCGGTAATCTTTCGCGAAATAAAGACCTATCGCAGCAGCATTAACCAGAAATAGCTATCTCTACAGAGAAAGAGTAGCGATGGCTTGCGGAAGAGGAAAAACTACAGCGCTCTGATTGGGATTGCGTTGATACGTAATATAACCAGCCTTCACATACACCCTCCCATTGCGGCAATAAATAATTTCAAACGTTGCTCTGTTTGTTTTTTATATAGTTTAACGTCCTTTAATCTGGTTGGTCATATCGGTCGATCTCTGTTGTTTGTCGACGAGCTGAATATGAACAAAATACTCCATTGGACTGGTCGAGTATCTTTGTGATGTCTAGATAGGAGCTACGTATGAATATCATCTATATTTCTGCATAAATTTGATGCCTATCCCGAAACACTACGTATGAACACCTGCCACTAGAACGACTTGTTTAAGTCGCCTCATCAGGATATTATCGCATCAAGTAGGATATCCTGTCGCTAGAGAAACAGCACAAACTCGCTTAATTAATAATGATATTTATTGCACGGAAAATGACCACTTGGTAGAATCGCAAAATAAATTATTGTTTTTTTTATTTCCGATTTACCATGGACAAGCAAACGAAATATAAGATGCGCTTTGGGCTCTTAGGTTTCTTAAATTAATTATCGAAATAATCAATACTACGATAGCTGAATAAACCAACATATATATACCGATTAGCAAAAAGCATCTTGCTTTACATGCTGCTTTTAAAGGAATTACCAGCATCCATTTCTGTTTTCCAATTTGTGAGAAATTGCAATTTTATTGTGGTATTTATTTCCTCTATATTCCACATAGATGAATTTTTCATCAAAATTTCCAGGCAATATCTATAAAGAAGGATAGTCTAAAATTTTAAGTACCATCCAACACTGCAATCACTTTCCCTGATAATTTTCCTACAAACTAATTTTCATGCTAGCATGTTAATCATCTCTTTATAATGTTCCATATGGGTAGATAAGGTTTCTAATGAGGAAGATATGTCAACGAGGCTGTTAGAAACACTAAAGCAATGACTCTCGCTCTGGAGTAAGTTTAATGTGGTGGTGGAGACGAGGATAACGTAATGTCCCGGATATTAAGAGATCTTATCTGAAACGAAAGATATTACAGCTCAGATGTTCCATATTTCTGGTATTCCAAGCTCTTGTAACTTTACGGTAATATTCCAAAAGGAATTTAACTGGAGCATTAGAGCAAAAACACAGGAAAAATCATCTTAAAATACTAATATTATAAGTACAGCAAATTCGCACGCGCGAACATGCGTGTTGAGGTAATTTTAAAAATTAACAATTGAGAGTTAATAATTCAACACTGAAACACCCTGTTCTTTACAGATTTAGGCTTTGAAATGCATGAAATTTCAATGTATAGGTTATGTGCAGAATACAGAAATTGCAATTATAAAACAGAATACTAGCGAAGAAGGAATATCATTAGAGGTAATAAAGTATTTTTTTAAATAAAAACTGTTATTGTTACTCCAGAGAATATGTATGTAAAATAAGAAAAGTGCCACGGATATTTCGTTTTATATGCATAGTTTATAATTTAGTAACTAAGGCACAGCTAACGATCAGGATGGCCTGGGCGGTTTCGTGTCCGCCCGCATTCGGATTCGCTTCTGCGGCCGGCCTACCTGATCCATAAGGTTTTCAAGGGTTTCCCCGGGTCCCAGGCGAATACTGGGTCCATTTCTTTCATCCCTGAATTTCCTATCCCTCCGTGTCGTTTCCATGTTATTTACTTCATCCGCTTCTAGTTCCGGCCACCCATTCCTCCCTCCTAGGGGCGTCCCCTCGAGGGATGTGGGCTCAATAACGTCAGGTTCGGTGCCGAGTTCACTCCAACAGTGCCCTGTCCTATCCAGACAGCTTGTAATGCTGGAATATGACACCATTACCAAAAATGATAATACCCCAATACTATGCAAGAATGACTCTCTCTCTCTCTCTCTCTCCCTCCTTTGTATGTTAAAATTCAGTTCGTTAGCAGGTTATACCAAATAGCTGTGTAAAGAGCGAACAATGTGTCCAAATAACATCAGAAATTAATCATTAGCAACTAGGACTATTTTTCTTGTGTTCTTATCAGTAGCTGTTAACTCATGCATAAACTTGAAAATAGGAAATCTTCATATTCACCAGCTTCGCATAAACATTGTATATTTTAAATATGTCTGCACTTCTGCAAATACTGGATGAAAGGAAAACTATTTCGCTAACCCAAAACAGTCCCAGATTTCATTATTTGGAACACATTTTATATACATGTTATGCGCAAATATTTTAGTTTTTACGAGAACAAAAGTACACGCTGGCAACGTTGCAGCCGACATGTAGAGATGTGGGGTTGGCACTCCCCCTTTCAAACCCAGAGGTAGGTCAACGCGTAAACATGTTTCCATTTCTCTTGTCTTTTGAATTAAGGATGGTGTTTAAAATAAAACCGCTAGTACTCCATCTCCCAATTCATTATGCTGGTCTCTTTACTCCAGTGGCCGCTTCCTTACCTAGCAATACTGCCTATGTCACTAACCACACGAATTCTACAAAACTATGTCTGGTAAATGCTCTAATATGTCACATAGCTACTGCCAAACTAGGTCAGAAATATATTCTTACAAGAAACAATCGATTACCTTCATGCATTCTTAAGGAATAAACCTCTAATTTGGAGGAACTCTCTTCTTTTGAAAATGGTTGATCATAGAACAAAATACTTTTACACAATATGTTTTTGTTTGTGATATGAAGTATACATATTGGAAGGAATGTAATAAGCTCCCTTTCACTGTTTAGCTTTTATATCCTTCGAAAACTATGAGACTAAAGAGAAAAGGTTTAGAATCTATTATGATTATTTAAAAAATAACTGGATCCTTTCGAGCGATGAGGTTGAAGAATCGAATCCTGTGGCCGATCTCTTTGGCTCATGGATTTTTTTTTCGGAGGGGGGTTTTAGGTCAAGGATTCCTGGGGGGGGGGTCTTCATTCCCCCAAACGTCCTGTCTCCTTCTCTGTTCCATCCAACCGGTCTCTTTCCAATAAGTATCGGCGAAGACTGCCGTGATAATAGTGAATGCACTTTGTAAGTACAGCTCTAGGCGGTGTGGTGGCGTAGGAGTCGTCTTTAGGAACCAAGCGGTTCGGTCAGAACTGAGGCGCGGGCTCTTAGCGCTCCGCGCGTCCAGATAAAGAACTGCTTGGACAGTGTTAGAGACACTCCACGGTGGCTCTTTTCCTGGTACGGTTTAGGCAACCCATCAATAGTATTTTCATTTGAACCTATCCAGTCGCGATTTGAAACACAATAAGCCCATGACGGCTACAGTATGGAACACACTTCGGTAGACACACACACACACACACACACACACACACAAACACACACACACACAATATGTACAAGCTAAGTTACATTTCCAAAACTTGGAAGACAGTAGAGACGTTCTGCCGAAGTTTCGCACACTTTTGAATGAATATCAGGAAAAATTTTATCGCTTTTATAAATATACCAAACCAATAACCAAAACCAATAACAAGAAATATCTCGGAAATGATCAACTCCACGAAGAAAAAGTATATGAAATAAATAGTGTGTTTTAATGAGATCTACATTTTTGTGTAGTAAGTTTTTGTCTGTCTCATTCGGTTTACTAATTACTCAAAAGTCGTCCAGAATGAAGAGGTCTTAAGAGGCTATTCTCAGAAAATTCAAAATGTGCATTTTATTTCTCATGTAAATATCTTTAATATACGGCATTTTAATCAAAATTATTAAAACCATTTTTGAGAAAATCAAAATTTTCGTATTGTTTCTATGTAAAGGGTATGGATGGGTTTTCTTCAAAATCATTGAGTAGCATCCTTGGAAGATATCAAATGCAATTACCAATTTTGTTATTTTAATGATCTATGGTTTGAGTTAACGTGTTCACAGAAACAAGGACACATGGACGGACACACACGCAAACGCACGAGCCTTTTAATAATTTTTTTTTTTTTTTTTTTTTTTTGGACACAGAGGACCCTAAAACATGTGTTTCCGGTGAAATAACAGTATCTAATTTTGGGGTAGAGTGCATTTCTTCTCTACCGATGTACTATGTGCTCAATAGAGAAAGTAAAAATAGAAGGGGAGGCAAATAAAATTAATAAAAATATCATTTGAGTTTAAAAAGCTAACCCTGCAATGCCTAGAAAACCATTACTGGTGCTATAAAGGAGGTGGTAAATGTAAGAGATCATTCATACTCAGCAAATTAAAAGCTGTATACCTGAAATTTCTACTTAAATAATGTATCTGTGAAATTTGTAAAATCCAGTATATAAAACATTGTTGAGATTTATACCAGTTGTTACATACAATGAAAGTTATATTTTTTGTAGTTCAAAATAATTTGAATTATTTAAATAATATTATTGGCTAAATTCATTTTCTAATAACATTAGTCCGCATAGTCGATTTTTACTTTCTCTACTTCGTATAGTAATTAGAAAAACTATTGTATTCCACACAAAATTATGTAGATTTCACCGGAAATATATGTCCCGAAAAAAGAGCAGTTTTAGCTGTGTGTATCTGTGCTTTTGTGTGTTTAAGTATGTGTTCTGTGGGCATTAGAACTCGCAAGCGAAAAGCCTATTAAATACCAAAGTTTATATTTAAGTTCAGCGTCTTCCAAGGATGATTTCAGAGGATTTTGTAAAGTATCTCCTCATACTAAACCTAGAACATTTTCGAAAATATTGATTCCCTCAAAAATAGCTGTAACAATTTTGATTAAAACCGTCACAATTTACATATTTTCACTATAAATGAAACGTACCTGTTTCTTGAATTATCTGCGAACAGCCTCTGAAATCCTTTTGACTCCAGATGACACTGCATAAGTGGCAAATTTAAACGAAAAGCAAAACAATATAGATCTCGTTATTTCGTACAATTTCGAGATATTCCTAGTTATTGGTATACATTTTAAAATACTTATAATTTTCTCAAACGGGAATTTGTAACTCTATTTATTTATATAATACTCCTGGTCATGAAAAGAGAACCAAGTTTCACATGGACACACACGTGGACCTTTTTATAAAAAAATTCTTTTTTATATTCAGGGGACTCTAAAGCGCGTATTTCGGTGAAATCTCAGTATCGAATTTTTGGGTGCATTACAATACCTTCTCTATACACTATTTACATAGTATGTGTAGAGAAAGTAAAAATGCTGCAAAAATATTTGCGAGAAAAAGGTTTAAAGTTGGGCAAACCTTTTAATAAGCATACGCCAGTTCAATTAAAGCATCAGTTTATTGGTAGTGTAGAATTCATTTTATTCATTATTTTGATTATGGAATAAATGTAATTTTTCATAATTTTTTGGCAAACTTTATAGGTATATGAACTTAAAGTGCATCAAAGAGCTATAATTATACATTTACGTACACTTCAGGCTATATAACACGTATTATGTGAAGTACTTTGATTAAATATTGTGCTTATTACCTTATCTGCTACGTATAATAAATAGGAGAAGTACTGTGTTCCCCCCAGAAATTCGATACTGATATTTCACCGGAAATACAATACTTCAATTCAATAAAAAGTCTGTGTTTGTTTTTGTTTATGTATTTGTGTGTGTATGTGTTTCTGAGCAGCATATATGTTGCCATATTATTAATACGTAAACTTAACGGAGTATGCAATTTATATGAAAACAGAGCATGCCAAGCTCTTCTGTAATACTAACTCTGCAACATTTTATAAGATGTATAACAACTTTTTTGATTGATCTAAACTTACTAACTGCAAATAGAATATAGTAATGTTTTTGTAACCAGTTAAATGTTTGATACCAAAGTGATGTGTATTTATAATTTTATTGCAAGATATAACAAAATAAACAATTAAAAACAGTACAACTTGAAAATTAAATGTCTATTAAATACCAAAATTTATATCTAAGTTCAGCATTTTTCAAGGATGTAATAAATATTTTCAAGAAATTGCGCACCCAAACCGCCCTTTATATGGACGATTTTTGGAAACTTTCGATCATCTCATAATTATAATATATATGTAAGATATTTACGTAAGAAATAAAATTTATAGGTTGACATTTGTGGAAATAGTATCTGAAGTCGAAAGGAATTGTGTGTAATAATGTGTAACTGTAAATGTTAAGGGATAGACAAAATTGTATATCTCTTTCAAACACAAAATTTATTTTGTGCCGTAAGTTATTTCCGAGACAACTGTTGATAATGCGTCGAATTGTTCCATACCAAAGTCAGATGTTCAGGTGTTTCTTGCGATTCCATGGAAAGAATTTTTAAACTTCAATATACGTGCCGTTCTCGATATTTAATCCAATAAGCCTTTAAGATATATTTTACATTTAACTAATAGTTCTAAAGTTAAAAGAAGAATGTGTGTTACCATTAATAACAATAGAAGGGATATTGTTCTAGAATTTTAATCAATTAAATAAATAATGTGAAGGTAAAGCAATAAAAATTGAAACTAAATATAGGCTGAAAGCTTAATTCAGAATTTAGGTGAATCTATACTTCTATACCTGTTGTAAACCTAAGTATTAAGGAGATTTACTTGAAGAGCATTAAAAACAATTTTTAGAAACGGTCAGAATTTATCATTTTCTTTGTCATTTTATTCCTTTTATCTTTAAAGGAACCAAGATATTTAATCCAATTAATTATGGAAACCAACCAATAATTTCTTCCCTTTGAAGTTTTAAAAGAATATCTTGGAGGGGGGGGAGTTAAATTAACACCTACAAATGTGAAGAATTGACCTTAATTCAAGTTATTAGCAAGATAGAAGTATAAACTTTCGTAAGAATAGTGGTATATCCACTAATAAACGACAAAGGGTAAAAAGAGCAATCTATTGCAACAGTTTCCCTGATATAAATATTGTTAATACAGAAATTTACTAATAAGAATTTTAATAATAATCTAAAACGAATTAATAAATAAACTCCTGCTGTAATCAAAGTTGAAGAATAAACTAATCCAGATACATCCCCTTAAGGAGGGCTATTCCTAGATTCTGGAGATACGAGAATGTAAATGTGTGTATGTTTGTGTGTGAAGTTGTCCAGAAAGCAAACCCATTGTACAAAAACCCAAAAATACACAATAGCAAACTGTGAATAGTATGGACAAGTAGTTGGCAAAGCCGCCGATATGATCTTAGATGTTAAAAGCCACATTTTTTTTTTTTTCTTGTATTTAAAAGATATAGTTCCGTGGTCTGGTTGGGACTCCGGCGCTGTTTTCCATTTTCTTATTCCTCTTTTCTTTTTCTGTTTCCCCTAAATTTCTTTGTTTGCCGTTTTCTGTTTTATGACAAATACACATACAGGTGCACATTCACAAACACCCATGCCCAAGGCGGGACTCGAACCCAATTCCCCTGCGCCACGAAGCACCAAAGCGAGGCGCTTTACAAGCGCGGCCATGGGGACCGCCAATATATTGGAAATGAAAATTAAATATATTTATTTTATACACTTGAACAACAGACCACGACGAGGGCGTACAAATTACGTTATATAACACTGGGCACTACGGGTTAGGAGACAAGAATTTGAAGTTTTCCCAAGTTGACTGACCCCTTTAAACTCGTAAATGAAAAAAAGCTTAAAATCACGTTTGAAATGCATTAGGAGGAGAAAATAATAGTGAAGTGTGTAGTGAATGAACCTGGAAATTTATTTCACCTAACACATCGTTACCAATGCGGCAGTCAATAGCGCCACTCCGATCATTAAATTCACTTTGAGGAACAGGGGTATATATTGGAATCAGTATTGTAGCACAAAGCCATTAATTGCAAATTTACTGAATCTACTTAACTAAATGTTCTTCTAACCCTAGGGAGCATGTAGTGCGCCACCCGGATTAGCAGTGTATTATTGTGGCCGAACTAATGGGAAGAGAATCGATGTGCAAGAGGTACCGCGCATGTGCACAACAAACGCCGCGCCCTCTGTCGACCAGCCGGCGCAATGCAGAGCTTAGTACAAGTGCATCATGTTCCGCGAGGATATTCGGGGCCTGGGTGGTTAAGGGCTGGTAATGTGACAGACCGTTCACCCTAAGGCAAACCGAAGACGCCGTCTCTGAAGGTGGATGAAAAGATCAAAAGAGAGACATGGGCGGCAAATGTCGCAGCATTAGAGAAGCAGAACGTCGATTAGATGGTATCCTGAACACTGCACGCAAGCTGTCCGTCTCTCCTGAGGACCTTGTGAACCTCAGCGCCGTTAGGAAGCTAACACAACCGCGATGTACCACCAACAAGCACATGCTACCATTGCTGGCCGGACTCCTAACAGTTCTTGTGGTGATGCTCGTCTGTTCTGCAGATCGCCATTGTGATCATAATGTCTCGCAACAGGTACGGATATTTCTCAACATATTTACAATTTTAGTAATTTGGTGCAGATAATTTTAATGCTGCAGTATTAAATATAAAGAAATCTATGTTCTGTAATGTAGCGTAGTTTAGCTTTTAGTTTATCGCTCATATCGATTTATTTGCACGTTTAATTTTCATTTTACTATCATCATTCCAAGAAAAGTAATGTACAGCATAAGTAATAATTTAAAAAAATCTTACCTTTGGATAATTACATAACGAAGGATTAGCTGCCAAATTATTGTTTCAACTACTGCATCCTAAAATTACAATCCACATTTAAACCAAAAATATAAAATGTTCTGCATCAGCTCACGGTTGTACTACTTTTATTTCGAACTACAATAAAAATGTATACATGCAGTATGATACTGTAATATTTCGCTTGTTAATTCGCTTAATATTTATTTTGATATGAAAAATTGTTCATGGTTAGACTCAATAATTGTACTTATAAATTCATATTTTATTATATAATGAACTACTCTTGCATCTATTTATCATGATTCCATGCTCATAATTATTAGGAGAAAGAGAGAAGTTTTTACATAATCCTACTTTTCAGAGAACTTTATAATTAAACATTTAATGTGTAAACACCTCAAGAAGTCATGCTTCCTTGAAATTTGGCTCATTTTGACAGAGAAAAAACACTAGTATCAATAATAAGTATAAGAAACTTAAACCATGATTTTATGTAGTCAAAGATGATAACCAGGTAATCATCTGAGAAAATTGGGTAAGGTTTAATATCAATTAATAAGAAACCAAAAGTGTTGATAAGATTTAAGCAGCAAAGATAAGAGGCAAAATAGAAATACTGCAGTGGCAGTAGGAATTAAAGATTTTTATATCCTGCAGAGGTAGTAGGAAATACTGATTTAAAGTACTTTTGTATTAGATTCCTTGATATTCGTTTCAACTTTAAGCTACTTTAACTTTTCTCAAACAGGTCATTATCTTTTCATCTCTTCTTTGTTTTACTCCTAACCATGCAAAGCAAACCGAATTTCAGTTTCACTTAACAACCAGCTTTTAAAAGATTTGACTATTATAGTGTATTATTTTATTTCCCTTCTACTTGGAAGGAACTAATACAACCACTTCTATTAATGTGTATCTCGATTATCATGATATAGGTAAAGGAATAATAATTTGTAGCAATAGATTTTAGAGCAAGTCATGTGAATGGAATACATCACATTTTTTTAATCGTTTCATTTATATAGCCCCCTTTAATTCTATGGTCATATTGCGGACTTTGCTTTTGAAACAACTGCTGGGTTTTCTCGCCAAACTGTTGACTTTATTTAATGTTAGTTTTTTTTTCACTACTATACTATTAAGCACGTACAGGCACTTGCACATGCATTCTTCCAGACCTGTGGGGGTTAGGAAATAATTCTAGTTAAAGAAAATAGATCCGTATCAGCCAGGAATCGAACCCGGAACCTCTGGATGATATACAAGTTCTGATAAAATTACGAATTTTAATCTGTAGTTCATTTTGGTTAGAATACTCGTCAAATTCTGTATATAGCAACGGAAAATAATGTTCCTCTTCTATAGAATCACATATAAAACAATTTCCTTTATCAGAATCAGGTACATCTGAGAATTTCTGCAGAGGATTCTACATCACTAACCACATTTTCTAAAATTCCAAAATTAAATTTAACATTTTAAGCTATGCATTACGCAATTTGGTCTAGTAATGTCTTTTAGGAAGAGAGGCTATTGTTTCTCTTTTACTTACGTAATCCCGTTCAAAAACTGAAGTTTTTCTGACCTGAAATAAAGTTTTAGTAGTGCGCTACAAGGTAGATAAAACGCCATTTTTAGTCAGTAAAACTCCTATAGGTTATTGAACTAGTCAACTTACATGTCTAGATGTATTTTTTATCTCTACTACCAACTTCAGATTATGGAAGCAAAAATATGATTATCACCTCTGTAGTGTCTCTGCCTCACATTCAAGAGGTTCCTGCGTTAGGACGAGTTACCCGGAATAGTTTTCATTCGAGATTTTCCCTTATCCTAAGAAGATTAATGTGGAGCAACTTTAAGTTTCATGGAGCTGGGCTCATTTGAGCATCACTTCATCCATTTCATTCATAGTCCGATACGAACCTCCAGGCTAAAGGACGTGAAACAAAAAAAAAAACAAAAAAAAAACTTTCTCTTTCTTTCTCTCTGTTCAAACTCCTGGTTTCTAGGACGTACAACCCCAGGAGTTGTAATTCAACTCCTGAGGTCAGATGACTGCTGAGGAGCAGAGGATCAGGGAAAAGCCAGGATGGATGATCAACCCAAAGCCTGGTATGAAAGTGGGGAGGTGGATGAGATGAAATGACGGTGAAGTATGACAGGAACGACAGTAGTGGAACAATTGGTGGAATGAATGGCGAGGGAAACTAGAACCCAGAGAAAACCCGCACAGACACAGCTTTGTCCACCTTAAATCCCACATGCGATCTTCTGGGATCGAAACCCCGCCGGCTAAGTGAGAGATGAGCGGTTTAACCAGTCGGCCACGGCGCCGCCACCGTAAACCAAAAGACAAGAAAGAAAAACTACCACAATCGCCCAAAAATGAGAATAGAATAAAATATTTTTCATCAAAAATTATCTGAAACCTAACAGCATTTATCTGCTAAAACTAAACAAGGGGCAGAGTTAATTCCAGTGTATCTGCACAAGAATTAAAAAACTGCGAATGTTTAAAACTTACAAGTGAAGCTACTTTCACAATGAGATGCAAGCGCAGTAGTAACGTAAGCGCAAAAGTTTCAACTCATATTATTTAATGTAAGCATTCACATAGAAACACACAAGAAGCAACGTAAGAGTTTGCAAACTCCAAACTTGATCCTTGCGTTGTATGCAAAGAGGATTAATTTTGCCGTATTACTATATTTAGTGCCCGCTGTGTAATATCAGACGATCGCAAAGCGAGTTTTATAGCTCCTATACATACATGCCGATCTTCCATTTGGCTGTGACGCGCCATTTTTTAATTGCTGACTCTGGGTTTTGATTTAGTGGATGTAGTCACCCTCCGCGGTGTAATGGCTACCATGCTAACTTCATATTTATACAAGGTCGTGGCTTCAAACCCGGCAGAGGACCTCGGATTATTTTCGGGCGTAAAAATTCTTAGCATTTCTTACTTCGGAAGGAATGTAAAGCCGTGTGTCCCGTGTCGTAGATTTACGGCACATAAAAGAACTTAAAGCCTGATAAAGAGGCCTCTTCGCAAAATTAAGCGGTCCAGGTTTCTTGGTTCTCACCATTTGAAATGCGCAAAGAGATAATGCAAATTGCATTAAAAGTGCAGATTTAAAATTTTCGGCCGTCTCCATATTTGCACTATTTTCAACATTTTGATCAAATTATAACGCCACTGCCGCGTCAGTTGTGTGTCTAATTTTATAATTTATTTATTTCTTATAAAAGGTTAAGTTAACTGATATAATATTGTTGGTTAGGTTATTAAATTTGAAACTCCCGGTACTGGATATTCTCATGTATTTATGAATCTAGAAATCCAACTTCTTGCGTTGCGGTTGCTGCTACGTCTGCGCTTGCATCTAATTGTGAATGTAACGTTATAGTATACATATTAGATTTACTATCCTCTTTGAAATGTTCAAATAACGTCCATTAACGCTTAATACTTGGAAATTCTTTATCCGAGATTTTCTGGAACATTAGCAGCACACAATAAAAGTCCACATGTTTGATGCTTTCGTTCCTTTACTTATACCATCTGTGGCTGTAGGAATTGCTTTTTATTTACGTCATAAAAACAAATGGCGGTGTTGTGTAAGGAGGTAGCCAAGCAACAGGTGCAGCACGCCCAATCCATGTGAAAATATGTTGTTCAGCGATTCACGTCTGCTACTTGCACCATCTTGTTCGTTCCTGTTTCTGCTCGTATATTAAGAGAGATGAACGGGAATAATGGTGGTGGGAATAGAAGAGAGTTAAATGGATACACGAGGAAGGGGTTTACCTTTAAACAGTGTTTAAAGTCGATATTTAAGAGTCGAGGAGGAACACAGCCGAGAACACTGTTTAACCTCAAATGAGTAAGTTCCTTTCAGGTATTTTTAAAAGGGTAATAATTGAACAATTACTCAAAACATGGGAGAGTAAGAGGGTGCAACAGATCACATTAATGTAGTTTTTTCTAATTAAAGGAGGTTAGATGTTTCGTTTCAAGAAAAGTATAATCCGCGATACCAGATTGCCTAAAAAATTATTTACTCTGTCACCATTTTATTTTATATAGCTGTTCCTCTGTTCCTACAAAAACTGGATTTCTATCTACTTCCTGTTAATCCAGATAAAGCTTTGCAGAAATAATTTCATTCACATTTTATCGTTGGTACAATGTAGATAAGAAAACAGATTCGATATACAGCTTTTACTGTATAATTACTGGTCTTGAAAATAGATTCTGTCTCAGAAAATGGATTTTAAATAAATGTGTTTTAACGAGTTACACAATTTTGTTTAATAAGTTTTCAAATATATGTATGTATGTGTGTGTGTGTGTGATGTATCCATCATACGAAATTGCATAAAATTCCTCCCGAATGAGAGGATTTCATAGAACATTCCCAAAAATTAAAGATCTAAATTTAATTTTCTATGAAAAAAAATCTTAAAATATGGTATTTTAAACTAAATCTTTTAGGTCATTTTTATAAAATAAACATTTTGAAAACGTTTTCTATACAAAGTGTAGTTTAGGGTGGGAAGACTTTCTTGAAAATCTTTGTGTCGTATCCTTTTGTTAGTGTTTAACGTCCGCTTTTACTATAAATGGCACCACAGATACATACAATGAAGATGGAGCACCTGTAGAATGTGATGGAGGGGGAAACCGGATAACCCGGAGAAAATCCGCCTCCGCGACGCTTTGTCCATCACAAATCCCACATGCAGTCGCTTGGGATCGAATTCGGGTAGCCTAGGTGAGTGGTCTAACCACTTGGCCACGGCGCGATCTAGTCGCATACTTGGAAGATGCTGAACTGAAATACCAAGTTAGATATTTAATCGGCTTTTCGTTTTTGAGTTATGCTTTTCACACATACACACAAACAAACTTCAGAGCCCGGCTAGCAGGGAAGGTGGTAGCCAATGCGTCACAATGCTTGCGTTGCATTTCAACATTTAATTCAGCCGTGACGATAGGTTGCCCTCAATGTTGAGGTGTATCGCATATTGCCGATATGAGTAAGTGAGAACTCGTGCTTCGGCGCGCAACTAAGCTGGAACAGGTAGAGAAGGTACTGCATTCACCGAAAATTCGACACCAAGATTCCACTGGAAATACAGTTTTGAGGTTTACCGAATACAAAAAGGCATTTTTAGAAAGAGACCCGGTGTAGGGGTAAACTCGATAACTCAAAAACGAAAACTTGTTTAAATACCAAACTTGCAATTTAAGTTAGCATCTTTCAAGGATGCGACGCGAAGATTTTCAAGAAAACTGCCCACCCAAAACTACCCTTTACTTGGAAAATGTTTCGATTATTTTAATTTTCATAAAAATGGCTCTAATTATTTTATTAAAATATCTTATATTAAAGATACTTAGATGACAGATAAAATATATTTTGTATTTTATATGCATTGCCTTACGTCCTCTTAATGTTGGATGACTTTTGCATCACTGGGAAAAACCAAGAGGTAGACAAAGTTATGCTGCATAAAAAATGCAGACCTCGTTAAAGCACACAACTTATGTTAAACAGATTTTTTTAGAGTAAACCATTTCCGAGAAATTACTTTTTAAGGATTTCAATTTAAAATTCTTTACTTTCTTCAAATGGAATGGCATAGTATGTTTTCTCTCTTCTTGTCAGAAAAAGAAACATTTCAAAGCCATCTAATAACGACAAGATTTCAAAAGATAGGACTTTCGCTTAAGCCTAGTACACTCCCTTATTCCTTTGTATTTACAAGAAATATTTGTTGAAGAATGGGAAGATAAATTTCAGATTTATATAAAACCATTTTTTTTTATTTAGAGAGTCTCAAAATGTAATTTGAAAAGCAAACGTTTCAAGGCCTAATGTTCCGATTACTCCCCAGAATTTTCCAATGATGACAACTGAATAACGTTTGGGAGAGGAAAAAAAATCCCCAGCGAGGATGGTCCTTATGGAATTTGTTCCATGGATCTACCAAATGCGAGCCTCATAATTATGTCTAAGCCATTTCACGTGAGAATCACACTTGCCGCAAAGCCATCATAAGTGAGTCTCACATTTACCTCTGAGCTATCTCGTGGAAGCCTTACATTTACGCTAAGTCATCTAGTGCGTGCCTTACACTCATTGCGGAGCTATCTCGTGGAAGCCTCACATTTACGCTGTCATCTAATGCGTGCCTTACAATCCTCGCGGAGCTATCTCGTGGAAGCCTCACATTTACGCGAAGTCAACTAGTGCGTGTCTTACACTCATCGCGGAGCTATCTCGTGGAAGCCTCACATTTACGCTAAGTCATCTAATGCATGCCTTACATTCATCTCGGAGCTATCTCGTGGAAGCCTCACATTTACGCGAAGTCAACTAGTGCATGCCTTACACTCATCGCGGAGAATCTCGTGGAAGCCTCACATTTATGCGAAGTCAACTAGTGCGTGTCTTACACTCATCGCGGAGCTATCTCGTGGAAGCCTCACATTTTTGCGAAGTCGTCTAATGCGTGCCTTATACTCATCGCGGAACTATCTTGTGGGAGCCTCACACTCATCATGGAGCCTGTCGTACCTCATACTTACGATAAGCCAATTCGTGCATGACTCACTGACGGTGAGCTTCACTTATTGGGGAGTCAACTCTTGAAAGCCTCACACTTGCCACGGATTCATCTCGCTCGGCGGTACGCACGTTGAAGTTTTTTGCCTGCTTCAAATAGTTCAGTAAACTCTAACGTAAACTCGAATACTTTAGATATCTATGTAGGTACCTCAATGGGTCTTGTAACTTCGCAAATGCTTTTAATTTCTCGTGGCATTTTCGGTTCCTCCTCGTACCATAGTGTAACTACCTGTTCATTTCTCACAAGTGAACTTATCTGTGGAGAAGGAAAGGAAAGGCACATAATATACTTTTACCTTAATTTTCATACTCCTGTTACTGACTGATGTTTGATAATTAGAAGTAGGGAAATACAAGTTAAATGTAGTTAGAGAAACCATCTTCAAGTTCATAATGTTAAAATACATTGGAATATTTAAAAACTAAAACATTACTCCATTTGAAATTTTGAAGTTACTTAGGTGTGGGAAAAAAATTACTTTTATTTCTAATGTTTTTGTTTCCTAACTTAAAGTTTTAATTGGTTTTAGGTTAATAAAAGGCATGATTAAAGTTAAACATTAAAATGAAATAATTAGATGCATTTTGATTGTCAACATAATGTTTAAATGTTTATAAAATATATTGAATGCCTCTGCAGTCGAGTGGTCAGCATTCTAACTTCTCGGCAAGAGGTCCCAGGTTCTATTCCCGGCTGAGGTGGAAAATCTTTCTTCAATTAGAATCATTCCCTTTACATCACAGAGTCTGGAAGTGTGCATGTGAGAGTGAATGTGCGCGTGTATATAAGCTGAAACAAACTAGAAAACGCCAGCAGCTGTTTGTAAAACAAAAGTTCATTATGACCATAGAAGTGCTACATTAAACAAATTATACACATGTATATTCAAATGCAAGTATTATGTGGAACCTTTAGGTGGAAATTAAACTGGTGCTGAACTCTTAAAAATTTGATGTACTCCATCACATGACTTTTTATCTCTCTGTAACAAATTATTGGTAATAAGCCTATTCTCTATCTACTTCATGCTAATCGAGATAAACACTAGCAGAACCTGTTTTATTACTTAATTCCTTATAAGTAGAAGAGAAATAAGGGAATACACAAGGCTAAACCGACAGTCAAATGCTTTAAAATGTGGTTGTTATAGTATAGAAATCCGATTCTTTGCGAGGCCAAGTGTTGACAAGTTTCGGTATGTAAAAGCACCAATATTTTAAAACTGAAATTAATAACAAGAAATGTCTCAACGAAAAAAACTGTATATAACATAACTTGTGTGTTTTAACGAGCTCTAAATTGTGTGCACTAAGTTTTTGTCTATCTCTTAAATTTTACCACTTATGCAAAATTCCGCAAAATTCATTTAGAATAAAGATATCTTAAGAGGCTACTCCCATAAAATTCAAGATATGCATTTTATTTGCCATATCTTTAATATACGATATTTGAATTAAAATAGTTAGCCATTTTTGAGAAAATAAATATTTTTGAACATTTTTCCATGTAAAGGGTAGTTGGGGTGGGGGATTTTCTTGAAAATCTTCGTGTCACATCCTTCGAAGACACTGAACTTAAATACCAAGTTTGATATTTGGCGGAATTTTCGTTTTTGAGCTATTCTGTCCACTGAGACACACGCACACAAGGACATTTTTCTAAAAATGCTTTTTTTGGATTCAGCTTGTGTCAAATTTCCGTTGAAATCTCGTTAGCAAATTTTCGGGTGTAATATACAATAGGTACCTTCTCTACATACTATGTACTTAGTAAGTGTAGAGAAAGTAAAAGGAGGGAAATATTTAATTATACACGTTCATGTAAGAGATACTGGTATAATACGTAATAGTTTAACCAAAGTATTATCCCCTCTGCAAAATAAGAAACCTTTCAGCACTTCACCTCCATAGAGATCACAGCTTTGAGTCCACTGAGTGTCAAGCGGTAGCCTGTTTACTTATATACAGCACTGTCTAAGGACTGGAATACAAAACAAATCAAACCACAGCACTCGACATCAAACGCTCTTAAAATCAAGCGATATTTTGTGGAATGCTTCATACAGCGTCTTACTACAAAACGTAACAATAAGATCAATAGTCAATGAGGGCCAAGTCTTACCCCACGACCGCTGCATCCTCTGCCTCTCCATACAGAACATCATGCTATATTGGGGCGATGTGTGTCAGCAGCCCAATTCTTTTGCTCACTTTAGCGCTATTGATTAGAGCGGAGAGTCTCATTTTCATTAAGTCAGCGTTGCTTCACAGCGAGGTGAACCTGTTCCTCATTCCAACAGCAAAGTCTGAGTGTTTCACGAAAAACATACTTTCGTATGCCCGAAATAATTTAACTGATTCTCTTGGATCTCACCGACTGAGTGCAGTCCATACCAAACTGAAAGGTTAGCTAAATCTGCTTTCAGCGTTAATTGCTGTAATAGTGTGGTTCTAAGTACCACATTGCTAGGTATTGTTGAAAAGATAATTACAATCTTCCGCAGCAAAGACAACAAGGTTCGCCTCGTTAGCCTAGGGGTAGCATGTCTGCTTCATATTCAACAGTTCGCGAGTTCGAATCTCGCGAGGTTTTTTTCGAGGTTTACCATTATTCAGAGAAGACGAATTTCGTGTAACTTTAAATTTCATGGACTCCGAGATCATTCGAGTATTATTTCAAATATTTCATTCATCGCTCCATATGACCTCAACCAGGTTAAAGGACGTTAAGCTACAAAAAATTAAACAATAGTAGTCATAATAAATAATCAGCTAAATATGCACATGTCTGAAGAGGCTGTTGAAGAGAGCCGCATAGCACATCATGCAAACCCAGCACATCTGTAATAACGCGCGGCTTGCAAACTGACATGAAATGCATTAAAAGAAAGGTACTAAATATTTTGATGCCTAAATGTACTTTTTCACATCAAAAAAACTTCTGAGACACCAGAGACGAGTTACTCTGAAGCGAATATATTTAATTAAGAGCAGGAAGATGAAGTTGGTATAATTGAAAAAAAAATCTGATGTGTACCATTCACATGACTTTCTCTACATGTCTGCAACAAATTATTCTTAAAAGGCTTATACTTCTATTTACTTGATGCTGATCAGAAAAATTAGCAGAAATAGTCTTATTACTTGCTTCCTTGTAAGTAGATGGGAAATAGAGTGCCATAAGTTAAAGTGATAGTCAAAAGCTGGTTGCTATGTCACTGAAGTTTCTTTGTATGTTCAACAGTTGACAAATTCCTGTATGAGAAAAGTACAAGTTTTACAAAGCAGAAAACAAAACCAAGGAATGCCTAAAAAACGAAGAACTCCACGAAAAAAAATGTTTATAACATAAATTGTGTGTTTTAACGTGCTCTACATTTTTCGTGTAATAAGTTTTAGTCCATCTCTTACGGTTTAGAAGTTATTCAAAATTCCGTAAAATTCATCCAGAATAAAGTACTCTTCAGAGGCTATTCCCAGAAAATTCAAGATATACATTTGTCAGGTAAATATATTTAATATACGAAATTTAAATCAAAGTTGTTAGAGCCATTTTTAAGAAAATCAAAATTTTCGAAAAAAGTTCCATATATAGGGTAGTTGAGGGTGGGGGGATTTTTCTCAAAATCTTCGTATCGCATCCCTGGCAGATACTAAACTTAAATACCAAGTTTGGTATTTTGCCGACTTTTCGTTTTTGAGTTATCGTGTTCACAGACACACGGACCTTTTTCCGAAAATGCTCTTTTTAGGTAAAGGGAACCCTAAAACATATATTTCGGTGAAATCTCGGCATCGAATTTTTGGGTGGAGTGCAATACCTTCTCTATAGACATAGCGTGTATAGAGAAAGTAACAAGCGTTTCCGAACCGTTTACGTTCCAGTTCCTATTTTTCCAGCGCTACATTTCCCTTTAATGAGTTAAGCATTGTTTTAGAGCAGTTCACATAAATGGGTCACGTGCATATCGATTTTATGCTGTAAAACAAAAGCCACAAAACAGATGGTGGAATGTCATTGTGCTCATATCGGGTTTTGAAATAATATTTTGAGGCAGCAGCTGTTTAAAAAGTCAAACCTAATAATGCAGGTGTAATAGCTATACGATGATACAGGGTTGCCAGGATTTACTTTCCGTTGTAGAAAGTTATAGAACAAAATATAGCCAAATTATCGCCAATCTTGTCAATGATTCCTAATGCTTACCTATTACCTATTGCACGCAATAATCGGCACCACTAATGTAAAAATAATTGTGTGTTCCATTCACATGACTCTCTACATCTCTGCAACAAATTACTCTATTTACTTCATCTAATCGAGAAAAAATTAACACTAATAGTCTTATTACTTGCCTCCTTGTTATTAGAAGCGAAATAAGGGGGTACCATAGGTTAAAGTGATAGTCAAAAGCTGGTTGCTATGTGACTGAAGTTCCTTTGTGAACACGAGTTCACAAAGTCCTGTATGAGAAAAGTTTAAGTTTTTTATAGCTGAAACCAAAACAAGGCATATCTCAGAAACAACAACTCCACGAAAAAATGTATATGACATAAATTGTGTGTTTTAAAGTGCTCTACATTTGATGTGTAGCAAGTTTTTGTCCTCTCTTACGGTTTAGCAGTTATGCAAAATTCCGTAAAATTGACCCAGAATAAAGTAATCTTCAGAGGCTATTCCAAGGAAATTCAGAATATACATTTTATTTGTCAGGTAAATATCTTTAATATACGCCATTTTAATCAAAATCGTTAGCTATTTTTTAGAAAATCAGAATTTTCGAAAAAAATGTAATGTAAAGGATAGTTTGGGGTGGGGGATTTTTCTCAAAATCTTCGTGTCGCATCCCTGGAAGACATTAAACTTAAATACCAAGTTTGGTATTTTATCGACTTTTCGTTTTTGAGTTATGGTGGTCACACACACACACACACACACCTTTTAGTGATTTTTTTTTTATATAAGGGACCATAAAATATATATTTCCGGTGAAATCTCGGTATCGAATTTTGGGGTGGAGTGCAACACCTCTATACAGTATGCACATAGTGCGAATAGAGAAAGTAAAAATCTGATGTGTTCCGTTCACAGGACTTTCTCTACATTGCTGTAACAAATTATTGTTAAAAAGCATATTCTTCTATCTACTTTATGAAAGATAAGTTTCAAGTATTTTAAATTTAAAACAAATAACAAGGAATATCCAAGAAATAGTCAAATCCACGTAAAAATCGTATATCGTGTTTTAACGTGATCTATATTTTTGTGTACTAAGTTTCTGTCTATCTCTTACAGTTTTCCAGTTACGCAAAATTCAACATAATTCATTTAGAATAAGGAGGTCTTTAGATTTTATTGCCAGAAAATTAAAGATATACATTTTATATGTCATAAATATGTTTAATACAGTATTGTAATCAAAATTGTTACAGCCATTTTTGAAAAAAATACAAATTTTCGAACTTTTCCATGGAAAGGATAGTTTGGGATGGGGGGATTTTTCTGAAAATCTTCGCTACGCATCCCTGGAAGATACTAAACTTAAATACCAAGTTTGGTGTTTTACCGAGTTTTCGTTTTAAGTTATCGCGTTCACGGACACGCGCGCGCGGACCTTTTTTCAAAAATGCACTATGTACATAGTGCGTGTAGAGAAAGTAAAAATGTGATGTGTTCCATTCACATGACTTTCTCTACATTTGTCACAAATTAGTGTAAAAATCTTATTCTTCTATTTACTTCATAACAATAGAGGTAAACATTAGCACCATTGTCATTACTACTTGGTTCCTTGTAAGAGAAGGGAAAAATCTAATGTGTTCCATACACATGATGCCCTCTAACCGGTAAACAATCATTTTATTCAAAATATTAATCTATTATCTATATCATGCTAATCAAGACAAACATAAGTAGAATTAGTCTTATTACTAGCTTCCTTGTAAGTAGAAGGGAAATAAGAAAATGTACAGGCTATAATGACAGTTTCGTTCTTTAAAAGCCGGTCGCTATGTGAAACAATTGAGATTCTCGGTAAACAAACGAGAAACGAGAAAAAAGATGTCTGTCGTTTTAGGAAACTTTAGTGGCTCAAAATTGGAACCAATAATCCGGAATATCTCGAAAACGGTTAACTCCTCAAAAAAGTGTATATGACATAAGTTCTGAATTTTAATGGATCTACACTTTCTGTGCAGCAGTAAGTTTTTGTATATCTCTTACGGTTTGGCAGTTATATAAAAGTCATCCAGAATGAAGAAGTCTTCAGGGGCTATCAAGATATACATTAGGTTTGCCATAAAATAGCTTATACAAAGATAAAATTTTCGAAAAATGTACCATATAAAGTGTAGTTTGGGGAGGGGATTTTCTTTAAAATCTTCGTGTCGCATCTTAAATACCAAGTTTAGTACTTAATGCTCTTTTCGTTTTAAAGCTATGCTGTCCACAGACATTCACACACCTTTATCTAAAAATGCTTTTTTTTTTTAGATTCAGGGGGCCCAAAACATGTATTTTCGGTGAAATATCGGTATCGAATTTTTTGGTGCATTGCAATACCTACTCTATGCACTATGTACATAGTACAAGTAAAGAAAGTAAAAATATCACATATTCCAAACAATATTCACAGAATCTCCTCCAAAACACAAGTTCCCCCTCTAAAGCAATTGGTTAATTGACACTAGTCGGTAAATAGTAGCAATAGCAATACATACTTTCGGATTTCCACATGTGCATCTAATCATCAAGTTAACAATATTGATTTAAATTGAATGTCTAGAACTCTTGATGGACGATAGCAGGTCATTGACCATAAACTTTACTGGGAATTAATATGAATATTCAAAAATTCCAATTAATCAACCAAAGTAAGACAGTAATAACAACTTAAATAACTTAATTTTGTAAGCAAAATTGGTATTTTGATTTATTTTTGCAACTTTAAATTAACTGATGCCAAAGTATGAAGTGTTAAGGTTAAGTTTTAATGGACAATCAAGCAATAATATGAATCTAATGCAAATATGAAAGCGTCGCGTTGCAGCATAAACACTTATTGTTGATTTCTTCCTTATAGTGAAGAAACGCCTAACAGCACTGCAGCATTATAACACACTACATAATCGCAAATGCAGGTAATAAAATAGATAATTCGTTAATAAATTTATTAATTAGAAAAATAAGACTCTTTAATATCTAAATTTAATTGCAGCCGCCAAATCTCTTAAACAGCTATTTTCAAACACACATATATCTAGTTTTAAAATAATTTTCAAGGTTTCACTATTGTATTGTCTATTAGTTACCATTCCAATAATTGATTCTCCGTGATCGACAGGTCAGCGAGCTGACTTATCATCCGGAGGTCCCGGGTTCAATTTTAGGCTGGGGCGGAACATTTTTCTTTAACCAGAAGTATTCTCTATTCCCCACAGAGTCTGGAAGTATGAATGTGAGAGTGAACGTGTGTGTGTTTAGCGACATATACATAATTAGCTTAATGTTCTAAACTTATAGTAATAGGATATGACCATTGAAGTTAAAGGGGGCTATACAAATGAAACAATTAAAAAATGATTGTTTCTTTCTCGATTTAACAGAATATAGATGCAAAGTAGCCAATGTAATGTATACAGAATGAAACAATACATTGCATTGGCACGTTGCGTCTACATTCTGTTAAACCGAGAAAGATAGCTCAAATATTCTCGTTGTAAAAGTCCCAGGACAAATGATACCAATTTCCGTGTTTAGAAATTCTTGGAGTCGGTAAGTAACAACCTATCCTCTTCTACAGAAAGTTGTGACTTATTGCTTTTTTGAAAGAAAGGGCACCCATAGAGCAGTATTCAACTGCAACTACAGTGAAGCGTCTACCTACTTAACAGAGGTAGTATTCTATTGCTACCAAAAATTCCATGCCTATATTTCACCGAAAGTACACGTTTTGCAGCCCTCTGGAATCAAAAAAGGCATTTTCATAAAAATATAATTTTGTAAGTTCTTTATATGTGCGGAGGGAGGTGAATAATAAAACTCAACTTAAAGTCATTTAAATACCCAACTTAATATTCAGCATCTTCCAAGGATACGAAGGTTTTCAAACAAACAAAAAACAACAAAAATTCTATTCCAAACTAGCCTTCACATGGAAATTTTATCGAAAAAATTGCCTTTCTCAAATGGCTGTGTCGAGTTTGATTAAAATGCTATATGGTTTATAAATATTCGCGATAATGAAATGTATAAGCTTAAATTTTCTGGCAATTTATCTTTTCTTTCTGAATAACTTGTATAATTGGTATATCTACCGTACTAAGAGGTACACAAAATGTAATTGATAAAAATGTAGGGCTTATTAAAGAAGACAATTTACGTCAAACTTTTATGTGGAGCTAAATATTTCGAAATATTCCTTATTTTGGTTTTGAATTTTCAAACATTTTACTTTTCTCAAAAAAGTAAGCCCTTATTCATTTCTTTCTCCTGATCGTGTAATCTTTGCATGGAAAGCGACAACTGTTTGAACATGAAACTATTGCTTTGCCTACGTATGCTATAAGGAAATGTGTAAATGAGAAATGAAAGTTTATCTGGAGTAACAAGAACTAGATAGAAATATAGGTTTGCGTAAGAATAGATTGTAAAAAAAATAGTAGAGAAGGTCATGCGAATTGAACATCAGATTCTTTTTCTTTCTCCTAACACTCTTCGATGGCCAATTTCAGAAATCCTTTTATAGATTGTTCCGTAAGTACAAATATACCAAAACTGCCTCTGTGGTGGAATGGTCAGTGAGCTGAGTTTTCACCCAGAGGTCCCAGGTTCAATTTCCGGTTGGAGTGGGGAATTTTTCTTTAACAAGAATTATTTTCTATCCTCCACAGAGTTTGGAAGTGAGTGTGTGTGTGTGTTTAAGGAGCATAAAATGATTTAAACACAACGTAAAGAACCTACAGACGAGTCCCCTTTATGACCTTATATAAAAATGAAGCAATAAAAAAAAAAAAAAAAAAAAAAGAATACTGAACGGGATGGGCGATTTCGTCTCTAGCCCGCATTTGGGAAGTCACGATTTGATCCCCGTGGACTGCTCACACTTAAGGATTTCGTGGTTTTTATTTTAGAGAGACTAATTCTGGTATAGTTTTTATCACGGAATTTTCCGGTTCTTCATTCCCCATCATTTCATATCACCTTTCCGAATATGGGGCTTGGCTGGATAGTTAAATGGTATGTGCAACGCGGTGGATATGCACTGTTTGTTCCCACTCTGTTATGGAACCACGGGAGTTTTTTTTTTTTTCCTTAATTTTTCCCCCTCTTTTTCCCCCCACACCTTTTTCAATTTTCCCAACATTTCTTTTTGTTTTAGTATTTGATTTCCATTTTTGCTTCTAATACACACATATACTCATTTTCAAACACATGAACACTCATGCCTAAGGCGGGACTAGAACGCACGATCCCCTGCGCCACGAAGCGAGCGCGGCCATGTAGACCGTCGTTCGGACCTGCAGCGCTGGGATTTGCCTGCACGAATGTCTCCATTTGTCAACTTTAGGATACTCAATACCCGCACCTGCTACTATTTGGTGCAGACAACAACTGTTCAGATATTTCATCTCATCGCTTCTTCCTCCTGGAGGATGCATACACAAAATGGGCCTCTGGTCACAATGCTTCAATCCTCCCCTGCCCCTTCCGAAAAATTGAATCTTCATGTTTTACATATAAATAAAAAATGTTCTTATAAATGTTAATAATATATATGAAACTGAAATATATATTGAATAATATATATGAAATATATATATATTGAAACTGATATAGGAACACCTACTCCTGCATCTGTAATTTAGCCAGTCTACTTAGCCGTAGACTGATAAATTAAAAACCTGGTGAATTGACACATGAAACCACAGGGGAAACGGGGAAAATTCTTCAAAGGGGTTCCAAAGAGAAGAGGTGCTGGGAAAATTATCAGGTCAATAGTGGAGGTTCTCTGTTCTGTTGTGGGAAAATTATCAGGTCAGTAGTGGAGGTTCTCTGTTCTGTTGTCGAAAGGAGAATAAGAGAACTAGAATTCAATAAAAGCAGTTAGATTCTTTGATCATCTGTCATGCCGCAACTCCATGCGATATGCACATATTGGCTCTGCTGCAATCCCATGTGATGCACGCATTAAATTACAACATATTAAGACAAGAACATCTAGCATGAAGTAGTATCAATCATGTACTGTGATAGTTCTGGGTGGACAGTATAAGAAAAGTAGTAGGGTGGCCTTACGTCAACAAAGTAATGTCTTGAAAACTATCGCTTGAAGACAGAGGAATGTGTATCAGCAACGAGAAACGTGTAGAATGTCCCACCCATATCCAGACATTAGCTCTAGTGTGGCGATGCAGGAGGAGGAAATTTTGAAGTCTGTGCCAGGTGTCAACCAAGTGTATGACAAGAAGTGTATGGAGTAAAAATAGGAACACCGAAGCAAGAGAATTTACTGGGAGGTCTAGAATCAGACTCAGGCCACCGAATCGGAGAAGTCAAATGTTGTGCCAGGACGCACTGAAGAAACAGAAGAATTATTTCGTAGTCTTCACTGAGGTCAGCAACAATGCGACAAAGTCCACTGGATTACCAGACATAGCCTTGTTTGCCACTTGCTCCTGCCGCTGTTCCTTCTTGCCGAATGACTAAAGAAGTTTTTAAATAAGCCTCCAGTTTATTGTCATTAAAAGTCGGTGACAGTAGCCATCAATTAGCGGCGTTCATCAAGTTAAACACTCTTCAGCTTGCATCTTCCAGTGTTAATCCCGTGTTTGAAAGTTGGAGCACAAAGATAAGCTTCCTATTGATCTAAAATGCCAATGTATACGTAATGTCAAAGGTGAGAATTTCTGTAATTATTCTTAGTGTTATTCCGTTTGGGAATAATGTCATTGCTAACATTGGCAATAAGAAGCGATTTAACCTGAATACATATTAGAAGTAGACGACTCAGGAGGACCATAATCAACATATACGGGATATGTGAACCAACAGTAGGTAGAATAGCGCTAGTTTCCAGCTCAGCTGTTCGAAGTCACTTTACAATCCACATATCATGGCTCTTGGGAAGAGAATCACCTGTATCCGTAGCATGGAGTTCCATAATAATGTCCCCTACACCTGGTTTGTGATAAAGGTTCCAGTATGGAGTTCCATAATAATAATAATAATAATAATAATAATAATAATTATGTCCCCTACACCTGGTTTGTGATAAAGGTTCCAGTATTTATGGATATGACGTAACTTACTCCTCATGTTGATAACACCAGTACATCACTGAATAAATTATCTGGTGCAAATCAGGATGCCCCACCATATCACTGATATAAATGACTAAATCACTAAATAATTATTAAGCACAAAAAAACGAAAGAATTTTCACAAAGAGATTAACAAAAGCCCCGTTTTCCAGCATGGGACAGCACGTTCGAGACGTAAGGCAAGTCGCTCTACAGGGACATTGCTGGATGGTCCCTTAGCAACCCAGCACATGTTCTTTTAGCAACTTCAACTTAAAGTTAACTTAAACTACAGGCCTTCTTCGCAAGCATATTATTTTATAGCTCCAATGTGCTCGTAATCAAGAACAAGGTCTTTGTAGTGATTTCTTTAATCGTTTACTAATTTATGTAATGAAACTAGGTGTTTTATAGACCATGCCCGTCCGTCAGTAAGAATCGGGTTTTTCAATGAGGAAAAAATGATAAAAAAATGTTTGAATGGTTTATTTTAGGTTTTCTACATAAATTTATGTACCTCGCTTCCTCTCTAACCATCCACCTGTCTACTATACATTCTCTTAACCACCTGTCTGGCTCCCCATATTTTCATTTACCTATATACATACAAATGATGTTCTTTGGAATACCAATATAGATATATTTTATTTTGAATTAATTACATTTTCAATTTCTTTCAGGAGGATATTCGAACAGCTGCTGCTTCAGAGTCTGCATCGAACAATAACCATCATAACCATCAAGATACATCAAGCGAGCAGCCCTGGTTGAGCAGAAGAGATCGGTAACCACAGAATCACTTGAGGGAGACACATGGCAAAACTTGAAGGAAGATAACCAATCAGTACGTTTCACGGATCAAAGCTAGCGATGAAAGTGTGTACTGCCGTCCTCAGTGAAACTTTTCTGTAAAAGTGAAGAATGGTTAACCAGCATAATAAGTTTCATCTTTATGAATATGTGTTTCTAAAAAAACAATTTCCTTGGTATATAGCATTTTCAAAAAAGCTTTATAAAAACTAAGTAGTGTCGTTTTACCCAGGTCTTGATTAAAATAAATAATAACAGAAATAACTATTTATTTCAACTAAGCCTGATGAATATGAATGGATATGTTATTTGTAGATCTAACAGACTACAAACAACTTAATATGTATCTGAAACTGCCTCTCGGGCTTCTAGCCAGATGGTGAGAGATAGACAGACTCCGGCGTTTAAAAAAAAAATATGGAGGACATTTTTTACAGTGTAGTTTTATGTGAAGACCTTTGAAGTAGCCGAGTCAATCGTGTTTCATTTGTTACCGCTAGTGCAATATTTCTCTGACAGTTCAGTTTCCCTGAAGACGAAGATGGTGAAGGTCTTAAGCGTCGGAGTCTTTATCCTTCACCACCTGGTTAGAGCCCAAAAGTAATTTCAGGGAAGTGTTCGCCAGGAAAGCTTCAGTTCATAATTTAACATATATATTTTAAAAATCTGATGTGTTACATTTTTGCGACTTTCTCTGCCCTCTGTCATTTATTAATATGATATTAACTATTCTTACGAAAAGTCTATATATACATTAATTTAATCGATTTAAACCTTACACGTTTTATTATGCGTACAAACGAATAGCGATTGTCATGTGTAAGATAACTGGACACTTTACGCTGACCACATAAGTGTATAGTTTTGCATGCAAGTGAGAAATAACTGAATATCGAAATCACTTTAAAGGAACGACCAAGAATTCGAACTATTAATACTCTCAGAAATAGGTGCTCTATCTCGCCTGTGGTTCAGGATGGGGAGGGCCCAGGTTAAATAATCGGTGATACGGCATGCCTGGATGACGACGGGACCCGTTTGGTAAACTTTGAAACATATTACTAAACTCTCTTTTTTTTAGTTATTAGTGCATATTATTGTATTTTCAACTTGAAATATTTAAGGTCAAGTGTTATTGGTCAAAACCAAATTTCGGATTTTTAGCAATGTTTCACCATACTGAAAACGTTGAAATACCATATCCACTTACAGTCATCAATTTAAATCGTCACGTGATACGATTTAAAGCGCCGCATGGTAATAAAAACAACAGGAAATTGAGCTACAAGCATTACATTATTTAATTAGGCAAACTTTTTTTTTTTTTTTTTTTTTTTAATTTTTTGCACTACTTGATCAATTTTCAGTTTAGGGTACCCTTAAAAGAACGACCAAGTATTCGAACCATTAATGCTCTCAGAAATGGCTAGAATAAATCAAAGAAAAGCTGATTTGGAATAAATCCTGGTTTCAAAGAGATCTACATTTTTTGTGTAGTACATTTTCGTCTATCGGTTTACATTTACCAATTGTACAAATTTATGCAAAATTCCTGCCGAATGAAGTGGACTTCATTCTCAGAAATTCAAGATATTCATCTTATTTAGATTCTAAATATCTTTAATAAAAGTTATTTTAAAGATAATCATTAGGGCTCTTTCTGAGGAATTCAAACATTCCAAACAACCTTCCATGTAAAATAGGCCCTCTCAAACGCCTAAAATCCCATCGGTACAAACAGAGGTGCAGCACTGTGGATCGGGCAACTGGGCTTGGCTCGGGACAATTCGCAGTGGGGTGCTGAAGAAAGGGGGAGACAGGCGGAACTATCGCGTCAAGCAGAAGGGGCGGGAGAGGGAGGGAGGGAGAGAGTGTGCTATTAATAATTATTCGTTATTGCTGGTATTGTCATCAACCTAGGCAAGTAATCCTTTGCTCTCTGCGCCATGCAATGCACTGGGTATGCACCCTGAGAGGCTCTGATGTAAAAGCTAATTTGGAGTGGGAAGTTTTTCTTCAACACTTTTTTGTCGTAACCTTGGAAGATATTAAACTTAAATAAGCTAGGTAGTTTACCTACTTTTCGTTTTTTAATTATACTCTTCATGGACACTTAAGCACACCGGAAGTGTACTTTTTTTATTTTTTATTTCTTCATTTTTGTTTAAGCGAGTCTCAAGACGCGTATTTCCGGTTAAATAAATCACCGGATTAAACTTTTACCGGCGAGTGACATATGCCGGTAACGAATCGTAAATGTGTTTTGGTAACTTGGTGACATATACACAATAAATGAAGGGAGACATCCATAATAAGAAAGATTACCACCAAGTTAGAAAAAGACACGCACCACAAATTTTAAGAACGGTTTTGTCGAATTTTCCGTTCTTTACTTTTGAATTGCTGTTTACTAATAGCTGTCTGGAAATTCTCGCTTCAGTAAATCTGAGAATTTGGGACTCAGATGCCATATTTTTTTTTTATCTGTTTACTAATTAATTTACAAAATGTCATTTATTTTCTTTGAACAGTTCACTGTAATTGAAGCCCATCGTCTGATAATTAAATGAAAAGTATAGAAATTAAGGATTTTTTCTGTCATTTTCTCTTTCTTTCCAGCTCCCCCCCCCCTCTCGCTCTCTAGCCTAGGCTTAACACTCATGTTAGGTCTAAATTGTGAAGGGCCCATGAGCCGCGACAGAAACCAGGAAAATGTAGCAGCTATTATTACTCAGTTTCTCAGATCTCTTCTCTTAGGTATATGGGGAGAGGAGTACGTTGACGTTAGGATGCAATATCTGGAGACGTTAGGGAACCCACCTGACTCAGAGCTGTCGCCCTGGATCTGGTTACCCTCCGTCACCTTCATTTCAACACTTTCTTCTGAAGCTTTTCAGAGGAGCAATAGGCCTTCAAGTGGTGAAATCCTTTTCCGCTTTCTGATAACCTTAAGTCTATGAAGTTAATATGTTAATTAAAACAAAAATAAAGGAATCTTAAGAGGGATATTTTAGAATCTTTCTGACAATAAGCTGTGCGCTGCAGTTTTAACCTACGAATAATGCGTGAACCTATCTCTCTAATCCTGAAGAACTTTTGCTTTCACTTGCTTTAAAACAGGTGTTAACTCTAAGTTTTGATTCAGAAAGACAGAAAATTTGCTATCCAGAAGTCATCTCTTATCAAAATGTATAATTTGTCTGAAAGAGACGTTTTGCTTGTAAACAATGAAACGCGGTCTAGTGTGCTGTTACTCTACGCGTTTGTCAACGGATTTTTATCTTTCTGTGTTGCTGATTTATCGATCCAGGGTGCCATGACGGATCAGGGAGGACAAATCTCCCCCCTCCAAGTTATGAGAAATAATTTGGGTACTGATAATTATTTCTCTAAAAGAAAACAAATCTGGCGAGTGCCGTTCACGTGACTATTCTACCTATTTTAGAAACAAACTATTCTTATAAATAACTATTTTCTTTATGCTAATCAAGATAAGCATTAGCAGAAATGGTCTTATTACCAGGGGCGGCTGGTGACTAAACTTTGGTGGTTCACAAAATTATAGGTAGCTACAATTTACAATTTGTTATATCTTACCACCAGTTTTAGTTTATAATTTTATAAATGCCAGTTATTAACAATTCATATATGTTCATGCACATCAATGTCAACATAAATGTTCATTGTACATTTATCCGATATTAATAAGGCATTGAGGGGGGGAGTCATGCAGGTGTTGCGTATCAATCACACTAGATTTTATCAATGGATCTTCACTGCATCTTCACCACCAAATAAAACCCAAGAACATCAAAATAGACTGTTTATACATCACAGCCATATTCCAGTCATACCTGTTTTTGTTTTAATAACTGGGTGATTTGGTTATCTAGCAAGAAGTTTAATTTTCCTTTCAGTTTAGTATTGAAAAAAAAAGCTTTGAACTGAATTTATTATTTCATCGTACTAGCAACGTTTACCCCAACATTATAACAATTGAAACTAGCAAACATCTACTACAAAACCAATAGAAGGCACCGTTTATGAGATGAAATACAGGTGTTAATCCTGCCATCTAGCGACCTTACACAAAAGTAAAGTTACTGAGTGTTAGTGATTTTAGATGAAAGTCAAAGCGATCATCCTATTCTGTTCTCTGACTATTAGATTACCCAACAACACATGCCCCGCACTTCCCCGCCTCAAATTAAGCCACTCCTTAAGTTCGTCATATCCTAGGTACCTGCACATTATATGACTGGGTTGCAATACGTTTGCTGAAGTTCACTACACTGTATAAGGTTGGAATGAACCCGAAATGAATAGAAACCACCACCACCACTACCACTACCAATAATAACAATAACAATAATAATAATCGTGCTACCATATGAAGAATCCCCCTGCTGCTTATTACGTAATATTTAGTTCCTTATAAGCAGAAGAGAAACAAGAAAATACGCTTTAAAAGCTGGTCACTATGTGATATAATTGAAGTGCGGCTCGCTTTGCATTTCCATGAGTAAACAGAGAAAACGAAATACAGTTTTCCGTTTGTGAAATATGTAAATAGTTTAAAATTGAAACAAATAACAAGATATATTTCGGAAATACTCCACAAAAAATGTATCCGACATAATTGTGCATTTTAACGAGATCTACATTTTTCGTGTTGTATGATATTGTTATCTTTTATGGTTTATCGGTTATGCAAAAGTCCTCCAGAATGAAGAGGGCCTCAGAAGCTATTTCTAGAAAATTCAAAATATATATAAATGTATTTAATATTTGACTTTTAATCAAAATCGTTAGTTATTTCCGATAAAATCGAAAATTTTGAAAATTAATGTCGTATATATATATAATTATAAGTATAATATAAATGTGAATATTAGTTAACCATTTTGGATCTTTAATTGGAGATGGTCAAATCTGTAATAATGTTAAAGAGGATTTTTGGTGCTCAAAATTGGCATCATTATAATGAAGTTAACAGGATTTAATCGGATATTTGAATATTATTAATATTATTTATTAATTAATGTATTTTGATTATATGAGATTCAATTTTAGCAAAGTTAAATTTCTCTCATATGAGAATTGGTCACTCCTTTTCTTTTGTTTTAATACTAGCCATGGAAAGAGAATTGAAAACCAATCACATAGCTATCAGCCTTTAAAAGATTTTACTATAGCTTTAGTTTAGAGTATTCCCTTAATTCCCTTCTACTTACAAGGAAGCAAGTGATAAGACCATTTCTGCTAATGTGTATCTTCGACTAGCATGAATTAGAAGAATAAGCTCTTGTAAGAATAGTTTCTTACAGAATGGGCAGAGAAAGTCATGTGAACGGAACACATTAGATTTTTTATGTGGTACGTCAGTTACGAGTGCAAAACCAGTTCCTTTTTCTGAGGTGTTTTACTGCCCTAGTCCTTTTCTGGTGAATGTTCTGCAATTCACACTAAATAAACTTGTGCAGCATTATACATGTAATGATTATGCTTATAGACAGGGATGGAGTTTCAGAATGTAATGGACTTGAAGGAACCTCTTGAAGAAGTGAAGCGAAGTACACCAGAGCGATCAGATTTGGAGCGGCAGTCCTCGGACGCAAGTAGGGTCCCTAACGTCTCCAGTTATTACATCGTAACAACGGTGGGACCATCCAAAGGGCTACCTATCTCAAGGAGAAGTCACTGAAGACCTGTCACATCGAACGTCAGGGAAAACAATTCCTAAAAGTAAAATCTACCGCCTCATGTCTCCTAAGTAGACTCATTGATCCTTCGACTTTGAAACATAAGGATATGAAATTACAAGGAATGTGGGACAGGCAGATTTGGGTCATTATTATAATCCATCCCAGCATTCGCTAACCAACCAGGGAAAACTGCGTAAAAAACAAGGTCAGAGTGACTGGCACAACGGAAATCCTTCCTGATTAGGAACGGATTGATGAGACTCGACACCGAACCAATGGGGTTATGTACCTAGGCCCCAGTAGAGGACGCCCCCGAGAGGTAGGATACAACGGCGACCGGAACCAGGAACGACAGCACAACAATGACAGGATTCCTAGTTTCCAGATAGAAGCAACCCCTGCAATACCGAGAAACCCCCCCCCAGGGGCAGTTCACATCCCTGCAGCCAGCGGAAGCAGCGGCCGGGGAGAGAATCTCGAACAACATACGTTTCTCCTATCACGCCATATCGAGCACCATCGCACACACTTCAAATCCTGAAAGAAACAATGGAGGGTCAGGTAATTCGGGAGATGAAAGAAACCTATCCAGCATTCGCCTGATGACTCGGGGAAATTCCCAAATGCGTCACTTAGGCGGGCCACGGGATTGATCCCGCGACCTTTTGAATTGTGCCATAAACGAAACCACTTGGCTCAGAATGATAGTCTCCCTCGATAAACTACATAATACTACGCCCAAACCTATAGTAAATTAGCTTGCACTGTAGGTAAGTATAGTCATGTGGTACGGTTCTAGGGAAATATTTTCCGTGCTTCGGATGAAAAATGCAGTTTCGCAAAACTGGAGAGTTAAATAGTTGAATGCCAAGGAAAATTATTAGAGACAATGATTTTATTCAGGAGTTGGAAAACAGCTGTAACACCAATTCAATCACGACGGGTTGTTGCGGCAAAAATCTGAGAACAATAATACAGTATTTACCAACGTATGTAGTATTTTGAAGGTACCTCGATCGAGCGGTATGGCTCAGACGGTTTCGTCTGTGGTCTGCATTCAGATGGTCACGGGTTAGGGTTGCCAAGCAAAAATTCTCGGTTGATTTCTTTCATTTCCCGAACTTCCTGTCCCTATCATTCCCACTTTCACTTCATTTATCCCGTAGCTTTCTTTAGGGTCGGAAGTTTCGACGACGATGCTCGGTGCGGCGTGGTAGGGAAAAGGATGCTGAAAGTGGCTGGTTACCATGATAAGGACAGCTCCGGCGGGTGTTGGACCCTCCGATCTCCCTATCAGACTGTTGGGATGCTTCCACAAACCGATCCAATATGCCCCTCACAAACCAAAATATGAGTTTTATTCTTGCTTTGAAATCTCCATTTAAATGTTAGCCTATGAAGATTTATAAGTATCTGGAAGCTGCAAGGACCCTGACATTGCTGTGCCGTCACTCCCGGTTTCGACCGCCTGGTGTAACTTCTTCCGCATCCCTTCCTCCTAGGGGCACCCTTCGTGGGGAACGAATCCCCTTCGACCGTATCCTATCATGTGTACCTCAGATAACGTCCCACAGCATTAAAGCGTTACTGGAAAATGGTATACGGTAGCAAAGGAAAACATAAAAATGATATTTTGGTGTCTGAAGTATTCAATTAATGAGATGAGAAAATGACACTAACGAAAAGTAGACAGAAAACCTCGTATATGACAAGGTATCATTGATTTTATCGCCTACTTCTAATCTTACACCAAAGAGAGATGGACGACTGCAAGGACTGCTGTGTCTCTAGACTACATCGAGTTTCAAATGAAAGAATAACGGAAAAGGGAAATTTGAAATAGTATGACCATGTGCACTGGATTACTGATGTATGACGCAAGTAGATCCTGTTGTGCTCTCCATGAGAAGAGAAAAAGAAAAGTCTCGCATCCCCTGGAGTGATGGAGCGCCAGGACAGTGCAGGAAACCCTTGAAAAGAAGAGATGCTTTTAACAGTAAAAATAAGTACCAAAGACATAGTTGCTAAGCAGTCATAATAGCTCCTTGAAAGGTAGCACCTGTCAATCGGAAGCCCAGTTTCCAGCCCTCTGGTGTTATGTTTTCATATATTGTTCATTTATTTAGAAATGTTTGTTTTCTTTTAACACCTTAGTGTTACTGATATTCACTATCTAACGACGTGTTTGAATTACCTAAACGTCCGCTCTAAACTTACTGTGGAAAACTTAAATTATCTATTTAATCAGGTTATCCTCGTATATACCCCAGGATTTACATAAGAGTGCCTAGGTTCAGAAGCCCGTAGAGAAGTACACACACATTGAATCAAAGTGAAGAACCCGGAATGGGGCCCACAGAGGAGACTGAGGAAAACGATGTTATGAAATGAAGGCAAAATGGCTTAAAGAAAATGTTTATATATTTATTTTATTTAGTAAGCCCCTCCAAAGAGCAAAGCCACTTTAAGGGGCTGTATACAATTGGCATGCACACTAATGAATCACAAACCATAGGCTGATAAGTATTGCATTCATCTTTGTCATTCGCGTTTGGATGGGAATATTTTGATACAGCAAACTCAGAATTAATCCTCAGAATACGCTCTTTATTTTTCTATGCTTACTTTCCTACATAATTACTAGCAATACACTTCTGCCAACGCTGTACAAGCTTTCTAAAGCCATCCTTGAAAAAGCAAGCACTCTGTTTCCGCAACCGGCCTCTTACATTTCTAATGTCGGATAGAAATCGTAGGGTGCCATATCTAGGTAGTGTAGTGGATGTTTTTGGTGGCGAGATTCAGTCTGAGGTTCTGCTGTGATGGCTCGTGTGTGTTATTTTGCATTGTCATGCTGCATGAAAACTTTTCCCATCAATAATGAATTGTTAACTGAGTTATACGACGATCAACCTGAATCAATCTGTCAGCTTTGTATCAGTAAAACTCGTAGGTTGCTGTTACAGGTCGCCCAACTCCTTCCTTGTCATGCAAGTCTCTTGTTGTGAAACAGCATTCTTACACTTACTGGCCCTTAAGTATGCTCACATCAACGCAAATACCATAAACAGCCTGCTTTCTTGATTAATTTTCTTTGGCGAGTCACCTTCTGCTGTCAATTCAATCGCAGCACGCTGTTTTAAAGGGATAAGTTAGTCCTAACAAATTATACCTCAAGTGGTCGTTTGCATTAACTTATGGGTTTGAGTCTGTAAAAAGTATTTCATTCAGCAGAAAAGTAATAAAACCTAGTCTTAAAACATGTGAATTCATGTATCTTTTTCTCTGATACCACTTACAATGTATAATCGCACTTTTGCATGCTTGTTCTTAATCAGCTATCTTCTGAACCTTAAGTATAACTAAGTATTTTAGTTATATCTGTAGAAATTAAAAAAAAAATATTTGCAAAGTCAAAAAAGTCAAAATGTAGAAACTTTGCAATGTTGTTGCTTTCTTAAAATGATCAATATATATTATAACATCACGATTGTGGTTCAATTGTGTGTTGTATATATGTGCTGAAAATGTCAGCTTCCCAGCTCTAATACTTTCTGAGAAAAAGGTACATAAGTATTCAAAAATGCTGTTTTGAGAAAACTGAATTTAAAGATAGAAATGTTCTAAACAGGGGCACTGCATAACAGCCTTAGGGCCGCGTGGTTTGACCACTCGCCTCTCATCTAGACGGTCGGGGCTCGATCCCAAGCGACCGCAAGTGAGATTTATGATGGACAAAGCGGTTTTCTCCGGGCTCTTCGGTTTCCCCCATCGCATTCCACCAGTGTCATCGCCGGCGGAGCCACAAGTATTAAAAGTGGGCGTTAAACACCACCCCCCCCCCCAAATAACAGCTTTAAAGAAATGCAGACTAGCATTTAAATTATATTTAAATTGATTAAAATCCTCTTAACCCCCCAAAAGTATACATTTTCTGAAACTAGAAATAATAGAGATGTTATTAGTGTCTAAAAAATGGTATTCTTTATCATTCCAGAGTATCTTGTCACTTTAATCGGAATGATGGAGCTGCTGCACGAAGCTCCATTATTTACTTTGATACAACTCCGCTAGTACTTCCCTGGGGAGGGGGGCATTCAGCCAGTTTTAACGAAAACACTAGCCATTGGTTGAGAGTCTTGTAACGTCACCACGCGGACGCTGGTTGTATTGCCAGGAGATCCGTGCAAGTTAGACTTTTTCACATATGCACAAATATACACATGCCATTTAAATACAAAAGTTATAATCACAGCACTATCACAAAACAGGAAACGAATACTCAAATTAATAGAGTGAAGAGTATAGTGTTCATCGAATTATAATATGAATGTTGCCATCATACAGCATGTAAGCTAAAATTTGCGGCATCAAAATATTGTCTAAAATAAAGAACTAGTCATCAAATTTGCTGGTAAAGTAATTAAATCGTAAAATATTAAATTATGAGTAATTCAAAGAAATGTATTCTTTTACAAACAATTACTGGATTATTGTAATATTGCAACTAGGCTATTCGATATTTTTTTCAAAAACTTACGTAACTGTATAACCTGCTCTCGCCTTCAAAGTGCAGACCACGTCAGTTTGTATGTTATAGCTTTTTCCTAAATAGAGGTCTTAAGGACTATGCCCCGACTTTATCTTCTGCTTTGCATTTAGTGGGAACTCTCTTGTGCAATAAATTGAGTACAAGCTGATAGTGATTCCTGTATATCTGTATTGATCATAATAATTTTGTTTCCCCTTGCGTAGGAAAGAGGATTTAAAGAGAATCTTTAACCACGGGCAACTTTTAAAGCTGAATTATTTTATCTTGTTCTCGTGCACATTCTGCTTCATTCTAGGCACTTTCATTGAATCACTTTTCAGTGGGAGGTGATAAATTTTTAAGTTACTAAAATCTGATGTGCTCCATTCACATAATTTTCTCTACATCTCTGTAACAAATTACTGTTAATAAACTTATTCTTTTATCTATTTAATGCAAAAACATAAGCAGAAACGGTCTTATTACTAAGTTCATATACAAGCAGAAGGGAAATAAGGGTGTACATTAATCTAAACTGGCAATCAAATGTTTCAAAATGTGGTTGCCATGGAATTGAAAGCGTTTCTTTGCGTGCCAAAGCGTTGACAAGTTCCCATATGAGAAAAGTTTCAAGTATTTTGAAACTGAAGTCAATAACAAGGAATATCTGGAAAACGGCCAACTCCATAAACAAGTGTAACATTAATTATGTGCTTCATCGTGACCTACATGTTTTGTTTTTTTTTTCCCCCTTTTTTTTTTTTTTTTTTTTTTTTTTGTAATAAGCCGTTGTCTATCTCTTAGATTTATCAGTTATGTAAAATTCAATAAAAATAACCCAGAATAAAGAAGTCTTTAAAGGCTACTCCTAGAAATTCAAGATATAATTTTATTTGTCATGTAAATATCTTAAATATAAGAGATTTTAATCATTTTTGAGTAAATTAAAATGTTCAAAATGTTTTCGATGTAAAGAGTAGTTGGAGGTAAGGGGACTTTGAAAATTCCCATGCCGCATCCTTGAAAGATACCGAACTTAAATACTAAGTTTGGTATTTAACGGTCTTTTCGTTTTTGAGCTATGCTGCCCAGACACACGCGCACATTTTTCGGATTTTGTTTTTATTCAAGAGGTCTCAAAACATGTATTTCCGGTGAAATCTCAGTATTGTATTTTTGGGCGATACAATACTTTCTCTATACACTATGTACATATTAGGTGTAGAGAAAGTAAAAAAGCATTTTTAGAAAAATGTCCGTGTGTCTGTGGGCAGCATAACTCAAAAATGAGAAGTCCGTTAAATACCAACTTGGTATTTAACTTATGTATCTTCCAAGGATGTGACACGAAGATTTTCAATAAAATTTCCCCACCCCCACTATCCTTTAGATGGAAAAAAATTAAAAATTTTTGATTTTCTCAAAAATGGATCTAATGGTTTCGATTAAAATTTCTTATATTAAAGATATTTACATAACAAACATGTTTATATGAATTTTAGCCTCTGAATGCATCTTTACTTTGGAGGAATTTTGCGGAATTTTGCATAACTGGTAAACCGTAAGATAGACAAAACGTACTGAACAAAAAAGTAGAGCCCGTAAAAACACACAATTTGTAATATACTTTTTTTCGTGGAGTTGGCCGTTCGAGATACTCATTGGTTTCAGTAGTTTAAAATACTTACTTTTCTCACGCGGGAATTTGTCAACTCTTAGCCATATAAACAAAGGAATTTCAAACACAGCAACAAGCTTTTTTTATTTTTTAGCTAAATGTCCTTTAACCTCGGTCATATCGGACGATGAATGAAATTGGTGAAATGATGCTCAAATGATCTCGGGGTCCATTGAGCTTAAACTTACTCAACATTCGTCTTCTCAGGATACGGGAAAACCCCGAAAAAACCTTATCCGGGTAACTCACCCTAAGTGAGATTCGAACTCGTGACTTTTTGAATATAACAAGTTTTTAAAAGATTTGACAATCGTTTTAACCTATGATACTCCCTTATTTCCCTTCTACTTACAAGGAAGCAAGTAACAAGACCATTTCTCTTAATTTATCTCGATTAACATGAAGTGCATAGAAGAATAAATTTTAACAATTTGTTGCAGAGATGTAGAGAAAGTCATGTGAGTGGAGCATATTAGATTTTTTATTACTTTTCCTGCTTTATTTGTCATTCTTTCTGCTTCCTCTCACCCTTAGGAAACGAATGAAATGTGTCTTGCTCTTTGTTCCTGTCCAGCAGAAGGGATCGATGTAGCATAATTATGTCTACTCATTTTAAACAAAACAAGAAAGCGCTCAGAAATAAATCAGTGAATTATTACTCATTAACTTCTTGGTAAAATCTCCACAGAAACAGAAAAAACACAGTATACCTATAAAATACATTAGTTAAGCAGATGACAAGGCAAGAGCGTCCGCACGGTGACGTCACAGAAAGCAAGACAAGAGATGGCAAGCTGTGAATGTCCTACCTAATTAACTACTTACCTTGCTTCCCTCCAACTGATAAGGTAGAGAGAGTCTGCCGATCATTCTAGTACCTATTGGATGTAAGTACTGCCATCTGTTGAGATATTATGGTGGAGGCATTACTATCAGATACCCTCGTACAGAATAAACAAAATAAAAGTTAAAAATGAGCCATAAAACTGTTGAAAAGGTAAGTGCAAAATCTTAACACTAATAAGACGTTTTAAATTTAATAGCGACGAAATTAATGATAAAAATAATAGTGATAACTAAATAGCGCAAAGTTCTAATGTGTTTCATTAATTTTAGTTTGACATTCATTTTAACTTTCAATTGTTTTTTAAATTAGAGCTATTATTTATTAGTAGATAACAATAATAATCGTAATGGATTTTAATTAAGAAATGCATCAAGCCCTTTGTTTCATAAATCAGTTATACTTTTAGAATCGTTAAAATAAATACTTTCTGGCATGTTTTGTATTAATGTATTTTTGTTATATTCTACTGTAAATTTCCGAATTTATTTATGTGTAGCTTTAAATATATAAACAGCACCATTAAATTGGCACATTAATTCCAAAGGTAATATTTTAGGTTTTTCGTACAGAATTTTCTCTTACAGTTTGACAAAAGGCAAAAGACATTCATAATAAACAAGACTTTCGAACTATACCCAGAAAATTTAAGATTTACATTTCATTTTCCATTAAAATATCTTAAACATATGGTATTTTTATCAAAACTATTAGAGCAATTTTTAGAAAATCAAAATTTTAGAAAAATGTTCCAACGTAGTTTGGGGCGGGGAATTTTATTTCAGATCTTCGTGTCACATCCTTTGAAAATGCTGAACTTAAATATCAAAGTTGGTATTCAACGGGCCTTTCGTTTTGCTCCGCCGCACGACCACTGCACACGCAGCACCGCACAGTGAATGTATCTCGAAAATAAAAAACTAAGATACTCCCACGAGGCCGGTAAGAAAAGTGAAAAACAAATATATCTGAGGAAAATGAAAGACAACCTGACGAAAAGGTAAATTTAAATAAACCAAAAGTCGCTGGCTCCAAGCAATTGATTCTGTATGGAGAAAATTTTTACAATATGGCTGAAATACAAAATAACAAAAGCCAACAATAATATCTCTTTTAAACAGCAATGTCCGCAATAAACATTCCAATGATTAAACTAGGAGCTATCAAATACTAAAAATAGTATTTTCCACTGGAGGCTGAAAACTGTTAATGTTTATCACCAAGAATCTGGCAAAATACTGTAAAGACATATAGAACAACACTGATTTTAACTCTCCTACAAGTACACAGAGTTTTCTCTGTCTATATATATGTTTTCAACAAATGCCTGACAATCATGACAGAAAATATAGCCCCAATAAACTGAATTTGCCAAATTAATTCAAAAACACAGTATGCCACTCTTCCTCTAAGTATAACCCACTCCAAACTTAGGGAAAAGTGATGAGTGGCAGAATAATCACAATTTCCAGCCCAAGAAAACTTGCTTATCTTGAATTCAAAGCTTGCGACTAAATGTCTGGTAAAATATCATTCATAAGGAAATAGACCCTTTGCCAAACATGAAATTAATTAAATATGTGGAACAAATCAATATGGTAATAATGCACAAATTGGGCCGATCTAAAATTCGAACGTAACTAAGTGTGATTGATTGACATTGTATTTCTGATGACAATTTCAAAGGTTTGATTTGTCGGAAAGGCTTGTTTGTTTATTACAGACGAATTCGTACGTATGATGGAACGGTTAGTATTTTGCGTATATGACGGATATTTAACAAATAATTATACATAGAGTGTTATATAAATAATAAATGTTTTTATAATTTCTGAAACATTTCTCCAAGTACTACTACAACAGAAAATTAGAAGCATAAATTTATATATACGCTAACCTAAACGGATTCGACCTATCCTCGCACTAAATTTGAAAACCACCAGATCCATGGTTTCGCCTACAGAAACAGATAAATAAAAAAAACTCGCATACTCCGCCACCAACTACTATAGTCACACTAACCAGTGAATTATTCCTACGGGTTCTCACGACGCGGCAATTCTGCCAAGAGACAAATGACGTTCTTGCAGTCTTCCGCTAGTAGCGAAACCAAGCTTTTTCATTATAAATCCAGTATTTCAACATATACCTACACATTATAAACCATTTATTATCATATATTACTGGTTTATGTATAATTATTTGGTAAATAACAGCCATATACGCAAAATATCAACCGTTCCAATATGCACCGAATTTGTCTATAATAAAAAAAAAAACAAGCTTTCCGACAAATGCAACATTTGAAGTCGTCATCAGAAATACAAAGTCAGTCAATCTCGCTTAGTTTTATTCAATTATTAGAGAGGCCGAAGTTCTTCATAATAACCATCAATATAATTAGGCAAACATTTACCAATGGAGAATAATAAAGTTCATACTAATTACAAAGAAGAAAAAATACTCCAGAAAACTATAAAAAAAACTAAATCAAAAAATAAAATAGACCAACCCCGAAAAAATTTATAATTGTACAAGAATATAAATCCCATCTCAATGAGAAAGGGAAATCCTACCCAGTGGTCTGGAACTGCCCTCAGGAGACTGAGAAAATAAAACCCCATAATACAAGCTTAAATCACATCCAAAAATTAGGAGAAAAATTTAAAGACCAAAACAATTCTCAAATTGGTAAAGCTATACGACGGTTCCACCACCCATATACTGACATGCGCGCGGCACGCACACACGCGCTAAGTTGTTCAGATGTGAAAGTTGCCAGATTGCCAAAATTTTGACTTCTTCTTGAGAACATTGGGGTTTTAGCTTCACAGATTCATCGTCTACACCCTGTTGCCTTCGGCCGCAACTGCTACACTCCTCAACTTATAAAAAATATCCCTCGGCTACGCATTGCGGCTTAGGGCCCTCCACGTTGGGCTACGCTTTGCAGCTTAGGGCCCTAAATGTTTATAACAGACCAGTAAGTAATTACAATGCGGCTCTAATGAAATAACAAAAGTACCCGCGTATAGAAGTAATGCCAAGTGGTGGAACCATTGTATACTAATAATTTCAAATTAAATGCTCTTGTAACATCTATAACTTGGCAAACGAACTATATTCGAGAAATAAATTTAAACTATGGAAAATGCGAGTGAAAAATCTTTCAATCCACCAAAATTTGCTAGCTGAAAACAAGTTTACGAATATGAAAGCACTTTCATGACCAGATTTTATTTTAATTTTTTCTTTCTCCCTTTTGTTTTGTATTAATTCTTACACTAAAGTGCATTAGCACCTAAGGTGTCAAATTAAACCCACAACATAGAAAATGGGAGTACATGAACGTAAGCCATTAGAAATAAATGAAAATGACTATCTATACGTGTGTAAATTTCACCTGAAATATAGCCTTTCACCTTGTAATCTAGAAAGCTTTTAATCTTGACTTTACTTTAAGTAACTGTGAAATAACTCCCCAAAACGGGCACAACTAATGAGTATAGTAAGAAAGTGCTTTCCTATTACTTTAGTGTTATTTCACTGAAAATATCTCGGACAAAATCGGAAAAACTGAGCAATCACATTTATGTATGTCCTTCACACGGAACTTGGTTCCTAACAGGCATTACAGCAGCACCATATAATTAGCCCAATAATCCAACAAATAGAACCAATTTCATGTTAAAAAAAAAAACATCCATTTACCCCATGCTAAACCCTTAACAGAACAACAGAATGGCAACTCTTAAAACACGCCCCAATACAGTATTGAAATTTCCCATAAAAATTCACTCTAAACATTTTCGTAATCAGCCCCATTGGCCATCTAGCTCGGAGCCCAAAACCTTCCCCATTAAATCTGACACAAATGTAGATAGACACGAATGGTGATATAAATTGCACAAAGAAAAACTTATGCACGAGAATAGAAATCTGTCAGTATTCCCAATCACAAGACAAGATCACCCAAACAAAAAGTTCTGCATTCTCTACCAAATTTAGAGCCGCTAGGTTACATATATAAATTGTATTGAAAGAAGGAAATCCTAAACAACCAAAAGCCCACACTAAATGCCTTTAAATTTTAATAATTTCTAACCTTCCAAAGTGATAGTCCTACCTTATTTGAGAAGACCAATTATCCAACCCTTCCCGGTCCTGGGTTTCACCACAATACACAAAAGTGTCCCCGTCTGCTCCGAGCGATTACTAACTGCCCTCAGCTCACCGAGGAAAAAATTCAACCAGCAGGCATGACCCAGGACCAATAAGAAAGCAGAACGAGCTGACATAAAGAGCACACGGCTAAGGCACAAAGTTCATCTACACGCCCAAGAAAACTGGAAAATTCAGGCGGAAATAAAAATGTCTGATGGGTTACACTCACATGACTTTCTCTAGCTGCTCTACAAACAAACTTCTTACAAAAGATCTTTTTTCTACACCATGCTAATCGAGATAAACATTAACAGAATGTTCTTATTACTTAGTCCCTTATAAGTAGAAGGGAACTAAGGGAATACGTTATGCTAAAGCGATAGTCAAAAGTTTTAAAAGCTGTCGTTACGCGATTGTCATTGCAAATCGCTTCTTTGTTCGGCAAGGAGTAGAACAAAAGAAAAACTTTTCTCAGAAAAGTAATAGTACTTTACAACTGAAACTAATTACAGAGAATACCCCAAAAACGGTAATTTCCACGAAAAAAAAATGTATGGCATAACTTGTGTATTTTAACAAGATCTACATTTTTTGTATAGTAAGTCTTTGTCTATCTCTTACGGTTTACTAGTTATGCCAAATTAAGCAAAAGTCATTCAGAATAAACAGGTCTTTAGCGGTTATTCCCAAAAAATTCAAGATATACGTTTTATTTGTGATAGAAATGGCTTTAATATGTGGTATTTTAATCAAAATCGTTAGAGCCATTTTTAAGAAAAACAAAATTTTCGAAAATGTTTCCATGTAAAGGTAGCCGCATCCTTGAAAGATACCAAATCTAAATACCAAGTTTGGTATTTAACCGTTAATTCGATTTTGACCTATGCTGTCCACAGACACACACGCGCGCGCGCGCAAGCACGCATACAAGGGCCTGTTTCTGAAAATGCTTTTTTTTTATTCAGGGGGTCCTAAAACATGTATTTCCGGTGAAATTTCGACATCGAATTTTTGGGTGGAATACAATACTTCTCTATCCCTATGTACATTGTGCATACGGGCTAGAGAAAGTAAAAAAAAAATTCAGCGTTTGAGTTATGCTGTTCACACACATACACACACACGCGCGCGCATGGGCCTTTTTTCTAACAATGCTGTATGTTGGATTCATGAGTGTCAAAATATGTATTTTCAGTGAAAACTCATTGTAACGAAAGTAAAAATGACTACAAGGCGTCAAAAATACCTGTTCCGTCATCTAAAATACACTCAATCCTGAAAAAGACCTGCGTACTCTTCAATATCTGTTCTAGAGCTTGCAAAAATACTTCCAAAATGGAATAAAATTACTTTAAAAGCATTTAAAATACTGATCCCGCACCTGAATATCTGAGCCAGCGTATTAAAATATCTTAAGATGTCCCCAAAGTTCCTGTAAAAGTGATACAAATCATCATGAAGCATTGGAAAACTCTGAAAAATATGTTAAAAATACCCGAAATTCCTGTAAAAGGTTAAAAATCACTACAAAACACTGCAAAATATAAAGAAAATCAACATTTCTGGAATAAGTGATAAAATATCCAATCTATAACCTAAAAATATCTTGTTCTAGAGCACTAAATATATCTTCAAAATGGCATGCAATACCTTCAAAAGCATCCGGATATATCTGGCTCAACACTCAAAGTAACTTTAAAATGTCACAAAACGACTGAAAAATGAAATGTATTCCATTCACATGCCTTTTCACCTTTTTTGCAAACAAACTATTCTTACAAACGATTATTCCTTTATCTACGTCATACTAATCCAGACAAACATTAGCAGAAATTGTCTAAAAATTTGTTTCCTTCTAAAAAGAACGGAAATAAGGTAATACACTAGGATAAAGTGGTGGTCGAACACTATAAAAGCTGGTCGCTATATAAAAATCTGATATTTGGTTCTCTTTCCATGGCCAGGAGTAAAACAAAAGAGGTGTGAACCGATAGATGGATAGATGGATGGATGGAGGGATGGAGGGAGGGATGGATGGATGGATGGATGGATGGATGGATGGATGGATGGATGGATGGATGGATGGATGGATGGATGGATGGATGGATGGATGGATGGATGGATGGATGGATGGATGGATGGATGGATGGATGGATGGATGGATGGACTCCAGTTTGAGAAAAGTTTAATACCTTTAAAATTGAAACCAATCTCAAGGAATATCTCGGAAACTCTACAAAAATGTATATGACATAAGCTGTTTGTTTTAATTAGATCTATATTTTTGTAGTAAGCTTTTGTCTATTTCATACGGTTTACCCGTTATGCAAAATTCACCCAGCATGAAAAGGTCTTCTGAGGCTATTTTCTGAAAACTAAATACTACTGTGTCAAGAAAGTTCCGGGAATTGGTCAAAAAAACACAAAAAAATCAATTATTCATCCAATTTTATTTTACCGCCTTCAAAGTAGACCGCTTCTGAAATTATACATTTATGCCACCGAATAATCCAATCATCAAAACATTTTTGTAAGCACTTTTAGGAATCGATGTCAATTGTCGCCGCGAATTTTCCTTTATGTCTTCTATCGACTGAAAACGGGTGCCTCGAAGTGGTAGCTTGAGTTTTGGAAAGAGAAAGAAATCAGCAGGAGCCAAATCAGATGAATACGGTGGTTGTTCGATGAAATTTGTTGAGTTTTTGGCCAGAAATTCGTTCACAATAATAGCCTTGTAAGCTGGTGAATTATCTTGGTGCAGAATCCATGAGTTTTCGTTCCACAAATCTGGCCTTTTTCGCCGTATTTGTTCTCTCAAACGTCGCATAACGCACAGATAATAGTCTTTATTTATCATCTGACCTTCTGGCAAGAACTCTGAGTGCATGACACCGTGATAATCGAAAAAAACTGTCTATATGACCTTCAGTTTTGATCGAGTTTGACGTGCCCTTTTAGGTTTCTGTTCAGTTGGAAGGCACCATTCGGAAGCTTGTTGACTGGTTTGAGTGTCAAACTCGTAAACCCACGTCTCATCACCAGTTACAATGCGTTTCATGAATGTGGGGTCGGAACTGGCTCGTTCTAGCATGTCTTCAGCAATCCTTACGCGATTGAGTTTTTGAAGAAAATTCAAGTCTTTCGGAACTAACCGGGCTGCAACACGTGTCATGCCCAACCAATCGTTTAAAATGGGTCGGAACTGGCCCGTTCTAGCATGTCTTCAGCAATCCTTACGCGATTGAGTTTTTGAAGAAAATTCAAGTCTTTCGGAACTAACCGAGCTGCAACACGTGTCATGCCCAACCAATCGTTTAAAATGGTACGAATCGATTCGTGAGACACAGAAAGTTTAGCGGCAATCTCTCTCAGACCTAAATGACGATTTTCAGACACCATTTTTTTTACTTTAGCGATGCTCAGTTCAGTTGAAACCGTTGATAGCCGACCAGAGCGAGGCAAATCTTCCACCACATCTCGACCATTTTTGAATGCACTGTACTACTCATATGCACGTGTTTTTGATAAAGTCGATTAACCGTAAGCCCTCTGTAATATTTTCAGCGATTCCGCACACGAAATTCCATTTGCAATGCAAAATTTGAGACGGATTCTTTGTTCGATATTTGTATCCATCGTAAAATTGCAAATCACCTTTGAGATGAACTAACCAAATGGCGTACTGTAAACAAACTATATGACAGAATACGATCAAACTCCGCGTGGGTATAGAGGAAAGCTGTACCAACTTAGCGACAATAATAATTTCGAATCCCCTTTTAAACAGGATTTTTAAATGATCAATTCCCGGTACTTTCTTGACAGAATGTGTGTATATATATATATATATATATATATATATATATATATATATATATTTTTAATGCCATGTAAATATCTTTAATATCCTGTATTTTAATCAAAATCGTTATTGCCATTTTTGAGAAAAACAATTTTTTCAAAACCTGTTCCACGTACAGAGTAGTTTGCAGGGGGGAATTTTCTTGAAAATCTTCGTGTCGCATCCTTGAAAGGTACTAAACTTAAATGACAAGATTGGCATTGTCTTTTCGTTTTTGAACTATGCTGTACATACACGCGCGTGCCAAAAATTTCTAAAAATGATCTTATGGATTCAGGGGACCTGAAAACATATATTTGCGGTGAAATCATGACATAGAATTTGGGTGGAGACAATACCTTCTCTACCGACTGTGTGCATAGCACACGTAGAGAAAGTAAAAACAGCTAAAATTCCTGAGCCCCGAATACCTTAAAAAATTTAATGTCTTTAAAAGTTCCCGGAATTACCTATTCTGCTATTCAAAACAGATCAAATTGCTTTAAAGCGATCTAAACTACCTGTTCTAGAGCCTCACATATCGTAAAAAAATTCAATGTGTTCCATTCACATGATTTTGTAAAACAGTATGATTAAAATCTTACTGCTTTATCTACTTCACACTAATCGAGATAAACATTTTATTATTCGTTTCTTTGTAACTAGAAGGGAAATAAGGGAATACACTAGGCTAAAGCGATAGTTAAATATTTTAAAAGCTGGTTACTATGTGATTGAAATCCGTTTCTTTGCATTGCCAAGAGTTGACAAATTCCAATAAGAGAAAAGTTTTAAATATTTTAAAACTGAAATCAATAACAAGGTATATTTTAAAAATTGTCAACTCCTCTAAAACAATGAATATGACATAAATTGTGTGTTTTAACGGGATCTACGTGGCTTTTTATGTATCTCTTACGGTTTACCAATTATACAAAAGTTAGCAAAATTCATCCAGAATGAAGAGATCTTTAGAGACTATCTCTATAAAATTCAAAATATGCATTTTATCTATCATATAGATATCTTTAATACACGATATTTTAATCAAAATCATTGGAACCATTTTTGAGGAAATCTAAATTTTCAAAAATATTTCCAAATAAAGGGTAGTTAGAGGGGGGTATTTTTCTCAGATTCTTCGTGGAATATTTTCAACTTAAATACCAAGATTGGTATTTTACCTACTTTTCGTTTTCCAGTTATCGTGTTCACAGACGTGTTGACACACAGACACATACGCGAACCTTTTCTATTTTTTTATCCGGGAACCATAAAAAGTGCATTTCCGGTGAAAAACTCCGTATTGAATTTTTGGGAAGAGTGTTATACCTTTTCTACCTACATACCATATAGTAGGTAGAGAAAGTAAGAAGGGCTAAACTACCTATTCCATAGCTTAAAAAAGACCTGTCTAGAATCCTAAATACCCTCAAAATGGCATTAAACGCCTTTAAAAGCACACGAAAATACCTTATCCAGAATTAAAATGACCTTCAAAATGCCAGGAAAGGGCTGGAAAAAAAGAGATAAGTTTGCTAAAACATCGCAAAATACTAAAACTACCGTCGAGATTTACTTTAAATGCCTGGAAAAATATTAAGAATCATTACAAAACATATCAAAATAGAAAAAAATCCTGAAATTGCCATGAAAGCACTCAATATGTTTTTAAAATGCCTCCAGATATCTTACAAGTATAGTAATCCCGAGAGATGGCGCACTTTTTGCATTTATTTGTCAAAAAGGATTTCTTTGGCGATAAGAAATTTTGATTTTGACGAAAGAAAAATGTCCTGAAACAATAATTATCATAATATTAATGTCTCACTGCTAAGAATATTTAATAACCTAATATAAGCCCTGATTTTGAAAAATGTAACAAAGCGCCATCTCGTTCTTACTGCTTGGGAGAGACGGCGCACGGAATTCATTTCATTTCACGGAATTTAATACATTTTAATAGTGATCAAAACTTCGCCATTTTACTTAGAAAACAAATCTAATAGGGAATCATATTTTTTTCTAAGCAAATTTATTTTGATTCATTCGTAGTGCTCTATTCCACTACTATACATTTCCCACATATGTTAAATCCAATCTATGTACAGTTTTCATGTATCTAATTCATACACTTGACACATTTCATCCAGTCATATTTCTTTAATACAGTAAAATAATGTCCCCATTATCCGAATGGAGGATCCACTTCATTTTCAGTTGTTTGACAGAATTGATCAGCTTTAATTTATTTATTTGCTTTACACTAGTGTATCTTTATTCAGCTCTCCTCCTTTATTTTTTTCTCCTTTCTTCTCTTCTTTTAAGAATGTATGGTTTTCTCCAGGTTTTCAAGTGAATTCAGTACCGATCAATGCGGAAACATACACCACCGTGGTATCAACTCAAATTGTTTCCTCGTCTTCAGTTTTTGGCCGACAGCTTTGAAATCCACTTTATGAAGAATTTTAGAGTAAAGGTTTTAAAAGGAGTTAAAGAAAATCAGTGTTCATAATGAGTTTTTGTTATGGGTCTATATTAAAAGTAATAATCATCTGGAATTGCATCCGCAATGCAAAACTGGTGCCAGTTATGGGATTTACAGTAGATATCAAATTTCCTGAAGCTGCTCATATTGTCTGCTTTGTCTATGGAGAAAAATTTCTTTCACGTGTTGTTCAAAGATTTCCCTCTTTTAGTCTGGTTAGACATGCTTTCCTTCGTTTCACAGTCTTGATTGAAATAGTAGGAACAAATCTTTGTATAATGGCTATAAAGCATGAGAAGTATGACTGGTTAAACAAAAATCTACATAATTACGAACAGAAACTTCCAAAAGTTCCAAAAATGCACAACTGAAACCATAACTATACAATATATATATATATATATATATATATATATATATATATATATTACATTCTACATTTGAATGCTTGAAGACATGCGTGTTTTCTCCCAGGCTACTGTGCGCCATCTATACCACCCACTTACAAGGATAGATGGCGCACAGGTCTACCATTTGCATAGTTTGATCAACATGGCCGGAAAATACTAAATGAAGTCCTTTGTCACGCAAGCATATGAAATTGCATCAAATGTATGCCTTTACTAAGAGTTTAGACTATGAACGGATTAAGTTTTCACTACATACGCAATACGCTTACATGGAGTAACTAGAAATAGCTTCTAGAAAAAGAATAAAAGGAGGACTCAATGTCTCTGACCTCAGCGTACTTATCATATTTTGTTACGCATTCTGGTGGTTCATTATTAAATTACAAGAATTGCACAGTCTCTCCCGGGTTTCTCTATCCCCAAAATACCTTCAAAGAACCTAAAATACCCTCATGGCCAAATCATGAGCATTATCCCGTATTCTACTTCCAGCTCTTCTCATGCATCATCGCTTGCGCATAACCGCCATCTTACGGAAAATTAGGTGACCCAGAAACGCGTCTACACTACTCCTATCGTTACATCTAACTAGTAGGTAATTGCTGTAACTATATGGTTATGGACTCGGTATGAAATTATAAAGAATCTGACACCGATAAGCCTTTTCTCTATCTCTGCCTTCCCTCTGCTGTTCAGCTGTCCTTAGATATGTTGGCGTATAATGAGCCTATTTACAGTAGTTTCTTGATCAGGAAATTTGTTATTCGTGAGTTCGCCACTATGTGCACATAGCGACAAATGGTCAACCCATTTCACACAAATGGCACATTAGTTCGTTAACCCAAGGTAAGAGGCACCTACTGCAAGTATGTCAATCTACATTCGTATCAGCTAGGTTGGGAAAAGTGCAACTAAATGCTGGAATGTCACCTCAAGAAAGAAGGGGAGGTGACACAAGCTCAACGAACCACTTGGGAAAAAAAAAGTAGTGTGCAGAACTACACTGAAACACCGCTCTCGAATCACAGTAGGGGTAAAAATCAAAAGATTTTATCTTCCATCAGAATTAAATTGTAAAATACTAGAGAAAATATAGTAAATAAGAGTAAAATATAAGTACTTTTTCAATATCTTCAACCTAAAATACATTAGTTTCGCTTCTCCTGCTTCAAATGCTCTAAATATGCAGAGTTGGAAGAAAGAATAAAACAAGCCGGTAAGACAGGAAATGTTGAGTTGAAAGACAACCTTTTGTTTCAGTTGGAATTTCACAAGATTCGTGCAAGGAGTCTCTTTCAGTTACTGAAGAAAAGAAATGAAAATGAAATTATATTTTCTTTCGATTATAAAAAGTCTTGTCCTCCTCAAAGTAGCAACCAGTTTTATTTATTCAATTTCACAATTTGCCAGGGTACATCAAAGGATTCACAAACTAAAGAAAACTTATTTATGTATACTTAGTCACAGCTGGATGGAATGAAGGGTTCAAATGAGATTACCTCTTGCATTGATCATAGGCCTAACAATACTGTTTTCAATGAGAAATTTTCTGAAGTTTGTCTGTTTGCCGATAGATGCAGGGGCAAAACAAAAATTCCATCATGATAGGAATGTTAGCTTTATGGTTACAAAATGAGGTCCCAAAGCATGTAAAAACACTTCCGTTTACTTTTCCTGTACCTGGACATTCTATGTGCCCCCAGAAGAATCGAAAAAGTAGTGAAGAAACAGGAGGTAATAGTTGAGCCAAAAAAATAGTTTAATATCTTCAACGCTTTTGGTACCGTTATTCACCCAAAGATGGTTTATGATTGGAAGAAATTACAGCAGATAGATGTCTTCAAGTGGCATTTTAAGTTCTCCAAAGCCAAAAGAAAGATCCATAGTCACTCAACAAGATGAGGTGGCCTACTTCACAGTTATTGGGACAGCTAAATCGTTTTGTATGAGAGATAGAGGTCTTACTGGTCAGCGAATCAATAGAACTTGGAGTTCGGCCTAAACCAGCCAAAATATTAGACGTAAGCAATCTTCATGATTTAAATTAGTAACATCTTATATACTGAGGCCTCCTGTAACGGCGATGCAAGGGTGCTCAAACTATGTTTACATTTGGATTTACCACATATTTGTTGTATTTATCTTCCCTTCTGTTTCACTGCAAGTAAATTTCATTTACAACAAAGTCTATAAAGTATAGAGTTAATACATTTTTCCAGTACTTTATGTTAATTTAAATTCAAATACCTTATTATATAACGCAGATTTTGTTTTCAAACACCAAATTATTTTATAAGAAATAGTGTAAACTTTATTTTTTTAAATAAATCCTGAATACAGAAATAAGTCACATTTAAATAATTTGAGTTCTAATGACTCATCTCATGCTAGTCCGTTCCAATACTAGGCATATCTATTAAACTGCGCTCCAAAGGTAAACATCTCCATACGTCCGTTCCAAAACCCAACGTGTCCAAAGTACTTTATTTGTTTTATCTATTCATATATACATGAGAATTTCTGCTCTTATCCCTCTTGTTTACAGATGCGACTTCTTTTAAATATATTTTTTTCAATAGCATTGTTCCTTAGACATACAAGTGAAACGTTTTTCACATGTTTCTCAAAACACGTTGTGGATATGTTGAGTTCTGGAAATGGCCTCTCAATTAATTCATAGCAATACTTACAGTGTTTAATTTGCTACTACGTTTCCAATAATAATTCACTTATTATAGCTAGAGCAATTTTATATTCAAGAGTTATTACTCTGCTAATTATGTGCAGCTTCCGGAAGCTGTGTCGAATAATAATGACCTTTCTATAAGAACATTGTTGTTTATCTCATCTCTATTGTTCGTTGCCAGGATAATAGCACTAGTTACATACAAAAGACATTACATGAAATCACATGCTATCTTTTAAATATCTTTCTTTTACAATTATATGCATAGTAACAATAGTTTTATAGTCAAGTTATAGAAAGATAATTCAATATATTTCAATTAGTTGCTGAATAAAGTCTAACGAACATCCGGTTGCGAAGGGTTTTTTTTTCTTTTTTTCCATATTTCTTACGAAAAAGTTTTAAAGTTTTTGAAATCTCCGGCAATGCTGCCTTGACGTGTTTACAGTTTCTTTGTTAGTTATTAATCTTTGAAGAATATATGAATTCTAAATAATCTCTCAACAAATTAATACATTGTTTTCTAAAATTGTCTTGCCCTTAACAATGTTTTCTCTCGATGACTCCATAGCTTGTTTACATTAAAACATTGCTTTTGGGTCGTGAGTTCGATTCTCGCTTAGGGTGAGTTACCCGGGTAAGGTTTTTTTTCGGGGTTTTCCCTTATCCTGAAAAGACGAATGTCGAGTAACTTTAAGTTCCATGGACCCCGAGCTCATTTGAGCATCATATCATCAATTGCATTCATCGTCCGATATGACCAAACCAGGTTAAAAGACGTTAAACTACAAAAAAAAAAAAAAAAAAAAAAAAAAAAAAAAAAAAAAAAAAAAAAAAAAAAAAAAAAAAAAAAAAAAAAAAAAAAAAAAAAAAAAAAAAAAAAACATTGCTTTTGCACTTCTAAGTTTACTTAGATCTCAGCTGTCCTCTACCCTTTTTATACTAATTACAAAGTAATTTTACACTAAGAGACTATGACTTGGTTAAATACTGCGTCACTAGCCAGAACGACGGGGAGGAACGAGACTTGTAACTGGATTTGCGAAAACAATAAAAAATGGCATGATCTGGACGATTACTAATACATAATCGACGGGAAGCATTTGACTGCACGGCCTTAGAACCAATAATGCCAACCTGTGGGATTAGTGCCAAATTGTGGGACATTAAGATAAATATTTTTAGGAAAGGGATAAAGGCTTTTTAAGTGCACAATAGGTACAATTGATACATGCCGCTAGAATAAAAATCTGATGTGTTACACTCACATGACTTTCTCTAGTTGTTCTACAAACTTCATACATAAGATTCTTCTTCTTTCTGCACCTTGCTAATCGTGGTACTCATTAGCACAATGTTCTTATTATTTAGTTCCGTATAAGTAGGAAGCAAATAAGGGAATAAACTAGGCTAAACCAACAGTCAAATGTTTTAAAAGCTGTCGTTATGCGATTGTCATTACAAATCGCGTCTTTTCTTGGCCAGGAGTAGAACAAAAGAAAAACGGACACTCCCGTCTGACAACAGTATAAGTACTTCACAACTGAAGCTAATAACAATGAATACCTCGAAAACGGTAAGCTCCACGAGAAAAATGTATATGACATAACTTGTGTATTTTAACAAGACCTAAATTTTTTGTATAGCAAGTTTTTGTCTATCTCTTACGGTTTACTAGTTATGCCAAATTCATCCAGAATAAACAGGTCTTCAGAAGCTATTCCCAGAAAATTCAAGATATACATTTTATTTGTTAGGTAAATATCTTTAATATATGACATTTCAATCAAAATCGTTAGAGCCATTTTTAAAAAAATTCGAAAAAAAGTTCCATGTAGTTTGGGGTGGGGGGATTTTTCTCAAAATCTTCGTGTCGCATCCCTGGAAGATACTGAACTTAAATACCAAGTTTGGTATTTTAGCTACTCTTCGTTTTCGAATTATCGTGTTCACAGACACACGGACCTTTTTTTTTTTTGAAAATGCTTTTTGGATACAGGGGGTCCTAAAACATATTCATTGTACATATGGGATTAGAGAAAATAAAAATAAACCTTTCACGGAAGTATAGGAATTACAGTAGTTTAGTGCCGCTTGTGCGATAACAACGGGCGGCAAGTAGTGTATAGTAGTTCACTATTTTTTTTTTCATTTAAGTTTGTTTTGATTACAAGGTCCTATCACAATCGATCATTGAAATACGTTAGATATCAATTTACAATTACACAATCTTAGAGATAGGGAGCACTAATTAGATAACACCTGCCGCCTGATATTTGTGCGAGGATACAGTCAGCATTCTCAATATAATACGCAATAATTAGTTCAAATTTCCTTTCAAATTTGCGCAGAAGGTATAGATATATCGTTTCAATCATTGTGTCTGGGTCTTCCAAGAAGGCCGCGTCTTGGCTCAGGGCTTGTCTTCTCTTTACTCGACAGTTGCCAGATGAATTGTGGAAGACCTAGACACAATGGACACTAGCCGCCGAAGCTTACGCAAGGAATTGTTTTAATAAGTTTAATTGTGACTTCGGTTCCGCGCAGCTCTCGTCATTAGCAGTTCGCTTTCTGCTTATACTTAAAAGTATACATGTTCAGAGTTAATGTCTTATAGTGCCGTAGAAATGTCAGACTGCCGTGCTTCGAGTTCAAGGCCGTAATAAACTAGAATCGGAAAAGCATACCAAAACTTTCCAAGACGCTTAATTAAAATTGATAAATTTAAAGGGTGGTTGCAGGCCGTCGAAAGTGGCAATACAAAGGCGAGAAGAAAAGCGTGTAATGTGGTTGTTACATGCAGTAAAAGTGAGCTCAAAAAACATACTACTCGAGCTAAACACATCAAAAATATTAAAACGATGCAGCATAATAGAAGAGTGAGGAATGCATATATCTGGTCAAAGTGAAGGCAGCTGAATACACTAAATATAAATACGAAGTTTGGTTTTGTATTTTCGTTTTTGAGCTGTCCACAGACATACATGAGCCTTTTTCTAAAAATGTTTTTTTCAGACTCAGGGGACCTCAGAACATATATTTCCGGTGAAATCTCAACATTGAATTTCTGGATGGAATGCAATACCTTCTCTGGCTACTATGTATATTATATGTACAGACATGCTAGAGAAAGTAATGTGGTAAGTGATTAAAATGATCATGTCATGAGTAATGAAAAGGTTCAAATATCTGAATGATAAGTGTTGTTGAAATTGCCCGGAACATTTGCTTATCCAACAAACTCATGAGCACGATACGAATACTAGCAAGTTACATTATGTAGTTGGCTTATGCTTTCCATATGTAAGACTGACACTTCCCTAGGACTTATAAGCAGATGTCTAGGGATACTAGCAAGTATGATATGTTAATTGTTTTTTTGTACAAGTTGTGTGTGAGACACAAGCTGGATAGGTGGAGTCAAACTGAAAAATTGAATGCCACAGCTGGGATATGAACCATGGATCTCTAGGTGCTCTAACAGGGTAATATGCCAGCAGAGCATTAAATTCAACTGACTCTCATGTTTCCCAGTAAACCACAAGGTTGTCCCAAATTATTTTGAGATGACATACCCCAATGGTAACTTATTCTATTAATTATTATCATTTTGCCAATTATTTTTATTATTCACTACCTTAATTTAAATTCAAGTACTAAATTCTCTACATATGACTTAGCTGTAACAGAAGCATAAAAACAAGAATGTCACAACTTGTTGCACGTTACAATTTAGTTTTCTTTTAGTTGTAATTTAAATGTAATATTTGATTACATTCATAATTTTGATTTGAAATATGAGATTTTGAATTTGGAAATAAGGAATTTTAACATTAATCTTACTTTAGTTACCTGTCAATTGTCATTTCAATCATGTCATTACTAATCAATTCTACCTAAAATTTAGCACAAAATAAACACAAATTTATGTAGAATACTCAACACAAAATCTTGCCTCTGGTAATGCCTATGATGCAATAATTAAAAGATGATATGTCATGAGAATCCAAGCACTGCTTATTAGGAATCAAGACAAAGAATTTTAATGCATGTATGAGCATCTCACCAGAGTAGCTCCAGCAGTAAGAGCATCATCACCTGAGGCAAGATTGTGTGTTGAAAATTATTTTAAAAATTTGCGTTATTTTTGCCATAATTTTTGGGCACAATTAATGTGCCAAAAATGAAAATTGAAAAGTAAGATTAAAATTAAAGCCCCTTATTTTCAAATTCAAAACATTTTATTTCAATTTAATATCCTGAATAGAATCAAATATTACATTCAGACATCACCATACTGCAACATACAAGTTCTTCAATTTTTGGTAGTTGTCCTTCTGTCTGTAAAAAATTGAAATGGAGTTTTATTTATGGACGCTCTTTAACTACTGTGGCTCTCATCATCCCATTCTATTCTGGGCACAAAAGACCCCTTTATTTTGCTCGGAGTCCTTTTTATCAGGCTTGAGGTTCTTTTGTGCCATAAATCTACGAAATGGGACATCGTAGAAGCCATATTAAGGATTCCTTTTGTCTGTTACAACTAAGTTATATATAGATAAAAATCTCTGTCAGATTTAATATTGCTGACCAAAGACATTGAGGAGACCTTTCACAGAAAACATAGTAAGACTCACCTTTTGTTTTCAATGCTAAGAGTATTGTTATTACATTTAATTTGTTACCATGTCCCCCATGGATTTGCTGTTCAAGTGTAGCACGAAGTTCTTTGCAACCAAGTAGCAAATCAGAATTATTGCTACTATTTCTCAGTGCATTTAGTTGGTTATGTGCTGCCATTACATTATTTAAATCATCTACAGATACTTGTACTTAGTAACCAGCCTTGAAGGCTCAAACAAAATATCTAAAGCAGCTATTGTTATTATACCATCAGTTTATTTTGTCAAAATTGAATTCAGCAGCAAATTTTTAAATTGTCTTCTACTTTATCTCTAAAATTCGGATCCACATGTTCTACAAGCACTTTTATTTTGCTTCCGAAGTTACTATTCTCTAATACTTCACATCTGATTCTCAGCAAATTAATTAAGAAAAAACAAGGTGAACTAAGAGTTTTTCTTTAGATTGAAATAATACTGGTTCTGTTATCAACTTGAAATTTTCAGAAACAGACTTTTTGTTGTTTGGTACCTTATTTTAATTAACTGCTAACTTCTTTTCATTGAATTCTAAACTTTATTTCACAAAAAACAAAAAAAAAAAAAAAAACAAACAAAAAAAAAAAACAAAAAAAAATAATAATAATTTGCGAAAAAAATAAGATGTCAAATGCATACAAAACTTTTGCTTTTGTAACTCATTGTGATCAAGTACAATGTTTTTGTAGTCCAAACATTTTTGTCATTTATCTTTAAAAACAAAATTCTTGATCATCACTTGGAGCTCAAGTCTTGAAAATGCCAATGAAGTTCATCAATTTGATTGAACTTTAATACTATTACTCAGTTTAACAAAACTACAACCATAAAACTACTGTCAGTTTTTGAAAGAAAGCGAGCACACAAAATGTGCTAATAGTCATAAAAAAGTAGCAGAGACCAAGTATTTTAACAACTTGATCCTATTGTAAAGATTCTTGTTAATAAACATAATAAGCTGAACATGAAAAGTATAAGTTCTTAAGGAAAACAGAAATTTAATGATATGCAAATGAGAAATTTCATCTAATTAATAGGGAGCACTTCCATTATTTCTTGTACTGGGGGTTTGAATTATTGCAATATGACAGTTGTTGAATTCTGATAATTTGCAACTTACTTACATAAGGATTTGGTAATAACATCAATCAGAAGCTTGAAGAAGCTCCAGGTCTGAATATCGATTTCCACTGCTGAAGCTTTGGTAAATTTATTACCATTCTTTCTACCACAATGCAGGGAAGGTTACTTTTCAAAGAATTTGTTAAAAGCATTTTGCACAATTGTTTTATCTCCATTTTTAACAGTTTTCTGTATTTATGTTTCTCAACAGGGTCAGCGGACCCAACCAAAAGCAATATTTTCACATCATATGGCAAGGAGTATACTGATGGCTTAAATGAACTATAACACCTGAACTTAACATCATAAACCCTCTGTAGTAATAGTTCAATTACTCATACACCCTGAACAAACACATTTTACTTCATAATAAACCATTAACAATAATGGGGCTTTAAATTTTCTCTGCACAAGAATAACCGCAAAAATGTATGAGTTAAATTAAATATTTTATGTACAGGAAGTGTTGAAATCTTAAGTGGGAAACCCACCCAATGAGATGTTCCCATGTCACTTGGTTTTACTTATACCTCCTTTGAACATAAAGTGAAACCACAATAGTATAACCAGATACAGAGTTCACTATGTCACCTTCAAAATGTACTAAAAGTTAATATCAACTACACATAAATGCTACAATATGTATTAGCAACTTAAAAAGCATATCCTTGCACTTCAGATCCATCTACACAATAAATTTCAATTTCTCCACTCACATTGGTATCTGTGGCATGTAAAGAGGCTTTGTTTAAGGATAGAGGCAAAAAGATAAGACACATATCTGAAAAGAAAATATTTATTTCATAAACATATTTAACACTTGAGACAAAAGGATGTAGTGTTCTGTTTGAAATGGGCACTTGACACAATATAAGTGACTCATCATTTTTTTTTTTTTTTTTTTTCCTATCTTGTTATTTCATATTATTTCTAAGTTTATTAGCTTCAGATATTTACATGTTTAGTTTTCAACTAAATTTCTACAAGTTGCTTTTATATTTTTATTCATGAGTGAAGGATGAATGATTATGCATCTATAAAAGGCTATAAAATTATAAAGTATTATAAAATAATAAAAACAATGACAAAGTCACTGTTTTCTGGACGGTTTACATTGAGACTATAGCATAAGCCCAGCATTGCATAATGGGCTATGCTGTATTATATGATGCAAGAAACTCTGTTAAAACTGAAAAAAATGTTTACAGCAACCTGGCAGTACATTTTAGTACTTCTTTTCGAACACATGCATTTGGACATAGAATTATTGTAGTTATACAGCAGCCTGAGTTACAGTCTATACTTAAATGCTGTATGAAAATTCTTGCAATAGTTAGACAAAGTTTCTTACATCAGAATTAAATACAAAAGCACTAAAATAAAAAGAAACACTAAGTTAACTGTAAGCAAACAACCATAAAAAAGTATGTCTATACATAAAATACAAAGTATTCTATCATTATTTTAAAGTTTTGTATGCCAGTGTCTGTAGGAGAAGGAACACCATATGAAAATCAAATTACGTTATTAGATACAGTCCATTCCACAAGTTACTGCTCATGTTAAAAAGTTACAATAGAGAAAGAGAAATCTACCTTTATCAAAGATATGGCATACTTTTATTTCATGCTTTCAGGTCTAACATTTATGATGTTCCAAAACTTGTCTCTAGTGTAAAATTCAGTTTTAAAAGGAGAGGATGCCACTTTAATATGTAGATTTACCACATAGCAGAGTACAAAAATAATGTAAGGCAAGTAAGCACAGCCTTATTCAGTGTCTGTATCTACTCAAGATAATTACATTTTTCCTTGTAAGATTTAGGTCTTTATTTTGCTCTGTTTAGAAATAATAAAGCATTAAATAGCAATGTAGTTAGGTGCCAGTAATTTGAATCTTAAAGCTCTGTATTTCGTGAACAAAGTATTAAAGAAGTTTATTTTGGAACTTGTGATCAAGTACAATGTTTTGTGTAACAATCCCTGAGGAAATACTTATATTTGAAACAAATTTTGAAACCACTCTTATTCCTTCTGCACCACACCCCAAACACACCTTCCACCAGAGGTATCATAGGAATATTGCTTCTGCTGTTTTTGTTTTGTTAGCACTAGCAGGCCAAACATAGCAGATGTTACAGAGATTTGCAATTAATTTAGGACTCTAAGCTGCAAAGTGCAGCCAGGGGGTCCATTATTCTCAGATTTCCTTATTCATATTACTTTCACTGGATTTTCATATTAATTTATCAATCTTCTTTTGATTATTTCAGCTATATTTTCTACCTTCCACTTCAACATCCTATACAGTAAGGTTGCAAAGAAAGGGAGCATGGGCAGATAATATGACTTTGTTTAAGCAACATCTTGTGCTTAATGCATTCCTTATTACTCTAGGATTATTTTGGATATATATTATGTGCTGGATTCAGAAAGTAATTATTACCAAGTATAACCTTATTTCCTGCCATAGGAGTGAAGCCTATCATTTTTCTGCATTTGAATATCAATTAACATAAAAATAATTGATGATGTGGTCTCTTGCATTAAATGTATAGGTAGGCTTTCTACATTTAGTATTAATTTTGCAAGTGGAAAGGGTTAATAACTGGGTGGTAGTGCAATGTTCTGCTAGCAGGCATATGTGGATCTAGCAGAAATACAAACTTAGCACGTCCTGATGCACAAACACTTGCATTTACACAATATCCATTCTCCAACAGTTTTTCAAAACAAAAATCTTAACAAAACTAACAAAACAATTATGGAGGAAGAAGAAACTGTTCCAAAATGATGTAATCCCTGAAAGCTAATAGGGCATGCTTCATTTAATTTTGAAGCACAAAACTGCTGAAAATTTGAAGATTTTGTAAGTATTTTATACTAAGTATTATTAGATATCAGCTAGATTTTATTTTTTTAATTTAACATAACTTGTTTTTGTTTTCATGGGCACGTTGCAGCAATAGCATAACATAATAATTATTAAGCTCAGGTCATAGCATAGAAATTGTTTCCTCTCAGTCAAGAAATTTTATTTGAGTTATTTAAATGACTGAGCTAGGCAATAGGTTTAAATTATGCTGAATTTTTCACTCATATGCATTATTTAAACCAGTAACATTTAGTAATGCCTCAAATGTAGACCAATCACAATAGTTTTATTTTTAAGATGCTAGCAAGGATGTGATTATGTCAGATAAAAAGTCAGTTCATTACTGAACTGTGATAGTATCAGTATGTAGTAATTAACATCATTCATTCCTCATTCATCAGTTCTGAAAAAATTAAGAAATCCTACTACCTGAAAAAATTGTTTCCATTACCAAAAACTTTCAACTCTGAAAATTGTGTTTTCAATCAATGCACATATAAATGAAGTCAACTTCAAATTAAATTGCATTCTTGAAATAAATCAGTCTATTATTAGCTGATTTTAATTTACGTTAACTTAGAAGTAATGAGCTGGAATTGTTAACACTATATCATTTAATAGTATTTCTTATTTGAACATGTTTCAGTAATGCTTTGTTTTCAAAATATGTTCAAGTAAGAAATACTATTTAGTGATGTAGTGTTAACAAGTCCAACTCAATACTTCTAATGATAAACACATCATTGTTATTAACCGTCTGCTTAATAATATTGCGTTAACTTATTTTAATTTTGAAGCTAATTACTTTCTCATTTCTGCTGTTGGTTAGTTTTGTATAACAATGTAAATTTTCATTCAATATGCCATATTCCGGCTGCTGAAGTGATTTGATTTTAAACAACACAATTAAGTAAATAATGTTATTTATATAATGTTACATTTTACTCATGGAACAGTGATAGGTGGGGGTGGGGGTGGGGGTGGGGGGCAATACTGCCCTGCAACTTAAGCATATCCATTGCGCATCTGCATTCTTATTTTTGTTAATCCAAAAGTCATTCCTAAAGAAAACTTAATCAGATTCAGCAGCAGGATGTTTGAGAGCTTTAGAAAATTTACTCCCAAAAATGAGTGCTCTTAGGTGAGCAAGTGCTGAGCACTTAGACAATTGATGGGCTGCTGCCTGATCTATATGGGCAGGATTCACTTGCTGCCCCATATTGTTCAGGTGTATTCCACGGAGATAGTGTCTTGTTAAGTAACTTGTTGCCCACATTTTCCTGCTTAATTTTAGCAGTTCTCTGACCTGCTTTAGTCCAATCTTGTATGAGAGCTTTGGAGTGCCTGAACCCGACACATGAGTTCCAGTATTTCACATATTTTCTAAGCAACCAGTCCTGATAGCCAGCTTTACTGGTCCTGATAATAGCTCTGGTACTGGTTTGGGTCAACTCTGAGCAGCTTCATCTACCCTTTCATTGTCCAGAATCCCCACATACCCTGGTACCCACTTCAGATGAACACAATTGTGAGGTAGCTAGTGCCATGAGGTATCTGAGGTTACTAGTATCATCAAATAAATTTTAACCTCTCATAAGTTTCCTATGATAAATTATTGGTAGTGAATGCTTTAATGGTCATGTAATGTTATTTTTAAAACCAGAGTATTTTACTGCAAAAATTATGAAAATTAAGTACATTCTTTTTTCAAAGAAATTGTTTATTCTTTATTTTTACTATGCTTTAAATGCCAAAATCAACAAGGCTTCCTTCTCCTATCAACTAACCTCTAAACTAAACAGAAAATCTTAAAAGCATGCTGTATTCACCAGCCAACTCTGCACAAATATAATTTCTGACACTCATCTACAAGACATCAAGTAGCTGTCTTTCATTCCTTGAAAAGGGTTTTTTTACTTATATATTGCTACATTGTTGCCATACAATTCTATCCCCCTAAAGATAACTTTTCAAGAGGAGGAGGAAGACAAATTGGAAATTATAAATGCTGCATTTGTGCACAATTTAAATGCTATGTTGCTTTAACATCTAAGTAATAATATAATTATCAATATAAAATGAGATGTATGCTGCTGAAAGAAATAAACTGCATTATTATACAAAATTAATTATTTTCAGTGGAAACTGTCAGTATTAATGAAATAAAGTAGGTACAACTAAATGAGCATGCTTTAAGATGCAGGCTAAACTATTCAACATTTCATGATACAATAGCCACACTATGAAACCTAGGTAAATAAAAATACTCCAATAAAAAATTACAAATATTTAATAACCAGTACAGTTAACTTGGCAGTTTCTGAGTGGAGCAAAAGAAAAAAGGAAAAAGTACATAAATATTGCACTTTATAAACATATCATTACCCGCAAATGCAGGAAGAGAACAATCTTTTGCAGTTTAGTTGTCTAGGTTCTCGGTTCACTTCTCAGACTATTAAGGAAATTTATTCTTGACTGGTGCAATTTCCATGGTGGTTAGGGTTTCCATGGCTGCTCTTGCTTATCATTTCCATCCAGAGCCCTACATCTCCAACAGCTTGGCATGAGGAGTAGAACTGAGAAAGGGCTATTTTGTAAAATATGAAATCATGACATCACACATGTCATTACCAGTGCCTCACATAGTGCGCTTGCATTGCAATTTTGATGCTCATTGATTTCATTGCAAACAGGGTAAGAATATATTATGTTAAATAATATTGATTAATACATTGTTTTTCCTTTGGCGTCACCCAAGTATAGTAATACCCTCTCCAAAATTGTTCTCAGCGAGTTGTTGCATTTATGTTTTTCTAGTTTTTCAGAGAAAATTGACAAAGGTGGAATTGGCATAGTGTGTTTGGGGAAGAATGAAAGAACTGGATTTTTATGGTGAATAATACTTCTCTTATTTATTGTAGCTAGAAGTATTCTGTAGTAAATGACCAAGCCATGTATATGTTACATAAGAACTTGCATAAAATACACATTTCATATTTGTTACATATGCTTTCTTAGCCTTTATAGCTCCAAAAATAGAAACTAATGAAAGACAGTTTCGAGTCCCTGAATTTGCAAAATCCTTATGCAAATTTGCTAAAAGTACTTGGAAATCATGCTATGGGCAAAACAACACACACATCTAGCATGTTCAGTTATGCACATTTAATTTTATAACAAGTGTAAACTGTCACTTGCATAAAAAAAATCAATTGACCACAACTTTATAGTTTGATTGTAGCATTCAATTAGACATTACCAAATCTGTTTGGTGCAGTGGTTTAAAACTCAATAGCTATAATAAAGCCACAGATTAATACTAATAGTGACTAATCAATATTCTTTATATCGGTAAATACAAAATGTTTCTTTCTTTTATACTTTTGGCAAGGTTGACAACAAATTCCATGAATAGCTTGCTTTTATTGAGGTTAATGTGAATAATGTTGGTATGAGATACTGGTGGTGCTGCCTATGTTAAGCTCATGAACTAATTTTATATTCAAAATGGGGCTATATTATAGTGAGTTCCCTCTATCAGTTCTAATCCTCTTGGATTAGCATATCAGCACTTTACTGACAGCCAATTTGTAAAAGGTAAAATTCAGCATGCAAAGTAGGATACATGGAGTCTTTAGATCCTGGGCAACATAAATGATAAATCATCTTTTGGAAAAACAGCCATTGTTATACCTGCTTTCTCACTCATTCCTAATCTTTGTCTCCAAACCACATAAAATGCCCGACGTATGGGTCTTACCTGCCAAGGTAGCTTGTCTGGAAATTCTGATTAAAAGTATTTTATTGTTAAATTAGAGCATTTCTAGGTTAATACACAATGAGGTACTTTAATTGTTAGAAAATAAAAACTGTCTCAAATACATATAAAAATCAACAAACCATAGCCACACTATCAGACAAAACAATTTTATGGATCCTTACTAAATAGTTGCAAGTAAGTTAATTTATTACTGCTGTGATAGTAAGGAAATTCTAGACTATATAATATTAAAACAGAAATTATTCCATGACTAGCTGTTTTTGATACAACACTGTCATCTTGAGTGGAACTGTGTAGCGTACACCTAAGCATTATTATTATAAAATGCTATCACCCTATTCTCAACACTGTAGCACTGATACAGACAGTCCCCCACCATTACAAAATATTTATATATTACTCTCTTCATGTTGCATAAAAGTAAAATTATAACACTATTATTTAACTTCTACACATCAGAGGTAAACTACCATCATCTACAATTCCTTTGCATTGAAAACTCATGAAAATAGTCATTTGAGGCTATCACAACACTAGAACTGCAAGTTCTTTAGTTAAGAGGCACTAAATCATACAGTGATCAAAAGTTCATAAGTTAATTTGAATAGAAAAGTTGGGAGAGGAGGAGAGAGAAAGAGAGATACTGATTGGAAGAAGTCTCAAAAACTTTTATACTATACATATTTTAATTTTTAAATTTGAGACTTTTAAGGGAAGACTACATAATGATTATTCTACACTAGTGTGGAGGTGGTTCATTTTAATATCACTACTAGGCATATGGACGAATTGATCAAGTCTCTTACTACTTTCCAAGGATTCTCAGGCCACAATTATTATTACTATTATTATTATTATATAATCCATCATTCATTTGAAGTAGTCATCCAATGATCACAAATGAGTACAGGATGGTATTAATGAATATTATGTGGCAGTTTAAATTATGACCAGGAGGGAAAATAAAAAATGAAAGAAAGAATAATTGCTCTTGATTATTACTTCAGCTGTTTGCCAATTAAAGACTGACCTTACTGCTTATATATTCTATTTTTTTCCCATATTTACATGAATTGCCACTTCTATCAACCTATTTCACTTCAAATACATGAGAAAAGTAAAAACCTTTCCTGCAATGTGTTGAGAATACTGCCTTTTGAAGAAAAGCTCTCCTTCACAAAACACATTCATATCATACCTGCCCACCCTGCCAATCAGTTTACGCTCCACTCTATGATGCTCTGTATACCAATCAGCTTTCCCTTTTATAATCACTTAACTGTCAATGAAATAAGTAGGCTTCTTGACCAACCTGGTGGTTTGCAAAGATAGGGATTTGATTACGAAAAATACAATTTAAGAGTTTTTATAAATAACAATAAATGTTAGAAGATAAAAACAGTTAAAAAAACTGGAAACTCAGATTCAAACCCTTTAAAGCAGTCCTGATCACTAGCTTTTTCATAAAAATTAAATCAAAAGGCATTTATTAAATTATAATCAAAAAGATTTCCACTATATTAAAAATATATGTTACACATAAGAGTATGAAAGTATAAGATGGGAAATTAATTTAATCCACTATCAACATTGTAATGTGACATTTTTAATCCTTCTTTCATTAATCATGAGAACTTTGTGCTCAATTGCAGGTTCTAAATTGCTGGTAATTAATAAATCTATTGAACAACTCACTACCAATGCCACAATGAGTTAGTTCTGGAACCCTCTGCTAGATATGGTCTCTTGTAAGACATTATCTGCTTCTTCCAAACATGTGCTTCAAGAAAAGTTGTGCTAGCAGTGATATCATCCACTGTGCGTAAGAAATCTCAAAAGCTTGTATCATTTTGCATTTAAGCATCAGCATGCTACTTATACCTCAGAAATATTTCACCTACTGCTAAAAGAGATAAGTAATAAATGTTCATTTTGTTCTTCAATTCAATTAAATACTATTAAGATGCAATAATCACAATAATATGTTAAGTACTAGTTGGCTTTGTTTTAATTAGAAGAAGTAAGTATTTAAGCATTTTCTAAGAATGTGCAATGAGTATTTCCATGAGCAACACAAAGAACAGGTACAATCATTGCTGTACAATATGTTAATGAACAGTGGAAGGCAGCTAAAGAAATTTGCATTCCTCTAGTTCATACTATATGAAAAACATTCACTCTAGAATTCATTTATCATTTAAAATACACCCTCCATTTTGTGTCTAGTAGACAAGAGAATTATTATTGCTCCTCTTTAATCAAGCCTTTGTCATTCATAGTAATAATAATAAAAAAAAAAAAAATCTGAAATCCTTGTAAATATATTTTTCAATTTTTAAAAAATACTACTTTCATTTATAATTTTCTTTTAACTTTACTTCAATTCCAATCGAAGCAACAGGTAATCTGCAATTATGTACTTCTCAAACTCTTCAATAACCTCTATCGCCACAATCGCTTCAAAATGACAGTATGCAAGTAGATAAAATATCAATAATTATTTAAGTTTATGTACAGCTGACAGTGGTGACTTCTATAATAAATAATTGTTTCCAAGTATTTTATATTGATTTTGTTTGTATTGGATTTTCTGTTTCATACATAGGCAACAGCTCTTGCTCCTGTGTCTTAACACAGATTCTTTACCTTCATGGTCCCATTTAATAGATAATTCATTAAAAACATACTGTTGTAGAGTTTTGGGGTATTCTGAGTATTTTTTTAATCATATATTTGTCAGATTTAGTAAAGTATTTAGTAAAGATAATTCGGGGTATTCTGAGTATTTTTTTAATCATATATTTTTCAGATTTAAAGTATTTAGTAAAGATAATTAATAAATACTTATGTCCAATTTCATGAACCCATATTTTTCTTCAACATTACCATCTACAAATCTCACTTTTTTTAAATGGACGGGGATAATAATACTGATACACTCCATTTTCTACTCTCATTTCAGAAAATGTACTGTTTTAAAAATCTACAATTTTCTTCAGAGGGATGCTTCATAAACAACTGCTATCCAGTACCACATTCATTATTCCTGGTGAAAAACACATTTAAGACTAAAAAAGAGTCCTCTACTGAGCTGTTCTGTTAAGAATAAGAGTATGTCGAAGGCTAAGTTTAACTCAGTCACATAAACATATAGACCACAGTAAAATTGTATTTCAGAACTTCAAGGACAGATTCCTCACATGTAAGGGGCAAACATTTTACACTACTGATTGGTAAAAGATGTAGCAACCAAATGTTTTCATTCTGCTGGCATTTGTAAAAACACATGAACTCTAATGTTAGCAACAATAATGGTAGATTTGCAGCTGTATTCGGTTCTGCATTGCAGTATAATGAAATTTGCAGCAATTTTCATGTAGTCCAGAAACATAATTTTGGTCCTATAGGCATAGGTTTAGAAATCAAGAAGACAAAGATACACATTATATAATAATTGCATAGATTATTTATACATATTATGGTTATGCTCTACACTGAAATGTACCTATAGTTTTTAAAATTGGAATCGCATGGTAAAGCTTAAGAGCAATTTGACTTTATTTTTAATTGAATATATGAATAAATAAATGCATACAAAATCCAAACATGTTATTCAGTTTCAATAATTTCTTTCTACTCAAGATTTGTTGCATATGCTTTGTGCAATTAGACCCACAAAAATTACAAAATTCCATTATAACCTAAACTAAGTAGCTGTTTTTATTTTGTTTTATTTACTTTTGTAACCTAATGTATGCAGTGATATTAACTGAAAGGCTTGGAACAACATTTTTTCCAGAATTAACATTTAACAACTTTGTTTTAATTACCGTAATTTCACATCAGATAGCAGCACAATGCAGATCTTATCTGAAAGGCTTTCATGAATTTTTTTTTTTTTATATGAAATCATAAGCTGTCAAATACCAAGATGGGGGGACAGTGGTAACAACTCTTTGTAAACCAAGAGAAAATTATTTAATTTGAGTGGGACAGTTTAGAAATCTGGGGAGCGTGATTATTAAAATACCATTTACTACACTGAAAACATGCTTCATCTTCAGGCCTGGTAAGTTAACAAAAACTTGATTTGTGTTTGCCTCTGTAGTGTGGGGGTTGAACATCTATCCCAAGTTTGAATAAGGTGAGTTAGCCAGATAAGGTTTTTTCTGGGATTTTCCTTTATCCTAAGAAGAGGAATACCAAGCTCCATAGGCCCTAGCATCATTTGATCATCATTTTACTGATTTAATTTATTGTCCAATAAGATCTACTTGGTTAAAGGATGTTAAATTACCAACAAACAAACAAATTGTGACAAACAAGACAAATTCAAACAAAAAATAAAAGAATTTGAGTTGGTTTTTTGTAACACAAACATCACTTATTTTTACTTACTGGGGACCGGTTTCGGGTAACCGGTAACCATGAAAATGGGAACAACTGTTACCCGAAACCGGTCTCCAGTAAGTAAAAATAAGTGATGTTTGTGTTACAAAAAACCAACTCAAATTCTTTTATTTTTTATTTAATCATATCACTGTCACAAGCTTCTATGCATATTTGCAAGTTTTGAAGATAAATTCATATTTTTATAATATCTCCATACAAATATACTTGTTCTAAAGATAAACTCATAATTACCTTAACATCTTTGCAAATGAAAGTGGACTACTAACTAATGCTAATGACATGGTAAGTGAAGGACAATGCAAGAACTGGGAATTAAGGAAACCAGCCAGCATTAACTCTGTCACACAACGCATACGAGTGGTCAGATTTTTTTACCAAAGATCCTGTATTTCTATTATATTGTCTCAGTGCTAATAAAGCAATGAAGAGAACATGATAAACTGGCTATACAAGGTATGTCTATGATGTATAAAAGTGACTTTAGCAGAAGCGATGCCACTACATCACAAATTCAGTTAGTCCTACAGTTGTGTTTTACTGCTATGTACTGTTTAGTTAAAAAACAATTTTGTTATTGCCGCCAACTACCCATTGCATTTGATTTTCCCTTATGCCACAAAAGACGTCCCAGATTATTCATTGCAATGATCTGACTCCATGCTGGAACAACCATTAGATGAACCTAGTTGCTGTATCCCTTCCAAATTACAATTGCATTCTAAACAGGGTATACAATGTCTATGTAATCCATGTGGTATTGTTTTACCTTATAGATAGGGTAAAGGTGAATTAAGTAAAAATAAACAAAGGCCTTCCCTACCTAAAAAAGAATTTTTTGCCTATACCTTTAAAACAGAATAGCTTGCAATTTTAATACTGAACAAAAGTTGTACTAGGGAAATGAAGAGTTCATTTAACATATTTTCATCCTTATGAGGAAACAGTTCCTGAAGTTCTGATACACATTTTTGTTATGCCCTGTATGTGACATCTTCCACACTTCAGTTACCCAAGGAGACTTTGTGTGCAACACAAAGAGGTTTTGTTTATTTGATTATGTTTTCCTTAAATAATATAACTTATAATTAAGCCTTACCTGTTGCCTCACACACAAGCGCGCATGCACACACACAGTACAATCACAAAAGTCATATATCATTCACTAAAACTTGCTATCGCCAAGTTGATAGGAAATGGCGTAGCACCAGAAGAGTGCTTGATAAAAGAATTAAACAGCCTGAAATAGGCACAACAGATGCCAGATTGTATATTGGACAGTATGGACACTGACTGCTACCACAAACTTCACAGATGTTCAGAAGATATGTTGGCAGCAGGTCTATCATAGTTTCATTGAATCGCTCTGGAATATAAAGCAAATTCAGAATGACTCAAATATCAATCATTTGTGCAATGCTATCATTATATGCAGCTCTACTCTTATAGTTAGATGATAATTTTCTGTAGAAAGAGAATTTTGAACATGAACTCTAAGAAGTATTAAAATAGCACACACTTCACAAGCATATTCTTTGCATTAAATCACAAAAATATAAACACCCAAAAAGAATGGATTGAATGGCTTTAATTAAGTTTCAAAATACCGAAGTATACAGGGTGTAAATGAATAACACTGCGCAAATTTTAATGGTAATAGATGGTTTATAGACAGTCAATTTAAGATAGGAAACCTGTGGTCTACAAATACAAATTACAGTTTTTCCTTAAAATTGCTAGGTTGTATGCACACCACTGATCATGCCCACTTAAATTGTAAAGTATATGGTTAGCATAATGGCTATGGTATGAGAATGCACATTCAGATTCAAATCCCCATGACCACAGATTTTTTTTTTCTTTCTTTTGTCACTTAGTTGAATGTGATTTACAGGAAACATTGTGTTGTACTTTTTCATTTAACCAATGTTTAAGCTTTTTATTTAAAACTCTTTCACTGTTGCATTTTCATGACCTAAAGAGAAGGTACATACTAGAAACTTAATACATACATAAATAAACTAGTTCATGCTCAACTAACTTACAAAATATAAATAATTGACAAGTACTTGAAAGAGCTAAATGTTACTGAGTTATTACAAAAATAAGTTGCATTGCTACTAACATTGCAATACAATAGGCAGATATAACAAAACAAAGGTAAGCAAATAACTTAGGAGTAGACACAGGTTTCAAAGGAAATTCACAAAACAGGGATATATAGATGAAATTGATGCAAAAATGATTCCTGAGCATTCCTGGTGCATTGCAAACTTTTCACTGGCTGCAAAAAAATCTCTCTTCAGAATCAATCAGTGATGAATACACCATAATCTGAAAATTACCCCAGAAAAAAAATATCTGGCGAACAAGGGCAGGGCACTATAGAACTGCCTCTTCCAAACCTGCAATTTTTGAAGACTCAATATACACGCTACTATGTGTCTATCACATAATGTGCAGGAGCTCCATCATGTTGGAAATGCAGTTGAGCCAAACATCAAGCAGCACTTCTTCCAACAAGGCAGTACATACTTCAGAAATGTTTTATAAATGTCATCACACAGTCGAGGAGGATGGCCTAATGATGTGGTCAGAAGCAATGCCAGCCCATATGTTCACCATAAACTGCTGTTGATATGGGGGTTTTCATATGCCAATATGTGATTATTCTCATAATTAAGAATCAGTCTATTCCTGGTAGTCATGGCCTCAGCAAACAACACCAATGAAAACAAATCTGGTAGTTGCCCTAAGGCCCATTTACACAACTGCAGATGGGAATTAAAATCCTTCGGAGTTAAGGCTTTACAGCTTTTGTAGATGGAAGGTGTAGACTTATGTGGTTGGTGCCCATTGCACATGCAATAGCATGAATGCTAGTTGACAGTTCCTCTTCCAGTATATGCAATATGTTTTCTTCAAACTCCAGAGTGCGATGGGTACCTCTTCCACTGCTATCTGCTTTCTACAAATTCAAAAATAGTCTGATGGGGCTCCCATCTGTTGGGGTACCTTTTGCTGTAAATCCATGCAGCTATTGTAGAATGACAATCTGTTTCGCTACACAAGATGTATATCAGAAAGTTCAGTAAAAGTTTTTGCTCCATGTTCCCTGAGGACTTATTTAACGTAGTTAAACTTATTTATTCTGGATTAATTTTTTTGAATTGTTGAATTTTGGTAACTGGTAAACCATATGCAATAGACACAAACTTACAACAAAAAATATATAGATTTTGTTAAAACACACAAACTATGTCATATACATTTTTTCGTGGAGTAGACCTTTTTGAGATATTTCTTGTCAGTGGTTTGAGTTTTAAAATACTTAAGCTTTCATATATGGGAATTTGTCAACTGCTGGCAATGCAAAGAAACTGATTTCATCCACATGGCAACTGCTTTTAAAATATTTGACCATCGCTTTAGCCCTTTATATTTTGAATTTTCTGGGAATAGCCTCTAAAGACCTCTATATTATGGACGAGTTTTGCAAAATTTTGACTAATGGTTAACTCTTCTGCAAACCATTAACACTCCTTCTAGGTAGAGGTCACAAGTCATCACCACTGGCACATCTCTTTTCTTTGTGTTCCTCTGTCGGCATCTTCGGAACCCATTGATTGCACAATTTTCTATAGCCCAGGATTTCTGACAATTCTGTACAGAACAGACCTTGAAACCTATGGAAAATGCAATGACAGTGTGGAAAGGGTGAACCCTTGGTTGGCACCAATTTCAGTGTTTACGGCACACACAAGACTTATTTAATGTAGCATTGTGCGTGGAAGGCAAATAAGAAATAAGACGTGGGAGACTTGATTACTGAACATTTCAGTGAGAAACAATTACTGTATGGTGGTGTTAGTGTCTGCCAGGAGTACCAAAGTCATCTATTAGCAGCATTAGACATTCCTCATGCTACCACATTTGTATTCAGCACCTCTTTTGGGGAGTGACATTGCTTATCGCCAACCCACAACTTCAGAGCAATGTCAACATACAACCCTCCAGCCTTAGTCATCAGATGTGAGCGGAAGCAACAGTATGCAATATCTTGTGCATTGTAAATGATGGTGGTAGTTTGTGACCTTAGCACAAGATGCAGGGGAAAATAAAGTTTGCCTATATCCTGGTTTGACCTTGATTCCTGCAGTTTATTCAGGTTCACAGTTAATCTGCCTAATTGTGCAATAAAGTACACTATCAGAATTTTCCTACATTTCTTTAACATTCGCCACCAACTATTATCCATTGCAGTGGCATGCAGGTCTGCAATTTAAGTGATTTTGGTAAAATTAAAATGTATGAAATGCTTCTTCAGAGAAATATAAGCCAGGCTTTACTAAGTGCATAATAAGCTTTTTGTTTCAAATGCAGACTATTTACATATCTGTTTCTATTATGATTTATTGATCCCAATTTAACTATGCATAACTGTTAACTTGGCCTCATAGACCACTGCTTTCTTATCTCAAGTTGAACAATTAGATACCATTTATTACCAGTAAAATTTGCATGGTGTTATTCATTTACACCCTGTATATCCACAGCTGGAGAAATAAATACAATATGTATTATGCTAGTATTACTGTAACTCAAAATTATGTGATGTTAGCATATAAATGTTTCCTTTATGGAGTTATTGCACCTCAATTTTTTATTTCTATATGATGGTAACAGATTATGGCATCCAATAACATTTCCAGTCTTCATTTAAGAATGATTTCAACAGAGGCATACATTGAGGGCTAGCTAAGCTAGCTGCAAGCCCCGTAAATTTTTGAAGAAAGCATTTCTAATGAATTTAAAAATAACAAAGAATTTAATTCTAATCTGTTTGTTGTTTCCATTCTAGCCTATTGTTATGGCATAAAATGCGTTCCTTGCAATGAAGCTTGATTCTGTTTGCAACATTTGCCTTTTTTCTCATGTGAAAGTAGCATGACTGACTAACATGGTATAATGGGCATATGCACAGAATGAGACCTGAAAGGAGAAGTCACTACAAAAACCTCTTGTCAGCGAAGCATAGCCAATGACTCTCAAAGGATTCCTGTTGATGGAGTTAAACAATTTTTTAATGCTTCTAACACCCTATCTTTAGGTAGGCTTGGAAAAAGAAAAAGAAATCAAAAGACCCTAGGCATCCCCATCTTCAAGTTAAATCCCCTTATGGTTGTAATTTGGATGAATTCCTGATGCCTAGAGAATCAAATTTTGGGAATTCTTGAAATTTGTGAATTAGCCATTTTGCCAGATTGTAAGTTGGGGCTCCAATACATAGCCAACACTGCATCACTTGTTAGGAACACATAAAAACCCGCCAATTTAAATATTTGGAAATTTCCTCCAAGATTAATGAACTGTGAGATCCCAAATACGTAGTAACCATCGTCAGAGGAACTAAGAGACAAATACAACCATCAGAGAGAGCAACCAGTTGCAATCAGCTGACAATGAAAAAGTAATTCCTTGAAACTAATTCTGAGGTAATTAGCCTAATTTAATATACCTTATATTTGCAATTGCATCTAAACTGTAATAGATAGATAACACTTTAATTTCACCAAGAACTTGTCTTGAAAAAAATAGAAATGGAATGTCCACTGACACTAAAGTAGGGATTCCCTTTCCAAATGCCAGTGGACATATAGCTGATGATGTAGATAAATGTCTTCAAAATTGTTCTGAATGATAGTTATGTGAAACTAAAGTGTCATCAATTTCACTCACAATTTCAGTATTAACTTATCTGTAACTAATGAAAAATGTGGCAGCCTAAACCAAACAAATTCAGTGCTTCATTCTGAATTTTAATTTGCATGCAAGATATTTAGCTTTTGAACCATAGTCGAAAAGTATTCACAATTTCAAATCCTACACTGACTAGTGAATGTTTACTAATATTAACTGCTTCAACATTTCTCCCCCCCACCCCACCTTAGCTTTAATATTTAACAATGAATAAGATTTGCCTCCATCTTCAGCACAAATGGAGTCTCCTTTTATGGCTTATGATGACATTGTTTTGGATAGATGGTGTAAGGAGAGACACATTTCATAATTTACATTTTTTTCTAAGTGTAAACAGTTCTCCCTAAACAAAGCATTCAGGTGGAGACAATAGCCTCTGAAATAATCATCTTATGTTCACTGTTAAATGTACAGCTAGTGACAAAATTCATTTTAAAGTAGTTAATATACCTAATGGAAACACTATATTTTCCAAGAAGATGATTCAAATTCTTCAGTTACACTCACATTTGTAATAAAACTGGTATTCAACAGACAGTTCAAACAAAAGCCCTAGTTTTGCATTATTTTGCAATTTTAAATTAATAACTCATATATTTTGAATTTGTAAAACACATTTCTGCAAAGCTATCATTATTTTAATTTCCCTCTCTATCACTACTTAAAATTTTGCCATTTACAAGCATTGAGCTTAAACTTCTGCAATACAGAAGAAATTAATGCATACATTTATATTAAATATGATTTGGGGGGGGGAGAAAGGTGTTGCTTCCATATTCAACCTGCACCATTGCTTGAATTGTTTCTCAAAATTCCTCCAAAATTAACTGATGATTAGGAACAATTTTAGTATAACATATTGCATACATGTATTAGTGATGTTTTAGCAAGACAGGAAAGTCCTAAACATGTCCTAAACATTTCCTAAAATATACCTACATAACAGAAACAATTTATAATTTAATCTATTTTCAGCTAAATCTTTGGTCTCGCTCAGTGTATCAAATAATACATACCTGGTGCATAATAATCATAAATTCTGGCTGCTAGATATCTTGACATATTGGCCACAGGGTACCAGCGTTCTATGGTAAAATTGACGCAAGTATCCCATTCATCCAACTGCAAAATCCACAGACCAAGTGTTATTCATGTTCCCTTACTGATTAGAGCTGCTTGATAAGGTTAAAAGCAATACAGATACTCACATAATCAAAATAAAAGAGCACTTTCTGCTCAGCAAAACGAGCACGCTGCAAATTTCGGACTTTTTGGGCTCGGATGTAAGCATCTAAATCTTGTTGCTGGATAATATACCCGGTGGGAATGGTTATATCAAGAACAGCCATTCCAGATCGCTGGGATTCATTACTGTAAATCCACCTGCAATTAACAGTAAATAAATAAATGGAATGCAAGTTATTTGGGCTTCAAAATCAACCTTGTAGTATTCTATAGAAATAGCAATTCAATGATGACCTCACAAACATTGAAGATGTTGGTCAATGATACATCCACAGAAAGTATTATAGCAAACTATCACTATAAGGTCTTTGTTTTTACTTTCTCTACTATGTAAATAAAAGGCTGAGAAGAAATTCTATTCCTACCAAAGCTCTGATACTTAAAGTTTCACTGGAAATACATATTTTGAGTCCCTTGAATAAAAAAAGAAGCAAGTTCAAGAAATCATACGTGACTTTAGCTTAAGTGTACATTAGTTTGCTCAAAATATATGGCACAACTTTCAATTTTATTTAAAGATTCTTCTTTTAATATATGCAGATGATATGTATTCAGATAAACGTGGTATGTGTAATTTTTTAACAGTATCCACTTTACCTTAGCCACCCATGCTCTCCTTTAATTCTTGATTTTCATTTTTATCTTTGAAAACATTATTATAGATACACAAGCTAACGATGCAATAAAAGGAACAAAGTTGCATAAATATTTAAGAATAAAAGCATAGATTACACTCAAACTTCACTCTTGAAATACAGTACTTACTTCATACATGTGTGAATCTCTGTTGAAAATGGTGGCAACAGCCACCGAAACATGTGCAAAGTTAAATCATTAATGGGAATGCACAGTGAAGTAACTAATTAATTAGGAGTAAAAACATAGATTACACTCAAACTTCACTCTTGAAATAAGGTAACTTACTTCGGACATGTTTCGGTGGCTTTTTCCACCATTTTCAACGAAGATTCACTGATGAACTCGTGGTAGCGGCCTGTAGAGGTCTCTCTTCCAGATAGATGAAATCAAATGAAACCTTTCAATTAATAGAACAAATGAAACAAAAAGATCTAAGTAATGATGACATATTGGTTTCATTTGATGTCGTATCACTTTTCCCCAGCATTCCAAGAAAAAAATTACTTTTGGTACTGAAAAAATGGCTAACTACAACAGACATTTCTAATGAAATAGCAGAAGACTTACTTAAGCTAACACAGTTATGTATTGAACAAACCTATTTTACATTCAGAGGAAAATTTTACACACAAAAGTATGGTTTAGCCATGGGAAATCCATTATCCCCTATACTTGCAGACATATACATGAGTAATTTAGAAATCCACATAACCACAGCCTTCCCACAAATATACAAAACTTGGTATAGATATGTAGATGACATAGTGGCAATAGTAAACATAAAGGTAGTTGAGGACAGCCTTGAATTACTAAATCTTCAGGACAGCTCCATAACATTCACAATAGAAAAAGAATCAAATGGCATGCTTCCCTTCTTGGACCTAAAAATAATCAGGAACCACAACAAACTAGAATTTAGAATCTATAGGAAAGAAACACAGACAGAAAACTACATAATCAACAATAGCTACAACCCAATTTCACACAAACATGCCATGATCAACAGCCTTGCATTCAGGCTGGTAAACCTACCATTAAGCCAGATGGAATACAAATTAGAACTTAATAGGATCATAGAATAAGAACTGAAGCTTTCCTGGCGACGTGTTAATTCAAAATCTTCTCCGGCTTCTAGCCAAGTAAAAACTTGGCTTGACACCAACGTTTCGAAGAAGTGCATCTTCCTCGTCTTCAGGGTGAACTGATGGTTTGAGCTTGCAGTTTATAAGAGTTGGGATGAAGCTAACATGTGATTCGTTCGCGTGATATTATGGCCTGGTATTTAAGATGACTGAGACATGGGCACGGACTTCGTAGAAAACTATTTATAGCAGTTATTCGGCTAATGTTTTGTGTTTGAGCACGCACCTGCTAGAAAATAAGTCTTGGAAGACTGCAGGTAGAGGATTAGGTATTAAGGCTCTTTAACATTGGTGTCCATGCTGAACTTAATTGTAGGCCAGAATCATGATTTAGATTATTTGTTTCAGATGAGATGGCTAAAGCTTCTTTTACTCTCCTTTCCCAGTAGTTCGAACACTTTGCCACTATCTTGGTGTTAGTAAAGTTAGCTCTGTGGCTCTGTTATATACAGTGTTCAGCCAGTCCAGATTTTTCGGGTTGCATAAGCCTTATTGATCTTTGGTGTTCAGAAATGCGTGTGGCAATAGTGCGTCCTGTTTGGCCAATGTACGCTGCACTGCATTCGCAGGGAATGTGGTAGACACCAGGTACTCTGAGAGCTAAATTATCTTTAACTGGCCTGACCAAATTTTTTATTTTAGGTGGTGGCTTATGGATGGTTTTGACATTATATTTGTAGAGTAGTCTACTAATCTTTCCCGAAAAATTGCCGGTAAACGGTATATAGGCTATGGCGGCTGGCTTGTCTTTTTGTTGAGTGTTCTTGCTGGGGTTTATTTTTCGTCCGGCTCTTTTCAGCGCTGATGTGATGTCCTGCAGTCTTCCAAGACTTATTTTCTAGCAGGTGCGTGCTCAAACACAAAACATTAGCCGAATAACTGCTATAAATAGTTTACTACGAAGTCCGTGCCCATGTCTCAGTCATCTTAAATACCAGGCCATAATATCACGCGAACCAATCAGATGTTAGCTTCATCCCAGCTCTTATAAATACCAGTCTCCGCAAGCTCAAACCATCAGTTCACCCTGAAGACGAGGAAGATGCACTTCTTCGAAACGTAGGTGTCAAGCCAAGTTTTTACCTGGCTAGAAGTCCGAGAAATTTTGAATTAAAGGATCATAGAAATTGCACAAAAGAATGGCTACACACAACATTTAGTAAAGAACAAGATTAACAAATTCATGAAACAGAAGAAAGTAAAAGAATTATCCTGATATATGGTGGACTTTGAGACAGTGATGTGTTTTAACAATTAAAATTTAGTTGAGTCGATTTTGTAACACTACATCACTTACTTTTTTATTTTGGAAAACATGTTTCAGAAGCCATGTGCTTCCATTGTCAATTCCTTTGGTCGACTGCCGGCATTGCTTGCTGTGGTGAACCTCTGAATGAGTAGATCACCTGGCGGGATTTCAAAATTGAAAACACGGTTCTTGTTTTTCCAAATATATATGTTTTCCCAAACTTTTAATTCTGTCTTCCTTGTGATGTTTTTGAGGATTTTTGGGCTTGTATTTATAGTGTGTTTCTCTTTCCAAAAATGCCAAGCTACTGCAGATTTGTCTTCTTGTTTGAGTTTAATATTTCTGTGGTGTTCTTTTGCCCTGGTTTGTTTTCTTGTGGGATATCATCTTTTAATTTAAAATTTAAAATGTATTTTATAGAGTAATTGTTTTTAGGGGCTAGAATTATGTTATGTCGTTTGAAGATCCTCTGGAATTTGTAGAAAGTTGTAGGGTGGTATGTAAACTTCTTGTAGATCTTGTTTTCTTTCTGGTTTTGAGTGAGTGTGCTGATTTCTTTAATTCTCTTTCTATTTTTGGCCTTATTAACTTTTTTGTACACCAGTTCTGCCCGAAATCCATTCTCTGTAGCTATGTCCAATATTTTAGTAAGTTCACATTGGTATTCTGTTTTGCCCATTGTTGGTATGGCATCTACAGAAAACCTACCCACACCAACAGCTATATAAAACAAAAGAGTTACAATCCCATTCCCCATCAGCATGCTTTACTCAACAGCCTTACACACAGATTGGTAAATGTACCAATGGGCATCAGTTCACCCTGAAGACGAGGAAGATGCACTTCTTCGAAACGTTGGTGTCAAGCCAAGTTTTTACCTGGCTAGAAGCCCGAGAAGATTTTGAATTAACACGTCGCCAGGAAAGCTTTAGTTCTTAGGAATATATCAGTTCAGCTGTAATGACTGTGAAAAAATCTACATCGGCCAAACAAAAAGAAATATAAAAACCAGGGCAAAAGAACACCACAGAAATATTAAACTCAAACAAGAAGACAAATCTGCAGTAGCTTGGCATTTTTGGAAAGAGAAACACACTATAAATACAAGCCCAAAAATCCTCAAAAACATCACAAGGAAGACAGAATTAAAAGTTTGGGAAAACATATATATTTGGAAAAACAAGAACCGGGTTTTCAATTTTGAAATCCCGCCAGGTGATCTACTCATTCAGAGGTTCACCACAGCAAGCAATGCCGGCAGTCGACCAAAGGAATTGACAATGGAAGCACATGGCTTCTGAAACATGTTTTCCGAAATAAAAAAGTAAGTGATGTAGTGTTACAAAATCGACTCAACTAAATTTTAAAGTAAAAGAAATTAGCACTCTAAAAAGAATAAAAGCAGAAACTAGCTACAAAAAATTTACTTACCACTCTTTGGCACGCCAAAAATTTCAAAAGATTTTCAAAAAATGGAACATCAACCTAGCCCCAGTTAATAAGCACAGTTTAAAAAACCTCCTCCACACAAACACAAAAGATAAAATCCCCCTATTGAAACAATCAGGGATACATGAAATCAGCTGCAAGGAATGTGAAAAGGTATACATAGGAAAAATTAAACGAAACATTGGACAACGTTTTAAAGAACACATGAGATATTTAAAATACAAACAGAAGATAATTCAGCTGTTGCACATCATTTTTGGACTCAAAACCATAATTTTCACAGCGAGCCCAAGCTATTAAAATTAGTACAGAATCCAATAGGATTAACGGTTTGGGAAAATCTATTAATTTTAAAAAACAAAAACAAGGTCATAAATTTTGACATTCCACAAACAAATGGACTCCTCTCAAAATTCATCTATCCGGAAGAGAGACCTCTACAGGCCGCTACCACGAGTTCATCAGTGAATCTTCGTTGAAAATGGTGGAAAAAGCCACCGAAACATGTCCGAAGTAAGTTACCTTATTTCAAGAGTGAAGTTTGAGTGTAATTATGTTTTTACCCCTAATTAATGTGCAAAGTTACTTTATTTCAAGAGTGAAGTTTGAGTGAAATCTATGTTTTTATTCTTAATTGATTATTTACTTCACTGTGCATTCATATTAATATTTTAATTACATAAATATCTTTCAAAAAGCTACCAGTGCATACAATAATGTTTTTAGCAATAATCATATAAAGGCACATGCAATGAATTAATACAAGAGAATTTCAATGCAGTTGAATGTTCTTCCATAACTCTGAGCGACTATTAAAATATTAATTCACATTATTTACAACTGCATAATTTTTAGAACATGACATGGCAAAAAACTCTGACTTCTTTACAACCAGAATTGATTTCTCTAACTTTTATCATTTATGTATAATTTCCAGCTCTGTATGAATGTTACAATCAGCCAGTTTAATTAAAAGCAATGTGTGACACTATACCTTTGGCAGCTGGTGTATGTAATGTGAGATTGATTCCTGCCATGGAAATCTGGACGGGCACGAAGAGAAAAAGCTGGTACTGGTGGCTTTGTCTGATACTTCACATTATCTACATTGTACTGCACAGACATCTGCAGTATAGCATAACCAGCTCCCTTTGCTTGTACTTTAACTGTGCCCCAAGCTTCTGGTATCTGCAACAAATTATATTCAATTATTTGAAATAAAGGCATTTGGTTTACAATCTTTTGTGCTATGGAGATACTTGATGTGAATAAAACTGCTGATAAATTATTACTCACAGAAGTGTAAGAGAGACAGAAACATTGATTCAGTAATGTCTTTTAAGACTGCAAAATAATATTTGTTAGCTTTAAGAATCTATTTCTAAGAGAGAGTACAACAATAATTTACCTCCTTGTTTCCAAATGCATCATTTTACAGTGTTTTAGAATATATTTATGCGACTTGGATAGGTAGAGTCAGACTGAAAAATTCAATGCCATAACTGGGATTTGAACCATGGCAACATACCAACATGGCATTAAATTTCGTAACTGACTTGCATACTTCCCGGTAAACCACACGGTGATCTTAAATTATTTTGAGATGACATATGCCAATGGCAAGTTACTTTAAGTCCCGGGCTTCATAGTTAGCCTACTATTATGTCAATTAGTGTTTTTTTTGTCCTCCTTCCCCACATAAGCTGTGTGTAGGAAAGGATTTGGATAGGTAGTGTCAGTCTACAAAATTCAATGCCATAGCTGGGATTTGAACCACAGATCTCCAGTCTCTGGCTGGTTACTCTAAACACTGAGCTTAAGCCAACATACTAGCATGGCATTAAATTCCTCAACTGACTCGCACGTTTTCCGGTAAACCACAAGGTCCAAGAGATCTGTGGTTCATATCCTGGCTATGGCATTGAACTTTTCAGTTTGATTAACTATCCAACTCCCATCCAACACACAAATTGTGTGAAAAAAGTAATTAAAGCAACACTAATGGCCTATTTGTTGGCTAAACTATGAGGCCCGGGATCTAAAACACTTACAACATTGTAAGTCACCATTGGGATGTTATCTCAAAATAATTTAAGATAAACTCGTGATTTTCTGAGAAACAAGCGGGTCAGTTGAGGAATTTAAAGCCATGCCGACATGTTGCCATGGTAGTCCAATGGTTAGAGCAACTGGTTAGAGACCAGGAGATTTGTAGTTCAAATCCTGGCTTTGGTAATGAATTTTCCAGTGTAACACTATCTACCCAACTCCTTGTCCCATAAACAGCTTGTGTGCAAAAAAAAAAAAAAAATTAATACAATAAAATTAACACTAATTGATCTAATAGTTGCTTAAACTATAAATCCAGGAATTAAAGTATTAAGGCATTGTAAATCACCATTGGGGTATGTCATCTCAAAGTAATTTGAGATCATCTTGTGGTTCACTAGTAAACATGCCAGTCAGTTGAGGAATTTAATGCCATGCCACTGAGCTATCATGGCAAATGCGGCATGGCAAATTCCTCGACTGACTTGTATATTTCTCGGTAAACCACAAGTTTATTTCAATGGTGATTTACAATTTTGCAAGTGCTTTAGGTCCTGGACCTCATAGTTTAGCCAACTATTAGTCATTATGTGGACAGTAGAAAGACCTAGACCATATGTTTGATTATAAAGCAACTAAAAACTGAAGGGAAAAATGTAATCACAAATGGTTTGAAAAACACATCACATCAAAAGATAGCAAGACTGAGTCAATATTCATATAATATAAAAATAATATCATGACTAAGCCTTTCAGCCATAATTGCTATACATGTGTGAGCTGACATATGCACAGTTGCCCGGTACTTCACATTGAAACTTTGATTGTTGCACCTGTGACACCTGCAATGGTTTACATGTGCAAATAATTCTGGAAGTTTCTTGCCACATAACCAACAGGTATAAAAAGGAAAGAATGAGCTCCAGTCAGAGTCAGTTTCAACTGAGAATGCACAGTATGCAACAATTAAGTCAGTTTTGACAGGAAATTCAAAGCATGCAGTCTTGCCTGCAGCAGCATTAAGCATTGAAAGAAAAAATACAGCATAATTATTGTGAAAGCATTTAAGAAAGGCAATTATTTGTAATAGACTTTTAATTATAACATTGTAAAAAATAAGGAGTATTTGAGTAATAAAGATCAGTTTGTTACAACATAAAAACCAAGTAAATGGTCCATGAAGAGAAAGACACTAACTAATATTTGCATGAATTTCTGTAGTAATGAATGAGTGTCCAGGGTCAAATTTCAGTAGATAAATCAATTGTAATTTGATCAAATATATATAATACTTGATCAAATATATTAATAAAATCTTTAAATAGTACACATTACCTGGAATAGAATTTTCAACTAGAATACTTGAATTGCACATGTCTAAGACAAAATATATCCATTAAGGTTTTTTAGATTGATTGTGACTGCCTTATTATAAACACATTCTTTGCATCTTGATAGAAGACATCTAAGAGATTAGGAATATTTTTGAAATGCAAAATCATATCTCTTCAAAACTAAAAACAGATGCAAATGCTTGTTTTAATTATTTTCAGCATATCTAGATACTGAAAGAAAATTATTCATAGAAATTTAAAGAAAAAGGAAGAAAAAAAAAAATTAAATTAGGTTATAATTTAGAAAGTTGCATAACATGACTAAAACATGACTGTCACAATGGTTTGCAAAATTATTAATTCAGTGCCATCTCTAATATTGCAATGGAATTTAAATGATCATAAGTCGGAATACCACCTTTAGAATGAAAACTATCTGATGTTACCTGCTGCTTTTGTTATGCATTTGGCTATAGTAACAGGATACAGTTTTAGTGCATCACAGTGTACAGAAATTCCTTTATAATGCATATATAATCAAAAAACCAGTTAATTGAGAAAAATGTTGCATTACTGTTATGGACATTAATTAAAATTTTGTTGGAGAATGTTAGAAATTGTTTAAAATTGCTTCACTGTTTCTAAAATCTAAACAATGTTTACCTCAATAGTTTGTAACTGAGCGAGATTCTTTTCCTCCACATATAATGTGATGGGATGTCCTCCTAAGGCTGTAGCTTCTACTGTGACAGACAGGGCTGAAACATCCCTTAGGCGTTGCTTCACTGTGTATTCTATCAATGCACGCATCGCCACAGCTGTGTCCTGAAAAGCATATAAGAATATATAAACAATGATATACAAGTAGACTAATGCAGGAATGCCTGAAATAGACCACAACCAAAGGATGCCAATTGATGCTAATACTCTTAAGGGAATATCAACATGTGAACTATTACAAAACATTTTAACATATATATATATATATATATATATATATATATATATATATATATATATATATATATATATATAAAATTTAAAAAAAAAAAAAAAAAAAAAAGTATTGTTGAATAAAGTTATCAATCACTAAGATATTATAGATAGGATAGGTAAAGGCATTTCTTGGAACACAAAGAAATGTTAGAAAGATTTGTGTGTCCCATTCATATGATTTTTTTCTATATCTTTAATATATAGAATAAACAAATTATTCTTGCAAAAGCCCATTCTTCTATCTACTCCATTTAATCAAGATAAACATTACAGAAAGTCTTATAACTTATTTCCTTGTAGATACAAGAGAAATAAGGGACTGCTCCAGGCTAAAGCGATAGTCAAATCACTTAAATGCTAGTCACAAAGGTGATGGCATTGAAATGTTGTTCTCTTTTCATGGCCAGGAGCAAAAAAAGGAAAGAAAAACGAATTACTTCCCATTTGAAGAAAGTGTAGGTATGGAAAATTTAAACCAACATGGAAAAAAATGTATTGGACATTAATTATGTGTTTTAACGAGATCTACATTTTTTTGTGTAGTAGCATTTTGTCTATCTCTTATAGTTTACCGGTTATGCAAAAGTCACCCACAATGAAGAGGGCTTCAGAGGCCATTCCACAAAATTCAAGATATAGATTTTATTTGTGATGCAAATGTCTTTAATGCTGGTATATTAATTAAAATTATTACAAGAATTTTGAAAAAAGAGAAAATTCTGAAAAATCTTCCATGAAAAGGATTGTTTGGCATGGGGGCATTTTCCTAAAAATTGTTATGTCACATCCTTGGAAGGCACTGAGCTTAAATACAAAGTGTGACATTTAACCAACTTTTGGCTTTTAGGTTATGCTATTCACAGAAATACATATACTCGCCTTTTTCTAAAAATAGTTTTGCTTGATTTCAGTGTAGTACTATGTAGAAAAAGTAAAAACAGAAAAGCAAGATTAATTTATTTTAGGAACTCTATTTTTAATTCCCCTACTACATATATAAATAAGAAAAGTATTGTGTTAAAACCAAAAATTAGATATAGAATTTTATTGCATATATACATTTTAAGATTTTGCGAGTGTGCGTGTGCATGTATGAGAGGGAAAGCAGCATAATTCAAAAATAAAATTGGATAAATACCAAACTTGATATTTAAGTAGAATGTCTTCCAAAGACATGACACAAAGGTTTGAAAGAACTCTTCCAATTAACTTGAGGTGGAACAATTTTTGATATTTTCTATTTTCTCAAAAACTGAAGATTTTGATTAAAGCATTACATATTAAAGATACAAAATAAAATATATATCTTAGATTTTCTGGAAATAGCTTCTGAAGCTCTCTTTATTCAGGAGGAATTTGTATAATCTTATATAATGGTAAATGATAAGTTATAGACAAAAAACACTGCACAAAAAATGTAAGTCTGCCTAAAACACACAATTTATTACATATAACTTTTTTGTACCTCAGTATTTCCATGATATCTGTTATTAATAGTTATAATTGTTCAATTCTTAGTCATTCTTTTTACGTCCTGGCATTCAGTTGTTTCTGAAATTACATGGAAAGAGTTAAGGCCAGTATACAATGTCCAGCATCGTTTGACAAATGCTGTTTCCCTTGCATTTATAACAAAGTGTGCAATGTAGTTATTTCTGTAAAATTTATTTTGATTAAAATGAAGAGTTATTTTATATCTATTGATAAATGATAGAGGTTGGAGAAAATCACATGAATGTAGCATGCATACAGCTACAACAATAAACAAGTTATAGTTTTGATGCAAAGATGAATATTTATGAACAGACATTGAATTTTCAGTCATTATCAAAATAATTTATTGCATTCTTCTGAAATTTCTGTTATCTGCAAGATGAGTCAAATATGAACAGGATATTTTTTTTAATGAGTGTAAAACCCCATCCAGTATGTTACTGACCTTGGAAGGGGAAGTTGCTTCCTTTCCTTCCTACACAAGCATTTGTAAGCATTTTCATTCTTGTCTAAGCTCTACAAGAGAGATGAATGAACAAAAAGTGACACCATGAAACAACACATTATCAAATTTCTTATAGAAGGGATCCAACAATCTGAAATTCTTCAGAGGCTCAAAAAACAATCTGGCAAAACATTCTCTCAAAAACTGCAATGGCAAATTTTATTCCATCATTTTGTTGGGAAGAGTAAACAATAAGAACTGGTCCAAGAGGAAATCAGATGACCTTCCTTCAAGACAATGTTAGGCCTTACACTGCCAGAAAATCCATGGAAACCATAATGAAGCAAAGTGGAATCACTTTTCCCACCCACTTCACAGTTCAGATATAGACCCATGTAATTTTTGTTTATTTGGGAGACTTAAAAGTGACTTGGGAGGGAGTGCAGTTTGAGGATAACAACACAGCGATCAATTTGCTCATGAATGGGTACAAACTCAACCAAAAAATCTTAGGCAGAAAGGAATAAAACAGCAAAATATTGGAAAAATGTGTAGAAGCCAATGGTCACTACATTGAAGAATAGCATATAGAACTGCTAAGTTTGTATTTACTATATTAAAAAAGTCCCATTAATATTCAAACAATCTTGTACCTGCATTTTATTGTTTCTGTATGCATTTGGATATTATTACAAGTAATATTATAAAAGTTTGGTCTAATTGATAAATTCTCGGGCAGAGCAAGAGAATTTATCTGGAAAGGTCAGGCCATCAAATGATATCTGGACTATTTCATGAATAAAATATGACTTTAAATACTACATTGCAAAATTAGGCCAGGCAATTTTAAATTACAAAACAAAAAAAACAAAAAAAGTGGTGGTAGCGTGTCTGCCTCACATTCAAAAGGTCGTGAGTTCGAATCTCGCTAAGGGTGAGTTACCCAGATAAGGTTTTTTTAGAGGTTTTCCCTTATCGTGAGAAAACGAATGTCGAGTAACTTTAAGCTCCATGGACCCTGAGATCATTTGAGTATTATTTCACCAATTTCATTCATCGTCCGATATGACCAACTAGGTTAAAGGATGTTAAGCTACAAACAAACAAAAATTATCTGGCAACACAAATAAAAGAATGACCTCATAATAAATGGAACAAATAATGACCAGGTGGTAAATTGTATATGATAAATTAATGCCTTATGGATGAAATAGTCTCTATAATCTAAGGAACTTTACCTGAGTGGAAGCCCAGCCTCCATCAGTTAGCCTTTGGGAGTTGAGCCATTTGACAATAGGATCAATTAAAAGTTCTTGTCTGGCAACGTAAGTGAGCAGAGCATATGCTGTGGCCTGAATGTTGTTTGAATCATACTTGTATGGTAGTCTTGGCAATCCAAAGTTTTTCTGATTTTCCATCTTGAAAGGTGGTGGTGGTATTGCTTCCTTTCCCCAATACATCAATCCTCCTACACAACATTTAAAACAATTTTTACACAAAAAGAAAAAAGAGTATACAAACATTTCCATTTATGTACACCAACTGCCATATGTGAATAGCATGATTTAAGATTTTTCTCTAAACAAATTAATTCAAACAGACATGAGAACCTATAACATCAGATGCATATTTATTTTCAAATTTCCATGGAAATAAATTTGAATTTAATGAAATCTCCAGAAGGCAAGTTTTATAATCACAGCATTACAGCTGTGTTAATAACAGGGATATGATAACAAAAATAATGAATTGTGTAGGTCTTCCATCCGAGTCACATGCTAAATGTTCAATTTCCCAACTCTAAATTTCATGTCACTCCCAGATTGTACACCTCAGACTAATTGACAGTGGGGAATCAGAAGGAAAATGCTTATTACTGCCATAGAAACTGCTTCTTCTTATTACCATGTCAGAAATATTAATACAAGAATTATTAAAATAAGTATACATAAATTATAGTAAATTCAATCTTATAGAAAACAAGAAAGAAATCTGCAGTTGCTAGAAAATGTTCTTGATTTACTGAAAGCTGTTCTACTAGTCTGTCATTATTTCCAGAAGTTTTACTGTTCATTATTGTTAAAAATTAATGATTGAACAAATCGCTGTTTAAGAAATGACTTTATACTTAAACTCAGAACCTAAATTCAATTATTACTATTCTCATTCTCAGATGATTAAAATGTTTGTGAATGATGTGGTTCTTAATAGCTCAATGGTTTCGTTAGGCTCTCATGTTGATGGTTTGTGGTTTGATTCACAGCATTGGGATGGTGATCTTAAGTTGGCCTTATATGAGCCTTTACTTCTGATTAACTCATGTGAACTATCCCCAAGTGGTTTAGAGTTCAAGGTAAAAGCAGTAGGTCCTCTCCATTGCCAATTACCATTATCATCCAGTCGTCAGAGGTAAAGGAGTCTGCATTCTGGGTGGTGCCAGTTAGTAAATGGGGCCCATACATTGCTTGGTGGAATGAAATTTCACTGGAAACTATCAACCGTAGGGGAGCATTGTAAACTAACCAATCATAGTAAATGTTAAAATGCCAGCATATTTTACTTGTGCATATTTGCTCACAATCTTGACAGCAGATCTGCTAGAATCTAGATTTCTTCTCAACGTAGTGGAATTCAGTATTTAGAAAAGCAAAAATGAATAGATACATAATAAATAAATTTGGTTTATTTAACTATAGACATGAAAAACATGCTTCAGGTTTCGTCTCAATGAATATGTGTTACAATTTGAATTTATGCACTATCTTACATATACAAATATTATTTAAAAATTAAGATTATAATTTTACAACTTTTACAAATATATGTTACAATACTGCAGCTAGGATATTTTAATGTGTGAAAGATTCTCATACTACACACAACCACCACAAACAGAAAAAGAGAGCAAGATACATCTGTGGACCCATAATTAATTTAATTTTAATGAATCTAGTGTTACATAAAATAAATTCAGTTTATAGAATCTGCTCAAAAACCCTTCCAAACATTTTACTCCACTTGAAAATGGTTCAAGAATTTATTAGAACAGGTGCCAAGATTGTAAGCAAATATATGTGCATAGTAAAAATAATAAGGAACCTACAAACATGAGCAAAGGACCAATTCAGAAATATAAGAATTTAAACAGTTAAACAAATCAATATACGCTAGTTCTTCTTGTATTCAATACTAATAATACCCAATTTTTGTTTTGTATATTCTGTAATTAATTTTGTAGTATCTGATTTATTTATTTTGTTTTTGTAAATTTAATTTAGTTATTATCATTATTATTATTATTATTATTAGATAAAAGATAACTGGTATTAACTCAACATCGTAACTGGGGAAACCTATAATGCCCATTCAATAAATAAATGAATTGATTTTACTAATGAAAATGAAATTTTGATGAAAAATCTACCATCCCAGTAACTTCAATATGTTGATATTCGGTTTTTGTAAGTAATTTTAGTTATTAAATCATTTAGGGTTTGAAATTTGTGACATATTTATTTTGGCACAAATATGTGCAATTTCCACATCCCTTTCCAGCCTTTTCCCAGCTTGCAATATTGATTTTCTCTTATGTGACAATTCTTCAGGGATGTGGTTAGGGATTTAGCTGCATCCTGCCTCGAGTTCTACTACTTCTGACAGTGTTCTCCAGGAAAATATCTGAACTAGTACAGGTGGTAGGACATTGTTTACTTGCAGCCAATGCAATAACTATCACTGTTGTACACAGCAAAACAGACCATCTGAATGAACCGTCCTATTCCTAAATATCCCAAATAATAGTAGCTGATCGGCTGATGCTTTGTATTTGGGTAAGTCTCCTGCTATGCCCTATTGTTTCTTTTGATTTTTGGCTTTGAAATTTTGGCAAACTGATCACACAATGCTTGTTGACTGTTAATATTTTAATGAGTTCAAATTTTGTTTTATGGGTACGCAAGGTAGCAATTAACAGCATATTTTTAATTGCTTCTAGAATTAATGCTATCCAACAAGATAAGGGTATTAATAGCAACCATTTGAATTACCTGACTGACATTTAAATAGAGCAGGTCTTGATGTTTGAAGAGTGCTAAAGAATCATAAGCAATGCAGAATACATGTCTTAAATGTATGTTTTGTTCACTGAATAGGATAAAAGAAATTATAATTAGTAATTGTAAACTATACAGTGGTTAGCAATCTAATGTAACTTAAGTTTGCATTTCCCTGTCAATTATATAAATTTGCTACGTAACTAATCCAGAGTTTTTGGATTTGCCTCCATGACTATATTTTTCATGTGTGTCTTGTTTTAACTTATTCTTAACATGGTTTTTGATTTGAGTTAGGTTATGATTCTTCTTCAGTTACTGTTTATTATATGTACTATTTGTTTTGTAATTTATTAATTTGAAATGATTGAGGACAGCTTCATGGCCAAGTAGTTAGACTCTCACCTCTCGCCAAGGCAGCTCAGATTTGATCCCAAGGGACTGCACGTGGGATTTGTGGTGGACAAAGCAGCATCTGGACAGGTTTTCTCAGAGTTCTCCAGTTTCCCCTATCATTCATTTCACCACCTGCTTCATAATTACCTTTCCTTTCATACATTTCAATGTCATTTTGAATCACTTTCTCACTCTCACATTAGGCATTGACTAATCACCCATCTCAATTCTTTTCTCTGATTCAGAGTCCATCTCTCCTTATCTGGCAACTTACACCCCCCCCCCACAACTTACTTGGGGTAAGTCCTTCATAAAAGAAGGGTAAAAAGCAAAAGAAGTAATGATTAGACTTTACCCATTTGTATTCATAATGTTATACAGAGTTTGCTGGTAAAATGGAACACTTGTGTCTCAGTTCTTTAGTTTTCATATTTGCATCCTGACCTCTGTTTCCTTAGCAGCAGACAAGTGTAGGCAGTAGTCTGCCCCTCATCCAAGAGGTCGTGAGTTCAATCTCGCTTAGGGTAAGTTACCCAGATAAGGTTCTTTTTGTGGGTTTTCCCTTATTCTGAGAAGACAAATGTCAAGTAACTTTAAGCTCTATGGACTATTTGAGTATTGTCATTCATTGTCTGATATGACCAAATAGGTTAAAGAAAAGTGGGTAGTATTGCAAACAAAAGTTTGAATAATTTCAGATTGCACAGTTTTTTCATCTTGTTTCAAAGCATCAATCTCCCTGGCAACGCTCGCTAAAATGCCAGGCTTTGGTGGTCCATGGTACATGAGATCGCAAGTTTGAGTCCTGCCTTGGGCATGGGTATTTGTATTCTTGTAAATGTGGTATACATGTATCTTTAATTTGGAAAACCAATAGGAAAACACAGAAAATGTACGCAAAACAAAAAAATAAATAAATAAATAAAAAGCAATCTGTACAAAATTTGTTCATAATCACTCAATGGGAGCATTGTATAAAACACAAACAAATAAACTCTCAGACACTGGCTTTTATACATATAGATATGTAGATCAATACCAACAGTGCATGAACAGGAGTGTTAACACTATTACAATGTTTATCTTATTTCATTATCCACTGTTCATAAACAACAGTTAATGTCTAAAGTAACTGAAATTTTGTATAATCAAATTTGTTGCACAGCAATTAGTACAAATTAGAGTAATATACTCACCTTCATTGCGTGCACGATTAACAAGAATACCAAATGCAGTTTCAGCTGTAGATGCTTTGCTTAACAGAAGAGCATAAGCCACTATAGCAATTTCAAATGGTTCACCATACTGTTCCAAAAGTTTCATATTTCTCTCTAACCAGCGAATTGCCTTATTCTGTGCAGTTGCAACATGCGAGCCCATACCCTGGAAATAAGGATTAAATTTAACTTCAATTATTTAAAACATTATTACGGAACCATAATGAGTGTCATTACATATTAAAACATCCTTATATACTTAGCTATAATTTGCTATAGATAAAGTAATTGGCATGCAATCACTATTACCAGTAAGCAGTAAGAAGATACAAAACACTTAACACTAGAACTCTCTCAGTAAATGGTTGAAAGTAACAAAAACAGCATAAAACAAGCATGTTATTTCATTAGTGGCATGCATTCAGGGTGAGCAACCTAACAACTACAATAAGAACCAAGAACTTTTGTCTGAAGGCTAGCATACTAACATCATCATGGAAACAGACAATATTCCCAATGTATTAATATGTCATTATAATCACATAGTTATTCAACAATATCTAGACAGTCAAGCTTTTTCCCAGACATGTAGAGCTAATATATTACATTACCAATAAAATTATGAACCACCAAAGCAATTTCCCTACAGCATCAATTGAGCAGCCCAAGAGACTTAAGCAAGCACCTCGGAAGGTTTCAGGGCCATGCGCATGTTTTATTTCTTCAACCGAAGCTGACTTTAGAGGGGAGTTAACAGTTAGAGTTCGAATGACATAGATATATGCATTTGAGAAATGCAGTGATCTATAGCTGAACGTGGAAAGTCTGTAAATCAACTAAGATCATATAACTATAGCTGCTTTTACAGAAAATGAAATAGAAATTGTAGTTGATACCCCAGCTTAAAAATTAAATATCTCTATACAATGAAATAAGCGGATCAGGTTATCTCTAAAAGACTTATTAGTGCAGTAAATTTTCAAGAAAAACAAGAATTGGCCTTTTGAGGACATAGGCAGCAATTAATTTGAGCAATTATGTAGAGCCGCAGAAGATGAAGTAAATGATCCTCTGTAAGTGTACCACTTAGAATACCAAGGAATTTATAATTTAATTCAAAACGACCTAATACAAGCAATAGTTTTGACAAATCTAATTTAGTAAAGAATGAAATTGTGGATATTCCTTTTGAAAAGGAAATGAGCTTTTTTATTTATGGATGCTCTTTAACTTTTTGTGGTTCTCAGCATTTCCATTCTATACTGGGCATGAAATACTGATTAATTTTGCTTAGAGGCCTCTTTATCAGGTAACGAGATTCTTTTACATGTCGTAAATCTATGACATGGAACCAACAGCTTTACTTCCCTTCCTGCCCGAAAAAATTCAACATCTTCCACCGGGCTTGAACTCCCAACCTACCATGTAATGGTAACCATTACACCACGGGGGGGGGGGGCAACAGGATATTCCTTTTGTCTAACACTTTGGAATTGCTTGCCAAGATTGTAAACACTGTGTACAGGAGCATAACTAAGCTTATGGTGGTTTAGTGCTAAGCTAGAGCGACCTCAAGAAGTTCAGTCAGATATCTTAACATCAGTAGAAGGTTTCAAATTTGTTTTTCTCTTACAACATATTCAACAGAATATTCATTTTCACTGATGAGTTGTACAATATTCTTCAAAACCAAGTAAGTGACATCTTGTACTGTAAACAGAAAATCCAAGAAGCTCACCCCTCTATAGCTGCATTACTTGATGCTGAGAACAATTTTTCAAGGAATCAATTTTCTACTAGAAGTCTTTGAAGAGTAAAAATATTGAATATAAGCCTCTCTATTGTTAAAGTCTTTCATTACATTGATAACTGCATGGATATAAGATGTTAAAATTATCCTAAATTTAAATTTTTAAATGTATTGTCATATGAAAACTATGGATGAAGTTCCCCAAAAAGAACTTTCAAAGTATCTTATATACATATGGAAAGCTGTTCAACACCGTTAGATTGATTAAAGACCTGACTGTACGGTACAGTAAAGAATAGTTTAGAAATCAAAATGATCAGCAAACTTTAAAACTACCAAGCACTACGTAATTCAATGCTAAAACAAGGTTTTCAGCAGTTTAATGTATTAGTGTCCCTCTATATGCAATTCCTGTGTGTACATTTGCAGTAGACAGGTGATTTTCAGTGCTGAGGAGAATCAAAAGTTGCTCTATAAATTCTACTGGAGAAGAGAGAAACTTTCTTATGTTGTAATTATTTCAATTACAGCTTGCCTGCTAAGAGAACTCAGAAAAAGGAACAGTTCAAATGGAACAGAAAATTATTGAATTTGTTTCCTAGGAGAGATGGATGAATTTCAAAATTACAAAAGTATCATATATATATATATATATATATATATATATAAAAAACAAAGTATCAAAAATGAATTTAAGTCCAGAAACTATAATTTTTGTTACATTTTACTTAAAGTATCTTAATTATAGAATTTCAGTAACTATTATTTCAACTTAAAACTATTATCAGATACAATTTTTATCTTTAATATTTATTTCATTAACTGAAACAATATCAGCTGTGTTTTATCTTTAATATTTAATCCTGAGGTTTATACTATTATTGATTTTGATTTTTATCAAGACAAGTCTGTTCCCTGATTTACTATGGTTTATTTAAAATTATAATATTCATGGTTTTGGCTACCAGAATGGTCACTGTGTGCCACTGGATATGATGTCAACTTTTAGTTGCATATTTATGGCATATGCCTATTATCAATATGACAAAAGTGAAATAAAGTGGGCAGGAAATTTTGAAACTACTAATCTGTTGCCTGAAAAATGCAAGTAGGTATAGAATAAGTGTTAATAATAATAATAATAATAATAATAATAATAATAATAATAATAATAATAATAATAATAATAATAATAATAGTTTATTCACCATTTAGTAATTAAAATAGGTTTTTCATAAGTTATATTGCAATTGTAATGTATACATGTATGTAAAAGAAACCGTAACATTTATGTATGCTTTACATGTCATGTTTACTTATATCTTGGAATTCTTGTATGCTATAGAATGGGGTGTTTATTAGCCACTTATATATTTTATTCTTAAATCTCTAGGTGTTTATATTGCGTATTTCCAAAGGAAGTGAATTAATCACACAAGCAAGATGAAACAAATGATATATGAAAGCTTTAATTTGTATTTGCTCTCAAAATGCAGATTACTTGGTCAAGAGCAACAGCTTAGATTATATGTATACTGAAAAATAATAGCAGTGACAAAAAAGGATTAACTGAGCATGTATATACAGGACTTTTTAACTTATTCTGTGGATTGGTAGCAATCAATCAGACATTACAAAAGGGGGAGGGTGTTTAGGGGTTGACCCCTCTTCCCTTTGCTATAAGAAAATGTAAAAAGTAATAGCAAAATATCAAAATACAATTTTAGTTCCAATTGCTACACTTTATTCTACCTAAAAATCATTTTTAAAAATATTCAATTCATGATTACTTCATACTTGTCATTTGATCTTATACAAATTGTTTAAAAAAAGTAATCCCTTTACATAACCCCTGCCACAGGCACATAGCTTGCCCACACATTTTTGTTCTCTGTTTCTTTGTACATTTTAAGAACTTTTAAAACAAATTTTTTTTAAAGCTTAAAAGAAATGTTACATGTATTGGGATTTGAGTCTGGAATCTGCATGCAGCAAATTCAATATAATCACACATTAATAGAATATGCCCTTCATCCATTAATCTTTGTAAATAAATGTATTAATAAGTATCAACAGTAATCAATAAATGTAATTTATGACGATATACATCCTAGAGTTGGACTTTGGATCTAATCTGAAAACAGCATCCAAAGATTATGATGAAATGCACAGGGAACAACAGTTTACTACTTTTATTGATTCTACAGTTAAATTGCATACCTGTTTTTTCATTCAACTTTACAAAATATTATCTTTTTAAGATCTCATACTTGACTAAACTAAGTCAAGATTATTTGGTTCAAATTGTAAAACTATAGTACGTAAAAAAGCTTTTGCCAATAAGTTTTGGGCTTTGCAAATTTTAACAATGGAGTGGCAATATGATGAAGCATGACAATGTTCACAGCAATGCAAACGTGTTAAGAATTCAATCCACAGAATAAATTGATCTGCAAGTTGTTCTGCAACTTTGAAAACCCTGAAGAAATTTAAAAAGTAATATATGTTCTCAGTATGGCATTGATGTTGTAACTTACCCCTTTAAGACCCTTTACTGTCTCCAGCATGATGAGCACATGTGCAGTAAGAGATATATTGCGGTACCTAACTTGGTCATTTGGCCAAAGTAATGAATCATTCATTTTTCTATCTGGTAGCCAAGTCACCTCATAGAATGCTCCATCCCAGGTCTGATGTTTCAGCACCCATTCCACTGACTTCGCTATAACCTGCATAAAACAAAATTATCAAATTAACCGATAAATGAAACCAAAAGTCAATGCATGGACAATAGATTACTTCTCTTTCTGTTTAAGAAACATAACATATTTAAAAACTAATTCCTTTTATTGTAAGCTGTGTATCAACTGTTCACAGACAGACATAACAATCTTTTTTGAGATTTAATGGAACCAAAACATACATGTCTGATGAAATCCCAAACCTGAATTTTTGAGTGGAATATAATACTTGCTCTATCTACTATAGGAAAATGGTAGAGAAAAATAAAAAATAAAATGGAGTTTGTGTTAAAGAGTATTGTCCAAGTATATTTGCAACAATACTTCATTAAATCATTACACTTGCTAAACTTCATCGATTAGTGCTGGTGTCATCTGTAGAACTGGATTTGGAAGTGTGAAGATAGGGTTGGAGTTTGAAGTGGATTAATCTATTCACTGGTGAGATTTTAAAATTCATAATTTTATATATTATTTGGTAATGAATGCTGCCATGTTTTAACAAGGTAGTGTTGGCAGCTGTTTAATGACTTTAAGTATTAGAAATGTCTGGCAATGGCCGATTTATCTACTTGTTTATATTATACATTGCAGTCTAAAAACTGAAAGGAGCCTCATAATCTGCAGCAATGAACACTACTGCACTTGTGATAGCCTGGGTGGTTCAATTGGTTAGGTCGCAGGTTCAAACCTGACCCATGCCAATGATTTTTAATACTTCAGCAAATTTCTTCTTCTTCATTTACGATACAGATTCCTGTCATTTCTTCGAGTGCACTTCAGCCTGAGGTTTATTGCGCTATTTTCAGTAGATTTACTGGCTTGTTATTGAACTTGTGCAGGACAAGTAATTGACAGAGTTGTTAACAAACAAATAATTTAATTTCTGCAGTGTTATATGAAATATAAAATGAATATATGAATAATGAAATATAAACAAGTAGACAAATTAGCAGTTGTCTCACATATCTCAAACACAAAGTAAATGTCAATGTTACTCAAGCAAAACAAGATCGACTGATGGCTTTCTGTAGAGCTGGAGTTGGAAGTAGGTATCGCAAATCTACTGAATCAATCCATTCATAATTTGACATCTGCATTAAGTCATGTAAATGGCCTCCTTAACAGTAGTTCTATTAGACAGCTGATGATTAGTAACAGTTTTGCAAACATGTCCAAATTTTTATTAACAGCAAGGGAGGTACTGAGTCACCATACTTTCTGAACAAAATAGTACCAAGGGCTGATTAAGTCTGGCTGGAAAAAAGAAGAAGATATTCACTAATACTAAAAACAATGAGAATAGCAAAAAGAAAAGCTCATGCTGGCACAAAAAGATAAAAAGCCTAATAATTTGACAATCTATCTTCACACATTTATGCTTCCCATTCTATTTGTGAGCTACCGCATAGCCCCTTTCCTTGAGTAATTTACAAGTTTCAGTTTTAGAGGTTAGGTAAGAGACATTAAAAGACTTGCAAAGATAGATTTCATTAAGATAATGAACATAATAATTCAAAATTAAGTATTTTGAGAATAAAATTACATTCAGTGGTTATGAGCATTATACTTGCTGTATTTCTACATGTTTTCTGCTAGAGATGCACAAGCAATAAAATTATGGTACAAAGGAATATAAATCTTCATTCCCTTTTTACAACTTTTGGTAAATGAAATTTAAACCACTGCAGTAATGTACAACATTGTTGTTGCAGGAGTTATTGGTACTATATGCCTGACTGCAAACTAATAACCCTAACTGATGCACAGGTTAGTATTAGAGGACTTTGAAATTGTGAAACATTGGCAACATTTCTATTTCTATTTAAATCAATTAGAAACTGGGATTACATTTACTTGTATAATAGATTAGCATAAAAAAATGTCATGATTATCTTTGCATTCTTTAGCAAGTATGTGCTAAAGAATGCAAAGATAATGCTAAAACCATGCTTTCATATACTTAATTTCCAATTTTTATACATTTTTCTTGCATTGTTTTATTTCATGCCTTCAAAATGCAAAAGTAACAATCACCATTCAAAAGCCAACAATTTTACAGACAGTGAGAATAAATTTTAACTCACGCCACAATTCAAAAGCCAGCAATTTTACAGACAGTGAGAATAAATTTTAACTCACGCTTCAAGGTTTGACTTTAAATTCACGCCAAATTTTATTTATGAATGCAAAAACCCTTAAACCACTGTAGATAAATTGAACCCCCAATGTGTTCCCTAATAAATTTCTATGAACAAAATAGCTTTCTAAGCTCATATGCAGATGAGACATAATCAACATAATCGTTTATTTCAGAAATCTGCTAGCTGCATATATTCAACCTTTTTTAAATCGACGAAAAACATTTTTACTTTGAAACAAATGAAGATTTTTGTTTTGAAAAACATTGACTCCTCTCTTATCTGTTGGCTTTCAATCCCATAATTATCCACTATATATTGAAATACAGAAGTTAATTGCAGTTTTATTCAGTAAAAATGTCCTGTTGTAAACCATCTCAAAGCATTATGATACAACCAACTTTTATGAGGATAAATACATTATGTTTGCATCAGACTTATTTGTCATATTAGAAACATGTTTGATTCCCAATGTTTGGCACTCACTACATTTTTCTTTGGTTCAATCCATTCAAGCATGGGACAGGTAATTTATCACTATCATTATGTTTTTAACATATTACAAAGAACATTAATATTTGTCTGAAAATATAAAAATCTCTATTGTCCACCCAAAAGAACTTCTGATCTATGAATTAACAGTACTCAAAAACCACACATTTCCTTGTTTTACAAAATTATATACAAAAACTAGAACAAATTATGGTGCTGTATTACCTGATTATAACACTATAATGGGTGGAAGTGAATATGTGCAACTATTTGTATCAGCGTTTGTGATGATTCCAGTATTTGCAGTTTATTCTCCCCGTTCTAAAGTTATGTTCATGAGGAAAATTTCACAATGTTTTTAGGATAACTATTATTTCCTATTGGAGTTATGGTTTCAGGGTAGGCCATAATCCAAATGGACTGCAGCTGTGAAGTATGCACATATATTATTCCCTATCTCAGACATTTAGTTGTTTACGTAATAGGTCACACCAGTGACTCTCCTCTGCCCTGCCCAACTATACGTTGAATAATGTATAGCAGACATAGTTCAGGGCTGTTCAAAACAAATTAAACCTTGAAATATGAGCTTCATTTATGGCAATTCTATTAGTATCAGTAAACGGACAAAACAAGATACATTTATGTGTTTCTATGCATTGTTCTCTATTAAATATCAAATTATTTGCACTTATTCACCTCCCACCCTGCATAAACATGATAATTGTCTGAACTAAATGCTTAGCAGATACAGTTTTTAAACACAGTAACAATTTTGGTATGAAAATAAATAATATAAAACTTTGCAGTATTAAAGCATTTTTCTAATTAAATATTTATCAGAAAAGAATCTGCATAATGAAACTTATTTTTGTATACATTAGATTAACTGTGTTAGCTCTGTGTGTCTGTGTCTGTGTCTCTCTGTCTCTGTGTGTGTGTGTGTGTGTGTGTGTGTGTGTGGGTGGGTGGGTGGGTGGGTGGGCGTGCATGCGTGCATATGTATGCATGCATGCATTGTATGTATGTATGCATGTGTGTAATTATTATTATTAATTATTATTATTATTATTATTATTATTCCTTTAGCACAACATTCCTTCTCTTTTGAACTTGATATCTAATATGAACAGATTTTAACAATAAAATTAAGTTTTATAACTCAAAATTAACTTTATGTCTTACTATTTTTATTAGGTATTAATTAGTTCACTACTATTTAATAACTTTATACATGTGTGTTAAAAATCTGCACCTGAACACAGGAGTTTTCAATTTAGAAGTGGTTCAAGAAATTAGCCATTACTATTTTACTTAACAATTTTTAGACAGAAATTAAATTAATTTAAAATAATAAACACAATCAAGCCTGCAAATTTTAGGAACATTAGGTGTGACAGGGATAATAATAATAATAATAATATTTATTTCGTCCAGTTTATCAATACATTGATTTTAGACACGTCATTTCATATATACATTTGTACAAAATCATAATTTATAGCTCATCCAAATCATATAAACATCTATTTAACAGATATGCCTTCAATTTTAAGTTAAATTGTCTTTTTGACACCTCTGCGATTGCTTTAATTTCTGGGGGTAACTTGTTAAAAAGCTTAATTCCTAGATATTGTACATCTTTCACTGATACAGTTTTATTTACATTACATCTATAATAGTTCATGTTGCCTCTTGTATTGTATTCATACATTTGTTTATTTTTTATTTGTTCACACTTGTCAATTACAAACATTATTGCTCTATAAGCATATAGAGAGTAGATGGTTAGTATCCTTTTATTAATAAATGTCTCCCTGCATGATTCCCTGAATTTTAAATTAAACATGATTCTAACACTTTTCTTTTGATATAGAAGTAATTTGTCCATATGTGTTTTTGCAGCAGCGCCCCATATTTCAATCCCATAGATTAAATGTGGGTAAATACATCCATAATAAATGAGTTTTAAAATGTTAGAATTTTTATAACTGCTAAAATATCTTATTAAGTATACTGACTTGCTGATTTTATTACATATAGACTCAATATGTTGTGCCCACGTTAACCGGTTATCTACAATAATACCTAAAAATTTTTGTATTTTCACTTCTTGTACAATGTTGTTATTAACTTTTAGAGTTAGATTGCTACTTTTATTCAACATACTATAATGCATTACAGTAGTTTTACGCATGTTACACTGTAGATTTATGGATTTAAAATCATTTAACAGCACGGAAGTCGTTTTATTGAGGGTTGCATTTAGGCCCTCTATGGTTTTACTCCAGCACACCGCAGTAGTGTCATCTGCATATGTCATAACAGAAGTGTTTTGCAAACATTTTATATCATTGATGTACATAATAAATAACAGTGGACCTAATACTGAACCTTGTGGTACACCATACTTCACAATTTCCAATTTTGATTTTACCCATTGAATTTTATTCCCCTTTTTACATGATATTTCTGTATACTGTCGTCTTCCAATCAAGTAACTACAAATTAATTCTTGTGGTAGTCCCCTAATGCCATAATTTTCAAGCTTACTAATTAGGATATTGTGGTCAACACAATCAAAAGCTTTAGATAAATCTAAGAATAGAGTGCTGACCTTCTCATTGTTTTCTAGTTTACCAATTACTTCATGTATATATTGATTAATGGCAGTAATAGTGGATCGTCCTTCTCTAAAACCGTGTTGAAAATTTTTTAGCATATTGTATTTATTTAGATAACTATTTAGCCTTGACAATAAAACTCTTTCAAATAGTTTGGCAATTTCAGATGTTAGAGTAATAGGTCTATAGTTATCAGTATGTTGTTCATCTCCCCCTTTTAATATTGGTCTTACCACACCCAATTTTAGAATTTCTGGAAATCGACCCTGTTCCACTGAATTATTAATTAAATATGTTATTGGCTTTAGGATAGCACTTTTACACCTTTTTAACAACTTAGGACTAATTTCATCCCATCCACTGCCTGTTTTATTGGGTAGATTATCAATTATTTGACCTATTTCATTTTCTGTAAAAAAAATTACCTGAGGGTCAATGTAAATGAAGTTTTCCCACTCTGGAAAGCTTGCCTCTTGGAACATCTGAGCTACATAGGATGTCAACCACACACTTGGTGAAGACTGGTTCCTGTTTTTTTTAATATAAAGTACATTATTAGTGAATTAAGTTGAAAATTATTGCATTATTACTTATATTTGCAATGCAAATATTTGTAGCACTTCTTATATGAATTAAATGTACTCATTCATTAATCACATGCAACATCTGGTTATATTTCATGTATTAATAAACTTTTGTCCTTTTTGTTACATATCTTCAGCTAGTTTTTACCTTTAAAAAGTAGATTTTGGTTATGGAAACTTGTCTCTTCTATCTTCAAAAAAGGACTAAAGAAATCCAATTCATTAAGAAAAGAGTAGTATTTTAAAGTCAAGAGACACTTCAAATATAGATATACTCTAGTTGTACCATTTCATGGTTCAATCAATTTCTTTAAAAAAAATTCTTGTTTAGTCCTGTGACCTACCCTCATATTTACATGTTGAAAAGGAATAAAAAAAAAAAGAAGAAGAAGATGAGCTTACCAATCACTCCTAAAGAGACTGAATGAACCATCACGATTCATGAAGGATAGTGCTCGCTGGTACCCAATATTCATATGGTAGAAGGACTCCTTCTCCAGAGTACGGTTACGCTGGTTGATCAGACGCATATACATGGTAGTGAACATGTTGGCTGCAAAACTAAATACTGTCTGTTCTGCACAATCCTGCAAACACACAATGGCAATGAAAAACAAGAGTACTATAGCCTAATGAAAACAGAAGCCTCAAATAATTTTTTCAAATTTATTTGGACACAAGGCAATTTAAAAAAAATTCACAAAACCTGTCCCCAGGTTTATATTTTCTAAAAAAAACATAGGTGGTGCATAGGTTACTAACTTCACCTAATTTAAATAGTATTTAGAATTGGCTTTACTCTTGCCTGCTTTATCCATTGATAAAATTATTTGTTAGTTTCAACTCTATAACTTACTTAATTCTTACTGATCAAACTGAGTGACTCTTAATTTAGACTACTTTATTGAACAGTAAGGTAGACTGCCACCTTTCCAAACTTCCATATTCCATCTGGAGATCATATAGTTTGAAAAAATTGAATTTAATACTCTACAAAATATTCAATGTTGTTAACAAAGTAAGTTTGGGACTGATGTCAGTGCTTCCTTTTTGGTGTTAGCCTTTGTACCTTTAAGTTGCATTAATATTAATTTATTCTAATAAATTTAAAGAAAGAGGTGTTGCTATGTTACAAGAAGGTAATAAAAGTCATCATAATGCAATTTGGTAATAAAATAATAGTTACTTAGTCAAACTATTAGATATGTGCCTATTTAAATAGACTAAACTTATGATTTCATTTCGTTTACCTAATAGAGGTCACACATGAAAAAGTACTTATAAGATTCTAGTCACCATTGGGCTATGCTATCTTAAAATTGAATTTGAGAATGCTTTATGGGTTACCAAGAAAGTGTGAGTATGCTGGAGAATTTTTATTATGGACTGCCATGGTAGCTAAGATAATTGCATGGTTAGGCATAGATATGTGGTTCAAATTTTGGCTCTGACATTGAATTTTTCCAGTCTGATTCTATCTTTCCATCAAGTATTTTCTGTGGCTATCTTAAAGTTCAGAAGATTCCTTCAACTAGACATTTTCCTGTTGCTATGAATACAGATGAACACATCTTAGTCAAGAAAATACAGAAAGATCAACTATATTCCCTTTTAAATGAGTAGTGTTGCAAGTAAGTTTATGCATTTAGTTTTTATTCTTGCACGATTCTCATTTTACATTTAGCTATAAATACAAATGTAAAGTTATTATTGTGAACCAATTCATTTAATTATTATTGCAATAATTCCTTACTTTAATATTTCTATGCATTTACTAGCAAGTATGGAAAAAAGGCTCTCTTTGTAGATTCGTTATTTAGTTCTTATTGTGATTCATTTTAATACTTATAAATAGCAAATGTAAGGTAATTAGTTGTTTAATATGGTTTAATTATATATTTAATAATTTACTGCAATATCTATAATACCCGTCCTTTACACTATATTTTATACCTCTAAAACATTGAAATTGTTAAATAACTAAAAACAGCGGGACTTAAAACGTCTTGTTTCTTCTGATTAGAACAATCTATTTTGTCTGGTAGCTTTAAGATGATTACATTCAAACCTCATAACCCTTGTGTGTGCAATCTTAATTTATTCTACTACAACAACTGTCATCTAGGAATATAAATTAAAAAATAAGTAAAACTGATTATTTACTTCAAGGTTTCACATGGTTTAGTCACTGTATCAGTTCTATGAAGTCCTACCCTTTTAGTTACATTTTACACACTTCAAAAGATGCATAATTTATGGACAATAAACAAACACAGTTCTATAGGTTGCAATTGTTATTATTAGACTTACCATTGGCAAATTTAGCAGTGAAGTTGCATTTACAGGCATTGTAGGAAAAATTGGTCCAACTACATCACCCACTACTGACAGGTAGGCTCTGTTTGAGCCATATATATAATAACGATCTTCATCATAAGGAATAATGGGTGTTTCAGTCACATTAACATGAAAATACTGCAGCACAAATGCTCTATTGCTCAGATCCAAAAGAATAGTTTGATGCCTATATTGTGGTAATCCATCGGCCTCAACATGAAGTTTTCTTGTAACACTGTCTTTGCCAATCAAAGTAGAGGCATGTACAGTGACATGAATATCACCTAAGCGAATAGGTACAATAGGTACATACACCACTTGTGCATCTTGTGCCTTTATGTAAATAAAAAATTGATGTTCCCCAGAAGATGTGCGTGGGTTGTATGACCTTACCTGAAACACAAAATATTAGTACATTAGACATTACAGTTTTCTTCTCAGAAGTGAAGAAAACACAATTCTTTCTACTACCAACTTATTAAGAGTTAATTTTGTTTACTGTTGCAAGAAATATAACTACTGGGCTGTAATTATTTCTTATTAACACTGCTATATATATTACGTTTATTGTAATGACAGCATAAAGCATGTTTCTGTAGCACATTAGTGGGGCTGCAATAGGAGGTGTATCAAATATAAATCAGAATTTCCTGCTAGTGGTCCACACAGTGAGCATACCAGAATGTGAGCATGAAGGGGCAGTGGCAGGCAAATTTAGAGGCATTTTTCTGTTGGTCACATACAGCAAGTCCCTTCTTTCATCTATAGCATCACAAGCAAAATGTGTACATTTCCATTGAGCAATGCATTATCATAAGTTTCTCACCAAAGCAGGCATAAAACTTCAAAACTATTAAAGGGTCACAGTTTGGAAAAAACAATTATCTTCTGAGCACCGCAGTGTATAACTGGCTTACCTGTGGAAAATGACTCTCACAGATAAACACTACTATTGAAAATACTTATCAGTTGGGAAGGTGCTCACAACTGGTTTTCAGGAATCATTGAATCTTATTCATGAAATAACTGATGCCTACTACTCAGGCTTATGGTTGAACCAAAGGATGCTTAATGTAGTAGGTGAATCAGCTATCCATCCAATGTCATTCTCCTCCACAACATGAGACCACATACGGCCAACTTAGAAAGATTCATTAGACAACTCTGAAACAACTTCCTTACAGTTCAAACTTAGGCCCTTTTGACTATTATTTGTTCCATTCCCTTAAAGAAGCATTGGAGGATAGTGATTTGAGTTTGTATTCAACTGGCTGCAGACACTTTCTTTAAGGTAGGAATATAAATACTATCAATTTGTTGAGAAAAGTAAATTTTGAAATAATGAAATTATGGAGAAAATGTTTGCTAGTTGGAATTGCTATACTTCTAATATTATCTCTTCCAATTTTGGTAGAAGCTATTACTATACTTTTAACCAACCAAATTCTTAATACATCCTTTTTCATTAATTTAATGTATTACTAGAAACAAATTCATGTTTATACTTGATCCACCATCAACAGTTCAGCTCACAAGTTGCTTCTTTCAGATGAAAATAAGAACTTCAATTTGCAGAACAAATACTTCTTCCCTCAGGTATGTGTAGGTATTACATAAATGCTTCACCATTAAATGGGAATTAAAATCATAAAAAATACGTAATTCCAAGCGTAGAATGAACAGTACTATCCAATTTTAATGTTTTAATTATGAATATGTTATCTGCAGCTGTTCACTCTGTATGAAAACATCTAAAATTCACAGAGAATGTTATATTTCTCTAGCCAATTTTGTAATCTATTTGTATATATATATATATATATATAAACATGTTTGTAGTTGAGTATACATTAATACTCTGGCTCAGACATGCAGAGTTGGAACAGCCTGATGTAAAAGATACATATGAACCAGTATTGGGTAAAGAAAGTTGTAGACATGATAAACAGATTTTTTTTTTGCTCTGCGTTGCAAGTTCTTAAAACAAATCTTTTCCTATACACAATTTTTATAACGTGAACTACTTCCTACTTCATTTTATTCCACAAATCAAGTCCAAAGATTAAATTATAAATAATTATACAGAAATAAATTCTAACCCAGTTCACATAATGTATACGTCATGATTTTCATTTTATTCCACAAATCAAGTCCAAAGATTAAATTATAAATAATTATACAGAAATAACCCAGTTCACATAATGTATACATCATAATTTTCATATTCGTACCACTAACGTAAGCTCAATTATTGTTTTAAGTTTCTCTGGTAGGTATAAAATTCCAAAACTTGGCACAGCATATCAAGATGTTTCGATAAAAATTATATTCTTTTTCTCAGTATCTGCATATATCATATCTGATCAGGAACCTTTGGCTATAAGCTAATGTACACAATTCTTCTTCACATTTCCTTAAGAACAGAGAAGTGGTTCTTGGTATTAACTGTGTGAGCTAGTAACAAGCTGGGTTGCAAGCATCAACCCTCAATTTTTATGTATCATCAATTTTGATTCATTGTCATCAACTTTGAATGAATGGAAAGAAATGGAAAATTAAATATGACTCACAATGCCATTCATTTCAACATGAACAAATTTGTAATCTGGAGAATCTGCTAGCACAACAGTAGCTTCAATGGCTGAAGTCATGTAGTTAAATACAGTTACTCTGACACCAACTTGTTCTCCTTGTCTGCATTTTGTTGGCATTTCCACATTGATAAAGAATGGCAGGACACCAACATACTGTAACAAAAATATTTCAGCATTCAGCACCTTTCTGGTTTAAACTAATTTAGCATTCATCTTCAAATTTAAAAATGTAATAAAAGCTGCAAACAAATGATCCATCATCTGAACTAAACTATATTTTTGCCCATGCTTATTTTGTCGTGTTATAATTTCTAGCAATTTGCAGTTAATTTATTTTGAACATTTTCCAAAAACATGTTAAGCATTTACAAATTTCACGTAACATACAATATCAATTTTGTGTATTTGCATTTATTATTTCCACTTCGTTTTTTCTGATGTATTAACATATCTACAGTATAAGTATTTTTATAACTGTTAGTTTAATGTTTTTTCTTGTTAGTTTAATGTTTTTTCTTTGTCTTTTGTTTTTCCACACAAGCAGTACGTAGGAGAGGAGTTGAATAGGTAGAGTCAGATTGAAAAATTCAATGCCTTAGCCGTGATTTGAACCAAGATGTCCCAGCCTCTAGTTGGTTGCTCTGACCACTGAGCTACGATGGCAGCATGCTGACATGGCGCTAAATTCCTCAACTAACTCGCTCGTTTCCTGAGAAACCACAAGATAATCTCAAATTATTTTGAGATCTTACCCCAGTGGCGACTTACAATATTGTAAATACTTTAAGTCTCAGGCTTTATAGTTTAGCCAACTATTATGGCCAATTAGTGTTAATTTAATCCACTTTTTTCCACCAACACCTGTTCTACACACAATGTGAAAAAACAACTGATATACTATATATATAAAATAGCCTGAGAGGCAGCAATTAGAGCCTGAGTTACTAATGTGCATCTTGTTGATCGTCAAAACATTCTACTCCCTCCATTACAAATAAAACTTGGCATGATGAAGTAATTTGTGAAAGAACTTCACAAATTATCACTTTCAGTACTTAGCCACAGTTTTAATCATTGTCACAGGAGGGAGGGAGTATTTGATGGACCACAGAGAAGATGTTAATTTTACCAGCCCTATGAGTAAATTGAAAAAAATGCATGGATAGGATTCAGAGAGATAGTTTAAAAAATTTCTAGGCATGCATGTACAATGTAGAAAGTAGATAGTGGAGTTATTGTATTACACACATAAATTTGATACTGAGATATCACCAGAATTACATGTTTTAGGGTCCTCTGAATAATAATAATAATAATAATAATAATAATAATAATAATAATAATAATAATAACAATAACAACAATAATAATAATAAAAAGCATTTTTAGAAAAAGGTATTGTGGGTGCATGAATATGCATTAAATACCAAACTTCAGTATCTTCCAAGGAAGAGAAAAAAAGATTTTCAGGAAAATCCCCTTAAACTACCTTTTACATGGAACATTTTTCAAAAATGTTGATTTTCTCACAAATGGCTCTAATCATTTTGATTAAAATACCATATGTTTTACGATATTTTAATGACAAACAAAATTTTCTGGAAGTAGCCGCTAAAGATTTCATTTTGTATAATTTGAGCAAGCTGGTAAACTCTATATCTTACAGTTTACCAGCCATGCTCAAGTTACACAAAAGTCAACCAGAATGACGAGCTCTTCAATGGCTATTCCCAGAAAATATCTTAAAACATACAGTATTTCAATTAAAATTATTACAATCATTTGTGAGAAAATCAACATTTTTGAATCAATCAACATTATATCAATATGGAAATATGTAATAAATGCATTCCTGCAAATGTTTGTGTCAATTACTGCAAAGTAGGTAGAAGAATGGCTAGAGAAGATCTTGAATCCACACAGTCAAATTTTAAATTCACAATTAACTCCTCAAATGCAATTCTTTAACATTTTATCTGCCTACACTCAATAATCATTTTTCATGCACATTATATTACCATTATAGTTAATTTGTATGAAAATTGTATTAATAACATCAAATGTGTACTTTACATAAATCTGAAACACACGAATATTGAGTACTGCAAGCAGCAGTGCAGGACCAGAACAAATCTGAAAAAGAATTCATAAAATGTCAATACAGAAACTGCATTTTATTAACACTCATAATTTCATTACCTCTCTTGGCTTTTGAAGCATTCCAAATCCATATGTTGAGCTAACACTGAATGCAGATACCATCCAATGAGCTGGTCTTTCTGGTACAGGTACCGTAAATAAATAACGGCCATGAGGCCCAATATTGATATCTTTCCACAGCCAAACATTTTCATACTGACGCTGGATACGATTAAAGCGAAATTTACGGAATATTGCCAGATCTGTTTCATTGTACCAACCACCTGCAACATATTAAACTGATTTTAATGCAGTCATTTAGAAGCTTAAATGTATAACTTAATTGTACAGGGTATTTGGCAAAGAGGAAGAAGAAAAAAGTAAACAGGAAAAGAGAAGGAAAAAAAAAAGAGAAGAGAGGAAACTACAAGTATTACAATATTACTGACTTTTAATTTGGATATTCAGAAAAAAAGCTCAAGAGGCCTTATTGGCTACACTGACAAGTTTTAGTCATCCTAAATTACAGACATTGAGCATAAAACCATCATCACTAGGGATAATGAGTAGGGATCGATAACATGACAGAATCAAAGTTAGCAAAGTATATATATATAGTTGTGATGTGTTGACAATGCAGTGTGTACGTAGTGGTACTATAGAAGGAAAATGGGGCAGTGGTTGAGAGGTAGACTGTGATGTTTTCACTAGCAGTGGAAGGAGATTGAGGTGGTAAACATAAATACCACTGATATACAGGAATTAATAATATTAATATTTACATACATACAAACAAGACAATCAGCATCATCGGTTTCATTTTCTCTCAAGACACATAGATTATAATGCACAACAATCTCGTAACATCTCAAATGTGAATCATTTCCGGTAGGCACGAAAACAGGCTTTATATTCTGAAATTCACTCCATATCACAAGATGTGATTGGAGAAAAACGGAAATAGAACACATCATCAACTATTGGGTAGGATACTCCCATCAATAATTATTTCCGTAGTAATACCTCGTAACACATTTCATATTTCATGCATTATTGAAAATCTGGCATTTTTTCCATACAGTCTTCACTTTCTTTTTCACATGGTCTAAAACAGGGATCACAGGTCTTTGATTAATTGCTTGCACAAGTTCGACAGCTTTCAGGGCTCAAGACATTTCAATGCTCGATGCTACCAAATATGTGTTATTGTCGTAGAGATATCTGCAAAGTTTTTCTGTATGTATTGCAAATCTTCATGCAATTCATTTGAAGCAGGAGATTGTAAAATCTTGATTGAAAAGCATGACTATATTCAAAGGCATTAATTACCTGTAAAACAGTATTGTAATATACAGTATAGTATTTTGCTGCATTGATTCACGTTCCTTAATGTGTTACTACACTTTTTTTACATGTGGCACATGCAGTCACCAATATAGGTCGGTCTCTACTCGATAGGTATGCAACTGGTATTCGCATGTATCCTGCTATCAGTTCCTTAATCATCACCATAGAATGGTGTATTTATAGATTCTGTATTCTGTAAGCAAACCACACTATTGATTCAACAAAGGGCCTAGCTAGACTGCACTTACACTGACAAATAAAAGGTTGGCCAGACTTCAGTTTACTAATCAGGTCAACAAATTAAGTATGAAACCTTTTCACAGCATTTGGCTCTCTTTTTTTTTTGTTTAGGATACTATTTAACTGTGATTTTCAGCATCCCATTCTATACTAGACATGAAAGACCGCTTAATTTTGCTCAGAAGCTTATTTATCAGGTTGAGGTTCATTTATATGCCATAAATCTATGACATGGGAGCAATGGCTTTACTTCCTTCTGAAGGAACCATGCTAACAATTTTTATGCCCAAAAAAATCCATTGTCCTCCGTTGGGTTTGAACCTCCGACCTTGGACATATGAAGTTAGCATGGTAACCATCATGGAGGGTGACATAAAACTTTTCAGGCTTGCCTTGTACTTCAGCCAGTAGAACACCTGTCTGCTATGGAAGGGGTCCTAAGATTTTTTTCTAAGCAACATTATTCCCCTTCCTCTCCAGAGTCTGGAAGTATGAATGGGTACATGTAAAATTGAAGATATTTCAATACAGATGAGCAATGAGCAATAATTGCTCTAAAGGAGAACCCATCAATATGATGTAGATATTAAAAGGAGCAGGAAAAAAAAAAAAATAATTTGAAAAACTTAAAAACATAACATTTTTGCTATGCAGCTGTAACTGTGGAAGAGACAGTTTATCATTTTCCCTCTGCAACCTCTCCAAAACATAAATGAGAACAAAATTTAATAAATAAATTTCCTTACCAAAAATCTGAGTAATAATTTGCCAGGAAATGATTTTGATCTTTTTGTAAATCCTATGCATGTCAAACACAGAAGGGTAAGGCTGGATTTGTAGCTATAATTAATATCCATGAAAAATAATAGCTACGGTAAACATGGTATTATTCTATGTATTTAAACAATTATCAGTTGCTTAACACACACAATTAAAATTCTTTGCAGCTAAAATATAGGCTCTGTATGGTTCAACATTTATATGAGCATCTGTTTCCACAGATGAATTATGCCAAGTTAAAATACAGATGTCGTTTAGCTGACATACATCTGTTGGCACAAGTGAAAATAGCTCTATTGCAGGAAACCCAGATTTTAACAAAATAATTCCAAATGTAAAATAAATAAATAAAAAATAAGAATCAGCAACAGCCACAGTATTCCTTGTCTGCTATTTTCATCTATTGGTCTGATTCAAACTATGCGGTATTGGTTGCATGTTAAGTGGTTTGGGGTTTGCTCATACTTCACCTTGGATCTTAGTGACCGATTTGTGAAGTGAGTTTGAAAAATTAAACGGATACAATTTTTTGTATTAGAAGAAACATTCAAACATTCTAACTCCTCTGCATTCACTGCTTCAGCACATTAGCATTCCAGAAGGCAATTCTAATGGCTTTGCCATTTCTTTTCTTTATCCAAGTTTGGATCCTATTTTCTAGATTTTTCTCTCTTCAAATTTCTTCTGATTATCTAAAATTTGTCTCAAAACTACCTGGACAGTCATCAGTAAGTAATACATATAAATTCCTTTTCACCAGTTTCTGGAGGTGCATTTCCCCTTACTATGTTTTGAGCATGTTTTCTTTCCATGTTTTTGGGTTGTGCTCTTATTTACAAAAGGAAGCCCCCTCTTCAGCTCTCTATTTTGAGTCTGGAAAACTGTCACTTTCTTTTCTAGCTCTATCCTTTGAGCTTTGAGATCCTTCTCTCTGGCCTACTAAGCTTTTTTAGCAATGGGACAGTCCTTGTTGTTGACAGTTAAAGCATTTAAGTGTTGTATTTCTACCTTTGGTGCTCTTAACATACATAAATTTCCTGCACATTTCAAACAAGCGTAGTTGCCAAACAATTTTTGTATTGCCAAACACTCAATTTTTTTTACACTGCTTGTGGATTATTCCATAGTTCCTCTAATCTTACTTTGATACACAGTACATTGATATTAAACATTTTCTTATCATCTTCACATTTCAAAAAACTAGCATATGTAGGAGTGCTAATTTTTTTTTTCTCTCACTTTGGATTATCTTTATTACTTTGTATATCAGCCACATCAACTATTTTAAGCATCATCTCCTCCAAAGCTACTCTTATATCTTCTACATCCACTGGACTATCCAATCCTCACATTACTATTCTAATATGTCCATGTTTTTAATTTCGATAATTATACCAGTTAAAGCTCTTTTTTCAAGGATACTTGGCATTGCCCTGAGGTTCTTATCATAGCACACAATTATTTTATATTTAACTTCATTTTCCTTAATTATTTCTAGTAGTGTTGCTTTGTTTGGCATTTTAACAATTTTCATATAATCATTATAATCTTTTTTGAATTTCAACTAGATTAAAAGATGGAAATTTCTTTTTTACAGTATTTCTTTCGCAATTTTTACCACCTGAAATAGGGAGTTTATACTGATTATCCACTGTTGACTTTTGGAGAAGAAAAGGCCTTTTGTTTCTTTCAGTTTCTTCTTTTTCCTATTTCTTTCTGTTTTTCCTATTTAAATTCAGAAGAATTTGTCTGATATATCAAATCCTCTCTTGAGGCTATCTGAGGTATACCTTGAGTTTTTCTTTTAATTCAATTATTTTGTATGTCTTCCTCAATTTGTTTTGTAACTCTTCTTCCCAATCTTTCTTGATTATTACTTTAGTCAAGGAAGAGTTACATTTGTTTCTAACTGGGAAATTGAAAACTGTTCTACTTCTAAACACAAGTATTTCTGATACTTGCTGCATTTGCAATTCCAGTTTTATTCCAGTATCAACTACCTGAGCCTGTGTCTAGTCACCAGTCTTGAGAGGTTGCTGGTTGACAGCCAAAGGAAACCTTTTCAATCATTTCCCATTTCAACCGAATCAAAGCACCCTGTCCCTAAACTTCAAGCTTTTAAATGTGCAACTCTCACATATTATAAAAGAAAATGGAAGTAGAAATGGGGAAGACAACCTACCCCTCAATGCCTAATAGCCTCAGGATTAAAGTAAGCAAGAGGTGACTAAGAAAAGCCAAAAGTACTACACAAACAAGCTACATGGTAGATCATGGTAGATAGTAATGCATTTTTCCTTCCTTTCACTTATTTTCCCTGCACTAAAATTTACCCAGGAGCAATATCGCAGCAACAAGAACAAATAATGACTATGATGTCTATTGACTTCTGAATACCAAAGGCAAACCAGTCTGCACCTCCTAGTATTTCCAGGTAGAAAGTACAGTTTATTTCAAAGATTTTGGTTGAGAGACTTTTAGCAAACAAGGAAGAAAATCTTGCATTTAAGCTAAGGAGTCACCACATTATTGAAGATCGGTGTTAGTGATGAAGAAACGCACACTATTTTAACCCACATACACAACAGAAGATGATGTAGAATGTTTAGAATGCATCCAAACCATTCTCACAAATGAAATGACCAAGAATTTTGCAAGAGATTTTAATAAACAAATAAATGGTACTACAAATTGATAAAATTAAACATAAACCAACTGGTAAGAGAATTTAATTTGAAATCTATACTTCATACTTTTTTATATTTCAGTTACAAATCTCTCTTCTTTTTTATTTTTAATCCATTATAATTTACCAGAATGCTTGCACTCTATACCAAACTTATGTTGCTTCACAATTTCTAGGAGAATGCTGCTTTTAAGGAGTAAAGTTTGCATTATGCTTAGACTTTTTCAATCGATTTTAGTTATATGTGCTGGTAACTTAAATAATCTTGATAGGAGAACTGTCATAAACAAACAATGAGAATTCACTTACTGTACATGCATAAAGACTATTAACTTTTCTAGTTGCATAGAATTCTTCAACTCAGTAAAGACAACATGATTACCCAACTGTGAGAATTGTAAAGCATAATCCACAACATAAGCCTTGCTTTAGTGGCATCCATACTTATATAGGTTTCCACTTAAGTTTGAAGTACAAAATTGGCCTAAACGATACTTTGCTCTTTTAAGGACTTCAATTCTGATTGTATAAGAGCAACAAACTCATAAGCGAAATAACCACTTTGCTGCCAGGATGTGATATTTGTGTTTCTGAATATACATAAGTTCCTTATGTATGTTGCAATATATGTATTAGATGTACTTTAAACCTTGCTGAAATGATATACACATACACCTAGATTGATTAAATCTATATATACATATATTTTTTTTTCCTTTTATGGTCTAGCTTTTTCTGTAAAATATATTTGTAATCAGATATCTGGCTAAAAGCATTCTTTTAGTAAACTTAGATAGATACAGATTACCATCAAATTAAAAGTATGGATCAAAGCAAACTCACAGCTATTCTTTGGTCTTTGAGGAAGTAGAAGGGGAAGATAAGGTTGTCATATGGCTGCACTGACAGCTATTATAAAGTGCCAAGAAACTGCCCTGGACATAAGCAACCTGTTTCCTACCTTTGCTGTTTGCACTAACTAAAAGACTGACTAAAGAATAAACATTAAAATAATGATGAGAGTGACTTGTCATTATTGTTCCCAAGCTAGGCTAACAGGAAATATGAGGAAATTTAAGAAAAGGGAAAATAAAAGCAGGGAAAAAAATTGTTACTTACACAATGCTTCATCTGTGCCATCTTCACAGTCCTTCACTCCATCACATTTTTTTTCCAGACGATAACAACGTCCATTCAAACATTCTGCAAATCCTTGGCTAGCATTACAAAGATCGGGTCTACGTGGCACAATAACATCCGTGAATACTATCAGCCCTACAAATCTGAAAAAGAGAGAAGTGATTATTTTTCTTCCTTCATTCCTTTCTTTCTTAAAATGCTGTTACATTGCCTATGTTATTGTCTTTCTTAGACAGAAACTCTAACAATAAAAATTCTCATTTATTTACCACAGATGCTCTAGCTTAATAAGAGCTTCTTCCAACAGAATGTACCACTTGAGAAAGAAAAAAAAGTGTATTTCCTTTACCAATGAAGCAAATTCTATAAATGTAGTATTTGTTTAATTATTTAGCTATGAAGTTTAACACTTTAATGATATAATATCAAGCATATTATGCTTTCTTTTATTCCTGTCTAACTATAGTATACTTCTTTGAGGTAATTCTGCAGGAACACAAAACTATATTCAAGGTAAACAAACCAACAGATGTATTGCTAATCCAGCTAACCAACTTTGCAGACAGTATTTCCAAATGCAACAAGCGGATGACACAAGCACTATAATTAAAGAACACAATGTCAGTCAGCTACTAGGTTCATCTAATAAAATCTTCAACACACTAACAATACATTAATTTTTGCACATAACATACAAACATGGCAACCTAAGGATAGCATATGAAAATAATCTGATTGCAGAAGCCTGAAATACAAAATTCCTAGGTCTTATGATCGATCGTAACATGTATTGGATACACTATATTGATTATATCTTACCCAAACTGAGCTCTGCATGCTTTGCAATTCAATCTTTAATTCGATATATAAATAAGAGCATGTTAAAAACAGCTTATTATGCATATCAGTAAATGCTAAAAAAGTGTTCATAATGCAAAAAAGGGTGTGTGCGTGTATTTACAAGGAAGCAAATAATAAGACCATTTCTGCTAATGTTTAACTCAATTAACATAAAGTAGACAGAAGAATAAACTTTTCAATAATTTATTACAGAGATGTAGAGAATGTCATGTTGAAGGAACACATCATAATTTTTATATCTAAGTCCATCAACAAAACAAATATTAGGCAACAACAGATGAATATCAATTATGCTGGTTTTGTTTTTCTTTTTTTATTAGTCCCTTTTGTGTTATTATGTGAAAATCTCAACAATAACTTTAGCCTTTAGGTGTAAAGCAATCTTTTATCTAGGATGTATATGTGCATCTATTCCACACATTTCCAGAAGGATAATTATGTGTACTAAGTGTACCTTTTCTTGGGTGCTCGTTTTACAGGGAGGCAAGGGCTGGAGTAAGAAAAGAGAGCTAGCCCACCTGTTTTTCTGCAGTGTTGTTGACCATTATGGTGAATAGGTTACCAAATATACCACAAACTAGCTGAATTATTAAACAAAATACAGCACATTTGCATGTGTGTTAATGCTTGAGATATACAGACAGAATGAAATCTTATCATTGAAGCCACTAGATATCAGGGTGGATAGCATACTTCATGTCTCAACATAATCACTCTGCTCTGCTTCTGAAATTGTGTGAAACCTACCAAATGTAGACTAGAGAGCTGAATGCCCAAAAGGGTGTTACATCAACTTGATACAATTGGGTATTTAGTTGCCATGTTTAAGCCTGCACTATTATATAAGGATGCTAACATAGTCAGAGGTATGAAACTGAATCATTAATGATTGCACTAAAACTACTACTCACTCAAAGGTACGATTAGCGTCAATGCCATATGTTGAAGAAGGGAAGTAAACCATCTCATCTGGATTTCCTTCATGTGAATACCATTTGTGAATAAAAGTGCCATTTGTCTCTTCATCAAAAGTTGCCATCTTTGTTAGTACCTGTTAAACAGATAAAGGTTGTAAGTATACTAAAATATTGACCAATTATTTAGTACTCAATAACAACAAATAACAAAATTGAAGACCACACTCAAAATTCAACACTGTTTTCAAGTTACAGGGCACTACAGCAGTAATTGTTCACTCTGCAATAAGACAGCTGGCATTATTGTTTGTTTTGGCTGTGAACAAATGCATGACAGAGTATTCAGTGTTAGTTTGCATTGAACCTTACTTATGTTAATTTTTTGTATACCGCTGTTTAAGAATATACTTTTGGGCAATTTTACTTTTCGGTCTAATAGAGTATAAAATGCCACACCTACTATCACAAAAATAATCAAATTAAATTGTGACGATGATGATTATATCTGAAGAGAAGCTGTGCACATAGCCTTTGGAGATTTGTGTCGCATAATCTAGTCTTGACTCATGACCAATAGCCCATAAAGAACAAACCACATTCCCTATAAGCTTTTAGAGAAACTTCTAGTATCTAAGTATTCCTGACTGACTGGTGTTTATTTGCAATAACAATCTTCTTGCAATACTTACAGTTGTACTAAAGCTACAGGGAAAATAGAACTACTAGCTATTACTCTTTTCCAAAAAAGGATAAATTCCTAGGAACACATAGGAAACTGCTTTTGTATACAAAGTGACATTTCATTTCCACATCACGTTCAGTAATATATGGCAAACATTCTCAAAATGAAGATTTTAATGAGTCTCGCATAGCAAAAGCACAAGCTTCCACACTAAGCATCCACAAGTAAAACATGATGCTGTACCATCAAAACTTCAATGGAAATCAGTCGACAATAAGATCCCTGAAAAAAGAGATTTGTTTTTCATAAGGAGGAAAATTGTTTCATTTCTATTATAAAGCCATAAGCACTAGCACCACATCAGAATGTGAGCTATATCAAGTATATAAAATAGAAGGGGTATCTTTCTTCAGTTTAGTCAAACTTCATCATATTTCCTCTTGTAGAGCTTTCCTCAAAGACTTGGTTCTGTAGTTTACAACTTTTAGAACTTAGGCTTCTTTTTTCATGGATATTCATTTTGATGTTGCTACCATAAATTTGTTCATACAATATTCCTGAAATGTTTTTTCAGTCCTTTAATTTCTTTTAATTTTCCAAATTTTTTTTTATTGTCAGAGCAAATTGACTTGTAAATAAACTACCTGCCTGCTTGTGTTTTAGGAGATTCATAATAAATGTTGGCTGAATTCTCGAACATTCTGGGAATATTCAAGGTGGACAATAATTTGTTAACCTATCTTTTTGTTACTTTTTTCTGCACAGAGTATGATTTGGCTCATTTTTACATTTTCTTCAGTTTTATGCTTTTCTACTATCAATCTTTTGCTGAAAGCCATTCTCCTGTGCTATTTTATTTATTTGTTATTCTGAAGCCCAATTTTATAAATCAATTCATCTCAGATCAAAGTAAAAATTAACTGGGTTCAAGCTAAAATTGATGTATAAATGTTCATCTAAAGTAATTTCTCCTTGAGTTCAGTAATCTACTTGGAACTAGAAATACAAGAGAAATTACATGGGCTAATAGCTCATGTCATGAGGTTATTGTCACATAAGAGCTGGATTTATTTCAAATATAGCTTAATAATAATTTGAGCTTTAGTTTTCAATAGCTGTTGCTGCATTTCATAGACACAATGCAACCTATGTAACATATCTTTTTTTTATCACTTCATGAATCTCTTGATAATAGTTATTTCTAGCATGACAAAAATTCTCAGATTTTCAATTAAAAGGTTGCTTTTTTCCTTCAATACAAATAACAAATGTTTTCCATTACTAATGATGACAAGAATGGCATAAAGTTCACAGTGTCAGGAACTGCCACCAAATGAAAGGTAGTTACATGAAATGCATATTAAAAATTAATAATATAAACTAAAGCAGAAATAAATGTGGCATTTGCTCACTTCAAAGTATTATGCTACCAGTTATAATCACACATTCTGGGACACATTTCTTGTAATACAGTATAGGCTTCCCTTACTGTATGATTATATCCACAAACAGTACAAAAAAACTATCACCATTTCCATACAGACTTACAGCATACCATTTCCAAGAATACATTCATAATTTCAATGTATGGTTTCATACATTTTTCTTGCATGTGTTTTGTGATCCTAAGAAACTTATAGTACAGAAAAATTAAATGCAATGGCATTTTATTTATGGATGCTCTTTATTTGCTGTGGTTCTCAGGTTCCCATTCTATGTTGGGCGTGAAAGACTGATTAATTTAGCTCAGAGGCCTCTCTATCAGGCTTGAGGTTCTTTTACGTGCTGTAAATCTACAACACAGGACAAACGACTTTACTTCCCTTCCGAAGGAAGGCATGCTAAGGATTTTTATGCCCGAAAAAATCCATCATCCTACGCCGGGTTTGAATCCACAACCTTGGGTATATGAAGTTAGCATGGTAACCATTACACCACAGAGGACGACTATATATGGCAAAGAAGATGAAGAGTAGGGGATCAACCATACAGCACAATCTTTTATTTCTCGTGATAACTATAAACATTAATGAATCATAAAATAAGAACTGTTCCTGGCGAGCTCACCCTGAAGACGAGGAAGATGCACTTCTTCGAAACGTTGGTGTCAAGCCAAGTTTTTACCTGGCTAGAAGCCCGAGAAGATTTTGAATTAATGAATCATATTTTATATCAGGAAATATTTGGTATATGAAGCAATACTCCTTAACAACTCAAATGTCTCACACCTCGCTTGCTTAATGTTCTTCTACAAACATTCAATACACAGATGTTGAAACAAACTGTCAGCCAGTATTCAAAAGTTAATTATTTCAAACAAGATGCTCAGTTAATATTATTTTGTATTTTTCACAAAATGTTGGCACTTCTAACAATAATGCTGCTTCATTACTCCAACTGAAACTGCTGACCAACTACAAGGAACACAAATGACCAAGTGAACCTGTGCATAAGATATATAAAAATGTTTACATTTACCTTTGAATATGTCAACTCATTTCCAGACTGCATGGTATAGAAGGCTTTATCAATCCCGGATAGGCCAACAAATCCACCTGGTTCTCCAAAGATAGCCACTTCCACCTTTTCTCCTGTCCTAGCCTTCTTATTGTTGATGTATACAGTGAACTGAAATGTTTAAATAATTATAGTTTAGAAGCAGTTGCAAATATACAATTTCATTGCAATCAGCTGATAATGAAGAAGTGATTCCTTAAAATTAGTTCAGAAGTAATTAACCTAATTTAATGAAATCATTATTTGCAACCGCTTCTTAACTATAATAGTTAATCTTTTCATTAATATCTGAATTTGAAACACTAGAACAAAATAAAAGTAAAAAAATCTAATGTAAAGTAAAAATGGAAGTTTCTTTTAAAGGTCCTTGTTCTTTTGGAGTGTTGTTAATGGTTCTAGGTATACACATGCTGAAAGAAAAATAATCCTGCAGACAATTAAGATATATGATAATTACACAGTTTGAAAGTTACTATTCTTCAGTATGAAATATAATATGGCTGTGTCTAAGACAATATTTGATTGATAATATAATAAAAATAATGGATAGTATTGTATTTTTACTTTCTATATAGGTCTATGTACATAGTGTATAGAGAACATATTGTATTGCACCCAAAAATTTGATACAGAGATTTCACCATATACATGTTTTGGGACCCCAGAAACCAAAAAAAGTATTTTTAAAAAAAGATCTATTAAGAACAGCTTATTTAAATCATTATTCCTTAGCTAGTCATTATGCATTAGTGTTTGCACATTAAATTTGTTCCAAAAGCCAGTATCCATACCAAATTTCCACCACACTTACATTGTTACGGGATATGCCATTAACTGGGAAAGTCAGACTGTCTGCTACTATGTCAGCATACCGTCCAACATGGTACACCACTACAGTTGCTACTGGTGCCATTTCTGCACTTAATGTCACTGCAAATGTACGTATTGTTGTCTGCATCTTCTCTTCTCCATGTAACAAAACTATGCCTTTAGACATGACAGCATAATTGAAATTATCCATATAGAAGTTGCTTTGCACATGAAGAATTATATATTCCCCAACCTAAAAACAGAAAAAAATGAATTAAAAGTATATCACTAATAATAAAATTGTGTACAGAAACTACAATTTTTACTTTCTCTATAGGCACTATGTACATAGTGAATAGAGAAAGTATTGCACTCCACCAAAAAATTTGACACTGAGATTTCACCAGAAATATATGTTTTAGGGCCTTTATCTAAAAAAAGCATTTTCACAAAAGAGTGAGTGAGTGATACGTATATAGTGTATAGAGTATAGAGAAGGTATTGCACTCCACCAAAAAATTCGATACCGAGGTTTCACCGGAAATATATGTTTTATGTATCCAAAAAAAGTATTTTCAGAAAAAGGTCCGTGTGTCTGTGAACACAATAACTCAAAAACGAAAAGTCGGTAAAATACCAAACTTGGTATTTAAGTTTAGTATCTTCCAGGGATGCGACACGAAGATTTTGAGAAAAATCCCCCCACCCCAAACTATCCTTTACATAGAACTTTTTTCGAAAATTTTGATTTTCTAAAAAATGGCTCTAACGATTTTTATTAAAATATCGTATATTAAAGATATTTACATGACAAATAAAATGCATATTTTGAATTTTCTGGGAATAGCCTCTGAAGACTACTTTATTCTCGGTCAATTTTACGGAATTATGCATAACTGCTAAACCGTAAGAGATGGACAAAAACTTACCACACAACAAATGTACAGCACCTTAAAACACACAATTCATGTTGTGTACTTTTTTTTTTTTTCGTGGAGTTGATTGTTTTTGAGATATTCCTTGTTTTGTTTTTTTTTTCAGCTATAAAGGCTTATACTTTTCTCATGCAGGACTTTGTGAACTCGTGTCCATACGAACAAAGGAACTTCAGTCGCAGAGCAACCAGCTTTTGACTATAACTTTAACCTATGGTAGCCCCTTATTTCGCTTCTACTAACAGGAAGCAAGTAATAAGACTATTTCTGCTAATTTTTGCTCCATTAGATGAAGTAAATAGAATAATTTATTGCAGTGATATAGAGAAAGCCATGTGAATGGAATACATCAGATTTTTAATTGTAGGCATCAAACATAAAAATTAAAGTGTGTACAGGACACATGCTTAGAGCTACCATGAGAATAGCCAATTTACTTGGTCATATAATAAGCTTTACTCCATGAAAATAGAATTTTTTGTGTAATTTTTTTTTTTTTTTTTTTTTTTTTTTTTTTTTTTTTTTTTTGCTTAGTAAATAAAATGCTTTCAGGTTTTCTTCAATATGTAACAGCCCAACTCCTTAGGATATGGAAACTGAATGTTGCTATATCTATAGGTCCCTGTATTTCATACTTTTATTCCTGTGCACTGCAATAAAATTTCACAGGAAAAGAAATTAAATGATATGTTCTCCTGTTGATCCAACAGTGGAGAACATTGTCAATTTGGCTTAATAAACCCTGACCAATTCAAATGTAAACATTGTTTTAGATATGGAATCATCATCAAATAAGTGACCTTTAAAGGAAATCTTCCTCAGTTACATATTAACGGTAATTGATGGTGAGAAGACAACAGTGTCAACTCTTGAAATCACCATTAGAAAGGACATTATATCCAATCAAATACCTAGGAACTATATTACTAGACCTGCTGCTGGCTCTAGCGTTGCTGGGAAAAATTGAAACCACTCACACAAGTATGAGTGGAGGGCAAGAAATGCTTCTTTAGCATTTTAAAAGCCAGATGTTTCAAAGAAATTTGGCTTTAAACATGAACCTTGGAATTTCTGTACTACACATGATCGTACTAACCGTATAGAGAATGTTTCTGAGATCACTTATCATCGATTAGAATAAATTGTAAACTTGCTGTTTGTGTTCATATTGATTCCAGTTTATTCTCAAGGGTTTATTTGGTTGCTAGGAACATATTTACTTTATGTTTTTCAATATATAAACCAGAACCACTGAGTAGGCGATTAGCTGCTCTAAGATGTGACAAATTTGTGCTATCCAAATACCATATACTATAGGTAGAGTCAGACTGAATACTACAATGCCATATCCAGGATCTGAATCACAGATCTCCCAGTCTCTGGTTATTCTAACCACTAAGCTACAATAGCAACATACCAACACAACATTAAATTCCCCAACTGGCTCGCATCTTTCCCGGTAAACCACAAGGAGATCTCAAATTATTTTAAGATGATAGACACCTTTGGTGACTTACAATGTTATAAGTGCTTTAAGTCCTGAACTTCAAAGTTTAATCACTATAAAGTTTTTTAGTGTTTATTATTTTTTCACATAAGCCATGCGTAGGACAGGAGTTGGATAGGTTGAGTCAGACTGAAAAATTCACTGTCATAGTCAGGATATGAACCACGGATCTCCCAGTCCCCCTCCAGTTGTTCTAAGCACTGAGCTATCAAGACAACATGCCTTTTAAGTCCCCCAACTGGCTCATTTTAGATAACAAACCACAATGGCAACTTACGATATCATAAGAGCTTTTAAGTCTTGGGCTACATAATTCAACCACTTCTTAGGTCAATCAGTGTTAATTTCAGGTTGCAACTCAACCCTTCAGAATACTTAAGAGGGATTTTGCAGAAGCATTAAAATCCAGAGAAAAAAACAGCAATTCAATGCTGAAATAAATATTTAGCATATTGCATAGGAGCATAATTATTATACTCACAGTCCTAGAAAAATGTGTAAATGAAGAATGAGTTACAAAGAAAATCGAATGTTTTTTTTCTTTTTTTTTCCTACTAAATTTTTTTTATTTATTTATTTGTTAATTGTTATCTACTGCCACCTTAAGTAATATCGTTGTATTGCCAGTCTGACCCTCAGAAACAACTACTTAAGTGGTTTAAGTATACATTAATGTGTCTGGTTTAATCATGGATGTTTTATAACCACATCAACTTTCAGAACACATGGTGTGGAAGGGTTTGTCATCGCTAGAAGTTTTATAAAAAAAATGATCATACAGCTTTCCTCATGTAAAATTCAACAGCCTATAACTAAAAATTAATGGAGACATCACAATAAAACAATTTTTACACAATTTACTAATATAATGGTTACCAGATTCACAAATAAAATTCATTCATTTCATCTACATGTGCATGTTAATGCAGCCTTAATTTCCAATGTTTTCCCACTGCAATTGATGCTATTGTTCATGATCTTCACAACTCTTGCCCTCTAGCCTGATGTTTCTAATCCCACCACTCAAAGTCACGTGTCTAGCATGCATGTGGGGGCTTCGTCCCAACGTGAGCATCTGGGCTGGCTTACTTAAGCCTGTGACTCGCAAACACAAACAGGGATAGCTTTCTTATTTCAAAACTTGAAGTGCAGAAGCTATTGTAACACTTATGAGTAAGCACCACCCTTTCAGTTATTTGAGGTTAAAAAACCTACATGGGTATGAATGTTATAAGAGAAGGCATTGTTTACACATCTCTCTCATTATTAATGTTAAGCGCTGCTCATGACTTTGTTGTAAAGCAGCTATAATGTTAAAACAATTGCCTATGTTGCATATGTGAATTTTATTGTAATCATTTTCATATATAGTAATGTATTTTACATTTTTTTTTATTTATTTATTTATATAGCCCCCCTTTAACATCTAAGGTCATATTGGGGGCTTTCCACTTGAAACAACTCGTCTGTAGGTTCTTTTTTTTTTTTTTTTTTACGTTGGTTTAAATAATTTTGTTTTACTCAAACACGCACACATTCACACTCACATACAAACTTCCAGACTCTGTGGGGGATAGGGAATAATTCTGGCTAGAGAAAAATTCCCTATCCCAGCCGGGAATCAAACCCAGGATCCCCGGGTGAGGTATTTTACATTATTATTTAGCATAATGAGCAAAACATCTTCATATAAAGTGTAATGAAATGGGTTATAGCAACATCAAGATTGCTTAATGGAAAAATGAATTGTCAAATCCTGTTCACATATGTGCAATTAGAGCTGGAATAGAACAGCTTGTGGTTTTGATCAATAGCAGTAGTATCATTTACATCTGGTATTTCTGTATTTATATGGGTGGGTTCGGATTTAATTTTAAAAATGTTTGTCAGGCTCAGGCCAAGTTTGAGCTTCAAAATAAAGATGAAAAAAGTTTAATTATAACATTTAACATTTTTAAATAACTTAGTACATTACTTTACTCAAAATTGTCAAGAGCCATTTTTGAAAAAAACAAAATAAAAATAACAGGAACTTTTCCGTATAAAGTGAAAATAAAACAAAAAATTAATTTATCACATTTTTTAAATATGATTTGTATGGTGTATATAACCATAAATAATTATACTTAGTTTTATAATGAAGTTATTACATAACATGAATATAATTTTCTCCAATATTTTGACATGCCCCAGAACATGCATAGTTATTACCAGTACACTCAATTAAATAACATTACTGCATATTCAAATATTGTGTATGTTACTTTGAAAACATTTTGAAATGTGATACCTTGGCATCCTTGGTTGATGTGGATACTTTAATATGATGATTAGTAGGAGAGAAATGAGAAAGCAAGAGCAAATTTGCCCCAGCACTATGTTGTTCCAGGTCTGAATATTCTGCAGTAATGCGCATAGATTGGATATCATTCAACAACTCCCTTGCACGTTTATTTTCATCATACCCTGTAATAAAACACAGTATACTTTAGAATACATTATACATAGGAAGCTCTGGTGAGCCAATACAGGACATAAAAGCAAGCAAAAAGCTTCATCTGATTAATTTTATATAATTTTGAGGCAGGCATACTTTTTGAAACAAAGAATCCACACCATTTTTGTTTCTTCCCCTCTGTTTAAGATGTTACCTTCCTTGTTTTCCATATGTCAGTTATAGCTGCCTAACAGTGGCAACTCCTGGCCTGTTCATTAAGGAATGTAACCGATTTAAAAAGTATAGAAAACATTCAAAACAAATTGGATGATTAGCACCAAAATTTCTTATACCAAATTAAAAAAGCTGATTAATAAATAAAAATGAATGATTCATGTACATTTATATTTCAATAAGAAGTTGTCCACCGAGAGAAAATTTTATCCTTGCTCCCTTCCAAATAGATGCAATGCATTTTCAGACAATATGATTAGCCAAATCATTATGCTCTTTACTCACATTCCACAAATCTAAAAGGCACTTTCATATATGTTTATACTGAAATGAACTTCAATGGTTCAAGTGTGCCTAATAATTTTCATTTTTCTGAAATACATGCCCTTATAATATTCATGCTTGAACTACATGTGATGTCATTTTAAAATTGCTTATTTATGCATTTTTGATTTGTTTTGTTTACTTGTCGCAAATATAAAATTGTATATTTGATAAACATATTAAACACTTGTCATTTATCATCTTTTATTATATTTTAAAAACTCATTTACAGATGCATATTTCTATATTTCGTTAATTATGAAATCTAAATATATGCAATGGTTCAAGCTTCCACATTAATAACAATGAAAATATTCAACAACAGACAAGTTTCCTTAAGCAAGAGAAAGCTGTGCTACACTCACTGCCTTCTTCAGTACTGTTTGGAAATTAGCAGAAATCAGCAGCTGGTAACAAGAGCTCGGGATGAGGATTTTGAACTGTGATTATCAAAGCTAATTCTATTTAAATAAAAGTAATGAAACTAGTAATGAAAAGTACATAGTGAATAATAATTATTACTGGGGAAGCAATGCATGAATTTCATCAATGGTAGAGTCGCCAATGTTTCTCACTATTTAACTTAAAGTAATTGTGCACTTTATTCAAAGACTTAACAAAACCTGAAACAGCCAAAATATAAAAAAAATAAAGTAATGTGCATATACAAAGAATACAATTTTTATTGAAAAATGCAAAATTTGTTGTTTTGAGCATAGCTGCCGGTAACAAACTAGTGGCTAAAATTGGTTGAAGATTTTTTTTGCAGATATAACATATATGTATGTACTTTATATACTGATGTACTGAGGATAATAGCAGAAGCCACACTAAAACACAACAGCAACAGGAATGTGAGACTGTGACAGAATGCAGAACATTTCAAGGAAGTTCTGTTATAACCATATCACCTTCAAAGTGCCCAAAGCTGTAGTGAAGCTGACATTTCACTCAAAGAGCATTTATCTTGTTATAGGTATATTGTGTTCAGGAATAACACATTCTAGCAATAAGCTGCAAACAGTGATGCATTGTTGAATTTACTTAAAGTCAGTCAAAACTAACAACACTGACATCACTTCTTTTACTCACTTTTGGCATGTTTCGATAAATATTCCCACTATCAGAAGGTGTCCGACTGGTATTTCTTTTCTGTGGTTGTCTACTGTGGCAGCATCTTGCAGTGGTGAAATGTATTTCTTGGTGGTGGTAAATCAAAATTCATTAACTGTGAATTGCATTTCAAAATGAAGATCTTCCATGTGTATAATTCTGTTGCATATCTGGCTAGTTTGATTAGTCTAAACTTTGGTTTGATATATTGTCGGTCATTCAAAAATGGTGTAAAACTGCAGATTTGTCCATTTGCTGTATTTTTAGCAAATTATATGCTCCTCATTTTAACAAAACTCAATTGTGTTTTGATAATTAATTCTTCTTTTATACTACCCTTGAATATGCCATTTTTAGGGGGAGGGGATTCCATTTATATGCCCTCTTTAACATCTGTGTCATATTGGTAACTCTGCCCCCTTTGTCATCCTCCATGGTTATGTAGTTCATAGCCTCCTCTTACCAAGGTTGCGAGTTCAAATCCGGCAGGGGGCAATGGACTTTTTCAGGCTTAAAAATCCATAACATGGCTTCCTTCTGAAGGGAAGTAAAGCTGTTGGTCATATGTCAATAGCATGTAAAAGATGAAGAGGCCTCAGAGCAAAATTAAGGGGTCTTTCATGTCCAGTATAGAATGGTATGCTAAGAACTGCAGCAGTGAATGAACATCCATAAATTAAACTCAATTTAATTTAATTTGTCCCAGCTTTCTCATTCTTACTTCCAGACTCTGAGGATAAGGAATAATCTTGTAAGCTACATTATAAACCCCTACCCCATTCTCAATCCTTGCCCACTCTCACACACCACTGTCACAACATGCTCATTTCAATATTTTCAGTTCTATTATTATTTTATAAATTACCAAAATTTCTCCATAAAGAACAAAAAATGATACATGACCAATTGTCAAGTGATACAGATATATCTGCAATTGTGGAGTTCTCTTGAAATGGAGAAGATTTACAGAGCATGTATGATATGATTATAATTTTGCTTTACTGGTCTGGGGAGGAAATCCAGGTCCATTACATATCCTTGTTCTTCAGGATATGAATCTTCTCCCGCATGGCTGCATGGCTGGTACTTTTCAGAAGTATGAGGAATGAATTTACTATTACAGCTACATAACTTAGAATACTTTTTTCTTTACATTAAGAAAGTTATATAAGCTATTTGTCTGCTTACCCAGCTGTGTCCTGAGGTCAACTTTCATTGACCAAACTCCATCATTTTCTGTTAACATTTTTAATTCCTGGTGTTCAATGCTCCTGCGACCCCCTGCTCGGGTGACAACCTCTGAGTTAACTTTCACTTTGCTGTTTAGCAATCTCTCACGAGGAAGTGGGGATCCATCTTGAAATGATACTGCTAGCTGCAACAACAACAAAAAATGATTTCCATTTTTCACTCAAAACACAAATTCTTGACCAATTCTGCTTTTTTTAAATACCCTATTTTATTTGATGACATAAATCTCAAATATTTTCTTAATAAGCAAGTATCTTAATTTTTTTTTTCATTCAAATTTAAGGTCAAATTAGTATGCTCTAGTTAATACAAAAATTGTGAGACAAAACTTACATAGCAGTGAAATGGCATTGATGGTTTGAAAACTTGAGGTGTTCCACCTAAAAATGCCAGCTTGATAGAAGAGCTGAATATTCTTGCTTTGGAGTATCCTTCTATTACCTCATCTAAGAAACGGTCACCAACTGTAGCAGTAATTATAATTTCTGTACCATCTAGTGAAGGAACAAATTGTTCAAGCTCTTGCATTGGATATTTGAAGTTGTAAACTCCATTAAACTGTAAAAAGAAATTATTATAGTGCACGAGATATGACATTGGTAAATTAATGCAGTAAATAATGAAAAGAATATAATAGGTTTGCAGCCTTTACAGCATGATAACAGTGACAGTCTCATATTTGGCATTTGTTTTAAACTTTTAATGCTTAAACTCAGATATGCTTTTTACACAGACTAGTATTGCTAAATATTAGAGCTCGGATTTATATCCAAAACATATGTTGTTTACTACATATTTAAAGGTATCCAGAAATTATATACTTTGTAAGTAAGTCACACTTTCATAGATAATTTGAACAAAGCCTTGATAAATGCACAATATAACTGCATATTCTAGTGGAAAATGCACCTTTTAATTTTGAATGTAAAAATGAGAGTATGTGTATTATAAAAAAAACAGTAATTACTGTTACTTAAAAAAGTCTCTGCAATCAACAGCATAATTCTGAAACACTACACTCTTTACACATGACTTACATGTAATCTGGGAAAAAATTACTGTGGGAATGGGAAAGGGTGACATAATGGAAATAATGGAAAACAACAGATATTAATGTCAAATCTAGGAAAACAACTGCTGTAAAATGTTCAAATCCAGAAAATGTATTAATATTAATGTCAAATTCATTGTTTTCATTCATAGAGATGATAAATGACACCATATTCCATTTAAGTCCAAGATGAGCTCCCAATGGCATAAAGGAGTGAAAAATGCACAAAATGATAAGGTTACTGTCAAATCCACATTTTCAGGATATCTGAGATGCATAATTTTCCTCATAAGCAGTTTAAATCCAGTTGACACATACCCTAGCATATTCTTGGGTTAAATTCCAGAAGATCCTATGACTTCACTGTGCCTAACTACAGCTGTGGCTAATGGTGAAGAGGTACAAGAGCCCAAACTCATACTGTTAAGGGATTACCAACAAAACAAATAAGCTTACTTGATGTGTATTAATGTGAGTTTACTTGATTTTTTCATTTGTTTTTGCATGTTATGGTGCCTATTTTCACAAGCACATTTTAATATTTGATTTTGTATACAAACCTAGACTATTAATTACTTTTAATGGATTATGGAGCTATTTAATTTGAATTTATGGAAATGCAGTTGGATGAATGTGGAATTGTCATTATAGAACACATTTGTGAAATAAGTTGTACAACAAGCATGGTTAGTTGAACTAGTTGAATGTAATTCAATTCAAAGAGTCTTCTATAAAATGATAATTTTGCTTCATTGTGTACTACTTCCAGTTGTAATTCATTATATTATGAAATACGTTTACCCTCACATGTTCTTCAATTTAACAAAAGCAACCCAAAATCAGAAATATTTTAAAAAAAATTTTAGATGACAGTATTAAGTATCTTACCTGTTTAAACTTGGTATAAATATTACAACAATAACAATATTAACCTAGATTTTTTTAAAATTATTTGCGCATTTCTTTACTTACATATTGCATATGTGGGATACTGTCCCAATGATTTTCAGTCTGATAATATGGTATCCAAAATGGGAAACCCTGGTCAGGCTGAAAAACAAAACAGCTATTCAGTAATACAGTTGGCAGTTCTCACCCCTAAAAAGCACAAATTGTGTCACTGTTCATTAAAAAGTAGTTGCCAATGCTAGTAAAAATATATACTTCAAAGTTGATAAAATGTTGTAGTATTTACAATTTCAATCCACAGTCTTTGTTTCAGTGCAACTTGACAGGTACAAAAGTGAAAATAATGTCCAGAGACATTTTTAATTCCAAAAAAAACCCTAAAGGAACTTGCAAGATATCCTAAAACAAAAATCTAAAATATTGAAAACCTTTGTTTGTAATGAGGAAGTTGTATTTCAACTAAATTTAAATTAAATCATTTAAAAAAACTAAACTTGTTGCAGTGAATTAAAAACGTCTTCAACACACCACTTTCTTTCAACATTATTATTAGAAAAAGAAAAGGGGAAAAAATGTATTCCTTAACCCCATTTTAATAGAGAAGAACTAATGGAGACTGATTTTAACTTGAAATTAACCTGTCAATGAACTTCTATTTATAGAATGAATTCTTAAGAACAATTCTGATTCACCGTCAGAATGAAAATCCACTCTTACATTTATTTTCTTCAGAATAAATAACTGTAATTAAAATCATTGATTTAGTTTTGTATTAGTCTCATTATGGAATGTTGAAAGAATAGCATATTGCAGCTTTCACTAAAATAAAGGCTTATGGAAATCAGAATTCTTGCTTAATTCTACATTTTAAGTAACCATACACACACCATGGTATTTCTGAAATTATTGTAGGTATTTTTATTTATGTTAAAAATGTTCATAGGAACTTCAAAAAAAATCTTTCATATAACTAGTATGCTTATTCTATGTGGGTTTTGTGTGTCGTCATCCTTTACTTATTAGGTGATCATACTTTCTTTTCCATCTGCTTTGTGTTTAGCATTGTTACCTTTCCCATTTTAAGATTTTGTTTAAATGTTAATTTTTAAGCATCACTGTGTAAATTTCCAATGTTTATTTGGTTAAATATAAATAAAAGTTTAATAATTAATTTTTATTTTCAGTCCAGCTTGCTTTTTAGTATTTCATTTATTTTTATTATTATTATGTTTTGCCTTCTATAACCAGGTAGGTACTATCAGATGATGAATGAATGAAATGGATCATGCTAAAATGAGCCATGTGTCCATTAAGCTTAAAAGTTACCCAACATTTATCATTTCAGGATAAGGGAAAACTCTGGGGAAAATGCTTATCCACGTAACTCACTCTTGAATATCTTTTGAACATGAGGTAGACATGATTAACCCCCCCCCCCCCCTACATCACATAGGTGGGCACTTTTTTGTCTTAAATTTTCATTTGTTCAAAACAAAGGTATTCACAATTTTTATATGGTTTTGCTCAACAATACTCTTATACGTTGGGAATGTACAAAACTTTTTGCAAAACAAATTTTGAAAGGCATATGGAACTTTACTGTTATTCGATTAATACAGTTGAAACTCGTTTATATATTATTCACTTCAACATTTTTCGCACATATACACTAAAATTTTAGGGACCAGTCATTCTCCATTAAAATTTTGCTCAATTATACATTTTTGGTTTTACATTTTCTCGGCAATGTGTCACTTTTTGTCATCTCCATACACAAAATGTATCCATTTATATGTTTTTAAAAAAACATATGGTGGTATGCTTGCTGTGTATAACCTTGAAATTGCCTGGTTTGTGGTTTTCATTGACGCTTATTGTTTCATTGTCATCATATCATTCCAACAATCCATTCCCTTGGTTCCAACAGTCACTTCTCTGCTTTAAGTCGAGTACTGCTAGTGTGCTATTTTCATCATCATTTATCCTTTCATTGTCATTATATCATTCCAAAAGTCACTTAACTATTTTATGTAGAGTTTCAAGCTACAAGCAGGAGAAGAAACATGTGTGAATATCAACCAGCAAGGAAGAAAACAAGAAAATCTTTAACTCTTGGTGAAAAATTAAAAATTCTGGATGAGGTCCATACCAGAAGAGAAAATCAGTTACAAGTTTTCTCATTTATACAATATTTTAGTAGTCTCCCTTGAAAAACATATATATGTGAGGTTCCAATGTATTTAGAATTAATTTATACTAACACTCTGTTTTAAAATTACAACTAAGAATGCAAGGAAAATAAATTGAACAAATTATGTGTAAATTTAAAATACTCAATACAATACTTACAAAAGTGAAGTACTTCTCCACTCTATTGTTTGGACCGAGATTCCTTTGGCGAGGATCAATGGGCCGTATAGTTGCTTTCAGGGTTAAATTTCCTCGAACAGGAGCACCACTTGTATAGTTTGCCATGATTGTTCCATGCAAATACTTATCAGTATTAAAGAAAAATGCTGGCATGGTTACATTTACCTGATAAAAAAATAAAGCCACAATAAAGTACCTGGTAATGTTTATTCAGAAACACAACTGTTACTAAGTTTCTTGTTATGTATCTTACCTCAAACCTTGTTTGATAATATTCTTCCACTAAGAATGTAACTTCTTCTTTCTGGCCCTGAGCCCACACTTGTATAATCCAATTGCCAAACACTGGTTGATCTGATAGCTGATAATTCAAGCTCACTGTACCAAAATTGGACTGAGGAAAAAAAGATAAAATTTCATTACACATAATATTATATAGAGCCACTGATATATTGCTTCTATAACTCTCTGATGGACATTCATTTGTACTATCACAGTATTCATATTCTTATTTTCTTTTAGTCATACACATCAAATGAATATGTGATCCCAAACAAGTAATGATATAACAGCAGTGAAAAAATCTTGAACGCAATGGTTGCACATTGTATTTAAAAGAACAAAATTGATGATATTGACTTCAGCTGATATTGACTCTTGGAACTGAGAGAAGGGAGAAAAAGAAACTAACTCTTGCAAATGTATCCTTAACAGGCTGATTATAATTGCAGTATGTATCACCCTATCTCAGTAGCTAGGGTGACTATACGTCATCTTTTATAGTGCAAAAAAATGTAAATTTTCGGAAATTTTGGCAACGATCTCCTTTGTTTTAGTTAAAAATTTATATTCAGATCAGATGTACTTCCTTTCTAGTAAGCGAGTATCAACAAAACAGAAGCCAAAGCAAATATTGTATACATAGTATCAAAATTGCAGTATTTTACACTCTGCTCTTTGGTCATAGCATACACCTTAACTAGTAACATGGTATCTACAAAAAGTTACTATCTTATGTTTCTTGCTACAAGTTTTCTGTGTGTCTAACTTCCTGCTCCTGTTCCAAGCATGTTGACAATTGAAAAATATGTGATTGTGTTTGGTTGTTTTTCATTTTTAGTATGCAATCATTGTGCCTGCTGTACATATGCAGTGTACAATTTAAGTAAAAATGCCTATATGTAAATGTGTGTACAATGATATAGGAGAGCAAACAAACATCATACGCTGTTCAAAAAAATTAGAGGAACACATGTTTAAACCAAAGCTAAAAATAAAAAAGTGAGGCAATATAAATTTTGACAGTCAAATGTTATATTCTGAAGTATTGTTAAAAATTACAATGAAGTTCTTCTAAAAATTTGTTAGTTTTTCTCTGAATAAATCAGTAAAGTTAAAAAATCTGTGGAAATCAAAGTGAGTACTCTTTGATTTATTAGTTTATTTTTTTAACCCAGTTTTAGCAGTAATCTGTGGTAGATAATTGTTATTTTGTGTTCTCTGAGGCTAATACAGAGGAATGAGACATCTGAATGAAATATCTGTCGCAAAAGCAGTTGCGTGGATTGAAGATGGCCATTCCATTCATTTTAAATACAAAAAAAAATGGAGTCATTAATACAACTTCAAACACCTAAACTGACTGGAATTTTACTAGATACTTCAGCAAATTACAAATTGATTATAAAAAGTTCAACAATGAAGTATTCCTGGTATACAGAAAAGAAAAATATGGTAATACTGAAATATGTGAAGGTGAGAGTCATGCCACTAGCGTTGAATGATGCTGAAACATCTACTGTCAATCAATATGCCAACATCACATCACAATACTAGAGTGCAAAAGGGCAAATGGCTTCATTACCAATCGCTCAACATTAGATACCAATTATATTATCTAAAACCTTTGATCAGGACGCAATCTAGTATTCGGGGCTGATTTTTCAAGCCCACTCTAATTGACTATTTTTGTTCCAACACTTAATGTTTTGTAAATAATTCAGTGCAAGAGATTCAAAGCACTTATTAGTTCTTTTCCGGTTGAAAGTATATTAGTTAATAATCCAAATCCCAAATAATATAGATAGATATTTTATAATTTAACAGAAAATTGACTTAAACAGCAGTTTTATAAGCTTTGATTTACTTTTAAGGTTTACTGACTTGTTTTATCTTTTTTTTCCGTTCTTTTCTTTTTTAATTGTAATCTACAACTGTGTTAAACTCTATATGATGTTCTGAATACATGTTGTAAGATGTATTTTATTACCCTGGATAACACTTACATTTTTGTTATAATATGTTTCATTTTCTTACATTTCTAAAATCACACAATATGTGCAATGACTCAAATCTGATTTCTAATAAATCCTCTGAATTTCTATGCTATTAAAATGCCACTACCGTCAAGTAAACATCAGATTTTTATATTACTGATTAAGTGATACTTGCCTGTCTTGAAAGCCATCGCCGCATAATATATCCATTAGGATCCAACATGTAGACATCAATTGCATCATTGAAGGCACGTAATTCAGTAGTGATAGGAATTGTACGGAATCGTACTGAAACATTTACATTAAGTTTAGTAGTAAAGTACCCACAAAATTCAATTGCTTAGATGTTATTAATACACAGTTTATGAGCAATATATGTATCAATAGCAACTTTCTAGATTGTGCAATATTCATCAAATAAACTTATTTCGTGCTGACAAGAGAAACTGGTTTTAAAACCCCATCTTCAGAGATTTCATATTAGTCTCGTTTTTATCTAAACTATACAGGATTGCTCTAATAGCACCTAATTTATTGTATTCGTATATACTGACTCATCAAGTCCAGGTTAGGGCATGGATCACCTCTGAACCTCAACATGAATATTTGCATCTCCCTCTCTTACCTTGTCTTCTCTCTCTCTGTACTCTTGGAACAAATCAGAGGTGTAGTGTGGGGGGGGGGGGGATTGGAAACCCCTTGAAAAAGTGTGAGAAGTATTAGCAAAATGTAATTTTAATTCCAATTTCTGCACTTAATCTATGAATATAAAACCAGTTGTTAATATTTCAACTAAAAATTAATTTCTATCTATCATTCCCCTTAATATTTTTCTGGTTATGCTATTGCTATCAATCAATGCCTTTGTGTGGAGCCAGCAGTAAACAGACTGCCAATCAGATTGTAAAACATAGCTATTCTCTGGAGAATAAAGCCATTGAAGTTGCTCACTATAATGGTTTGGAGCAAGAAACTTTAGGAATTGCCTTTAATCCAGATATCTCCAAAATTGTACTTATGAATACATCCCCTGAATGAGGGAGGACCCCTTCCCTGAGATGCAGTTGTAGACTGTCTGTCGTAGTGAAATGGCTGCTCCAAATCATAATAAGAACCCACAGAAACATGTATGCACATTCAAGGACGAATGGAAGGAACAATTTCTCTGTACTGCTTCTGATGAAAATTTAAGGTGCCTTATTTGTTCCAAGAGTTTATGGGAGATATATAAGGTTAATAAAAGACATGATTATATGCTTTTCACAAAGAGCACATGAACATTACAGGCAAGTACTTTTAGAAATTAAGTGCAAGTACAGTAATTATATCATACCTATCATTTATTATTATTATTATTATTATTATTATTATTATTATTATTATTATTATTATTATTATTATTTTTACTACTACTATTAGTCTACTATTACTATTATCATTATCATCATTAAATGTTACACATGAGTATAATTTAATAAACTCATTGAGTTTTAAACATGCTTTAAAAGATATTGTAGATGAAAGCTGCATATTTTTTTAGGGATGTAGATATATTGTGCAAATGTATGTAAGGTCAAAGCATTTGTACTACCAATAGACATATGGATGTCAAACCTAAAGGAGAGGCAATTTTGAATGTCTGCAAACTCGAGTTAGTGTTTCTGATGAACAGCTGAATATATATATTTGCTTAAAAGCAAATTTCAAGAAAAATGATTCACTGATTGTAAAGCAATGGAAAATGACATATCTGTACGTAAATGTCTTCACAAGGGATATAATGAATGTGAGACCTGAACTACAAGCAGAAGTTGCAGATGTACAGACAAAAATCTACTTGTTGTGGATTTTTAAAAATTTACCAAAAATAGAATATGAACGTCTGAGATCTTTCACCTCCAATACTGAAGCCATGTTTGGCTCAACATACATTTGTGAGCAATTTTTTTTCAAAATTGAAAGCAGTAAAGCTTTTTTTTCCGATCTCGGATAGCAGATGCAAATCTATGTGTGCAGTTAAAAGTAATTGCATGTGACACTAAGTAAATTTTGATATTCTTGTGTCAGAATTCCTTTACCAAATTCACTCTTCACTGTGCCCTGTGGCAGGTAGGTTACAATGCCGCACTGCAACTGTCCCCTACTATTAATTGCCCCCAATACCTTTGTAATGCAGTACAGTATCTCTGGTGATGTAGACTTTGGAGACACCTGCTTTAATCCAACAGACAAAAGTGTATCTACATATTTACACAGGCGTGAAAAAGATTAAATGCTGCCATATAAACCCTAATCTTTTAATTTCATGAGTTTCTGTTTCTTACCTCACAATATTTTTCAGTAACAAAACATGACCCTCTTTCTTTAAATTCATTCATTATTTCTTTATTTCTTGGTGAATGACATAAACCACTGTGGTATTATATACAATAGCAATTATTTTTTCATACCAGGAATATAAATAAACTGTCTTATTTTCATAATTGTTATTCTTCTAATGTGAAAGTGCACAATTTAAGTTTCAGCATCATTTTATAGAACACATTTGTTTTGTTGACTTAATGTGGTTATGAACAACCACAATTGATGTCAATGTGCTGAACAACAAAAAATCTGATGTGTACCATTCACATGACTTTCTCTACATCTCTGCAACAAATTATTATTAAAAAGCTTACACTTCTATTTACTTCATTCTAATCAGAAAAAGAATAGCAGAAATAGTCTTATTACTTGCTTCCTTGTAAGTAGAAGCGAAATAAGGGAGTACCATAGGTTAAAGTGAAAATCAAAAGCTGGTTGCTATGTCACTGAAGTTCCTTTGTTTGTATGGACAGCAGTTGACAAATTCCTGTATGAGAAAAGTGTAAGTTTTTCACAGCAGAAACCAAAAACAAGGAATGTCAAAAACAACCAACTCCACGAAAAAAATGTATATAATATAAATTGTGTGTTTTAACGTGCTCTACATTTTTTGTGTAGTAAGTTTTTGTCTATCTCTTATGGTTTACCAGTTATTCAAACTTCCGTAAAACTCATCCAGAATAAACTACTCTTCAGAGGCTATTCCCAGAAAATTCAAGATATACATTTTATTTGTCATGTAAATGCCTTTTATATATGATACTTTAATCAAAATCGTTAGAGCCATTTTTGAGAAAATCAAAATTTTCAAAAACATTTCCATGTAAAGAGTAGTTTGAGGGGGGGGGGGGGGGGATTTTTCTCAAAACCTTCGTGTCGCATCCCTGGAAGATACTAAACTTAAATACCAAGTTTGGTATTTTACCTACTTTTCGTTTTTGAGTTATCGTGTTCACAGACACATTGACACACACACACGGACCTTTTTCTCATAATACTTTTTTTTGGATACAGGGGACCCTAAAACATATATTTCCGGTGAAATCTCGGTATCAAATTTTTTGGTGGAGTGCAATACATTCTCTATACACTATGTACATAGTGTCTATAGAGAAAGTAAAAAGTGATTTAAATTACACATTGTGATTTAAATGTTAGGATGCACTGATATACAGCAATTGTGGTTTAGATGCCTCTAAAATTTATGGTCACATTACAACTGTGATGCAAATGTTTCTTCTGTACTGATTATGCAAAAGTTACATGCAAAACCAAATTAAGCTATCATCAGTACAAGACAAATTTAAATCTGTACAAATGCATTTAAACCTCAAAACCACAAGCCACACTTCATAAAAATGAAAACCTTTAATCTGCTGTTGATAAAATCGGTTTGCTAAATAAATCATACCAAAATGCCTGATTAAAATTGTTAATCATTGATTCTCAGAGAACTAGTAGATAAAAAACAAAATAAAGCCTTAAAATATTTACATAAGTTTAAGTGCACTACAAGTTTTAAAACATTAATAACAAACTAATCGTGTGGACTACAAAACATGCATTCTGCAAAAATTCCACCATTTTATAAATAATTAAGAACGTTAATTATCATTTTAATGAACTTACCAGTTTCACCCTGCATATATACTGGTTTGTCAGTTTGAACAAAAATAGTCATTGATCGCTGAGAAAACGTAAGCGCAGTCTCATTGATGAACATCATACCTCCCATAAGTCGATCATAGCTACCTTCCACACGAAGCTTGTATGATCCAGGAACCATGGTTGGTGGAATCTATAGAAAAGATACATGAAACAACAAGTATTAAAGGTGATTAGTGTCAAGATACATCCAGAAAGTAAGTTTCTCTATATTTTTAAAACAAAAGCAACATAGTTACATGAAAAACTTTATTGGCAACAGGAATAGTAATGTTCCAGCTATTTTTAGACATAGTCACTAAAAGAATTGAGACACTTGTCATATCGTGGGATCAACTTTTGTATTCCTGTGTCGCAGAAGTCTGCCACCTGTGAATGGAACCAACATGTGACAGTCGTCGTCAGCTCTTCGTGTTTTTAAAACGCTGGCCAGAGGACAGGAATTTCTTGAGGTACAAGAAAAGACGGAAATTGCTGGGAGCTAGATCAGGACTGTAAGGTGGATGATCAAACAGCTCCCAGCCAAACTTCTGAAAACAGTTGATGTGTGCTGAGCCGTATTTGGACAAGCTTTGACCTCGAGCAGCACACCTACAGTAAGCATTCCTTGCCTTTGTTCTGAATGGCAGGTCACAATTTCCACACTGTTTCACAGTAACACAGTCAGCGTTCACAGTTTCACTTCTGGGCAGAAACCCAACGAGCAGAATGCCCTTCCTGTCCCAGAACAACATACACAGCACTTTCAGCTCTGACAGAATCTGTTTGAATTTTGTTTTGACCAGAGATCAACTGAGATGCCAATGCACTGGTTTCTGGGGTAAAGTGAGAAATCCACGTCTCATTGCCCACGACAATCCTGTCAAGGAACTCGTCGCCATCATCATGATACCTTGCAGAAATGTCAGTGCTGCTCCGAAACGTTTCATTTTGTTCTCGAGTGTCAGGTTTTTCAGCACCCACCTGGCACACAATGTTTTGAACAGCAGATGCTTGGTGACAATTTTATGCAACAAGGATCACAATATCTGGTAAAAATGGCTGCTGAGCTTCGTAATCATGAAGTGACGGTTCTCAAAGATGTGCTGCTACACCAGCTCAACCAGGTGATCTTTGATGAGGAACGATCACCCACTGCACTCTTCATCATGGGCACTTTGACAACCTTTAGAGAAAAGCCTACACCAGCGATGCATCATCTGTTTGCTTATGATGTTCGGCCCATAGACCTGACAGAGCTGATGATGAATTTTGATGGGTCTTATGTTTTGTGCAGTAAGGAACTTTATCACTGACCAACCTCACAGGCAGCGGGAGAACAAATAGCAGATGCCATTTCGTGGCACTGCTGCCACGCTACTGGCACCAGGCAGGACCAGTCCAGCTGGTGTATGATTTATATGCCATAGATCTGTAATGCTGCACAGTTTTCCTGGCTAATTACATTTATTTTAAAGGAAACAAAATCGGGAAACTTACTTTCTGGATGCACCTTGTATATCTCTTATTTGAAGTATTGTACAGAAATAATTTTAAAAAGTTATCCATAGGTAACCAAATATTCTGAATTTCCCAGAAGTGTCAAAAGCATTTTAGTTTCATTCCCAAGAGAGAATCTCTCTTTCTCTCTCCCTCTGTCTTTCACACACACACAAAAAAAGGAGTTGCTGGAGTACATAAGTGTTCAATCTGCCTGTAGCCTAATGCAGCTTAGGTGACATGACATGAATAATTGTAACAAGTGAAACTGCAACAGCTGCTATAATATTAAAATAGGAGCAACCATTTAAAGCAGTTCAGTTATGAAGCAATGTGGTCTACAGTTCGAACCCTATAAAATGATATGGAAGAGGGATAAGCAAGCTAAGTGGCTGCTCTGAAAGCTGCAGTAACTATAGAAAACTAAGGGCAAACATTTACATAGTAAGACAGAGAAATCAATTACTCCTGACATAGAAATCATACTGGCATTATCAAGTAATTAATTTAGTTGCAGTATTATATTAGGCATCTAAAATTAATGAATAAAGCAGTAAACAGCTACTTGAATAACTGTTCTCCGATGATTATTTATCTCTCATATGAACAACTGCAGTTAAAGTATCCTCAATTTGAGTAACTGTCACAATTCTTTCTTTAGTGCAATTCCAGCAAACTTTAATAATAATGTGAAAAAAACAAAATAGAGTGAATTGTTATTATGCACTATATTCCGCGCGCACGGAAATTTTTCTAGAAATGCTTTTTTTTTTGGGGGGGGGGGATTCAGGGGGTCTCAAAACATATATTAATGGTGAAATCTCAGTATCGAATTTTTGGGTACAATACAATATCTTCTCTATACACTATGTACATAGTACGTATAGAGAAAATAAAAATAATTACTATTACTTAATTTGCTCTCTCATCAATGCTCCCTTCAATTTGCTAAAAGTCAAGATATATTCTACATTTCATTGTTCTTACTTCCATTTATGAGATATAGAAACCTACTGAGCTTGGAAAGCTAGGTACCTAAAATTCTTAAATAGTTTCAGACAAATGCCTATTACAATCATCACATCTAGTCCTTGTTTTAATAACAGCATTTAATCTATCAGTCATTTCCATGGTCAACATGCATGCATACAGGAACATGCTGACAATAATGTGTTGCTAAGTATATTAGTCTGACTCCAATATTTTTAGCTTCAGTTGATAGTATTCATTCATTCTGATCTACCTACTTTCTATAAACCTATCAAGCTTCAATCAAGAGTTTAATAAAGCACTAGCAATAAACGCTGCCCTCTATAGAGTAGTAGTTACCTAGTTAACCTCTATGCTCAAGATTGCAGGTTCAAACCTAGTAGATAGTGATGGATTATGATACAAAAGCCATTACAAATTTTCACTTCATAAGAGCGAAACAGCTCTCTCTCTGTCTCCCCCCCCCCTCTCTACTCCCCTTTCCCTCTTCGGTGCAACTACTCAGCTGCAGCCTTTCAAATTTTAGCTAAGTGCTGACAAATGTTTTCCACCAATCCACGCTCTAATGATGTCTAGTGGCAGGACCAAAGAAAAAATAACAAATCCTGTTAACTCCATCTTCGAAACATCACAATTCACCTCAAATATCCAATAACATGCAGCAAAAATGAGTCAGGTACACAATCTCGTAGTGCAAGTGGTTTTCTAGGAACATGTAGCAAGTATAACCAATAAGCAATATATTTGTCCTGTTCTTCCCATCACTTCCATTTGGTGCACCACACAGTGCTATATCTGGTCCGCATTCCTTCAGAAGGGAAGTAGTCATTGGTCCCAAGTAACGTTTATTTGCATGTAAAATAACACCATATCTTGAAAGAATAAGTCTTGGGCTAAATTCACCATTTTTCCTGTCTGCAAGTCATGATTTTGCCACATTATGGGTGATGAGTTGATCCCTCATCAACATGAGCAAGCACCAGCAGCAAAATCTTGAACTAGGAATTCCCTTGATCCAAGAAAATAAGGTGCCCCAATATGCTGACACAGCGTGACAGAACTTGAATAAACTGGCTGTATATAATGCTGTAATTCTAATATTTTACAATATGGAAAAGAATATTTTAGTACACCAGTTTTAAAATTAAAAGTATTTTTAAATGAAACAGGTAAAACATACCCTCAATATGATGGTTTCTGAAATTCCCTCCTTCACTTCCATGCTCTCTCCTGCAATCTCTAACCCATTCCTTTGAATAGCAGCACGTACAACTACTGGAAGTGCTGCCTGCAGCACCATTACAGATAGTCGGTACACCATTCCAGGGCGCACCATGCGACTTGCCACAATGAAATATGTCCTGCAAATAAACATGCACAAATGGGCTCTCTTAGGCATAAATCAGTGCTAAAAACATTTAATTTTTTATTCTCTGCAAAGTATCACGTAAAGTTTGAAAGCTAGAGAAACATTTTCAAACTAGACCTAGTCAAAAAATTATTTCCTCTTAAAATGTAAAAATGAACACTAATAGAATCTTTACTGATCTCTACTTCATCTGTAAACTTTCCTTATACATTGGCCCGGATCCAAATGTAGTCAATACATTTGTATATAGTTGTGCTGACTTAAGATATGATTGTCCTATAATTGTATAGCTGGTGTGCATGTTTAGGGTTTTGCTTAGTGATCCTGAAATGTTGTTAATGGATGAATTAGACATGCAAGCATGCACAAAGAGAGAGTAGCTTCTTAACAGCCATAAATGAGATGTATTCATATAATGCTTTAAGTGAGGAACCATTTGACCAGGTTTAAGCTTCAGTCTTGTTAAATGTAATTAATTTTTCTAATGCAATCCAGGAATAGCCAAAATCAATATATTGCTTTGAACCTATTACATTGTATCAGGCATAACACACAGTTATAGAACAGTCAATGTTCTCATTTATTGTGTGGGTGAACAAGCCAATTAAATTTATTCTATGTTTGAACTGGAAATCCGTAAAACAAATAACTATGGAGTGAACAGTCCAATTGAATCCCATTTTATTAAGAGCAACATCTGATTTGAAAGGGCAATATTCAATAGATGATTACAAGAGAATGAATAAACTGAAGAGTTCAAGACTTCTTTACACAGACTAGCTAATCACTGCAAATATGGGAATTTTCCTTCATTAATATAAATCATTAATATAAAATTATCTGAATCCATGCAGTTGATGAAGGATCTCACTTTAGAAACAGCAACAACTGTTGCAAAACAAAATGAAATTACGCAAAAAATCCAATAAAACAAATTTATAAAGGTAGATTTAATAATGAAAATGAACTCCTCATTAAAGCTGTCACAATATTTTTTCCAGCATAAAGCTAAAAAGAAAAGCAGATAAGTGAAGACAATATCTTCAAATAATAGCAATCTATCTAGTTTAAGATCAAATTTTGTATGTTTCTGTCTGGCTAATAGAGTTACAAGTTTCAAATGTAATGCAAATATGCACAGCTGTTATTCACTCACTGGTTAGAACTTGCATAATAATACACAGAAGTTAACGAGAGTAACAACAATATATGTAAATTTAATAGCTAGAGTCACAAACACAAGCAGATTTTCTCCCATCATCCTAAAGAAACTTTGGAATATTAATACACAAGTTTTAAACGTAAAATCACTGGAAAAAACTAATACAGGGCTATGGTGTTAGTTGAATATCATTACTACTTACAATGAGTCCTTTAGTAGCTAACATTTTCATAAATCAGAGAGATTACCAGTGCAGAATATTTAGGCAAAAAATGCATTCTTAAAGGCTTTTTCGGGAATGTATTGTAACTACTACAAAGTTTGGGAAAACGGGAAAAAAAAAAAAGAAAAGAAAAAAAACAGTTTTATATGATTGCACTAATAAAATAGTTAATACTAGCAATATAAATGGTTTCCATCTTTAAATGACATTCAGCAGCATTTTTTCAGCTCATTATTAAAAGCCTTTACAGCTCTTAGCACATATATTAGATTAACATAATATCAATGTTTTAGAAACATATGAATAATATGCAAATAGTAATGCTTACGCCTCATTGATGATGACATTATTTTCTAACTGTTGAGGATTACTGTTACGTGGCCAATCATTTCCTTGTCGTGTTGCATCCTGATTCCCAGGGATTCGCTCTTGTGCCCAGAGTGCGCTTATTTCTAGGAATATCACCACAACCGCGGTTAACAACCTGTAACAGATCATTCCAAAAAATATAAAGGCAAATTCTGTTTGCAAATTTTTGTATTAGAAGTTTGAATTCTTATATAGAATATGAAGTTTAAACTGAAACTTGTTTAAAGGCAGAAATTAATAACAATTTCTGTTTACACATTGTTAGAAAATAAAATTATTTGGTATCACTCCCTTCTTCTTCTTCTTCTTCTTCTTCTTCTTCTTCTTCTTCTTCTTCTTCTTCTTCTTCTTCCCTTTGGATGTGTATTGTAAGACCCTTTTTGGAATCCTTGTGAGTCAATGTTATATTTAATTACTTATAAAATCCAGTAGAGGGTATACCCAATATAATCCTTAAGTTATAAGGAATGCTTTAAGCACAAAATGTTGCCCAACCTACCCTTCCTTTTAGGTGACCTCGCTTATATCGGGCAAACTAGAGAAATGTTGAAGCATACCATGGCCAAAACTCGCTAATGAAAATGTTGAACACATTGGTAATTTGGGGTTTCCTGTTCACAGATCCCTCAGCTTCACTTTGTGGCTTAGGACCCTCAATCCCTCCCAATCTGACTGAAAAATTCAATGCCATGGCCAGGATTTGATTGATCTCCTGGTCTCTAGCCAGTCGCTGAGCTATAATGGCAACATACCATCATGACATTAAATTGCTCAACTGATTTGTATGTTTCCCGGTGAACCACAAAAGATCTACAATTATTATTGCCATGGTAGCTCTGTGGTAGAGAAACTGGCAGACCAGGAATACCGTGTTTCAAATTCCGGCTATGGCATTGAATTTTTAGTCTGTCACTGTCTATCCAACTCCTGTCCTACACATGGCCTGCGTGAAAAAATTATTAAATTAACAAATGAGGAAGCATTTAATCTAATAATGGGGAACTGAAATGGATTTGAGTACACATTCCATATTGAATACTGCATGGAACTGCTGGTATTTAAGGATGCATAACTGTTATGTTATTAGCAGGATAAACGCAGATTCCGATAGTTTTGAATATTGGATTCAATCCTGTATATACTGTATTCTTTGCAACATGCTTGTCATGTTGTTTTCTTTGATAAACTTATCGAGAATTGATGTAAGAAACACACAACTAAGCCAATTTTATTATTTACATAAAACCACAATTTATCTTCTCAAAGACATTCATTAACCTCAAAATAATTTTATCATGCCCAGAACCACATTTGACAGGTTTGCTGACTCCAAATACAAGTCCATCAACATAAAACTTTGAACTATTTATTCTCGAACCATCCATATTCAGAACAATCTCAATTTGTATTGAATTTAATATATGAAGCACAGACCGTATTCAGATAGAGTTGGACTCAATCGTTGTCAGTTCCCCATGGAAATATGGTAATTGTGTAGTGAAAAGTTTAATGCAAATCTGCAAAACTGGAAGAACATTTTTTGTTTACATATTAAAGCAGAGGAACAAAGAGTACAGCAATCAATATGCTAAATAACTGTTAAAACAATAATGGTATTTTATAAAGAATACTTTAGTTTAAGAAATCTTTTCTTACTTTTATTTTTTTATTTGTGTATTCGTTTAAACAAATAAAGGTCATGTCGATCAATGAAATTGGTGAAACCATGCTTAAATGAGTCTGGCTCCATAAAGCTTAAAGTTATCGGACATTTGTCTTCTCAGGATGAGGCATTAATTATCATATCTACCTAATTCGGTAACTCGCCCTAAGCAAGATTCAGGCTCTTGGGACCTCTTGAATGTGAGACAAACACCCTACCTCCAGATTATAGAGGGCTTACTTTATTGTTACATATTATAAAATATTCATGTTTAAACCGCAATATTACGTGGTTAAAAGTATACAACCACCGTGCTGGTGCCATCATCATCACCATATATAGAGATTATAGTGTGGAGACCATAAATTATTTGTTGGACTGTTTATTTTCACTTATCACAAAAAAGTTTTAGGTAGAAACTAAGACCTCACTTATAAAAGTGTACAGAGAGGGTAAAGACATTAAGCTCAATAGGTTTATGTAACAAATACTATCTATACAAAACATTCTTACATATAATCAAACGAACTTGATCATTGATATTGCTCAGAACATTCAGACGAGAGTTGTATGAAGAGTAGATAAAGTCTTTAAATTCGATATGATTTTAATCAATTTATTCACGCTACCCTCCCCCTTTTTCCAACCGTCTAAATGCCACTCAACAGTTTAGGTAATTTCAGCAACTTTGACTTCAGAACAGTTTGCTCAATGACAATGATATTCACTCATTTACATTTACATTAATTGATTTAAGCTTACTTTTATTTTCATCTAAACATTAAATCATTAATTTTCTTTTGGTAGATTAATGCCCATTCTGATCTCACACGGTACCACAGCTGTGGACACTTATCAATGAACTGATGACACATGATATTAAATTATAATTGGGAAAGGAAATTCGGGAAGAAAATGTTTCAAGCCTAAGTTTATGGTATCTCTCTGGCAATTCCTTAAGGCTGAGAATAACTTGGAAAAAACCTTGTAAGGGAGGACAGTCCTGGCAGGATCTGAACTACAGACCTTCTGGTCACAAGTTTGTGCCTCAGTGACCTCAGTTACTCTTATCGGTATGAAATAAAAATATACATATCTTTTATTCAAACTCTAGGAAGAACAAAAAACATACCAACGTCCAACTGGGAATGGAAGCAAGAACTCTCTACGCTAGCATGCTGACCACCAGATGACAGAAGCAATCTTAATTATTTGCTTTCGTTTTCATTTTGTTACCAATAATATTTAACACAATCATCTCTTCATTAGACATGCTTAAACACTCTCCATCTGGCCCCGAAAGCAAAATGAAGGTTCCAGGTTAAACTCAGTGCTATAAAACAGTAGAGAATAATCCCTTAATGGGGCCAACAGGCCGCGCCGTGGCCGAGTGGTTAGACAGCTCGCCTCTCACCTCTTGGGTTCGATCCCAAGCGACCGCATGAGATTTGTGGTGGACAAAGCGGTACAGGGGCGGGTTTTCTCTGGGTTCTCTGGTTTCCCCCGGCATCGCATTCCACCGGTGCTCCATCTTCATTTCCATGTATCACCAGTGTAATCGCCTGCGGTGCCACAAGTAGTAAAAGCGGGCGTTTAACACTACCAAAAAAAAATGGGGCCAACAGATACAACCTGTTTCTTCCAGGACTTCATCGCGTTTTTAGTTTCTCTATTGCTTATCTATAATTAAGGAACATTTTATATCGAACATTGAGCAGAAATTCCCGATTTGATGTCTAGAATAATATACAATACTTCGAAAAAGGCCAGTATATGTGTGCAACATAACTCAAAAACAAAATATTGAATATATACCAAGCTTTGCATTTAAGTTCAGCTTCTTTCAAAGCTGCGATACAAAGATTTTCAAGATAAATTGCCTCACACCAAACTAGCCTTTACATGGAACAAGTAAAATTTTAGTTTGTCAAAAAGGGCTGACGACTTCGATTAAAATACCACACGTTTAAGATATTTCCATGACAAGTGAAATGTGTATCTGTATTTATTGGGAATAGCCCCTTTCATTGCATAAAGCCTTCACTCGTGAGTACCATGGTGCGACCGTTATATTGCACTACTTGCTACCTGTATCGTATTAGTCATACTACATTGCGACAGAAAGCAATGATCTCATGTTTTGTGGAGAAAAAAAAAATAATGGAAATGAGTTACCGCGTAAGAGTCAGATCTGTTTTTATGGATCTAGTCGACAAAGTCTGATGCCGCATACAACAAGATTTATAAAGTGGAGATAATCGGCATGATTTAAAAGAACATCTGTCGAGGTGCTTCAAATTTTGGTGGAATATTATACAACATAAACCTGCTAAAAATTCTTCAAAATACCCGCCATCGATTCACGGTTTCCGCAATATTCCGTACAAAGTGAACGCACCGTACTATTAAAACTAATTTTCTGCGGAAAAGGCGATAACAAAATCATATCTACCGAAGCAGCCGTAATGAAAATTAGGTTTAACATAATGCAGAAATATTTTCGAAATATGACACTTTAACATTCTTTATAACGCTTTTTCCTTGGACGCATTGTACTTAGAGCCGTCCATGGGACGTTTTGATCATTAATTTGTACCATCCATGCCTTCGAACTCTAATGAGCTAGCGCATAAGGGCGGGCGTGTTAGGTTTTACTGAAGTTGGAGCGGTGTCTCGCTCTCAGTCCATTCCGTTTGGTGTACCGAAGGAGTTATTTTCCTTTTCGAACGCCCATTGTGACCAGAGGCAGGGGAAGGCTCAGTCAGTTTGTTTAACTGACGTTGCCGCAGCCTAAGTGGTGTGATATTCCGTTTAGAGTTGAGTGATACAAGAGAAAATGTTTCTCAAATTAAATGGAGAGGTTTATAGTTGGAATATAAGAAGTGCTGTATGGAAGAGCGTCGGGAATATGGTAGTAAACCATGTAGTATTATTAATAATAATAATAATAATAATAATAATAATAATAATAGCAATAATTGTTGAGGTGTTCTTCGAATTTAAAATTTAGTAACTACTATTAAACATTACGGTGCGCTCAAAGGATATTAAATTTCTAACAGAGATTCCTTTACTATCGAGTTTATCCTCAAATTTGTTAATCTATTTTATATATGTTTAAACAAAACAATTTAGAGTACGTACAGCAAACATTTTTCTGTAGTGGACCTTAAAAGCAATATAGTTTTAGTTAATTGACCCTAACTTTGTGTTAAAGGTTGGTAGTAACAATTTATTTCGACAGCAGAACAATATCTCGAGGTTATAGAGCAATCATTATTAAATGTGTTGTATTATATATAATTTATGTTTATTTAACAAAACATTTAGCCACAAAACTGATTTGTTTCCCAGCTCAGACATTCTGAATGAAATTGTACATAAAACTGGTATGATATTTATTTTGGGACATATGTTTTGCTTAGGGCAATAAGAGAAGAAAAGTGAACAAAATGGAAATTGTTTATCATAATGTATAAAAAAAGTTTTTGTACGAAAAACAAACTCCAAAACGCAGTAACATAATATGACACGGCCTTACGCACTGAAGCAATGGACTGACAGCAGAGGTAAGATGTTAAGTGTCCAGTGAATGCCCATTTCCCATGAGGGCGCATATGAAGCAGAAGCTGCACCATAATTCCTATCTTTTCGAATAAATGAGCAAGCCTATGTACCATATCTGACGAGTAAACCGCTTGTCCGTGACAAATCAAATTGTGCGAATACTGACTACACTCCTGTAGCAACTTGTCCTGCGATATATAGCGCTGGCCGCGAGAGTTATCCATTACCAATTGTATTTCCAGCATGCTATGGTGAACTACCTGCTCGGCAGTTCTTTTGCTCTGTTTCTATCCAAGGTGGAGAAAATCGTTGCCACACATTCTTATATTATTCTTCCCCTTTAGCGTTCAAGATGAGCAGCTTTGCTCTTAACCACTAAAGCAAATCACTCGAGAGGGCCGACTTTTCCACACGATGATCTCCAACGACCATGTCCTTTGTTATATACCCCTTGAAGAGAACAATGGGCGCACGCGGGACCATACGCTCATAGGGCGTGGACATAATCTATTGTGTTCGAACTACACAAACGTGAACATTACATTAACGTTGAAGAAACCTATTACCCTTATCAGGCTCCAGCACACCATGTAATTCTCCTATGCAAACATCATTCGGAGACATTTCGGATGAAGAATGGTCGTTTATCTTCTTCCATTAACATCCTTTGTCGGTTAATGAAATGGATTAATAATTTATTAGGAACTGCTTGTTTCAAGAAAAGGAGCAGGAAAGTAGACGCCTCAAGTGATACTTGACTAAGAACTGTTTCTCTGCCCTCATTCATGATGAAGACGTAACAGTAACACAATGCAGAATAAGGGCGGGCATGAGGTAAGGTCATTCACAATGCAGCCGTAGGCGCAACGAAGAACTTGGCACGGGTTTCCATAGATGCGTAAACTTCTGCGGAAATCTTACCAGTGCTGCAAGTTTTAACATAACATAACCAATAAGAAAATGCAACTATCTTTACTCATAACGCTCGTTACACACAATACCGAGGGCTCTCTGTAGAGGTTTTACCACATATGTCAATAGTGGTGTAAATAAACGAACGGGCAGCCATACACCATAGAGGTTTTATATGCAAAGGGATACTCAATTCCGATTTACGATGGCCATCTATTAGTAATACAATGATCCGATATTTGGGGTATGGTTTTTGCGATTTATTTATCTGGCAGTTTTCCTCGGCGTATGAGGTTGCCATAATCATGTAAAATTTAATGAAAATAATATAAAGTAAGATAAAAATAGTTTCCTTAGCAGAAACTTCTGTAACGCAATTCCCATTTAGCAGACGAAATATGAAAGCGAATATTCTGCTTAGCGGTTGCTTATAGCTATTGCTTATAATTATTGTTATAGCTATAAGCAATTGAAATTTAGTCGCCCTCCGTGGTGTAGTGGTTACCAAATCCAAGATTGCAGGTTCAAACCTAGCTAAGGGTGATGGATTTTTTGGGATGCAAAAAAATCCTCAATCTGGTTTCCTTCGGAGGGGAGTAAAGCCGGTGGTCCCGTGTAATGTATATTTGCACGTAGAAGAACCCCATACCTTGAAAGAAGAAGGGTTCTGGGATAAATTCCGCCATTTCACGTCCGCATATCGTGATTTCATCCTACATTGTCATCTGTGAGAGACGAGCCGATCCCTCCTCACCATGGCGCATAGCGACGAACTCACGAACTAGGAATTCAAATCCGATCAAGGCAACATCATAACGAAGCCATATGTTCTACTTGTGAGCTACAGAAAATTAAATAATTAACATTTACAGCTCCTCAAATATGCTAGGTTATAAAAACGTATACTTTACAACGGAACACAACCACATAAGTGGAACTATGCTAGTCAGAAAAGAATATTAAGCCTGAGAAAATTACTCTTATCACTGAAATTTCGCAAAATCCAAGTAGAGAAATTTATCTGACTGATTTTATCGTGGAAAATAAGGTGTGCAACAAACTCCAAACACTGGTAGAACAAGACAAAGCTCGGTTGAAAAATCACTATATTCACCCAATTTCAAATATTGAACTCTCGAGTGTAAATGAAAAAAATTATAAAAGAAGACAGTAATGTGCATAGAAAAGGACTTTTCCAAAATCAATTATGATATATAATTGTAACTTTAATTATGAGAATGTGATGCAGTTTCACGGATATTATAGATTTATAAAGTTTCGCCGGAAGTTCAGAGTTCGCGGGCGTACCAGCCGCCATGAGGTGCCACAGTGTGATTAAGCACAGTAATGACACGAAAACCGTTATTTGAATTCATTTTAAATATCCGGAGGTTAAACTGTTTCAAAAATGACGATGAGAAAGAAACAAAACGAAATTATATCTGGTTTTAAGTCACACTTCGGAGAGATTTTCTAAATAAAACCAAAGACTATTTTTGTAGTCTTGAAGCAACCATATTTGTTATTTAAGGGCGTAAGAGAAATCTGTAGAAGTAGGTATGGGTGAATATTTATGCGAGAAACAAGCTGGTGGTGGTAGGGGTATTAGTAATAACAACAATAATAGTAGTAATAATAATAATTATAAACCTTGGAGATGATTGAGTTTTCATTATTATTATTATTATTATTATTATTGTTTAATGAAAGGCATGCTTAGGTTACTCGTGGAGAATTAGAGGTTTCGTTGCCTGAAATTAAATAATTATAAAACTGTGGGGAAGGTAACTAAAAGCCTGGTGCAAAAAAGGAAGTCATGTGTGCACTTAGACATTTCCGATTTAATCGAATACGTATATATCTTATATAAAGAGAGCGTGTCTCTTCCCTTCACTTTCCGAGTGTGGGAAATACGCACCCTGCACGAACAGAAATAGCTTGCCATTCTGAGGGGAAGTGGCAGAGGGAGTGCCAAATAGTCACTAATTGCAAGAACGGCATTTCGCCGCTCCTTCTGATAAGGGACTCCAAAACGATAGCCATGGTAAATTGTTAGTATAGTAATAACAAAGGACAGTGGAGATTTTGGATGATATACGACCCGAAAACAGCTGGGTCCTCAATTAAGCCCTAAATTGCGCTGCAAATCATTGTGGATAATGTCGGTTGGAGAGTTCCTCCCTCTGTATGAAAAACTCTCTATCCTTGACTTCAATTCTTCATAAACTCAGATTCTAAAATACATTTTTCATAATTAACAAAATAGTCATTTCCTTGCACATTTGCTGTTTTCTAGTGTAATAGATAAACTCTTTAACGTGGTTAAAATGTTCGTTACTGCTCTACAACAAACTTCAGCATAGAAAGTCCCAACTAAGGTACTTAAACTTTAGGGTAACATAAGTTAGACGTGCCATACTTGCCAAGGATTGAAGCCATTGTTAATGTGCACTTAACGAGCAATAGGGTGCTTAAGATCAAGCTGTTGACCTTCCATGGAGAAATTCAGTTTCTCCCCTGCTTTGGACTTTCTACGGATTCAGCAAACTTTGCATTCGAATAGGGTGAACTCTGGAATTACCTTCGATTAGGGTCCCCTTCCCCCGCCTCCATCAAGTCGTCCTATCGGTGTATTCCTTTCTGGAATTTGAATTTCGAGTGCCTTGCACAGACACATTACATATTGCGTTATCTTTTTCTCTTAAATAAACGTTTTAATGACCTAATTCATCATAATGTATTGGTAAGATATGGTTTTAAAATATTGCAAATTATACATATTTACTTTCTCATAGTACAAGTACTTAGGTAGAGAAGGTATTGCACTTCACTCAAAATTCGAAACCGGAAATACACGTTTTAGATCCCCTGTATCTAAAAAAATTAGAAAATGGTTCATATATGTGTGTCCATCTCTTACGGTTTAGCAGTTATGCAAAAATTCGTGAAATTCATCCAGAATTAAGTAGTCTTCAGAGGCTATTCCCAGAAAATTCAAGATATACATTTTGTCAAGTAAATACCTTAAATTTAGGAGATTTTATTCAAAATCGTTACAGCCATTTTTTAGAAAATCAAAATTTTCGATTTTTTTCCATGTTGAGGGTAGTTTGGGGTGGGGGGATTTTCTTAAAAATCTTCGTGTCGCATCCTTGGAAGATACCAAGTTTGGTTTTTAACAGTCTTTTCATTTTTGAGCTATGCTGCCCACAGACACACACACAATGCTTTTTTTGGGTTCGGGGGGTCTCCAAACATATTTTCGGTGAAATCTCGGTATCGAATTTTTGGGTGAAATACAATACCTTCTCTATACACTATGTACATAGTACGTATAGAGAAAGTAAAAATCATGTGAATAGAACACATGATATTTTTGAAGTTGAAAATGCATTAAAACGGACATTTTTAGACTGATATTTTTAATGTTTTTGAGATAATGGGTCTCACATTTAACAGACATTGACGTGTCAATAGTGGTTTCAAACTCCCCTTAGTATAAACGACAAGTGTTATGCTTTAATTCTAAAGGAAATGGAAATGGCGTGTTATTTTTGGACGCTCTTTAACTGCTGTGGTTCTCAGCGTCCCATTCTATACTGGGCGTGAAAAACCGCTTAATTTTCAGGCTTGAGGTTCTTTTACGTGCCTAAATCTACGACACGGGACCATGCTAAGGATTTTTACACCCGAAAAAATCCATCCTTGGGTATATGAAGCTAGCATGGTAACCATTACACCACGGAGGGCGATAATTCTAAAGGGTACTTTTCAGGACGGATAACCTCCTTCCAACTGCCGAATTAAATTACTCTTTAGCCAGTCTTTTGAGACAGTGGAAAGGGAGATAGGATGCCACGTAGCCATACTGGCGGCTATCACGAAGTGGCAACTCATAATTACCTAGGCATGATCAACCTGTACCCTATGTTTGCCCTGTCTTAAAATACCCTGTCCAAAGAATAGCAAAGTAATCACCTGGTGTTGCATTCTTGGTCATGATAGCTTTGAATGAATGAGTACTATATAAGAAGCGAACAAATTTGGGAAGTTATCTTCGGTCGCTGTACGAGAACAATTAGCATGCATCAAAAGAAGACAAATCTGGAACCACAAGCATTAAAGAGCCCCCCCCCACCATATGGGGATGTTTTTCTTGCCCTCATCTAACAAATTCAAGTACTGTAAGGCCACGAGAAGAAGGCGAACAAGAGGAATGTGCTGCACAAACAGTTTCTGCCTCGGCGATGAAGTTCTTGCAAGCTCGCACCGATAAACAAAAATCGTTGTCAGATAGTTCATACGCTAATTGTCACCTGGTGAATCCCAATTATACCTATCGCAGCAGTCAGATGTGGTACCATGGGCGACTCGCACACACATGTTGTAGTAAAATCAATTACGTGAGCAGATAGCTCCCTCTCATCCCCCAGATTCCTCTCGCCTTCTACTCTGTTAGTGTCGGGATAGACATCCTGCTCAGACCTGAGTTCTGTTGTTATTTCGTTCTATTTGCAAGTACTCACTTCGAAACTCAGTGTACGGAGTTACTGTTTTAGAATGAGGCAACAAATTTTGCTTTTCGAAGCTGCAGAAAACATTCATACAAGTCATTTTTACTACCATATTTCACAGGTAAGAAAGAAGTTCATCCCTCGAGGCTACTTGGCACGATCGACGTAGTTTACTTCATAGAGCAAACGTTTATGCTGGTCTCCCTCTATTCGGCATTTCGTGAATGATGGCTTGCTAGGGGCGTTTTCATTTAAGCTTTTGAGGTTGAAGCCAAGATCTTTTATCCATTCGCTGGTAAAAATGTCCGAAGGTAGGTAGGTACGTACGTATATATGTACGTATTCTACGAGCAATTAATAGCAAGCTCACTTCCGATGCTGTGGGGGTGGCATGCTAGCCTCTCACATTCAAGAGGTAAATGAAATGGCGTTTTATTTATGGACGCTCTTTAACTGCTATGGTTCTCAGCGTCCCATTCTATACTGGGCGTGAAAGACCGCTTAATTTTGCTCAGAGGCCTGTCAGGTTTGAGGTTCTTTTACGTGCCGTAAATCTACGACACGGGACCAACGGCTTTACTTCCCTTCCGAAGGATTTTTACGCCCCTCGTCCTCCGAGTTAGAATTTCAGGTACGGCGACCTTTTTTTCTCTCCCAAGATTTTCCTTCATCTTGAGAAGACGAATGTCAGGTGACTTAACAAAAAGAACCCTCAGCTTATTTAAGCGTGTCATCCATTTCATTCAATCATAGTTCGATATGACCTACAAGGTTAAAGAACGTTAAAACTTTGGGGGGGGGGGGGGTTTCTTGTCTTTATAGATCGTTTTGGGAATTATTCTTTCGGAATTGTTACTCGTTTGTTCTTTACAGAAATATAGATAAACATTTTAAGCTATTAAGTTCTGCGGTGCAAATTGTCCATTCTTTTGTTTTTTACTTTACCTAAGTATAGAAAACATGCAGTCCACTCAAAAACCGGTAATCATATTTTACGGGAATTCCACACTTTAAGGCTCCGCAAATCCCCCCAAAATAGCATTTAAAAAAAAAAAGCTCTTTTTCTCCTATCTCTGTGCGTATGCAATAAATATAATATATAGAAATATACAATAAATAATATATAGATAAATACCCAAATGACCAAATTCAGAGTTTTCTAAGAATGCGATACGCAGATTGTCAAGAAATCTTATCAGACTTAACGTGGAAAATTTATTTTTATTTTTTTTCGGAAATGGTTTTAATGATTAAAATAAATTTAAGACATCTGAATGAAAAAAATGTACATTTTGAATTTGCTGGCAATAGCCTGGGAAATCCTCTTTATTGTGAATGATTTTTGACACATAGCTTGTGCCAATATATTTTGGTCTCGTTAACCATTTCCGAGATATTCTTTGTTGTTGTTGTTGCTTTATAGTCTTCTCATCTAAAAATTGCAAAACAGATTTGAATATTGCTTAAGCTTGAATAGGTAGTCACACTGAAAAATTCAATGCCATAGCTGGGATTTGCCAGTACGGTTTACTGGGAAACATGCGAGTCAGATGAGAAGTTTAATACCGTACCGGCAAGTTTTCATGGTAGCTCAGTGGTAGAGCAACCAGCTAGAAAGCAGGAGATCCGTGGTTCAAATCCTGGTTTTGGCACTGAATTTTTCAGTCTGACTACCTATCCAACTTGTCCTACACACGGTTTCTGTGAGAAAACAAATTATCGTTGCTTTAGCTTAGTGTATACTTCTTATATCGAAAAACACGGAATGTGTAAATGTGATATGAAAGCTTATCTCGATTAATGACAGTAAATTAACAGAAGATTATGACTTAGTAAGAATATTTTGTAGAACGGTTTACCAAAGCAAACAATTTCAGCCGCATAGGCACTTATCGCGAATAGCTTTAAGTGGGCAGAAAAATGGGGTTTTGTATGAATCGTCTGAAGAATTATTAAATAATTGATAAAAAATCACGCACCGTTATAATAATACAGTACATATTAACTGCTTCACAAATGGCAGTTCTTAGGTGACTATTACCGCTAACTGTTGCGAAAACAAAGTTTAACAGTTTTTGCACGCAAGGAAATTAAGCATATAATCCTAAATGTACCTCCATGAACAAATCAGTTATTACTTTAGCTAAAATACACTACATATGCTAAAATTCTTCTCAATGGCGCACCAATATTCATCTAATAAGGAAGAAGTGTCAAAAAAAATTCTGTGTACCATTCCAGCTTTATCTGTTCTGCAAAAGAACTATTCTTACAAAAGATTATTTTATCTACATAATGCTAATAAAGATAAACATTTAGCAGAAGTGGTCCTATTACTTATTTCCTTATAAGTAGAAAAGAATGGAATACACTAAAGAGAGCCAAATCTTCTAAAAGCTGTCGCTATGCATTTGAAATTGAAATTTCCGTTTGAGTAATGTGAAACTAAAATAATGACAAGGAATATATCAGAAACATTTGGCTCTACAAGATGAGAAAAAATGTATATGACAAACTGTGTGTTTTAACCAGATTTACATTTGTATGCAGTAAGTTTTTGTCTCTCTCTTACGGTTTACCAGCTATACAAATTACCCAGAACGAAATTTTTAGAGGCTATTCCCAGAAAATGCAAGATATTTTCAAATAAAAATGCTTAAACGTACGATATTTTAATCAAAATAGTTAGAGCATTTTTGAGAAAATAAAAATTTTCGAAAAACGTTCCATCTACAAGGAAGTTGGGGATGGAGGGATTTTTCTGAAAATCTTTGTGACGCATCCTTGGAAGATACTGAACTTAAATACCAAGTTTGGTTTTTAACAACCGACTTTTCATTTTTTTGAGTTATGCTGTCCACAGACATTCCTTCTCTAGCTACAATGTACAAATGTACAACAGAAAGTAAAAAGCTCATTTACAAAATCATCTTTCAGACTTTAGATTATGTTTCTGTTTCGTTCATTTACTTTTGGAAGAAAAATTACTGGAGTGGAAAAAACCAAGTCCTCTATTATAGTTATTCTTCTCGGCATTATTCTTACATTTCTTTTTTGCTTGTACTATTTTGATTGGCTTCCAATATCATAGTACTTTCTCTACAACACAGATCTTATTAGATAGAGAAGGTAAAATTCGACACCGAAATGTCAAAGGAAAATATGTTTTGATGGTCCCTGAATCTAAATAATGAATGAAAAAACTGCGTGTGTGTACAGTTCAAAAACAAAAGTGGAATAAATATCAAACTTGGTATTATTATTTAGCAAGTATCTTCCAAATATGCGACACCAAGATTTTAAAAAATAATCCGTCACCCCAATTGCCCTTTAAATGGAAAATTTTCTCATTTGTTATTTTGCCAAAAATAGTTCTAAAGAGTTAAGTAACGTATATTAAAGATATTTACATGGCATATAAAATGTATAGGTATCATGAATTTTCTGCGAATATCTGGATAGGTCAACTTCATTTGAAAAGAATGTTGCATAACGTTGTACAACAGGCATAAATAAAGCGAAGGAAGAAGATGTACTGCACAAAAAAGGTAGAGCTCTTTAAAACAACAATTTATTCCACATAACATTTCTTGTAACATATCTAAACCATTTCTGAAATATCCGTTATTAAGTCTTTCACGCCCAACATAGAATGGGACGCTGAGAACCGCAGCAGTTAAAGAGCGTCCAAAAATAAAACGTCATTTCATTTCCATTATTAATCCCCTCGATTTTTAGTTGTTTCTTGCGATTGCATGAAAATAGTAAGAAACTCTAGGCTAGCAAATAGCGTCCAGTTCTTAATCATTTGACTATCGCTATTCTCTTTCTATGTATAATGAATGTATAATGCCGCTATTTTTACAAAAGTTTATCTCGATTAAAATAAAATATATAGAAAAAAAAAATTTTGTAAGAATTGTTTGTACCTATAGCCACTAATAAAAGATAGCGCAGAGAAAGCCTTGTAAATGTAATACATCAGAATATGTATACAATGCTTCACTATTTTACAAAAATAACTCATATTTAATCTCAATTGTGACGTTCATAATCATTTTACTATAAGTATGAATGACATCCATATAGGAAAATATAAAACAACTAAATACTAAAAGTCAGCCAAGTGCAGCTTAAGTAAAATTGTCAATGCTCTCCCATGATATAATTAAAATAGACGACACATGTAAATTTAGAAAATCATTACGTTCATTTTTTTTTTTTTATTTATTTAATATACATTTATGACGAGTCTATCTGTACAGTGTATGGCAACATCTGTTCGTTGAGGTAATACGTTATAAAACAATCTCAAGTTTGATAAAATGGAGTGTGCTACTCTTGAACACAATAAATAGAAATTAATAAACATATTAACAGATGCATATTTTTACATTTTCAATGTACCAAAATGCTCTTTCTCATCAATCTTCTAAAGTTTAGCAGAAAACGTCTCAAGACATCCCCGCAGTTGACTTCTAAATCCACAAGGCACGGCTAAGGAGTCTCATTGTTTTTCAAAGCTAAATCAAACAATAAGAAATGTCTTGGAAACAATGTTTCTTCATCCGAAATTTCATGTATTTTCTACATACATCAACTTCTTCATACGACACCCGAGGTTGTTCAGACACCAGCCCGTGAACAGGAGGTGCGCCGGTGTTTCACTTTTTCCTCACTCCTCTCAACTGCAAATGGTTGAGAATTAAACTTTGGCCTGGAATGTTTCCTCCCGAATTTCCCTGCTAATTATTTAATTTCATGTACCACTACATGCCGCATGTGATACCGTATGTAGTAATAAGGGCGTTAAATATTGATTAAAAACCGTCATAAACAAAACGTGCTGATATAAATATGCGAAAACAGGCAACAGAGTTGCATTATATACATTGAAATGAATGTAAAAATTCTTATGTGCTCTATTCACATGACTTTCTCTACATCTCGGTAACAAATTGTTAAAAATCTTATTCTTCTATCTATACCATGCTAACCGAGATAACATTAGCAAAAATTGTCCTTATTACTTGGTCCCTTGTAAGTAAAAGGGAAAAAATCTAATGTGTTCCATTCACATGATGTCCTCTAGCTGTTCGGCAAACAAACCTTATATTCAAAACAGTAATATGTTATCTACATCATGTTAATAAAGATAAACATAAGCAATATTAGTCTTATTACTAACTCCTTGTAAGTAGAAGGGAAGTAAAATGCACAGGCTAAAGCGATAGTCTCGTCATTTAAAAGACGGTCGCTATGTGAAACAATTGAAATTCCAATCTCTTTATTTGCCAGGAGTAAACGAGAAGAAAGATGTCTTCCTGTTGGATAAAAGTTTAAGTAAATTAAAATTTAAACCAATAATCCGGAATACCTCGAAAATTGTCAACTCTACAAAAAATGAATGACATACATCGTGTGCTTTAATGAGATCTATATTTTGTACGCAAGTTTTTGTATATCTCTTACGGTTTGCCAGTTATATAAAAGGTATCCAGAATGAAGAGGTCTTCAGAGGCTATTCTCAGAAAATTCAAGATATACATTTCGTTTGTCATAAAAATATCTTAAACATAAAGTACTTTAATCAAAATCGTTAGTCATTTTATGAGAAAATCAAAAATTTCGAAACATTTTCCATGTAAAATATAGTCGGGGTGGGGGGGGGGTTATCTTGAAAATCTTCGTGTCGCATCATTGGAAGGTACTGAACTTAAATACCAAGTATGATATTTAACGGACTTTTCGTTTTTGAGCTATACTGCTCACAGATAAATACACATGCATACACGCAGACACACTCGGACATCTTTATAATTTGTTTTATTCAGGGGGTCTCAAAACATGTATTTCCGGTGAAATCTCGATATCAAATTTTTTTGTTTAATACAATGCCTTCTCTATACACTATGCACATAGTACGTGTAGAGAAAGTAAAAATGTGTAACATAAATGTTTTCTTACGACATAGAATAAAATGACCAATTAAAAACATGGTTTTGTATTGTGATCCTAGACCTAGTTAGTACGTAGACTTCTCACCGTTTCAAATGTTCTGATTGTAGTAGCACCACTTCAGTGAGTCAGCCTGTGTCAAAGGTTAAAAGACAAGCTTCTTAATAAATGAATGCAGTTAAAATCCAACTAGTAGAGGCTACCGCCCTCTATTACTCCACTTTTTGCTCTGCTCCTGGTCTCGTTACAGATGTTGCAGGCCTTTGAGAAACTCTTTGCCATCATTCTCTCTCTCCCTTCCTCCCACCAGTATTTTACCTTCCGCTCAGACACAAGGTCTTTAAAGATGGATGAAATGAATTAAATAGTGAGCATAAAAGCCTAGCTCAAGGTTGCCTGTATTTGTAAGTACAGCATAAAGCAATAAACATTACATCCACATGTCTACCGTTAATTTTATCGTGTATTTGCTTATACTTCACACACTATTCTTACATAATATTCATTTTTATCTCTATTTTAATCGAGATAAATTTTGCAGTTTCATTATACATTTCTTGTAGATAAGTGGATACAGGATATGGTCAAACGTTTAAAAAACGCGATGATATCAAATTGCACACTCTTTCCGATGACATTACGAGGAACAATTAATAAATGGTACTAGTATTTCAACAAATTTAAGTATTGAAAGTAATTCAAACCAATAAAAACGAATATGTCAGAAAAGACTGATGACACAAATTAAGTTATTTAAAATAAATTAGAACTATATATTTTGAGAATATATGTAGCATATATTATATAGTAAATTCATGTCTATCTTAAGGTTTAACAACTAAACAAAACTATATTCCCGCCAGGTAGTGTGATAGCATGTCTGATTGTGAATCAGTGAATAGGTATATGTAACGTCGTGAGGATCTGATTCCCGTTCACAGTTTATTGTGAACCAGTAGGTATATGTAACGTCATGAGGTTCCCGTGCACGGTTTATTGTGAGCGAGTGAGTATGTGTAACGTCGTGAGATTTTAGTTCCCGTTCACAGTTTATTGTGTATCAGTGAGTAGGTATATGTAACGTCTGGAAGATCTGGTCCCGTGCACAGTTTATTGTGAACCTGTGGATATATGTAACGTCGTGACAATCTGGTTCCCGTTCACAGTTTATTGTGAACCAGTGAGTACATGTAACATCGTGAGAATCTGGTTCCCGTTCACAGTTTGTGAAACAGTGAGTAGGTATATGTAACGTCATGAGGATCTGGTTCCCGTTCACAGTTTAGTGTGAACCAACGAGTATATATAACGTCTGGAAGATCTGGTCCCGTGCACAGTTTATTGTGAACCAGTGGATATATGTAACGTCGTGAGAATCTGGTTCCCGTTCACAGTTTATTGTGTATCAGTGAGTAGGTATATGCAACGTCTGGAAGATCTGGTCCTGTGCACAGTTTATTGTGAACCAGTGAGTGTGTGCAACGTCGTGAGGATCTGGTTCCCGTTCGCAGTTTATTGTGAACCAGTGAGTATGTGTAACGTCGTGAGGATCTGGTTCCCCTTCACGGTTTATTGTGAACCAGTGAGTATGTGCAACGTCGTGAGGTTCTGGTTCCCTTCACAGTTTATTGTGAACCAGTGAGTATGTGTAACGTCGTGAGGATCTGGTTCCCCTTCACGGTTTATTGTGAACCAGTGAGTGTGTGCAACGTGGTGAGGATCTGGTTCCCGTTCACAGTTTATTGTGAACCAGTAAGTATGTGTAACGTCATGAGGTTGTTGTTCCCGTGCACGGTTTATTGTGAGCGAGTGAGTATGTGTAACGTGAGATTTTGGTTCCCGTTCACAGTTTATTGTGTATCAGTGAGTAGGTGTATGTAACATCTGGAAGATCTGGTCCCGTGCACAGTTTATTGTGAACCAGTGAGTATGTGCAACGTCATGAGGATCTGATTCCCGTTCACAGTTTATTGTGAACCAGTGGATATATGTAACGTCGTGAGAATCTGGTTCCCGTTCACAGTTTATTGTGTATCAGTGAGTAGGTATATGCAACGTCTGGAAGATCTGGTCCTGTGCACAGTTTATTGTGAACCAGTGAGTATGTGCAACGTCGTGAGGATCTGGTTCCTGTTCACAGTTTATTGTGAACCAGTGAGTGTGTGCAACGTCGTTAGGATCTGGTTCCCGTTCACAGTTTATTGTGAACCAGTGAGTATGTGTAACGTCGTGAGGATCTGGTTCCCCTTCACGGTTTATTGTGAACCAGTGAGTATGTGCAACGTTGAGGTTCTGGTTCCCGTTCACAGTTTATTGTGAACCAGTGAGTATGTGCAACGTCGTGAGGATCTGGTTCCCGTTCACAGTTTATTATGAACCAGTGAGTATGTGTAACGTCGTGAGGATCTGGTTCCCCTTCACGGTTTATTGTGAACCAGTGAGTGTGTGCAACGTGGTGAGGATCTGGTTCCCGTTCACAGTTTATTGTGAACCAGTAAGTATGTGTAACGTCATGAGGTTGTTGTTCCCGTGCACGGTTTATTGTGAGCGAGTATGTGTAACGTGAGATTTTGGTTCCCGTTCACAGTTTATTGTGTATCAGTGAGTAGGTGTATGTAACATCTGGAAGATCTCGTCCCGTGCACAGTTTATTGTGAACCAGTGAGTATGTGCAACGTCATGAGGATCTGGTTCCCGTTCACAGTTTATTGTGAACCAGTGGATATATGTAACGTCGTGAGAATCTGGTTCCCGTTCACAGTTTATTGTGTATCAGTGAGTAGGTATATGCAACGTCTGGAATATCTGGTCCCGTGCACAGTTTATTGTGAACCAGTGAGTATGTGCAACGTCGTGAGGATCTGGTTCCCGTTCACAGTTTATTATGAACCAGTGAGTATGTGCAACTTCGTGAGGATCTGGTTCCCGTTCACTGTTTATTGTGAACCAGTGAGTATGTGTAACGTCGTGAGGATCTGGTTCCCCTTCACGGTTTATTGTGAACCAGTGAGTATGTGCAACGTCGTGAGATTTTGGTTCCCGTTCACAGTTTATTGTGATCCAGTGAGTATGTGCAACGTCGTGAGGATCTGGTTCCCGTTCACAGTTTATTGTGAACCAGTGAGTATGTGTAACGTCGTGAGGACCTGGTTCCCTTCACGGTTTATTGTGAACCAGTGAGTATGTGTAACGTCGTGAGGATCTGGTTCCCCTTCACGGTTTATTGTGAACCAGTGAGTATATGTAACGTCGTGAGAATCTGTTTCCCGTTCACAGTTTATTGTGAACCAGTGAGTACATGTAACATCGTGAGAATCTGGTTCCCGTTCACAGTTTGTGAAACAGTGATAAGGTATATGTAACGTCATGAGGATCTGGTTCCCGTTCACAGTTTTTAGTGTGAACCAACGAGTATATGTAACGTCATGAGGATCTATTTCCCGTTCACAGTTTATTGTGAACCAGTGGATATATATAACGTCGTGAGCATCTGGTTCCCGCTCACAGTTTATTGTGTATCAGTGAGTAGGTATATGTAACGTCTGGAATATCTGGTCCCGTGCACAGTTTATTGTGAACCAGTGAGTATGTGCAACGTCGTGAGGGTCTGGTTCCCGTTCACAGTTTATTATGAACCAGTGAGTATGTGCAACGTCGTGAGGATCTGGTTCCCGTTCACAGTTTATTGTGAACCAGTGAGTATGTGTAACGTCGTGAGGATCTGGTTCCCCTTCACGGTTTATTGTGAACCAGTGAGTATGTGCAACGTCGTGAGGTTCTGGTTCCCGTTCACAGTTTATTGTGAACCAGTGAGTATGTGCAACGTCGGGAGGATCTGGTTCCCGTTCACAGTTTATTGTGAACCAGTGAGTATGTGTAACGTCGTGAGGACCTGGTTCCCCTTAACGGTTTATTGTGAACCAGTGAGTATATGTAACGTCGTGAGGATCTGGTTCCCATTCACGGTTTATTGTGAACCAGTGAGTATGTATAACGTCGTGAGGATCTGGTTTCCGTTCACGGTTTATTGTGAACCAGTGAGTATGTGTAACGTCGTGAGGAGCTGGTTTCCGTTCACGGTTCATTGTGAACCAGTGAGTACATGTAACGTCGTGAGGATCTGGTTACCGTTCATAGTTTATTGTGAACCAGTGAGTACATGTAACGTCGTAAAATTCTGGTTCCCGTTCATAGTTTATTGTGAACCAGTGAATATATGTAACGTCGAGAGGATCTGGTTGCCGTTCACAGTTTGTTGTGGACCAGTGAGTAATTGTAACGTCGTGAGGATCTGGTTCCCATTCACGTTTTATTGTGAACCAGTGAGTATATGTAACGTCGAGAGGATCTGGTTGCCGTTCACAGTTTGTTGTGAACCAGTGAGTATATGTAACGTCGTGAGATTCTGGTTCCCGTTTCATAGTTTATTGTGAACCAGTGAATATATGTAACGTCGTGAGGATCTGGTTCCTGTTCAGTTTATTGTGAACCATGAATGAGTATATGTAACGTCGTGAGATTCTGGTTCCCGATCATAGTTTATTGCGATCCAGTGAGTATATGTAATGTCCTGATATTCTGGTTCCCGTTCAGTTTATTGTGAACCATGAATGAATATATGTAACGTCGTGAGAATCTGGTTCCCGTTCACGTTTTATTGTGAACCAGTGAGTATGTGTATTGTCCTGATATTCTGGTTCCCGTTCAGTTTATTGTGAACCATGAATGAGTATATGTAACGTCGTGAGATTCTGGTTCCCGATCATAGTTTATTGTGAATCAGTGAATATATGTAACGACGTGAGGATCTGGTTCCCGTTTACAGTTTATTGTGAACCAGTGAGTATATGTTACGTCGTGAGATTCTGGTTCCCGTTCACACTTTTATTGTGAAACAACGAGTATATGTAACGTCATGAGGTTCTGGTTCCCGTGCACGGTTTATTGTGAACCAGTGAGTATGTGTGAAGTCGTGAGGTTCTGGTTCCCGTTCACAGTTTATTGTGAACTCGTATGTGTAACGTCGTGAGGTTCTGGTTTCCGTTCACGATTTATTGTGAATCAGTATGTGTAACTTCTTGAGGTTCTGTTTACCGCTCACAGTTTATTGTGAACTCGTATGTGTAACGTCGTGAGGTTCTGGTTTCCGTTCAAGGTTTATTGTGAATCAGTGAATATGTGTAACGTCGTGAGGTTCTGTTTGCCGCTCACAGTTTATTGCGAACCAGCGAGTATGCGTCTTTCCTGTTTGGGGTATGTTGTAAACCATTATCGGGGATATGTGTAACGCAATGAGGTTTTCTTTCTAATTCACAGAATATTTGGAATCAGCAGGTTTTGCAACGAGTTTGAAGTTCTAGTTTCCGTTAATTGTGTGTCAACCAGCAATTATGTATAAAATGGTGGAATCTCACCGGTTTGGAGGTCATAAATGTTTATATTTGCTGTATGGTAAAATGTTAATACCACAAATCTATAACAACTTGTTTTGTCTGCGCATGAGACATTGTTTGGTTCAATATAAGACAGAAAAAATCTGATGTTTCATTCACACGACCTACTTTAGGTACCACAAACAAATTTTTCTTACAAAAGATTCTTTTGTCTACGTCATGCTAATCTAGATAAACATTAACAGAATTTGTGTTATTACTTGCTTCCTTGGAAGTAGAAGGGAAATAAGGGAATATATTAGGCTAAAGCGATATTCAAATCTTTTAAAAACTGGTCACTATATGAAACAATTGAGCTTTGGTTCGCTTTGCATTGTCCCGTTTGAGAAAAGTTAATTAGTTTGAAATTGAAACCAATAGCACTGAATGTTTCGAAAACTATCAACTGTACAAGAAAAATGTATGTGACATATATTATGCGTTTTAGCAAGATCCACATGTTTTGTGAATGAGTTTTTGTCCATCTCTTACGGTTTAAGCGTTATGCAAAATTCAACCAGAATAAAGAGCTCTTCAAAGGCTATTCCCAGAAAATTCAAAATACAATTAATTTATGATGTGAATATCTTTAATAGATGGTATTTTAATAAAAATTACTACAGCCGTTTTTCAGAAAATTAAAATTTTCGAAAAATGTTACACAGTTACATGTAGTTGGGCGCGGGGATGTTAAAAATCTTTGTGTCGCATCCTTGGAAGATACCAAACTTAATACCAAATCTGGTATTTACCGAGTTTTCGTTTTTGAGCTATGCTGTCAAGACACACGGCCCTTTTTCTACAAATGTTTTTTCGGACCCAAGGGACCTCAAAACATATTTCCGGTATCGAATTTTTGGGTGGAATATAATACCACCTCTATCCACTATATACACTGTACATGCGGGCTAGAGAAAGTAAACATTGATCACGAGTTCAGTTAAATGACAAAGTTATAGCCACCTTCAACGTTTCTGCTCATGTCGGTCCCATTGTTCTCTGCAACAAATGCTTGGTAACGCTAACATTGGGTTATTGTTCATGCAACGTACATTCAATTTAGTATTTAAATTTCCAACTCTGCAGAATTTAAAGAATTACAAAAAGTCTTCTGATTGCCTAGAAAATCTATAAAGGGTATTTACACATTCACTTGAAAGTTACGCACCCCAACCTGGCAGCCCATCCGTAAGTACGGGGGAAATGACCCTCGTGATTCTATAAATAGCTTCATCGGCCAACACGTGTGTTACAGCAACACGCCTTCATTCAATAATGTGAACATCTTCCTAGTTCAAACATCTAAATATCGTGTGCCATTAATAGGCAAATGTTTAATAAAAATGTATACTTTATTGAATATGCATTAACCGCGTGTGTATACCTGCTGGAAACATTTACGCGATTTCGTGATTTTTTAAAATGTACATATAAAACTTTATTTATTTATTTATTTATTTATTGTAACTTACCCTTAAGATGTTTTATATGTCCATCTTAGCCGGTTTTGATACGTAACAATTAAAATTAACTCGTTCTGTGCAATAATAATGAACTGATCCCAAATCCATAATTTCAGGATAGTTCATCAACGTATTCTTTTAAACACACACAAAATTAAGAATTCAACTGACATTTCCTGGTTAGGATACATTCCATTTTGTAAATTTTATTTTGCTTCATTGCAAAGCAGCGTATCTCAAGAATCAGTTCTCCCTCTCCACTACCGCCACCCCCTATACATTGACAAAAGTTCTATGTATACATTTAATGGTTTCAGAATATAGATCTTAAAATTAAATTTGAACACCTTTGTATATAACACCATATAGCGATATAGGCTGTAAAAGCCAAGCGATATTAACTGTAATGCGAGAGCTTTAAATGTATACCTGGTGTATTTAATTTTGTATGCTTTGGCATGTTCTATGTTCAAGGCCTGCTTGGCCATATGGAACGTGATGAATCTCCACCCCAATCCCTCACTCACTCTCTTTCACGGTCTCATTCCTGGGTACGGCATATTAGATCAATATTGTTTATATTAGACTTTTTGTTGTAGAGATTATTCTAGGTGGCCGTGACACGAAGCAGCCGCCAGAGCTCACACTAGTCGCAATAGTTTGGAATTTTGACGTCGATTAACCCACATTATGTTAGCTGAATCGGAGGCAGGTAAAATATAATAGGTCAGTTACAACAAATTACATTCCAATGCGCAAAATCAACGTTTCACTTGGAGATCGTTGGCGGCTTGTTGTGAGGCAAAATTTGTGACCAACATTGCTTCCCGTTCTCCTGATATTATGAACTAGTCTTTAATAAGCAAGTTGGTGAGAGCATTTCTGATGTGACAAAGTCCCGTTCTCCGAACGAGTTTGTAGCGATTTCCTTGGCGTAGAGAGAGGTTGGTTCTGCAAGAGTCTAGTCTAGAGAATACCCTGTGTTCGACTATCCTGCGAGTCAAGTGGACCGAAGAGGATACGCCACTATGTCGCGAAGTAAAGTGACAGGGAAAATTGAACTATTCACATTAGTGAACTGAATAGTGAGAATTAAGTGAAGGCACAATGTAAGTTGAACAGTGAAGTGACAGCATAAAACTGGACAGTCACACTGATGCCAGGAATGGGATTAAACCTTACGATTGAGAAAATGATTAAATAATTATTAGTCGAAATCCCATCCAGGTCTGGAATAGGGAAGATGAAGACAGAAATTAAATCTGGTATGGTGAAAATGAAATCCGGAATGGAGATGGAGCGAAGCGTGAAAACAGAACACAAAGAATAAAACAGTGACAATGAAATCCCACATCGGTGTTGCAGTCAACACTGCAAAATCTGAGAGAAATGCAACGGTGAAAGACTTAAAAGACGATATTACGAAGGAGTTAGAAGAAAATAAATCTGACATGAATGATAAAGTGAAAGTGGTTGTGGGGCGTGTAGATCAGCAAGATATACATACAGCTAGTTTAACAGACGAAAAACATCTAGGGGATAGTTAACACCGTAGCGGAGGAGCTAAGATGGGACCTAAGCCAAGATCTTTTCCGAAGGTATAGAGGGTCCTACGATTACAAGATTGCCTAATGGAAAAACAGTGAAACAACCGAAATTCGACAGTACCGTCCTGCACAGATGTTCTTTCTACTGATCTATAAAGCTATGGAACTCACTTTTGGTCACAGTGTGTTGAAGACTTTGGAAATCCCCAGACGGTAAAAGCAGGTTGTAAGCTGGTGCTCCAGCTCATTAATGTAAAGGAAGTCCTCAATATAACATGCAGGTACTACCGGAGGGCGCCTGAGTGTGAATCAGATCGTGGAGAAACTACTACTGGTTGCAGCTTCAAAGCGACGTGGAGAAATGTGCCAGCGGGGCAGATCCCCTAGGCTTGTTGTGCCGAAACAGCATGATAATGGGGGCCCTTATAAAAAAGCATGACAAAACCAGATATAAATATCAATAAAAGTTTAAATTCAGTATATAACATTAATCGTGGAAAAGACAAAGATATACAAAACTAAACGCATGAAAATGTAATATAAATTATCTGAAAAGTTATCTTTCATAAAATTTAAAACTTTCTAAGCCGCTCGGCTATCGTCCACCAGGATCTCTGCAAGATTATCCGGCAGTCGCAGATTCCCGAATACGTGCTAGAGGAATACACTCTACGGCGCAAATACAAAATGGCAATGCACTATAAATGGAAGCGCTACTGTGAAATTCGAGCCAGGTGTCTCAGGCGCTTCTAACAGGACTAGAACTCGGGAGATCGTTCAAATTCCGCGGCCGACCTCTCTGAACCAACTTTTTCTGGGTCCCTAAGCGAATGCTGGGAAGGTTTGTTCATTCTTCCGAACTTCTGTTCCTCAATTTTATCCAACCGGTTTCTTTCAGGGTTATAAGTGTCGGCGAGGACTGCGATAGTGGCGGCCTTCCTTCGTGGTGAATGTATTTTGGAAACACAGCCTTCGGCGACGAGGAGACGCTGGAGGCGTTTGTAGAACTTCAGAAGTGCGTCAAGATAGACTACATTAGGGACTCACCATGATGGCTCTTTCTCCGTGATCCGGTTTCGGCCGCTCGTCGGTTTTACTCCCATATCATTCTATCCTCCCGAGGTCGAACGCACAATAAGCGCATGGTGCCTGCAGTGTAGAATCCCCTCCGGAATGACACGCACACACACTGCTATGAAAAACCCAATGTTTACGGTTCGGTTCCATAAACACAGACACGTCCAACACCATCGGTGTACCAATGCAGGGTGATTCAAAAATGCTTTTACAGCGTTTGGGGATGGATTCCTGACACCAAAACAAGAAAATATGTTCATGTAAATATAAGCTCTAAAACTCTTCGTTTTCGCCTTGTATTTTTTTTTTAATGAAAATCACCTTCAACAGCTTTCCGGGTCCAATTTAATAACTTCATTTATTTCTGCACTCATTTATAGAAGGCTTTGATCCATTTTACCCTGCGGAGTTGGCCTTGTGTTGCTATGGCAGCTGTTAACATTTGTCATTTATCAGATGTGTGATAACATTCCCCAGCACGCCCCCTACAAGTGCTATCTACAAGGAATTCATTCAGAACACTCTCCCAGACTTATTAGAAAATGTGCTTCTGCAAATAAGAAGAAACATGTAGTTTATGCATGATCTAGCATATTTTAGTATCATTGTTCTAGATGCTCTGGCTGATATCAAGCTTCACAGGTGGCTAGGTAGAGGGAGACCAGCTCCATGGCATGCACGTTACGAATACTCTTTCTTTTGGAGTTTTGCCTTTGGGGATACCTTAAACCATTGGCTTATGCAGCATACATTACGGACGAAGAAACTCTTAGTCTACGTGTCATGGAAGCCTGCGAAATCATACGACACCGACTGGGAGTATTTGACATTCCATGCTTCCACGAGAGCATGTAAGTTTAGACGCAAGAGGACATTTGGATCATTTGCTATAAATGGTGTTTGGTGGAGCACCTCCAAACAAGTTGACGTCAAAAATAGAATGTGTGACTTATGTTTTGATTTATAGCGTTTTGAACCTCAATAAATCTAGAACGAAGGGTTTTGGGACTTGTATTTATGTGGGCATTTTTTCTTGTTTTGACGTAAGCAACCTGTCCTCAAATTTTGTATTTTGTATTTTTGAATCATGTATAAAAACCAATATAAATTTTTTCTAAGCAACCTGATTCTGCCGTAAAAATACACTACGTTGAAGTTTATTTTGTGTAATCAACTTATTACACTCTGATCGAGCATACAGCGGATAGTTTGCAATCATTAGGAGTCCCTTATGCTACAAATGAGCATTTGTATATTTACTCGATAGTGATACTAGCAGATTACAATTCCATTATTTGTTATGATTTTAATTCTTAAAATTCTATTCAGCTAACAAATATGTACATGCTGTAACTATCGTATGCTTGTTCTGCCAGCTGTTTAAGACATTCTATTTCAATTCCGAATCCTTAAGTGAGAAACCGAACACTTACCAATGCAAGATCAACAGTTCTACCGCGAACATTTGGGGTAGTAAAATTTTGTGAGATACCTTATCAACATCTATACTTAGTTTCTAGCTCCTGAAGTCGCATAGGGGATGCCCAGATGCATGTGGCTTACAGTTGTAATGCCGCACCCCAACTTTAAATCCCTAACGAGGGAGATCTACCCCCGCTGGACCAACCCACCTACCTCCCCTTCAGCTAGCTGGAGTTGACAGCTGGCGTCGCACGTGCTTCCTAGTACCCATGGCGTGACCAAAGCAGCCGTAGATTTTGAATGGTCCCCAACGAATACAAACCTCTAGCCCTCGATTGTCAGTCCTTAATTTTGTTTTCATGTTCAATGGAACAATGCTCTTAAACCTAAAATCAACTAGTCTACCGCCTGTCACGCTCAACAGCAAAATGAAAAATCCGAGTGATGCATTCATACGACTTTCTCTACAAATGATCAATTCACTATATTCATTATGTGTTACACTGTCCACATAAAAGCGATATTTGTATTTAAGCTTTGACTATAATACAACCTTGCAAAGAAACTTTATAATCAATACATTTTATATTACACTGTTCATATCAACACTGTTATTCTATCCTCACTACGTTGACATAGTATATTTTTAGTCTGCAATCGTTTCAAATTAAAAATATTTCAATGCGGGATCAGCATTTAAAGTTTCTCTGTGATAACAAGTTCATACAATGGAGAAAGTGGAAGGGAGGAGTGGAGAGCAAGAATTGCAAACTTTCAAGCATATGCGTTAAGTGAGGTTTGGAAAGACAAAAAACGGCTAATATATACAGGGTGTGTTAAAAGTCGTTTTCCTGAAAAAGTAAACGCGCTGGTTGCATTCATTTTTTTACGATTTCATATAACAGGTATCGTTAAAATAAGTATAGAACAAATAACGTTCATCTGCTACAATGCGTTAAAGCCGCATAACACATATTACACTTTTCAGGAATCAACTTTTGCAAGGTGAGGAAACGTATTTCGAAAAGTTGCGGATGTCCCAATTTCACAATGTATAATGTTCAAAACCAAAACAGACACTTTTTGTGGCAGGAAGCTATCCCACCTGGACATAATTTAGAGGCACTTAAAGCCCAGGGTATTCCCGGCACGCTCTACATTTTGCGAAGGAGGAAATAAATGGGTATTTCAGTTCTTGATGTCACTTGTAGTTTAATGTCCTTTAACCTGGTTGGTTATATCGGACGATGAATGAAATTGGTGAAATGATGCTCAAATGATCTCGGGGTCCATGGAGCTTAAAGTTACTCGACATTCTTCTTCTCAGGATAAAAGAACCCCCCCCCCCCAAAAAAAAAACTTTATCCGGTTTCTTGATGTCACAATGGATTACGAATTGAAAAGAATTGCTAACAGTGCAATGGCATCTGCTTCATTCTCTGCGACAAAAAAGGAATACCGCAGGTAATAGTTCATTTTACTTTGAAGTTTAGGGGCAATTTTATCACTGTATGTATTTTAGATTTAATACCACTATCTGGTGAAATTTCTTCATATGACCAGTTATACTTTGCAGGCCCCTTAACGACACTAATGTTGTCCAGTAAACAGTGCGTTGCAGAGAATAATAAGATTCCTTGGGCCCCTTGGCATTTAATTTGGCATCTTTTATCACTACTACTACTATGACCACAGTCACCAAATGTTTATCCGCTAAAAAGAAGACGGTGTCATAAGCTTAGTAGTACTATATTATTTTGTTCTCTTCGTTGTGTTAAATTGCTTTACATGATTTTCTCTGCGCACGTACATACCGTTCTGTGGTTAATAATCAGTTATTGTTTAAGAGGATGTCCACAGCAGCAGAGTGCCAAGAAATTCAACAGAAAGAGCCACAATTCGAATGATGGTAAAATAAAGGGTAAAAGGTTATAGATTGTCCGGATTGAAACTGTTGAAAATGCTAACCTAAATAATAGAATATTCATATTGAAGTGTCATTAAGTAGATGTGATTATTTCGAGTTGCTGGGACACCATACAACCCCCTCCGACACTCGATTCTGTAACCTCTACACACGCAAAATTATACTGCCACCCATATTTTTACTTTCTCTACACATACAGTGTACTTTTGTATTCCATCCAAAAATTCGATGTCGAGATTTCAACGGACCCCTGAGGTCCCCTGAATCAAAAAAAAAAGTTTAGAAAAGGTCAGCGTGCACGTACCCGTATGTCTGTGAACATGATAATTCAAAAATGAAAATTCGATTCAATACTAAATTTAAAATTGAATTTTAACCTCTTTCAAGGATGCGACACGAAGATTTTCAAGAAAATCCCACCTTAAACTACCCTTTATAAGAAATATGTGTTCAATAATTTTGATTTTCTCGAAAATGGCTAACGATTTTGATTGAAATACATTTTAAGATATTCTTATGACAAATAAAATGTATATCTTTAATTATTTGGGAATAGCCTCCGAAGACTTCATTCTGGATGACTTTTGTATACCAAACTGGTAACCGGAGGAGATAGGGGGAAAAATCTGTAGATCTCGTTAAAACACAAAGTTTGTCATATAAATTTTATTTATTTATTTTGTAGAAAACGAGAAGGGCTATTCACATCTCAAATCTCTCCATATCCTTCTGCCGAGCAAAGAGAACCGAATTTCAAATGCATCGCGACCACCTTTTAAAAGATTTGACTGCCGCTTTAACCTACTGTAACCCCTTATTTCCCTTCTACTTACAAGGAAACAAAGCACAAGATCAGTTCTGATAATGTTCTTCTCGATTAGCATGATGTAGATAAAAGAGTAATCGTTCGTAACAATAGTAGAGAAAGTTATGCGGAATGAACACTTTTTTTGCGCGCGAAATCCGCGAGATTAGTGTTTCACAACAAACCAGAGAGGATTTCTCTACCCTCTTAACCAAAGGGTCAAGCTCAAAAGAAAACCAAAGAATATTATTAGGCAATTTAATTCGAAAAAAAAAAAAAAAAACACCAGTGTGAACATAAGAACTCTTAGTCACCATTATCTTCCTAATTTCAAGAGAGCATCTACATTCTATCTTAGATGACGCGATTTGAATGAAAGTAGGATCCGAGTTGTCTGATCTGATAAGAGCATACTAATGTTTGCTGGAATGAATGCATCCTTGCCGTCAAATATAATTTTGCGCTCAATTCCAATGTCTATCAACTTCTTTTATTCAATAAACGGCACAGGTTTCGTGTCCTCATAGCTTACAAATGCTGTAATGAGCTCTCTGGAAATACTATCTCTACCTAGCTACACAAATTCAGGTAGTTCTGGAAGAGGAGATGCAGCTAACAATTGCTATTAAATGACATGTTTTTAAGCCGACGTTTCGGAAGAGACGGGTTCAAGTCCCGTGCACGGACAGTCTTACTTGAAATTGTTTTTTCTTTCTCTTTTCTATGATTTAGATTAGTTCTCTTAAACGCCTTATTGAAAATCCAATAGAACAACTCAAAAGTTTCGCCTATATAAAAAGAAACAATAAATGGTATAGGAAAGGCGACTACGTCACTAACATAATCTGTCAAGTATCACAGCAGTTCCACGATCACAAGACACTTCCCAATAAAAAACAATTACAACCAGATAATTGGTACAGGACGGCGACTATGCAACTTGGTCATCCGTCTGGCATACATTAACTCAGGCGAAACACCGAACCTGTAGTAAGCGTCGCGATATCACTAAGAAGTTAAAACAGTATTAATGTGCACCGAATCTCCTCTTTGTTTATCATTCGTGCAGCATTTCTACGAGTGCAGTGGACTGAAAATAACCACAGAAACACAGAATGCTATTTGTATACGCTTGAAATGCCTCGCACTGGATTAAAGCAGAAACTGAACTTGCATTTCGCAAAAAATTAGGATAATAAAATATGTAGTCTATATTATGGTCGAATCATATAATATTAACATGGATAGGTAAAAAAAAAAAAAAACAATTAACCCAATAGTAACATGGTTTACATTATTTGTCATACATTGATATCCCTCACTTTCCATGAGTAGATTGAGAAATTGTCTGTCAATCGAGATTTTATATTACGGTACCGCAATTTTTTTTTTTTCCAAATATATTAAACTCACCTGGTGTCTTTTTGAATTTAAAATAATGAAAGTGTGAAATTTTATTTTATTGATTTATTTTTATTTTCTCTAAATACTAGCAAATGGTGGGTAGCGAAGGTTATTGCACGCCATCCAAAAATTCGGTGCCGAGATTTCACCGGAAATACACGTTTTAGGGTCCCCTGTATACGAAAAAACATTTTTATTAAAAAATCCTGCGCGCGGGCGTGTGCGTGTGTGTATGTGTGTGTGTGTGTGTGTGTGTGTGTGTGTGTGAACACTATAACTCAAAAACGAAAAGTCGTTAAAATAGCTAACTTGGTATTTAAGGTTAGTATCTTCCAAAAATACGACACAAGATTTTGGGGACAGTTCCCCCAACCCAAACTACCCTTTATATTAACATAATTTCGATTTTTTAAATTTAATGTCCTTTAACCTGGTTGGTCATATCGGGCGATAATTTAAATCGTTGAGATAATACCCAAATGATCTCGAGGTTCATTGAGCTTCAAGTTACTCGTCATTCGTCTTCTCGGAATAAGAGAAAATCCCCCCCAAAAAACTTAACCGGGTAACCACCGTAAGCGAAATTCGAACTTGCGACCTGTTGAAATGTGACGTAGACACGCTACCCCCACACTAACCAGGCGAGCAATACCGTATATTAAAATATTTACATGACAAATATAATGTATACGTAGGTATATTGAATTTTCTGGGAATAACCTCTGAAGACATTTTCTCTGGATGAATTTTGCTAAATTTGCATAACTAGTAAACCGTAAGAGATAGACAAAACTTATTACACAAAAAAATATAAATCTCGTTAAAACTCACAATTTATGTCATATACACTTTTTTCGTAGGGTTGGCCATTACTGAGATATCCCTTGTTATTGTTTCAGTTTTAAAATACTTAAAATTTTTCTCATACAGGAATTTGTGAACTCCAGGCCATGCATAGAAACGATTTCAACCGCATGGCAACCAGTTTTTAAATGATTTGCCTATCGCTTTAGCCTAGCGTATACCCTTATTCCCCTCCTACTTATACAGGATGTAAATAATATGACCGTTTCTGCTAATGCTTACCACGATTAGCATGAAGTAGATAGAAGAATAAGCTTTTTAACGATAATTTGTTACAGAGATGTAGAGAGTCATGTGAAAGTCACATCAGTGACGAATTGTCATTAGAAATGCCACTCATAAAGGATATAGGTTTTAGAATTTTTGAACGTGCAAGCGTCAAGAGTGTATTATGATCTTTGTATTGGTGTAAAGACCGGAAGTTATAATTCATGAAACCAAAAATTATGAACTGTGTACGTTTATCTAACGTTTATCATAAGAATTTCATGCGTCTGAACCGGCGACTTCGCAAAAATAAAACAAGACATGTTCTGCACACAAACAATTCTTACAAAAAATTATTGCTAAATGAGATAAAAAGTAACACAATCGGTCTTTCACTTAGTTTTATATAAGCAGAAGAGAAATAAGGGAATATACCAGGCTAAAGTGATACTTAAATTTTTTAAAAGTCAGTCGATATGGGAACAATTGAAGTTCCGTTCGCTTTGCATTTCCAGAAAAATAAGAGAGATATGAAACGAAAGGTGACCCTATTTAAGAAGATGCTAAGTTTAAAATTGAAACTGATATGAAGGAATATCTCGGAAATATCAAATCTGCAACAAAAATGTATATGGCATAAATTGTGTGTTTTAACGAGTCTATATTGTTGGTGTAGTATATTTTGTGCATCTCTTACGGTTTACTAGTTATGCAAAAATTCATCCAGAATGAACAGGTCTTCAGAAGCTACTTCCAGAAAAGCCAACATATGAATTTTACTTGTGATGGAAAATAGCTTTAATATACGGCATTTTAACTTAATGCCAAGTTTGGTATGTAACGGTCTTTTAGTTTTTGAGCTTGCTAACCAAACACACATACGGATCTAATGTTCTGAACCTACAGTTTCACAAGTGAAAGCCCCCGATATGACCATTGATGTTAAAGGAGGCTATACAAATGAAGCAATAAAAAAAAACATACGGATCTTTTTCTAAAAGTGCTTTTTTGGAGTCAACCTCAAAATACATTTTTCGGTGAAATCTCGGTATCGAATTCTTTGGTGGAAAACAGTACTTCCTCTATACACCATGTGCATAGTACGTGTAGAGAAAGTAAAAACAACAGCTCCTGACTGTGCAGTAAACTACGTGGCGCTATAAGAGATGCAAGTTCCGTTGTATCTACAAAGCACCTAATGTAAGAAACTGTTTTATATTACCAAGCCGGTAAATGCAGTCTCGTCAACCGTGGGAATCAATACCTTCGGGAAGTTTCCCATTGCAATCGCCAAGCTTTCGAATCCATCGATTTACACCGGATATTGCTTCAGACGGGGTTCGGCAACATTTCTAGCAAAGAGCAGAACCAACATTACTGTAGCAAAGAGGTCAGGATGGAAGTTCGAGAGGGATATTTTGAACCTGTCAATATAGTTTAATTAAAATATGATATATTTAATAACAATAATAATAATAATAATAATAATAATCTCAAGAATACATAGTAAAAAGTGAATCAGCGGTACAAGTGGCTAAAATATCTAGAAGGGAATAAAATAAGTTCAAAAGGCACATCTGCCAAACCTAAAGATCTAAAATTGCTGTGTAGGAACGTAACTGAGTTTTCTATCCCGGCGGAAGACGTAAAAATCCTTAGCATGGCTTCCTTCGGAAGGGAACTAAAGCTGTGGGTCCGTGTCGTAGATTTACGGCACGTAAAACAACCTCAAGCCTGATAAAGAGGTCTCTGAGCAAATTTAAACGGTCTTTCACGCTCAATATAGAATGGGACGCTGAGAACCACAGCAGTTAAAGAGCGTCCATAAATAACACGCCATTTAATTTTAATTTTTTCTAATTACACACTTTTGCGGTATGTAGTTTAAAAACCCAAAATTATATTCTGATTCCTCTTAATCTTAAACTAGCAACTTATACAATATTTTCGAAATAATCGCTGTCTGAATACTGTGAATCTAATGTACGTCATGCTGCATAGTAATTTAGTCTGAGCATAGTGTTCAGAGACCAAGCGGGAGACCTGGGTTCGATCCCCAGTACCGGCGTGGGGATTTTTCCCCCTCTGGGAGACCTGGCCCGGGGTGCACTCAGCCTCGTAAGGTCCCTGGAAGGCCAATTGAGGAGCTACTTGATGGAGAAGTAGCGGCTCCAGGTCATGAAGACCGCATTAATCGACCGGGGAGCTCGAGGCACTGTCTCACCCTCCAATACTGCACCCCATCCATGACGTCTGTGTTGGACCGAGATGGGGGACGCAGCGGCCGGGCGGTAGGCCAAGGTTCCCCGTTAGCTGTCGTGCCATGGAGTTGTTGATAGTTTTCAGATATGGTGTGCAGTAGCATGCTGTGTGCCAGCTTCTCTGTTGCGTTCAGAGGTGGTTGAGAGGCAAATATGGCGCAAGAAACGTCCGCGGTGATTATGAAAAAGAACACTAATTACCAAATGGAAGATTGTGGTACCACCGGTCTCACACCTCTTAACAAAACGTACATTAACGCTCAGTAATTCTTAATAGCTGTGTAAAATGACCATGCTTCGTACAAAACGCGTGGCAATAAGGCAATCATTAACATTACCTAACCAACACCCAAGTGCAGAAATTACGCAGAAAGTGCTGGACTTACGCATCAAATGGTTGAAATTTTTGGACTATGTTCTCTAATCGGGGTATTATCTTAAAAGTTGGGCGACATTCCACGTCAAGTTTGGCGAAACTTATTTTTTGGCAAGCTTTCTCAGAGATCTCCTTGAATTTTATTATGATTTTTCTTCGATGTCATCAAGATTTTCTTCCGCAATATACTTATTACCTATGGGTATCTACAAGACTAACCGTTTCTGTCTACAAGAGTTTGTTACATAGGAGTCATGTCGAAGATTCTTTGTGCTAAATATTCGGACTTTTTGGGCAGTGAAACACAAACTCGTGACTCAATTTATCAGCCTCTGATGAAAGAGTTTCCGTCAACTGATTAGGCGGCACACGGAGAGAAGGGATAACGAAGAAGGAACAGAACAGGTTAGATACAATCATTGTAAGAACAATCAGTTACACTAATACGACGGTGGATCATGTTAAGAATGTTGGTGCTATTTTTTCAAACACAAATCATTTATTTCTCAAAACATTCCCTTTTAGGGATATACAAATTTCCTAATTTTCCTCCCATTTTTATAACACCTCCGAAAAGGAACTGTTGAGCTCTGCAAAATACGCCTTTATCCCGACAATGGTCTCATTTGATCAACATTTTGTTACCGCGTACCATTTCATTTTTTAGAATAAGTAGAAATTCCAGGGAGCCAAGTTGAGTGAATATGAAAGGTGTTGCAGGAATTCAAACGCAATTCACGGAGTTTGGCGGAGGCAACTTCGAGTGAGTGAGTGAGTAGTGTTTAAGGGCCCGTCGACAACTAGGTCATTTGGGCCCGAAGTTAAGAAAAGAAACACACATTAAAAACAAATCTAAAGAAGAAAAGTTAAAATGTGCTAAAAACCCTTACAAAGGCACACACGAGAAAAGGCACGGGTGATAAAAAACCAAGGCTAAAAGGTTAAAAAACGAAAAAACACACAAAAAGTGGTCCTATATGGTAAAAGAGTCTAAAAAGTTAAAAAGGCTAAAATTGCACACACGCATGAAACAGGTCAGATGTCTTTGCTGAGGCCAATAGAGGCAACAAAGCGTAGCACCATATCGACGGAATTGGCGTCGTCGCATAAAATGGCAGGTAAGGAGGTACCCAGGCCGATGGATTGCCGTTCACGATGAAATTTCGGACAATCAAGCAACACATGTGCCACAGACAGACGAACATCGCAGGTCTGACATATAGGAGCTGGCTCAGCGCGTAGAAGGTAGCCATGTGTTAGCCGCGTGTGACCGATACGCAGACGCGTAAGGATAACCTCGCGGCGCCGGTTTGGCTGGCAAGATGTGAGCCATGGCTGTACCGTGTCTTTGAGTATGCGAAGCTGTGTACCTGCTAAGTTTTGCCAAGATTGCTACCAAGCTAAAAGAAGAGACCTGCGAAAGTAACGTGAAGCATCCCCTGAGGGCACAGCCACTTCCGAATAATCCTGCAAGGAGCAGGCAGCCTTGGCAGACCTATCCGCTACCTCATTACCTGCAATACCGACATGACCTGGAACCCACATGAAGATGAACTGGTAGCTGCAAGCAATCAATTCAGAAAGGCGCGATTGAATGCGCATAACGAGTGATGAGGAGCCAGTATACTGCTGCAGAGCCTGTAGGGCACTCAAGGAATCGCTGCAAACAAGAAAACTACCAGGTGCTAAAAGCGAGATAAAATCTAGAAAGTAAAAGATAGCGTACAGTTCGGCGGTGAATACCGAACTGGCGTCCGCAAGGCGATAATTCTGTGCTACTCCATTGTAATAAAAGGCACAACCTGTAGCTCCCGCCAGCTGGGAGCCGTCAGTGAATACCGGTGCATATGCCCGGTAATTGCTTAAAAGTTCGTAAAACAGTCGCTGAAATACCTCCGGAGCGGTCGAACGTTTCACAAGGTTGGAGAGGGTCAGGTCGAAACTGGGACGCCTCAGTTGCCAAGCAGGTTCCGGATAAATAAATACACGCTCCACAGGAGGCAATCTGAGACCCCTATCGGAGAGCAGTTCACGAAACCGAATACCACAGGGGCGCGAAGCAGTGGCGTTCCTCAGATAGCGGTGTGAATAATCCGGGCGTAACACAGGGTTAAAACAAGGATGGCGGGGATTCGCAGACAACTTAGCAGCATACGAACAAAGTAAAAATGAGCGACGCACTGCCAGTGGGGGTTCACCAGCATCGGCGTACAAGCATTCCACACGACTAGTGCGGAAGGCTCCTGTAGCAAGACGTAAACCGATATGATGAACGGTGTCTAAAAGGAGAAGTTTAGAGGCGGTCGCTGCGCCGTAAATAAAACAACCGTAGTCTAGTTTTGAGCGAACGAGTGAACGGTACAAACGCAGCATCACTGAACGATCGCCGCCCCACGACGCACCAGAAAGCAATTTGAGGATCCGCAGCGATCGGTCACAGGAGGCACGAAGGTATCGGATGTGGGGTACCCAAGAAAGTTCACGGTCTAGGTGGAGACCTAAGAACTTCAAGGACGGAACGAAAGGCAGTGGCACACCGTTCAATTGGAGGTCAGGAGGAGGGTGTACTCCGCGAAGACGGTGGAAGTGTATGCACTGAGTTTTCGTAGGCGAAAAACGAAAACCATTGCGAAGCGCCCAACCAGCGATGGAGTTTATGGAGAGCTGGAGTTGTCGTTCGAGATGTTCAGTGCTGTAGGAGCGATAATACAGCGCAAAGTCATCCACATACAGTGACGATGACATCCCACTACGAATCACGCTGGTAATGCCGTTGATGGCCACGGCAAAAAGCATAAGAACGGAACCTTGGGGTACACCGTTCTCCTGAATCTTCTCCCGCGAGAGAGTATTGCCAATACGGACACGAAAGCGGCGCCGCTGGAGAAAGTTGCACAGAAATAGCGCCAGATGGCCGCGTAACCCTGAACTGTGCAAATTACGCAGAATACTGTATCGCCAAGTAGTGTCGTAAGCCCTCTCGAGGTCAAAAAAGACACTCACGACTTGCTGCTTCAGAAGGAAAGCATTCCGTACATAAGCTTCCATACGCGCCAGGTTATCAACGCTTGAACGACCCCGACGAAATCCGCACTGCTCCGAACAGAGCACTTCGTTCGTCTCCAACCACCAAGTAAACCGAATACTGATCATGCGTTCCAAAGTCTTGCAAACGACGCTCGTGAGGCAAATCGGCCGGTAAGAGGATGGGAGGGTCCGGTCTTTGCCAGGACGAGGGATAGGAATGACAATACCCTCTCGCCACACAGGCGGGAAAACCTGTTCGCGCCAAATGCGGTTATAGAGGTCCAGAAGGAATGTAACGGCTGCAGGTGGGAGGTGAAGCAACATTTGTCGGTGAATATCATCGGGACCAGGAGAAGAGTCCCTCGCAGCGTGTAAAGCATGAGTTAGCTCCGCAAGGGTGAAGGGTGCATTGTACGGCTCACTACAGTCACTAGTAAAATCAAGGCGAAATCTCTCAGCAGCTTCCTTAATGGGAAGAAATACATTGTCGTAATTGCCCGTTGCACTTGTCTCAGCGAAGGAGGTGGCTAGAGCGTCGGCAACATCCCGTTCGCTGGTGAAGGTGGAGCCGTGAACGGTAAGGCCAGGGATGTATGTCCTGAGATATTTGCCGGTCATGCGGCGCACCGAAGTCCACACTCTCTGTGAGGAGCTCCTGCGAGAAAGCGAGGAGACATATGCTTTCCACGAATTCTGCTTGGCATTACGAACGATATAGCGCGCCTTAGCCCGGGCGCGTTTGAAAGCCACAAAGTTCTCCGCCGTCGGGTGTAGGTGGAAAAGCCGAAGAGCTTTTTTACGTGCCTTTAATGCCAAGTTGCAGTCTTCGGTCCACCACGGCACTGGAATACGCCTAGGGGTAGAAGAGTTCCGAGGAATACTGGATTCTGCGGCGAGCAAAACCGAGCAAGTAAAATACTCCACCATGTCTTCTATGGAGGTACAGCCATCGGAATTGAGATTGAGCAGAGAGGAAAACTTTTCCCAATCAGCTTTGGAGATAATCCAGCGGGGATGTTGAGTGAGTAAGGGATATTGTCCCGAAAAACGAATGTCAATGGGGAAATGATCACTGCCGTGAAGATCGGAAAATACCGACCAATCCAGGAAGGGTAGTAAAGCAGGGCTGCAGAAAGTTACATCTAGGGCGGATAGGGTGCCATATGCAGAAGATAAGAATGTGGGTGCACCGGAGTTTAGGAGTAATAAACCAGACCTGTCGCAAACGTCTGCTATTATTGTACCTCGAGCATCGTCAGCAGAAGAACCCCAAAGAACATTGCAAGCATTGACATCGCCCAAAAAGATCAGCGGCGGAGGAATTTGTGCTAACAATGCCCGAAGTTCAGTGTCTGAGATCACATCGTGCGGCGGCAAATAGACATTGCAAACAGAAAAGCAGATGGAAGGCAATGTTACGCGCACAGCTACCGCTTGTAGCGGGGTGTTGAGTGCAATACTGGCGGCAAGGATGGTAGGAGCCACGAGAGTAACAACACCGTTACAAGCACGCTGGCCACCAACAAAGTCATGTCTGAAAGATTGAAAATGACGAAGTGGAAGGGTATGGTGGGGATGTAAGTGGGTTTCCTGGAGACAGAGGATTGAGGGTGAACGCTTGTTGATTATATGTTGAAGGTCTGGTAGACGGGCCCTGATCCCATTGACATTCCACTGGATTATATCCATGGTGAGATAGAAATTAAGGTGGTGTAATTTCTTTCTTTCTCACCTTAGCAGATTTATCTCCAACTAACCTAAAATCCGTGTCTTCCTCAGACTCCACTGGTGGTCGGGAGTCAGAAGAAGTCTTTCGGTTTGCAGAACGAGAGCGGGACGTTGCCGAAGTTCGGCTCATCGGTCTACTACGTTGACGGGAACGATCTCCGGCGAAGGATGAACTAGGTGCACATGGTTTAGTCGACAGCTGAGATGGCTGCTGTGCATCAGAAGTTGTACACTGAGATGCAGATTGAGCACGTAAAGGAGCGGCTTCGCACAAGTCAGTTTGCGTCGACGCATCCGCGACAGGCACAGTCTGTAAGCCGACGGATTGGACCAGCTTACGGCGAACGGCTGAGGAGTATCCTGTGGTGTTGGCCGGCTTTAGCTGCTCAAAGCGCCGTCTCGCCTCAGGAAAAGTAAGATGTTCCTTCACACGTATTTCTTGTATGCTTTTCTCTGCCAAGTACATGGGACACTGTCGAGAGCTAGACGGATGACTGCCTTCACAGTTTACACAGCACGGTGCGCGCGTACAGACGGTGTCAACGTGTGCCACTAGACCACAACGATCGCAGGTTGCGGGTCGGGCACAGGCGGCTTGGGTATGCCCGAAGCGCTGGCACTTGAAGCACCGCATAGGGTTCGGCACATACGGGCGGACGGCAGCACGTTCGTAACCACAGTATATGAACTCCGGAACACTAGTACCCTTGAACGTGAGAAAGATCGTACGCAATGGGTACTCCTTGCCCTCACGTTTACCATGTAGACGGTACGCCTGACAAACTCGCTGTTCTGAAAGATGGGTGGCAATATCTTCATTGGAGAGGTCGTCTAAGCTAGAGGTGGTCACAACTCCTCTACATGTGTTCCTGGACTTGTGGGGGTATACTTTGATGCTGTACGATCCCAACAGAGTAGCACGAAGTAGTTTGTCCGATTGGTCTTTATTGTGGACCTCTACCAATAGCGTACCGTCTCGCAGCCTTGTCGCGTTTTTAACCTTGCCGCAGATCCTGTCAACTTCCCTTTGCACGTAGAATGGACTTATGTCTGAAAATTTCTTGGTCTCGTTCAACATAGCCATGACAATAAACTGGTCAAAATAAGAAGGTGGTGCGCGGTTTGACATATTGAAAAGACCCCCTTCCGGAACCGTCGGCGTCAGCCTGCCATCCGGGGGTTAAAGAAGAAAAGACACCAAATCTCCACGGTCTGTGCCGTCACGGGAACCATCCCGTGACCGATACCCAAGGCCTACGTCACAAGGATTACCCTCCAAACACCACTGCTGGTCCATATGCGTATACCGTTCACCATGCACGCCCCGGTTTTAAGCCCCTACCACAGGAATAACCGCCTGTGGCTCCCCGCTCTAGGCCGTGCAGCGACAGAACACATGCACGGATTCAGGGGACTTGTGGTTGATTACGCCGGGGCAATGTCAGCGGTAACACGTCCGGCCCGTGAAACTATCCCAACGACGTAACGCGGTCGTCGGGACACCAGCACTGGCCGGGCTTACTAACAAGCTACGTGAATGTACATGACGGTATGGACGGGCTCCGCACCTAAGGCTACACATAGGGGCAGTGGGGAGGGTGCACCCAACCTTCAAGCCTGGGACCTCCGTAGAGCACACAAATTGGGAGCCGCGCTGGAACCGTGGGACAGGAACCACGGGGATAGTGAAAGATCCCTGCTGGTGAGACAGGAGTTAATAAACCTAATGCCTTACAAACTACTAAGTTCCATAAGCCTAGAAGAGGAAGAGGGTAATAAAGTGAACAAACGAAACAAACAAATGCAGAACAAAAGACGTGGCAACAGTGAATGGCGATGGATAGGGTGAAGTGGCGGTGAGCGGCTCGGGAACCCCCGGGTGCGCCAAACCCGTACCTACCGTAGTAGGCCCCTGGGGGGGGGGGCAACTTCGAATATATGAGCTGGCCCGTCGTGGTTAAACAAAATGTTGTTCTTCGCCAAATAGGGCCATTTCTCGTACCAACTTCTTAAGTTCCTTGCACAGGATCAAAATTTTGTGAAATCTAGTGCTTTTCAACATTTTCCAAGAGTTGTCAGAAGTTCACAAGTTTTCTGTGAAATTCGCTTCCAATAACTTTTAAAGATTTAAAGCAAATAAGGGCATGCTCTAAACGGTCCAAAACTTAACAATGATTTCATGGCTTTGGCCGCCATCGAAATGCAAGTATTTAAAAGTACGTCACGAAATCTGCTACATGGCTGAAAGCGAAAAGCAAACAAAAAATCTGATGTGTTACACTCACATGACTTTCTCTAGCTGCTCTACAAACCTCTTACAAAAGATTATTCTTCTTCAATGCTAATCGAGATAAACCTTAGCAGAATGTTCTTATTACTTAGTTCCTTATAAGTAGAAGGGAATAAGGGAATGCGCTATGGTAAATTATTTGTCAAATGTTTTAAAAGCTATCGTTATGCGATTGTCATTGCAAATCACTTCTTTGCTTAGCCAGGAGTAGAACAAAAGAAAAACGGATACTTCCTGTCTGAGAAACGTTTAAGTACTTCACAATTGAAATCAATAACAAGGAATATCTCGGAAACGGTTACCTCCACAACAAAAACGTAAAGGACATAAATTGTGTGTTTTGTCGTAATGTACATTTTTTGTGTAGTGAGTTTTCTTCTATCTCTTACGGTTTAGCAGTAGCAAACTTTGGCAAAATTCATCCAGAATAAAGAGGTGTTCAGAGGCTATTCCCAAAAAATTCGAGATATACATTTTATTTCGGACATATATAGCTTTAATATACGGGATTTTATTCAATATCGTTAGAGCCATTTTTAAGAAAATCAAAATTTTCGAAATTTTTTTCATGTAAAGGGTAGTTTGTGGTGGGGGATTTTTTTTTAAAATCATCCTGTCGCATCCTTGGAAGATACTAAACCTAAATACCAAGTTTGGTATTTAACGGTCTTTTCGTTTTGGGGCTATGCTGTCCATAGACACACACACACGGACCTTTTTTTTAAAAATGCTTTTTTCGGACTTAGGGGACCCCAAAACATATATTTCCGGTGAAATCTCGGTATCGAATTTTTGGGTGCATTACAATACCTTCTCTATCCCTACGTACATTGTACATATGGGGGGCTAGAGAAAATAGAAAGGCTACATGGGTAAGGGGTGTTTGCGAGCTGATTAGGTTTTAGTTTAACAAAGCTGGTCATGCACATTTGTTATGGGATCCGTGGTTCACCACAAGATGAACACACGGTACACGAAGAAATTGCCAGGCAAATGTCCAAAGTATACAATAATGTAATTTGATGTAGCACACTTACGTATCAATTAGTGTTATTTCCACTGCATTCCTAATTTGAACTTATGCGCGATAATGCTAAATAATTATATTTCATTGCAAATTGTTATTCCGTCATCTTAATAGTAAATTACTTGCACGAGGTAAATTATCAATGTATTATTAAGAGGTACAGCGTGGCAAAATGACGTGTAAATACACATTAAGCCATTGTCAACTCTTGCCATGACTTTTCAAACCTTGACCAATATAATCAAATACTTTTAAACATTTGATAAGTTTTCTTGTAAACTCTTAAACAATGAAGAACAAGTTTGATCATGTACAAGGGGTTTTTATCGAATCAGGTCAATAATCATAGTAGTATTGTCTAGTAATCTTTTTCCTTTCTAAGAAGCTAATGGTGCCGATGGGAAAGTATCTGCCTTCTTTGAACAGATTCACCGGAAGTAGCCCAATGTGCTCATTGTTGCTTGGTTTCCGGAGTAGAATGGCAAATCCAGATGTCATCCACGGTTACAACACGACACAAAAAGTACTTCGGATTTCGCTTAAATGGCTCCAAACACCGTTTCCAAGTTTAAAGCCGCACTCATGTGGGCCGACAAGTTTTTAAATCTCCAACTTATAAAACTTGCCGCCCCGTTGACACATCTATAGCCCCCGTCACTTGGCGAGTTTTCGTTCGACGATCGCCGAGAATCATAAGTAGACTTTTTCAATGATTTCCTCAATGACCACATCCTGGGCACTCCTCATTCAAATGAATGCTAAGTTGAAATCCGTTGTCATAAGATGACGAAAGTTGCTATAATGCTATAAACAGCATCAAATTCCGTTTTTGTGTTCTCGCAAATTCCATCTAAAATTAAAAACGATGGTAACACCAATCATCTATTTTGAAACACAAGTACTTATTAAACCACCCTCGTAAGACCACGCGTCCAAACGAAAGCTCATTTATCATTCATTTCATATTATGCCTAAAGTCTACTAATGAAGTTGGGCCAAATATTCCTTCCTCTCCTCTCCATGTTTAATAACTAACAATAAATGAACGTTTTCACTTTTACGAGTTTATAACAATTGTTTCGTTTAAATCGTTTTATTAAGAATGAAAGCGCCATGCTGATGTTATGATAACATGAAATTGAACAACACTTTCTTACATCTCCTTTGAGTTCTGTTTAGTTGGCCGTACAGCTGTTATCCTTTTTCTGTAATCATTTTCCTTTAGCTTCTGCACGCATTTTGTTTCCAGACCAGGGAAAAAGAATCTGACAACTTTACTGTGCAGTTGCAATCTTGAGGCTCAGTTGGTTAGGAGCTGCTTTGATCGCAAGGTTGCAATTTCAACCTGGCCCAAAATGATGGTTTTTAGGTGTGCTTAAAATCCTCATGTCAGTAGATTTACTGCATGTAAAAGAACTCCAGTACACCAACTGTGCTGATTCCATCCTGAGCTGGCAAAATACGGGTGTTTATACCATCCGTCGTTAACAAACAAGTATTCAATTCAATATTCAATTCTGGAGCAATCGGTTGATGACTGGTGTGCATTTTTGTGGAACTGTAATTGAAAAATCTTCCACTATAAAATCCCATTATGCGTAACATTAGTTTAAGCAAAACAAATCTCATAACTAAAAATTAACAGAATTAAATTCACCAGAACAAGCTCTTATTTATTATTTACGATACAGCACGATACAGTTAGGGAAAATGACTAAATGAAATAAAAATTACAAATGCTGAATACTAGTGAATTAATTACTTAAAAATACAATGTTTTTATTGTGTACTAATTTCAACTTCCCATTGAGTAAACGAATGATTTTAGATTGTTACAGAGTAGACTCTTAAACAGGATTTATCATTTATATCGTCCTCTATGGTCTAGGTTTAGTTGGCTAGCCTCCGATTTTCAAGATTAGGGTTCAAACCTAGCTAAGGGCAATGAATTTTTTTTGGGCGTAAAAATCCTTAGCATGGCTATCTTTGAAAGGGAAGTAAAGCCGTTGATTACGTGTCGTAGATTTACAGCACGTAAAAGAGCCTGAAGTCTGATAAAGGGGCCTCTGAGCAAAATTAAGCGGTCTGTCACGCCCAGTATAAAACGGGACGCAGAGAACCATAGCAATTAAAGAGCGTCCGTAAATAAGTTTCAATTTTGTCATAAATGATTATGGCTCCAGCACCGGTGCAAGCGTCCCATTTACTATGGGAGCCAAAATCGCTTGAGTACCAATTAAGGTTGCAGCGGTGCTCCAAGAAATACCAACATCTGAAAAAGAAGCCTCATGGACCACTAATGTCGCATAGATGAATATTAAATTTGACATAACTATCTAGTTGGAAATCTGGATCTTAATAGTCTGAATGTGAAGCGAGCACAAATATGTATGAATGTTCACATTATTTCGGAAAAGTGAACATGTAATCTTTATCCTTCTAGAGAGAACGAATTTGCCTGCCAGAGGCCTTAAAGGAAATCTGCAAAGGGGAAAGAAGTCAAGTTCTCGTTTCTCGTCAACTACCACGCAAAGTAAAGCACATATTTTAGTTGCAAAAGGAGCAGTTTACGTCCAGATGTTTCTTATTTTTCCTTCGGTCACGATCTATCCGCCTACAACAAGGAGAAACTCCGAGATAATGGACAAATGCAAAAGAAGCGCACTCTCCCCTCCGGTCCTGTAACACCCCTACAAACGTGACCATCTGATAACAGAATACGACCTATTGAGGGTATCCGATGGTCATGCTGGGTAAATTAGTTTTTTCGTTTACCAAGAGATAAAGTTCCATCATTTGAACATTCAATATTGGCGACAGGATGTCGTAAATAGGATATAACGAGGCATCATAAAACGACGCTGACATAACCATGGTTTTAGTTATAAAGACTCAGACAAGTAGGTCATGAGGGGCCCTTGCTTCTGAGTTACAGACGCAGCACAGTGCACTCCTGATCGACGCAGAGTAAAGGAGCAAAATTATATTTCAAAGTGTTTAACTTCCAGAAAACCAGAATGTACCAGGCGAGTTTTGTGAAATTAGGGCAATCCATTGGGTTCTACACATAACTCCTTAACAATGCATTCTCGTTAATTCCTGAGTGGTAGTAAAAGTACTGTATCCTCGCACCCCTTGGAGCATTTATTTATAAGTTTCTCTATACATTCCCTTGACCGTGAGGTCCTCATACTTCCCTCTTTGCATGTACAACATGCAAACTTACCTTAAACCTAGTACTCCCTAACAATGCGCAGAGGCAGGGGTTAATTAGTACCCTACATTGGTTACGTTACACTATTTTCAAGATGTCGACCAGGAATGTTTCAAAAGTACCACTTCTACATCGTCGAGTTAGCTGCTATCCGCAAACATATCTTCCAGGCTTTGCAAGAGTAAACAATAACCTTTATGTACAAACTCTGTGAATTTTCCGTGACATACCTGTCGGTGGAACATGGATTGAAAACAATTTCGGTAAATTAAAAAAAAAAAAAATATATCGGTCTTAGTGACTTCCGAATTTATTTCCTAGTAAAGATGCCAAAATTACAAAAATAAATACTTACGGAGATATGATGGGTATTAGGAAGTTTAATCCCATGTTTACTCTCTCTGTCTGTTACAAGTGTGGGTGTGTGTGAAGCGTAACTCTAAAACGAAAACTCCGTAAAATGACAAACTTAATTCAGCCTTTTCCAATGATATTACATTAAGATTTTCAAGAAAATTCCCCACGCAAACTAAACTTTACATACACTTTTTCTAAATTTTGATTTTCTCAAAAATTGGCTAACGATTTGGATTATGTTTAAGAACTTTCCTTGTCAAATGAAATGTAGATTTTGAATTTTTTTGGAAATAGATTCTCAAATCCCCCTTATTCTGGATGACTTACATAACTGGTAAACCATAACAGACAGAAAAAATTACTGCACAAAAATGAAAATCTCGCCAAATCACACAATGTATGTCAAATATATTTGATGGAATTAACCATTTCCGAGCTATTCCTTGTTATTAGTTTCAATGTTCACAAACTTATACTTTTCTCAAATGGGAAGTAGTTAATCGTTTTTTCTTTCTGCTGCTCAAACAACGAGAATGGAATGCGACCAGCTTTTACAAGATTTGCCATGCTTTAGCATTGTGTATCCCCTTATTTCTCCTGCACCTAGAAGGAAATAATAAGTGAACAGCAGTTTACTTTCTCTAGCCTGTATGTACAATGCATAAGCGGATAGAAAAGGGATTGTATTCCACCTAAAAATTCAACACCGAAATTTCACTGGAAATATGTTTTGAGGTTCCCTGAGTCCGAAAAAAGTATTTTAGAAAAAGGTCCTGTATGGGGAGACTGCCTGCGCGTCTGTGGACAAAATAGCTCAAAATGAGAAGTCAGTTAAATAAGAAATTTGGTATTTACGTTCAGCGTCTTCCAAGGATGCGAAACAAAGACTACCCTTTACATCGAGCATTTTTCGAAACTTTTGATTTTCTCAAAAATGATTCTAAAGATTTTGATTAAATTAATATGTGTTAAAGATATTGATATCACAAATAAGATGTTCATTTAGAATTTTCTGGGAATAGCCTCTGAAGAGCTTTCTTCTGGTTGAGTTTTGCAGAATTTTGCATAACGGTTAAACCGTAAGAAATAGACAAAAACTAAGTACATAAAAATGTAGAACATATCATTTGTCACATACGTTTTTCTTGAACTGTTGACCGTCTTCCAGATATTCATTGTTATTGGTTTCAATTATTAACCAATTAACTTTTCTCAAACGGGATCGAACCTCAATTGTTTCACATAGCGACCAGCTTTTAAAACCGTTGATCATCGCTTGAGCCTAATGCATTCCCTTATTTTCCTTCTGCTTATAAGGAAGCAAGCAATAAGACAATTCTGCTAACGTTTATCAATGACGTAGATAAAAGAAGAAACTTTTGTTTGGGATTTACATCACACAAAATACATATTTTGAATTTTCTGGGAGCGGTCCCTGAAAAACTCTATTCTGGATTAATTTTACAGAATTTTACATAACGGTTAAACAATACAATAAACAAAAACTTACTACTCAAAAAAATGTAGATCTCGTTGTAACATAATTTAATGTCATGCGTGTTTCTTGTAGAACTGGCCATTTTCGAGATATTCCTTGTTATTGGTTTCAATTTTAAACTACCTAACTTGCCTCAAACGGGATCATGCCTCAATTGCTTCACATAGCGACCAACTTTTAAAAGGTTTGACTATCGCTTTAGCCTAATGTATTCCCTTATTTCCCTTCTCTTACAAGTAAATAATAAGGCCAATTCTGCCAATGTCATCTCAAGTAGCATAACACAAATAAAAGAAGAATATTTTGTATAAAGAACAGCTAGAGAAATTTATGTGAATGGAACACATCAGATTTCTTCCTATGCGGAAATTAGTCATGCATATTTTAATTTGTTCATTTGGATGTCATGCATATATCAAGAGTGATTTTTTTTTTTTTTTTTTTTTTTTTTAAATATGTCACATTTATACTTTCTCTACTAAGTACACAGTACATAAGTGGATAGGTAATTACATACTACCCAAAAAGTCGATACCACGATTTCATCGGAAATTCACGTTTTAGGATCCCCTGGATGAAAAAATGGTTACATGGGAAGCTGAAGATTAGCAAAGATTTCAAGAAAATTCCCCACACCAAACTACCCTTTACTTAGAAAAATGGCTCTCACGTTTTGAATAAAACATTGTATATTAAAGACATGTACATAGCAAATAAAAAGTATATTTTCAGTTTTCTGTGAATAGCTTCTGAACACCTCTTTATTCTACTGGTAAACCGTTAGAAATAGACAAAACTTACTATACAAAAAATTTAATCTTATTAAAACGCATTCATGTCATATACATTTTTTTCGTGGAGTTCATTTTTTTTTTTTTTTTTTTTTGTGGATATTTCTATTGTTGATTTCAGTTTTAAAACACTTCAACTTTTCTCATACCTACAGGAATTTGTAAACTTCTGACAATGCAAAGAAACTGATTTCAGCCACATAGCAACCAGCTTCTAAAAGAGTTGACTGTTGCTTTAGCCTTGTTTCCCTTCTACTTACAAGAAAGCAAATAATAAGACAACGTATACTAATGTTTATCTTGATTAGCATGAAGAAGATAGAAGAATAAGCTTTTTAATAATTTGTTACACAGATGTAGAGAAAGTCATTTGAATGGAACACGTCAGATTCTTCATACCGGTCATGCAAGGAGTATGGGATTCTAACTGCATCGCATAACGACAGATTTTAAAAGATTTGACTATCGCTTTAGCCTTGCTTATTTCCTTATTTTCCTTCTGCTTACAAAGAACTAAAGTAACTTTCTGCTAATGTTAATCTTGATAGCATGAAGTAGATAAAAAACTATGCTTTCGTAAGAATAGTTTGCTATAGAATAAGTAGAGAAAAATCATGTGAAAGGAACACATCAGATTTTTATTACTGTAAAGAACGGTGACACACACAGCAAATGCAGATGTAGCGCGCTCGCTCTTAACCAGAACTTTAACTGCATTCAGCCCTCAATCTTCTTGGTTTCACGAATACATGTACTGTGAACATACAGGATGACCTTCAACCTATGTAGGCAATCGATTTCTTCCCAACCCTTTATTTCATAAGGTACACCGTCCCTTCTAATTAAGCTCAAGCCACTCGCAGCAGTAGTTTCCCCCTTGCGTGTTTTAGCCAAAGGGAGCTGACAAATTACGTTGCACCAATTTTACTAGTGCCAGTGAGAACTACCCATTTCAGAGTATGTGCTCAATACATTATTATTATTATTATTATCGTCTCACGGTTGCGATATGTATTTATATGCATGACCGAAAGTGGGATTAAAGAACCGACATGATGCAGTATTACCTTCTCTGCAATCTATCTGTAGGAAGAAGAGCTAGTATGCAAAATAACTCAAAATCCGATGTCGAGAAGAAACAGAAAATAGATGTTTTGAGACTCGCTGAATAAAAAGCATTTTTAGAAAAAACAGTGTACATGCAGGAATTCCACTACGCTCAGTGCTCAATCCCTGGGAAGCCAGTAGTCCCTAAAACAAAAAGGTGGTTGAAAAAAGGTCTGAAATTTTAGAAAGGGAAGATATACTTAGGATTTAACAAAGAAAATAAAAAGTGTCTCAGATGCTGCTATATGAAAGTAAAATGTGACAGCGTAAACCATAGGAATTATGATGGCGTAGTTGGTGGTAGGTGCGACTTAGGTTAATAATAGATCCTGTAGACTCTTGCATTTAGACTCTGCGCCAGTCTACCTTTTCGTTGCTCTTGCGCTTCAGGTTACTCTAGCTAAAATAATCGTAGCGCAGTGCTAGGCTCATCACCAATTTAGCAGTGATCGGTAAGTGATTCGCTGAAGAGCAATTTGGCGAGTCATGGTAACAAAATTCCCGCATCTTGGTTTGCATCCGTGCAATTATAAGCGAATCAGAGGCCCTGATCTATCAGGACCCCAGGAGGGTTGTCACTCCTCGCCGGATAAACAACCATGTTCTCAGGAAACAACGCCTCAGATTGTCTAAGAATACTTTATAGAAGTTGAATAAAAACAGTTGTTAACGGGTACAATAATTCATTTAAGCGTAACACATCAGAATAGTCGCTCATAATAATTGAAAGTCTTACTTCTGTCACTTAATAAGGGAATTATGAAGAGACGCTATTGAATTACGAGTTATCATCTAATATTCGTTTAATAAAGGATTTTATATTTAATTTTAGACTGCATTTTCAGACTCATCTTTTTAGTGCAACATTTAACTAATGCTAGCTCATGTTAACGATTGAAAGATTGGCAGATATGTAACGAATGCACTGTGCGATTCTATACAACTTCCACGCCACATATCGTTTCATCATTAGGTAAAGCAAAGCGTGCATACCGCCTTAATAAAGGCTGCATAAATTATCTAATATATAGTTCGGCAGCCTACACTAAATTTTGAGAAAATGTTAGCCTCTATGGCTATGCCAGATGTCTTATTTTAACCGTTAACTCATAAATTCGGCATACTTAGTAGAAGACTTGAATTTCTTATTTTTTGTCGCTTAAAAAGGGAAATAAACACAAAAATCTGTTCCATTCACATTACTTTCTCTACATCTCTGCAACAAATTATTGTTAAAAAGCTTATACTTCTATTTACTTCGTGCTAATCGAGAAAAAAAAATAGCAGAAATCGCCTTACTACTTGAAGGGAAATAAGGGAGTAAATTAGGCTAAAATGATAGTCAAAAGCTGATAGCTATGTGATTGAAATTCCTTCGTACGGACAAGAGTTGACAAATTCCCGTATGAGAAAAATAATGTATGTTAAAGTTGAAACCAAAAAACAAGGAATGTCTCAAAAACATTCAACTCTACGAAAAAAATGCATATAACATAAATTGTATGTTTTAACAAGCTCTACATTTTGTGTCAAGTTAGCCTTTGCCTATCTCTTACGGTTTACCAGGTATACAAAATTCCGTAAAATTAATTCAGAATAAAGTAGTCTATAGAGGCTATTCACAGAAAATTCAAGATTTGCATTTTATTTGTCAGGTAAATATCTTTAATATACGATATTTTAATCAAAATCGTTAGCCATTTTTCAGAAAATAAAAAATTTCGAAAAAACTACCAGGGTAGTTGGGGTGGGGGTTTTTTTCTTGAAAATTTGCGTGTCGTATCCATGGAAGATCCCAAGTTTGGCAACGGTCTTTTCGTTTTTGAGCTATGCTATCCACAGACACGCACACACGGACCTTATAATAAAAATGCTTTTTTTTTAATTCAGGGGGACCAAAACATGCATTTCTCGTGAAATCTCGGTGTCGAATTTTTGGGTGTATTACAATATCTTCTCTATGCACTATGTACATAGTACGTGTTCAGAAAGTAAAAATGAATATCACGACAGTATACAAGCTTTCAGGAAGCTGTATATTTTTTACAGTTATAGGTTTTATATCAGCTGTTACCTAGTTGTCAAATAACCTCTACATTTTTATGTTAAGCATACAGTAACACATATTTTCTGAATAGTACACAGCAGAATGAATAACAGAGCTGACAGACCAGCAAGAACGAGGACGGCGCTAATTTCACAATACAATGTTCATAATGTTCAAAATCAACACAGACACGTTTTGAAAGACTTGCTTAAAACTTCAGACCATGAACAAATTATCCATTCGCCTCATTTTCTGCCCCAAAAAAAAAAAAAAAAAAAAAAAAAGATCCAAGGTAATGAATGGTCCATGCTGTTTTTAGGTGACGAGACAAATGTATCGTCATATATCAGATTTAATGCCGCCTTTTGGTGAAATTCTTTATATATACACTTTATAGATTCTACTAATGTAATTAGATTGTGTTGTAATTAAACCTCATAGAGCAATTAATTTGCTTCAACGAAAATCATTACGGTCTTCTACAGTGTGTCGAATTGCACCTGGTATTGTGACTAACAGATTGCATTGTGCAATTAATTTGCTTAAGTGAAAAATACTATGAATATAAAATATAAAAAATGCATTCATTTCAGAAGTAAAACTATATTTTCCTTGCACTTTTAAAAATAATGCATTGCATAACATTTAACATTTTGGATTAGACGCCCCGCACTATTAATCAGTTTCATGTCTCAAATAGTTATATTAGCTGTTGTAAGCATTGTAAATTGCTACCAGTCATTTTACAGTGTGTAAAGTTCCATGTGCACAGTGTTGTGACTAAACTTATAGAGGAGTTAATGTGCTCCAATGGAAAGCATTACTATTTTTAGTTATATTTGTTTTGATGTTTGTTTTGTAAACTGCCAACTAAGCAGTATCTGCTGACACAGGCCCTTAGGATATACATATTTAGATAACACATTTTAATGGGTGTATTTCAGTCGCTGGAGTGTTCAAATGATGTCCTTTTTCTCGAGGTTTTAGATGTTGCCTGCCGCCTTGATATCCCTTGTAAATCACCTCTGCTAAGTGCAGGTACTAGTAAACTTGTTTTTCTGTTTTTATTTTTTTTTTTTTATTATTCTACAAGAATTTCTAGTGCACTCTAACATTCAGCAAAGCGGTACATAGATGTACACCCTCCTTTTACTCGGAATGTCGGCCTAACGCAAAGCCATTTGATCAAAATGCTTCCCGCAGCCCCCCCCCACCCACTAACAGTGATTCATCTTTTCCACTTCTAATAGGCGCTTCAAAGGGAACTTGCAAATTATCTTATGGATTTCGCGTGCTCCCCTTGATTTCCTTCGATCTGAAAGAAGCCCTTAGCTCCACCAGGACGACTACAAAGGGCAGACATTTTCTTCATAAACTATGGTATTTTAATAAAAATCTCATGCGTTCCATTCACATGACTTTCTCTACATATCTGTAAGAAATTATTGTTAAAAAGCTTATCCTTCTTATTACTTCATGCTAATCGAAATAAACATAATCAGAAATGGTCTTATCACTTAGTTCCGTATAAGTAGGAAGAAATGAGGGAATACACTACACTAAAACGATAGTCAAATCCTCTAAAAGATGGTTTCTATGTGATTGAAATTTGTTCCTTTGTGTGACCAGGCGTTGATAAATTCCCATATGAGAAAAGTTTAAGTAGTTTACAATTGAAACCAATAACAAGAAATATCTCAAAAAGCGATCAACTATATAACAAATTATGCGTTTTAAGGAAGTCTACATTTCTTCTATGGCAAGTTTTTGTCTCTCTCTCACGGTTTACCAGTTATGCAAAATTCAGCAAAATTCTTTCAGATAAAACAGGTCCTGAGAGGATATTCCCAGGCAATTTAAGATATACATTTTATTTGCTAAGTAAACATATTTAATATAATTATGGTATTTTATCCAAATTGTTAGTCATTTTTGAGAAAAATATTTAAAAAAAAAAAAAGTATACATGCAAAGGGTAGTTTGGAGGGATTTTCTTGAAACTTTTCGTGTCACATCCTTGGAAGGTGCTTAACTTAAATACCAATTTTCGTTTTTTAGCTATGTTGTCCACAGACACACAGATTGGCCTTTTTTTACACAAAAAAAAATGTTTTTTTTAAATTCAGGATATCTCAAAACATGTATTTCCAGCGAAATCTCGGTGTTGACTTTTTGGATGAAATACAACGCCCTCTCTATACACTATGTACGTAGTACGTGTAGAGATAGTAAAAACAATGAGAAATTTCACACAGTCTGGGGGTTAGTGAATTTAATTGGACATCTTCGAGCCCCACTAGAAGAGGTGAAGCTGAGCTTAAATATAGAGTTCGGTATTTCCAAACGTTTCATTTTTACTTTCTCTCCTACTTTACTTATGTAAGGAAGCATTCCATTCCAACCAGATACTGTGATTTTATATATAGTTTTACATAAAGTTTAAAAATTATAAAATAGATGTGTGTATATACACACACACATATATATATATATATATATATATATATATATATATATATATATATATATATATATCTGTGTGCGCGCGCGCATGAAAGAACGACTCAAAAAAGAGAAGTCGGTTAAATACTTCCAACTTTATAAGGAAAAATACTCATTTATTTTTAAAGGTTAATGATCTGGATTAAAATACCATGTATTTAAGACACTTGCAAGATAAAATGCATCTCTTGAATTTTCTGGGAATAACCTGTAAGTCCTCTTCGTGTTGAATAAGTTTTCTATTATTGGTAAATCGGGAGGGATGGCAAAATCTAACTAAACAAAAAATTGTAGATCTCAATTAAGCGCACAACCAGATAAAGATTGCCCCGTGGTCGAGTGGTCAGCGAGCTGACTTCTCATCCGGAGGTCCCGGGTTCGATCCCCAGCTGGAGTCGGGGAATTTTTCTTTAACCACAATTGTTATTATTCTCTATCCCCCACAATCTGGAAGTATGCATGTGAGTGAATATGTGCGTGTGTGTGTGTGTGTGTGTGTGTGTGTGTGTGTGTGTGTGTGTGAGAGAGAGAGAGAGGGAGAGTTCAGTGATATAAAACTGATTAACCTAATGTTCTCAACTTGCAGTAATGCGAGTTGTTTCACAAGTCAATGATCCGATATGACCATTGAAGTTAAAGGAGGCTATATACAAACGAAATAATAATAAACAAAGTTAGTGGCTTACAGTTTTCGAGATATTCCGTTTCTCCGGTTTGAAGTGTAAAAGACTCATACAGTTTTCAGATGGTTAAGTCGCTACTTGTCTACACATTTTTGTTTTGGTTCTGCAGGGAGTATGCAGTTCTAGTCAACCACATAGCGATCCGCTTTTTAAAAAGCTGATGGGTTCCATTCTCATGATATTCTCTAACTGATCGATATAAACATTAGCAGAAACTGTCCTATTACTTCCTTCCTGGTAAGTAGAAAGGAAATAAGGGAATATACTAGGTAAAACCAACACTGAAATATTTTAAAAGCTGGTCGCTATAAGAAACAATTGAAATTCAGTTATCTTTGCATTACCAGGAGTAAAATAAAAGCGTTATGAAAAATAAGATGAATTCCTGTTTGACAAAAGTTAAAAGTAGTTTAAAATTGGAATAACAACACGTAATATCTTTGAAACGGTTAACACTCTCTCTCTCTCTCTCTCTCTCTCTCTCTCTCTCTCTCTCTCTCTCTCTCTCTCTCTCTCTCTCTCTCTCTCTCTCTCTCTATGTACAACATAAATTGTGTTTTAACGAGATCAATATTTTATGCAATAAGTTTTTGTCTCCTCTTTGTCTACATAAAACAACCAATTTATAATACATGATACGAGATCTACATTTTTTTTTTTTTTTTTTTTTTTTACAGTTACCAGTTAGACGAAAGCCATTCAGAATGAACTTGTTTTCAGAGGCTATTCCCAGAACATTCACGATATAGATTTCGTTTATCATGAAAATATCTTCAACACAGTTTTAATAAAATTCGTTAGAGCTATTTTTGAGACAATCAACAATTTCGAAAAATGTGCCATGCAAAGGATAGTTGGGGTTTTCCTAAAAAGCTTCGTGCCTCATCCTTGGAAGACGCTGAACTACATGTGTGACTGATCAGCATAACTCAAAAACGAATGGTCACTCAACTTGTCGCATCTTCCAAGGAAGCGACATGAAGACTTTCAAGAAACTCCTGTTAATGGTCTAGCGAAGACAATGGAATTTTAAGCCAGCGCATAGAGATCTGCTTTCCAAAGATTTATCTATCCGTTCAAGCCTACTTCATTCTCCTAATCCCGCTCTAAGTACATACAAATCTGTATTAAAGGTACTTCTGCAGATGTTCATCTCGATTAACGTAAGATAGACGAAGAATGAGTTTTTAAAGATAAGATTGAGTACAGAAATCCATGTAAATGTACATAATATTTTTAGAAAAAGGGCGTGGTGTGTGTGTGACAGAGAGAGAGAGAGAGAGAGAGAGAGAGAGAGAGAGAGAACAGCACGAGACATGTTCAACTTGCTATTTGAGTTCAATATCTTCCAAGGATGCGACTTGATGTTCAAGAAAATCCCCCACCCTAAACTACCCTGAAATGAAATATTATTTTAAACGTTAACTTTTCTCCAAAAATGGGTTAAACGATTCTATCTAAAATATCGTATATTAAAGATATTCACATCACTAATAAGATGCACTTTTATGTTGAATTTCCTGGGAAAAGTCTCTGAAGTCTTCATTTTGTATGAATTTTACATAACTGTTAAACCGCAAGAGATAGACAAAACCTTACTACACAAAAATTATAGGTCTTAACAAACCCCACAGTTTGTGTCAAATACATTTTAGTTGTGGAGATATAAGCATTTCTGAGATAATATTTGTTATTGGTTTAAATTTTCCAATGTTTTCTCTTATCTCAAATGTGAAATCGTTATTCTCATTTTTACACCATGGTCAAGCTGACAACGAAATTCAATAGATACCATATCATAGCGATCGGCTCCTAAAAGATTTGACTGTCGCTTTAGCTTGTTATATTTCCTTAATCTTTGATGCATACAAGGTAAGATAATTCCTTTTCTGTTTGATTTAACTTGTATAGCAAGAAGTATATAGAAGAATATCTAAGATTTTGCAAGAATAGCTGCAATATAGGTAGAGAGTCATTGAAAGTCACGCGATTATAGTGCTTTTGCATAATAGTTGTAATTATTTTACTGCATTATTACTCAATAATCAATTTCAGAGAGATCGACGAACAAGTAACTTGCTGGTTTTTGTTTGTTTGTTTGTTTGTTTGTTTGTTTTTTTTTTTTTTTTTGTTTTTTTTTTGAGACTGTGAATACCCAAGTAATAATATTTCTTACATGGTTAATCATTTAAAATGTACAGATAGTTTCCGGAGCTTTTGTAGGCGTTACATGAAATTAAATAATCCTGTGAAATGGGTTAGAATTCCGAATTCTAAGGTATACAGTAATTTTTACCTTGTGTCAAAAGCTCTGTGCTAAGTTCGATAAATCGCTGCAACGGTGTAGAAGTCTATAAGAAGAATACATTCATACACTGACTTCTATATATTAAGCCTCTAAACAACTTTTGAATCTTAGCCAAATTCTCTTTGCATTATATACTCTGACTCAAAATGTTATTTTACGTTTCTATTAAAAACAGCACAAACGATCAAAGTTATGGTTTCCAAAAAATGACTTTTACATTTTGCATAAAAATAAACATTACATTACAACCCTTATCTTTATCTCTAAGTGACATAAAATAATTAGTTACTTGATCATCTTCTACATTAGGTATATACGGAAGGGGAAAAAAAAGTTTTAATTCATGGTTGATTAGATATACCAGTTATAAAAAGTTAGAAAATCTGCTTGAAAATTGAATCACAATTAAAAATCCTGAAAAATACTTACTATATAAAAGGTTTATTTGAAAATATTCAAATCAAAGTATTCATTGCAGTCCTTTAAAAAGTACCACTAATGTAAATAGATACAGGACTACTTAAATAGTTGGCTTCAGGTTATCTGTAATGAAATTATTGTCAATACAAAAAATGTAAACAGCGGCGGCCTTGAGTCACTAATGGTCAACACGGTCTGATGATTGTTGTGTGTAAATGGAAAGTTTATATGGGAGTGGGGGTAATTTGTCACCAGCAACAATTCAGCTACATTTCCTTTCGTCTTGGTTTTAAAGCTGAATTCCTATGGTGGTCATACGCTTTCGAAAAAATACAACAAAAAGAAAAGTAATATCAAATTAGAAGACCTGATCAAAACGATTTAAAACATCTGATGTGTTACACTCACATGACTTTCTCTAGCTGCCCCACAAACAAACTTCTTACAAAAGATTATTCTTCTTTCTACACAATGCTAATCAAGATAACATTAGCAGAATGTTCTTATTACTTAGTTCCTTATAAGAAGGAAACTAAAGGAATGCGCAAATGACAGTTAAATGTTTTAAAATCTGGCATGTGACTTTGATTGCAAATCGCTTCTTTGCTTGGCCAGGAGTAGAACAAAAGAAAAACGGACACTTCCTGTCTAGAAAAGTATAAGTACTTTACAACTCAAACCAATAATATGAAATATCTCGGAAACGGTAACCTGTACAACAAAAACGTAAATGACATAAATTGTGTGTTTTGACAAGATCTACATTTTTGTGCAGTAAGTTATTTTCTCTATTTCTTACGGTTTAGCAGTTAAGCAAAATTCGGCAAAATTCATCTAGAATAAACAGGTCTTCAGCGGCTATTCCCAGAAAATTCAAGATATACATTTTATTTGAGATGTATCTTTAATATACGGGATTTTAATCAAAATCGTTAGCCACTTTTTTTTACAAATTAAAATGTTTTAAAATTGCTCCATGTGAAGGGTAGTTTGTGGTGTGAGGATCTTCTTGAAAAGCTTCGTGTCGCATCCTTGGAAGATACCAAACCTAAATACCAAGTCTGGTATTTAACGGTCTTTTCGTTTTGAGCTATACTGTCCACAGGTACACAAACGGACCTTTTTCTAAAAATACGTTTTTCGGACACAGGACACCTTATGTCTGGTGAAATCTCGACATCGAAGTTTTGGGTGGAATATAATACCTTCTCTATCCAGTATGTACATTGTACATGCGGGCTAGGGAACGTAAGAAGCAAATTTTCGCAAATTTTATCCACACGGTCTACACCTGAGATCGGTGATCGACAGTGTTGAACAGAGTGCAAACATTTTAATATTCAAGGAGGAAGTTAAAAGTCTGAAGGAGAGCGGATATGGTCGGACAAACCTGCCGGTAGTATACAATTTCACAGCATCTGCACTGCCTTTTGATGGGGAACGGAGTGACGGTAATATAGACACGCGCCTACCACGTGCCGTTCAAGGGAACAAGCAGCATGTGCGGCCCTAATAAAAATCCCCTTCACAATAAACCAACACCTATTGTGGTGTAGTAGTCAGCACTTTAGGGTCGCTCTATGATATCGATATTCCCACGGTACTGCACTTCACTGTTTCAGAAACTTCATTATGCATCTTTCAACACACGCATATTTTACATAGTAAGAGGTCTAAGATAAGGGTTACCAAATGTGTTGTTGATAGATGAAGTGGTATTTTATAATTCATAGCTTCAAACCGAGATTGCTTACATAGGTTTAGTTAGCAATTAGGTTATTCAACACGTACCCGTGTTTCAAAAACAGATGTTGCCTGGCAACATCGTGAAATCCATTGTTATATACGACACCAAAACTGATTTGGTACTGATTCACTGTTTAGCTTTAATTGGGCAGGCATTTCAGTTAGTCGTTCAACGTGTTTTCGCTAAAACAAAATGCAGTACCTTCAGTCATTTTTCTTTTGGATGGGAAAACTTACGACATAAAAGCGAAGAGACCTCTCGCCATCTAAACAACAGGCATCGACTCATTCAAATGTGGTCGAACACCCATTGTTGATGAGAAGCGTACAGTACGTAGGGCACATGTGGTTACCGAGGAAATCATTGGAAATGCCCACAATGTGATTTTCGACCGTCGAAGAAAGTTCATGGAAGTTCACCAAGTAGTAGCGACCATAGGTGTGTCGACAGGAACGGTAATTCATATTTTGCATAAGTTGGAGACGAAACATTTGTCGGCGTGATGCGTGCCGCGATTGCTTAAGGTAGGCAACAAGCAAGTGCGGTTTTCAACTTCGAAGCCGTGATTGGAAGTCCTTCGAAGGACTTTTTACGTCGAGATATCGACAACAATTGGAGTCAGCATCATACTCCGGAAAACAAGCAGCAATTAAAACAATAGGTTGTTTCCGGGAGTCTGCTTCAAAGAAGGCAAAGACGATCACTTCAGCCGGAAAAGTGATGGCGACGACTTTTGGGGATACTGAACAGTGTTATTGGCCCGATTCGACAAAAAGCTGGCGAGACAGCCCCATTTGACTTGGAGGAAAGTGCTGTTTCACGACACCGCCCAACCACATTCATCCGGAGTTTTCGCCGTTAAACTGCACAACATCTTTATGAATTGCTGTCGGACATCCATATTCGTCGGAACTAGTTACCTGCGATTTCTTCTTGTTTCCTAACATGAAATGGCTCAAGGGAACAAAATTTAGATCATATGAGGCCATCTTGAGACAGAGGCAAATTATGCAGAACTAGACAATTTCCACCTTTTGGAGTGGTTAAAAATGGCAGGAACGGTAAGAGAAGTGTATTCCCTATGTTGAGAAATAATTAATTTGTGTTTTGAAAAAATTACTTCATTCCTAAAACGGAATGTTTTGAATTGAATATACAATGAGCATGTCCTCTACTCAAGAAGAGGACCTGCAACTGAGATTGCTTATGTTTTAATTTCAAATCACAAGTGGCCATGCATAAGGATCATGTACGTTTGTTGCTTAGCTAAAAAGTTAACGAAATATGGATGCAATTAAGTATGCACACTGTTATTCGTTTTATAGAACACCAGTCTACTGCACCGCAGATAGCAAATCACCTAGAGTATTTTAATTAAAATTGTTAGACCATTTTAGAGTCAAAAATAAATAAAAAAATATCCAAAGGGTAGTTTGGGGTAGGAGATTTATCCTTGGAAGTTGCTGAATTTTGGTAATAAAACCAGTTTTCAATTTTAAGTTACACTGTCTTCAGAGACAAACATTAAATACTACATGCAAACACACAAGACCTTTATCTAAAAATCTGATGTGTTCCATTCCATATGATTTTCTCTATCTATGTAACAAATTATTGTTAAAAAGCTTATTCTACTATCTACTTCATGATAGAGACAAACATCAGTAGAAATTCACATGTCTTCTAGCTGTTCAGTAAACAAACCTTTTATTCAAAACATTAATCTGTTATCTACATCATGCTAATCAAGATAAACATAAGCAGAATTACTCTTGTTACTAGCTTCCTTGTAAATAGAAGGGAAATAATAAAATGTACAGGTTAAAGCAATGTCTCATCCTTTAAAAGCAGGTTGCTATGAGAAACAACTGAAATTCCAATCTCTTTGCTTACCAGAGTAAACAAACAAGAAATGAGAAAAAAGGTATCTTCCCATTTAAGAAAAGTTTTTGTGCCTTAAAACTGAAACCAATAATCTAGAATATCTCGGTTTAACTCTTAAAAAAAAAAATGTATATGACATAAATTGTGTGTTTTAATGAGTTCTACATTTTTTGTTTAGTAAGTTTTTGTATATCCCTTACGGTTTCCACTTATATAAAAATCATCCAGAATGAAGAGTTAGACCATTCCCAGAAAAATCAACATATACATTTCGTTTGTCATAAAAATATCTTGCACATAAGCTATTTTAATCAAAATTGTTAGAACCATTTTTGAGAAAATAAAAATCTTCAAAAAATGTTCCATGTAACGGGTACTTTGGGGTGGGGGGGGGGGGGATTTTCTTGAAAATCTTTGTCATATATTTGGAAAATAGCAAACTTAAATGCCAAGTTTGGTATTTAACGGTCTCTTTGTTTTTGAGCTTCTCCCTAGGATGAGACATGAAGATTCTCAAGAAAATCCCATCCCAATTTACTCTTTACATAGAAAAAATTTTTGAACGTTTTGTTTTTCTCAAAAACACTCTTAACAATTTTGATTGAAATACTACATATTAAAGATATTTATATCACAAATGAAATATATATCTTGAATTTTCTGGGAAAAAGATCTGAAGACCTCTTCATTCTGAATGAATTTTGCATTACTGGTAAACCATAAGAGATAGACAAAAACTTACTACAGAAAAAATGTAGATATCGTTAAAACACACAATTTATGTTTTATGCATTTTCTTGCAGAGCTGACCAATTTGGAGACATTCCTTGTTGTGGGAACAACTTTGTGCACCAGCTTTTAAATATTTGAGGGCCATTTTACCTAGTGTATTCCCTTATTTTCCTTCCTTAGAAGGAAGAAAATAATAACTTTCTGCTAACATTTGTCTTGATTAGCACAACCTAGATAAGAGAATAATCCTTGCAAGTTTGTTTACAGAACAGGTAGAGAAGTCAAGGGAATGGAACACATCAGATTTCTAACACACACACTCTCTCACTCTCATGCATGCACACAGTCTGGGCAGCTCAGTTGGTTAGGTGCTGGCCTACGGATCCAGGGTTGTGGATTGAAACCCGGCCCAGACCAATAATTTTTGAGTATGTTTAAAAGCAACAAGCTCAATGTCAATAGATTTATTGATATGCTATAGAACTCCTGTGAGAAAAAACTCAGGCACACTGGTGGTGCTGTTATGATCCTGGCAATTGTCAGTGAGGTTAACAAACAATACACTTACTGACACAGGCATATCTTTTGGTGAAAATCATATTTGGAACTCAGGGAGTCTCAAAACATATATTTCATTGAGATCTTGGTATCAAATTTCTGGATGAAATGCAGTACTACTTCTAATTACTACTGCAGATATGTAGTAGATAAGTAAAATTTGTTACCAGAAGAAATCATACATACTTCCATAGTGAACACAGATGTATCAGTTCTAGTGATAACCACAAAAGGATGGTAATTGGCTATTCTCAGACAATTTCAGTTTTGCGAAATTCAATCTGTTCTATGCATATCTTACAACGCAGAAGATGTGATATGGAATATTTAGCACCATTGATTCTACAACCTACATATCATCAAATACCCATTCTGAAATAAGATTAACTGTATACAGCACTTGAGGTATGTAGTGTTACACCAGTTTTCAGAATACATTATTATATAGGGAGTAGGACATTTTCAAAGAGTTATGTATACATTGTTTAATCTAAGTCTGAGGCTCACATTTTTCTAATTATATCTGGATGCACCCAGGAAGGATGTTTTCTCAAAACAGCAGAGAAATTTCAGCCCAAAATATTATCTGTATCCTCTGCCAAACATATGACTTTTCTATATACTACTGAAAATAAAACCATTAGTGGATGGTGAATGACTTAGCTTTGCATTAAATTAACCTCCTCCCAGTGACAGGTAAACTTTATGATGGACGTTACTCACAAAGGGACCAGTTCTTGACAGACTTTATTATTGCTTTAGCCTAGTATATTCTCCTATTCCCGCACAGATTCATGAAAGTATGTAATAAAAGTATTTCTACAAACGTTCATTTCAATATATATGAAGTAGATAAACAATATGATTTAGTAAAAGTAATTTGTTACACGCTGAGTAGAGAAAGTCATATAAATGTAACACTTCAATTTTTTTTTCATTAGTAGATCATTAATGAGGATCTTGCATTTACTGCAGAAACATATGAGGTTCTTATTTTGCTGCAGAAGCCAGTTTATCACCATGGAGGCTAGTGGCCATTTAGTTTGACACTTTATAAAAGTGAATAAAGACACTCAGTTGTAGAAAAATAAGCCTTACTTATATCAAAACATCTTTGCATAGGTCATTATTTTAAGTTGACAACAAATCAAAAGGCAGTTAAGGTTTATGATAAATACAAGGTGCATCCAGAAGCTAGGTTCCTATGGCCAAGTAAGGCAATATCATGGATCAATAAGTAAGAAATATTTATTGTAATATTTACTGAAATTCACTAGCAACTTCTCAATATAGTCATCACACCATTACTGATGTATTTATTGTACTAGTGCACCAATGTTTGTATGCCTATGTCATAAGAGTTTTCTGCCAATGTGTGGAACCACAAGGTTACTTCTATCTACATCTTATTTTTGTTCTGGAAAGGTTTTCCTACTGGAAAGCGCTTCTTGAGATGGAAGTCACTTGGTGCAAAATCAGGGCTGTAGGATGGTCCCATCCTGCATGCCATGAGCTGTATGAGGTTGCACACTGTTGGACAAAGCATAATGCCTCTAGTTCAGAATTTCATGTCTGTTTCAGATTGCCCTTCTCAGATTTTGCTGTATCTGACAATATTGATTAATATTTACAAGCTCCCCTTGCAGTAAAAGTTACAAAGGACAAACCACATCCATTCCAGAATACAATGCACATGATCTTTCTAGCACACATGTTGTTGTTTGCACAGATATGTGATATATGACACCCATTATTCATCCCCAGTTATTACATAGTTGTAAAACTTTAACCTTACTCTATTTACCACTGGAGGAATGTCAATACTGTGGCCAGATATCTGGTTTTGTGTTCATTTCTCAGCTGATTTGGCCCCTAGCTTACAGACACTTCTGAAAACCACGCCACTGGATGCCAATTTCATGCACCAGTGAATGGATGACTGATCACAAAGTTCCAAAATTATGAAGCATCAATTCAGCACAATTGGTTTGCACGCTTTCTATCAGTTCTGGAGTCACCAGGTACAGTTGGCCACTATGGCCTTGTTAAGCACATTTGTTCAACCTACATTGAATTGTTCTGCACCATTGTCTGACCAAAGTATTGTGTCTATACATGTGGCAAAACTGCTGATGTATTTCTGCTGAAAAATTATTCTAAGCATACAGTAATCTGATAAGCATGAAGCTTACAGTTGGCAGAAGACAATATTAATGCAGCTATTTTCTCCTAGCATTATTCAATAAGACAGTTACCATCACAAGGCTGAAACTGTACTGAATTATTCACATGTTAACCCTCTCTATTGCTACACATGTGCATTCCCATCTGAAAACTCCTGCCATCATTGGGCAAGATGGAAATTTAGTTTTGGGAAATTTTAAATTGTTTTATTAGTGGCTGTTTTGAAGTGTCATGATATCAGTTTGTTTAGTTTACCAAACTGGTGGAGAAAATTTGGCTGCTGATGTGCTATATCATGCATGTTTTGCTATAGAATTTGTGAAAAGAGCCTGAGAAGATTGCATCAATCCTCTAATCATCGGATAAGACACAAAGGTTCATTACAGTCATTGGAGAGATTTAAAAAGCAACATTGCATAGCTGAACCCTCAATTTTTCGAATGTGGTGGAAAATAAATGAAAGAAACCACACTTTTAAAAGGCCAACCCCTGTAGTGACTAGAAATACAATGCTTTTCCCTCACACTGTGGTCATTGCTCGATGGCTCACATAGGTCTATAGTGCTTTCCTCTCAAACTGTGGTCACTGGCTGATGGCTCACATAGATCTACTGCTATAAAAGGAAAGACCTTCATAGTATAATTACAATTGCAGTGCTAATAAGCATTTCATAAAAGATTTTGGAAATTCGTCCTTTTTTATCCACATATTTCTGACATTTCAGGAAATTTACATCACATTCAAAACAGAGTTCTTCCAATGTATGGGATTTTGCATACATCCCCGATGGGTTAAAATTACATATCATTAAGATATGTATATATGTATATTATTTAGCAATCCCCTTTACTCAGATGTTAATTTATGGAAGCCAAGCATTTTCATATCAAGTGTTTATTTTTGTTAATGGAAAGAGATTGATACCATATCGATTTATTGATTATGTGGCAAGGAAAAATTATTTACTGAAAGTAATTAGTTTGTAAGTGTTCTGTGAATATCAGAATATTGAATTTAATGTGTATTTTAAGCATAATTTAATTTATGATCAGAACTAATTATTCAAAAAAATTCAACAATCAATGATAATTGCATTGCTACCTGCATGAAAAAGAAAGTTGTTCTTTCTAGTATACTGCATCCCCAAGCATTTTATACCAATATTTTAATTTTCACTAAGCGCAAATAGCTTGTGAAATAAGTATTATATGTACCAAAAGTAACTTATCTATAAATAAAAGTAAGTCTGTATTATATAATTCCATAACGAATGATTAATAGAAGAAACATGTAGAATAAGCTTTCAGTATATATAAGAGCTGAATCAACGCTCAACCTTTTTCATTCCTTATTGGTCAGGCTTCATATAATCTTCATTGCTCGGCACAAGACAGGAAGGCGCGCTGTAACCACGCTAGTGGAAGGCAATCTTAAATTATCTGTGCCATCATAAAGTGTTAATAATCATTTATCCTGTGATATTAAAGAATATACAAGAACACTTTACCAGTGTATTATTTACAAGTATTATATTACCTTAAATGCATTTTCTCCTTCGTGGCCACGATCCTGAGACATCATAATACTTATTACAGCAATACTTAAAAAGAATCTCAATAAGCTCACAGACATATTTGTAACAAAATGACACTAAACTGATGAGCGAAAAAGGAAAATTGTATTATTACTTAATTATCCTACCTACCAAAATGTCCCAAATTAAATTTAATAACTCATAATAGTAAGATAATGCAGTAGCACAATCTTATTGAAAAAATCCAGATTGACTTTTGACATCAGAAAACTTTCCAAAAATGATGCAAGACATCTCTCTGCATTTATTGTTTGCTAAGAGAGAGACAGACAAAGGCATACATATAGAAAAAAGGGCATAAATTCATTGCTCCACATACACCAACTTTAGTGACGTGCAAGGAGACTTTGGGTGTAATATCAGATTTCTCTGTACTTCCGATATCTACTCGCAATGTGGCATAACCATGTAAATGGAACTATGCTTCATCATAGAAGCATGGCTTCCTTCAGAAAGGAAATAAAGCTGTCGGTCTCATGATGAGATTTATGGCATGTAAAAGAACTTCAAGCTTGATTAAAGAGGCATACGAGCAAAATTAAGTGGTCTTTCATGCCCAATATAGAATGGGATGCTGAGAACCACAGCAGTTAGATAGCATCCCTATATAAAACTTACTTTAATAATAATTAAGCATTGGACAATTATTCCATTAGTGATATTTTTAATATCCAATTACAGAAATCTACTCAACTCTGATGATGGCATGACAGCAATTCTTGAACCACAGTGACCCTACATGGTTTCAATTTGACTGCTATACTGAGCTCCTGTTTCCTTGTAAAGGGGCTTAAGAGTGATTTTCAAGGAGCATTCTAATGTTCAATCTCATTCAATCTCTCCTCAGTAAGAAACTTGTTCTTTACTCATGGTTTTGTATCCGTTATCTAAATGTGTTAACAAGTCTTCATACAGTTTCTCTGTTGAGATAGATAAACTGGGAAATTATATTCCAAATTGCCTTCTAACTTCCCAACAGATTTTAACCCTTATGAAACCTACATAACAATCCTTTGTGGAATGCATATTTGTTTTGGGACATTAGGGAAAACTGTGCAATTACCAATACTGCTATGCCAAAGAAAAAGGCAGTAACTGCTGAAAAAGAAAAAAAAAAAAAAAAATGAGATTTTGTATCATTAGAAATGTCTCTATGCTCTGCAATAAAATTAATTTTTGTTCACAATATAAGCCAAAATCAGTTGCCCACCTTGCAATTTTTTTCAACACTTACAATGACAGAAAGCACTGAGTAGAGATTGCCTTTGTTAAAATGTTGCAAAAGTATTGCTTTTTAAGGTTGTACTTTTGTCCGCTACAACTCAACAAAGATATAAAGTATATAAATTTACTGACTACAATGTGAGGAAGCAGTATCTGCACATTATACCTCCATTTTACAGTTTGTAATCATACTAGTAGAAGTTGTGAACTGCTTTCAGTGTGTTTTAAAACAAATTGAATTTTAGATTAATTATTACAGCTAATAACTAAATATTTTTAGTATTGATCTGAGTCGATTGTAACACTTTCCATCACTTACATTGTTTTCATCCTGAATGACAAAAGAATAGCTTTCTGCAAAGTCACAAAAGATATTCATTTACTTTGAGTTCTTCTTTAGTGCTTTTATATAAATGTGACTGCTGCTGTGTGATAAATGAGTGAGTTCATGGCTGTTATAAACTTAATGCAAATCTCTCAATTATATCATCTGTTGATGTCATTATTGTATCCATAACTGCTCTGCCTGTAGTTAACAAACACTTATATGTGATTTCATCACTGCCATTCTTGCTAAACAAATCTAACAGATAATTAGTGACCTTTGACATGCTTGGACAATAGGCATATACACCAAAGAAGCATTCTGGAAAAGCATGACTGCATGTAATAAATGCTATATAGTGCTTGTACGGCAGTAAATAATATCATTTCCTTTCAAAATTTGCAAATATGCATAGAAGCTTGTGACAGTGATGTGATTAAATAAAAAATAAAAGAATTTGAGTCGGTTTTTGTAACACAAACATCACTTATTTTTACTTACTGGGATTCAGGAATTATAACATCACCTTAGCTCCAAAAGCAACTACAGCATTCAGAAACTGCTGTGCAGAAATTTAAAAGATCCTATCCCTACAGGCAAAAAACCGGGAATTTATGAAATTAAATGCTCAGACTGTAATCTGGTGTATATCGGAAGGACAAAGAGAAGTTTGGAGATCAGATTAAAGGAACACAAGAGAAACCTAAGATACAAATAGAAAAATCAGCAGTTGCCTATCATTTTTGGACATCAGGACACGAAATCACACCAAATATAAAACTATTAAAACCAGCTTATAAACCCACAGAATTAGATGTCTGGGAGAAGATCTACATCATGAAGAAAAAGAGCCATATCATGAATTTTGATTTGCCACCTTACAGCAGCCTCTGGAAGTTCATAGATCCAGCAACAGATGCCTCCACAATTAATATACCACCACCCCCATTGTCGCCAACGAAGAAAGATTTAGTCGGAATTAAGGGTTGAAAATGGGAACAACTGTTACCCGAAACCGGTCCCCAGTAAGTAAAAATAAGTGATGTTTGTGTTACAAAAACAGACTCAAATTCTTTTATTTTTTATTATTTCCTTCATTTTGCTTCCTTCAACCATTAGCTTCAAGTTCTGGAGTAAGGTACACATAAACATAGTGTATAGGTGGGTCCCAATGATATTGGCAAGAACACAGTGCTTTGGTTGTAGCCCACAAAATTTCTAGAATCCAAGCTTCACATCTGGGTAAGTGCCTTTGAAATGCACATACATTTCCTTAAGATTGTGCAACACTAGCTATTACTGCCTACGCACTCGAACTCCATTTTCTTTCACAGACACACAATTTTTTCTTCCTGCTGTCACACAGCTCACAGTAAAACTGATTTACAAGCTGTACTGTTTTCTCACACAATCTCTTGCCTGAATTTGGATTCGGTATTATTAATAAGCCATGTTCTGTCACTGACTGTTTTGCTCTCCATACCATGTAATCCAAAGCAGAAAATTCTCTCATGGTTTTCCTTACTCTCCAATTCTTTCAAAGTATGGTCAAAATTTGTATTTTATCACACATACTATTTGAATTATAAAACTTATTTTTCTGTGATTTCACTCTCTGCTGCATGTTCTTCACACTGTTCTTGTACCAATTAAGTATGCTCCAACATTGAATTACCTTTTTCATTTTTTGCTAAAGGCATTTTTTCTCATGCTTAACTCTCTTTTTCTTCAGAGGAGATTCACAGGATACTGCAGGCTAGTATTTAAACAATCAACTGCCAGTTTTGGTGCTATTTCATATTCTCTTGTTACAGATTCTTTGGAAGTAGTTGGCACTGCTGAGGGAACTTCAGCAAATGATAATTGGTTTTTACATTTACTGCAAATTTTCCTAACTTGCAATACATACACTTCTTTTCCAATCTTGAACATTTCTCAAATTCTTCTGCACTCATGCATCACCTTGTTCTTTAAATGAATTACAGCATTATAATATTGACTCGAATCCATGTTTAGCTAATCACTATTAAAACAAAGCCTCAGCACATTTGCCCATGACAACATGCTAATCCTGCCTGGGTAGCATGGTGGTAGCATGTCTGCCTCATGTTCAAAAGGTCGTGAGTTCGAATCTCGCTTAGGGTGAGTTACCCAGGTAAGGTTTTTTTCGGGGTTTTTCCTTATCCTGAGAAGACAAATGTCGAGTAACTTTAAGCTCCATGAACCCCAAAATCATTTGAGCATCATATCATCAATTGCATTCATCGTCCAATATGACCAAACCAGGTTAAAGGACGTTAAAAAAAAAAAAAAAAAAAAAAAAAAAAAAAAAAAAAAAAAAAAAAAAAAAAACCTGCTAATGAGGACTGCTTGAATTAAAAATTGTATTATTGGCTGATCGCAAATAGAATTGTTCATAGTTGACCAGAATAATGTTATCTGCTTTTGGCTTTTGTATTTAACTTTACTTTTTAGGAAAAGCATTCCATTGACTCGACTGACATTGATCACATCAGAACTGAAATATAAAATTTGTTTCACAAAGCATGTATACATCATTCATTACAACTGTCAATCAATTCTGACTTAAATTAATAAAGGACTAAAAACTGGAAATAAGAGTTATTTTCTGCATTTTGATAGTGAAACGATATAGACAAAGTTAATTTTTGGACATGATACCTTTGGGTGTCATATTTATACCATTGCACTTGACCAATAAAATATAATATTTTTAAAAAAAATTGAAGATAATTGATGTCAAAGGTCAAGGCCATTGACCTTTTAACTTGAAAACTTTTAAAAACAGGCCATGTTAAACATTAATGTAAAGCTCCATTCATTAGCTATTCATTGGCACATGTTTCATAGTTGTATGTGGATTATAACAGGACTTACAGCCTTTTATCTCGAGGCACTATTTCACAATATTTTCCAACTTTGAGGATATGTACCCCTACTCAACTGTTTCATACCTTTGAAATTTTGTAGTTTTTCATTTCTTGTTATGATCACTGGATGTACAAAATTTGAAAGAAATTGGAGGATATCAGGTTGGAAATGATACTTGTTTCTTTTGATTTGATATGGAATGACCCTTAACTAGCTTGGTTGTTATAACAAGCTGTAATTGCTTTTCTGTTTATTAATGCTCTAGTTCTAAAAGATGTTTTCACTGCAACATTATTTCTGCATTTCTTAATTTCAATTAACATGAAGATGGAAAAATCCCCATTTGTAAGAATGGTATGCAGATGAGTGGGTCAAGGAAGTCTTGTGGATATAAAAGTCTTCAACTTCAGATCTCTTTAAAACCAATTATTATGTTGCCATGGCAGCATGATTAGACCACTTGCCTCCCACCTAGGGGGGGACCACTTTTGGGATTTGTGGTGGATGAAATCTACAGGTCCTCTGGTTTCCCCCACCATTTCTTCTACCAACTGCTCCATCACCACCTTTTCTATCATCCACTTTGCCTACAATTCATACCATTTACATCCACATCCTCGCACTAGCCATTGTGCTGATCACCTCTCCCTGGAGCTCTATCTGATCCTTAGCCCATCTGTGCCTCAAGCGTCTGATCCCAAGCATTCTCTTGTAAGTCCTCCCTTACACCCTACCACGAGGAGGATAAACATCTATCTACTACCTTGAAAATAAACAAAATATGACTTCTGTTTTGAGTAAATTGCCAAACTTTCCAATGCAATCCTGTTTCCAGGAAACCAAAACATAATTTAGTTTGACTTAAAATTATAATATGCTAACTGTTGGCATTACTTTCTGTGGTTTTCTTCTTTTTCAGAGATATTCCCAGAAAAAATGAAACACACAATTATTAAGTCATTTTATAAAAAAAAACAAAAAAAAAAAAAAACAAAAAAAAAGAAAAAGACAGAAACCTGACCGCCAATTCTAGAACCATCTTTCTTTTAACAGGTTCTAAAGTAGTGGAGAAAGCTGTATATAATCAGGTCATAATACAATGTCCCAATTTAGTTTTTGGAAAAAAAATGTTATGTACATGCTCTCTTCTAAAGCAGTAACATCCTTGGACCATTTGGAATATTTTGTAACTTAGTAAAGGCATTTGATAGCATAGATAACTACTTGTTGCTCCAAAGGTTTACATCTTATGGTTAGAATCAGCTGAAAATTTTAATGCCATGGCCCAGATTCAAACACGGTCAGCATAGCTCAAAAACAAAAGCTGTTAAAAATCAAACTTGGTATTTAAGTTTGGTATCTTCCAAGAATGCGACACAAAGATTTTGAAGAAAATCCCCCCACCCCCAATTACCATTTGATGGAAAAAATTTCGAAAATGTTGATTTTCTCAAAAATGATTCTAATGATTTTTATTAAAATCTCATATTTAAATATGTATATCCTGAAGTTTCTGGGAATAGCCTCTGAAGACCTCTTTATTCTGGATGATTTTTATTGAATTTTGCATAACTGGTAAATGTGAGAGATAGAAATTTGTTACAGAGATGAAAAGAAAGTCATGTGAATGGAACACATTAGAATGTTTAATATCATTCAACAGGTAAGTATTCAATTCATAGGGCAGACTACAGGTTTTGGTGATTTATAATTATTCGTTATTAGTCTTACATAATGTATAATGAGAAATACATTGGTTTAAGCTGACAAGATATTCTGAAATGGTTAAAAATCACATTGTTTGTTTTAAGCACTAATAAAATTTCCAGTTTTTAAAAAATATGTACTTTCTGGAGTTTAAGAGGTTTTAAGGCATCTAAATATTATTTATATGCTAGTCTGCAGTCCTTTAGCGTTATCACTCAATGCACCTTTTTAGAACATTTGTATCTTTAAATTCAGTTATTGCAAAATAAAAGTTTTAGATACTTTTGTTAACTTTTTCTCAAAAAGTATAAGAGGTTGAGAGCTGAAATTTTTTCCACATTTTTACTTTTTTGATTTTGCAAATAATGTTTTCAATTGCTAGTGAATCAATATAACTAAATAATTCAGGTTCAGAACATAGCTGATTATGGTAAGAACAAGCATTCAAAAATGTGATTCAGTATTGCAAGTAGTATAAGAGAAAAAGGTACATGAATTGACGTTTTAAGAGTAAATTTTATTATTTTTCTGCTGAATGAAATACTTTTTATGGACTCAACCAGATAAGCAAACAACCACTTGAAATAATTGTCATGATTTATACAATACATGTATAACAAAACTAGGGTGCCAGGTGCACGGCGCGTGTGACCTTAACTGCATTTCCTGCGCACACATCCTACATCCATTCTGTCGTCACACTGTTCTAGTCCAGTTCACACAAAAATAACATTAGGAATTTAAAATAAGAACTGAAGCTTTCCTGGCGACGCGTTAATTCAAAATCTTCTCGGGCTTCTAACCAGGTAAAAACTTGGCTTGACACCAACGTTTCGAAGAAGTGCATCTTCCTCGTCTTCAGGGTGAACTGATCAGAAGAAGCCCGAGAAGATTTTGAATTAACATTAGGAATGTTTAGCAGTGTTTAGTTTTGCTTGAACTGCTTTCAAAATGCATTATACAGTATCACAAAGAGTGTTTATGTATGATACATAAGTGTACATCAACTTGTAGGAAAGTTGTAAGGTAATTTGAAACTAAGTTTCCTGGTGTGCATGTTCTGAGTAGAGAGGCTGTTCATTTGCTTGTAAATAAATTCAGGGAAACGGGATTAATTTTTGATAGGAAAAGAAAGGTAAACAGACATGTGCTTATAGAGAAGAAATCTGATGAAATCAGAGAAAGGTTAGAATGGCAACCTTGAGAATCTCTTAAGCGTCTTGCACAAAAAACTGACATTTTGAACATTTCAGCATGGAAAGTAATAAAAATTTTAAAACTCAAATCATACAAAGTTACTGCTGTGCAAGAATTGATCACCAGTCGGGTAAATTTCTGTAACTGGATTTTGAGAAATGTTAATGATGGAACAATCGATCCACGATTAATACTGGTTTCATTTACATGGTCGTGTCATCACAACACAACCGATATTATGCTACAGACAAACCCAATTTAGTTCATGAAACTCCCTTGCATAATCAAAAAATCGAGATATGGTGCTCAATAAATGGATACAGAAATATAGGCCCTATTTCTAAGAGTGTATCATAAATGCAGAAATATATTATTATATACTAGCACAATGTTTCAAACAGCTGGTGGAATTGAATGTTGGTCTGGATATTTCTAACACAATTCTGCCACCATACATACAGCCAGTGAATCATTACAGTTTATTGAGGAAATTTTTGAGGATAGAATTATTAGTAAGGGTTTATGACTTGCTCAGTCCCCTGATATTAAGGCATTTGATATTTATTTATGGAGCAACTTGAAAAATAAAGTATACAAAACTTTTCCCCATACATTAGAAGAATTAAAACAAAATATCAGGACAGAAATTAATGTTATTTCAGAGGCTGAGCTCGTGTGTGAATGAAAATTTCCTTAAGATGCCATTGATGTATTGATGCAGATGGACGTCATTTCCAACATCTCCGGTGATAAGGTAAGTTTTGTGTTTATTTGGATAATTGTTAATGGATTTGAGTTTTTATTTGGCATCCACCCATGTCTTGACTGGGTGACAGGCCGGGTGAGTTCCATCCAAGTGTACAGAATGTGACTGGGAGATGGGTCAAGTTTTATAGTGTACTTATTGTAGAATAATTCATAGAAAAATTATTGAGAAAATTTAAAGAGCAGTGGTATTTAACTCACTAAAGGTATAATTTCCGTTCAGACTACTTTGTCCCCCATAATATACTGTTTGCTATTAAATCAAAAAGTAATCTTGGTGAAGGTTGTATGATTAATACAGCCCAGATTTTTATGTAATTATATATCCAATTCCTTTATATCTGAAACAGGAAATGTCTCCGAATTGCTATACCTAAGTTTTATTTTATATATTTTTACACACTTCTGCACACATTCTGCAAGATTCTAAATCTGGAAATAATATCTCCAGGAAAAGTGATGTTTAAGCACAATCCTGTGATGGCTTGTGATAGTGTAAGATTATTTTCTTCACACAAGAAAAGTTTATCAGACAGAAGAATACCATTTACACCAGAAAATGCAGAGAAGTATCATATTGTGCACTGTGTCAGGGAATGAATAATTTGTGTCACATACTCATTCTCAATTTCTTAAATTATGTTTATGGAGATTCTGGTGTTTTTGTGTTGTCTTGCTCCTGCATGTTTAACCATAAACATTTAAAGTGTTCACCAAAGACTAAAAAAAATGTGAAAATGAAATCCATGAATAGCAACTCAAAATAAGTATGGTGTAGTAGAATCGTGCAATAAATATAGTGGTACAATGAAAACCTGCTGAGTGAAATGAATACATTTTCATTTAAATGTTCAGACTTCTAATGTAATTTTAAATGATTTGTTATACATTCTTAATTACACACTTTATACATATTTATGTACATATTTCTAATCATATCTGGGCTCTTATTATGCTACATATCCAGTGAGGCTTAATTGGAATTTAAACTTACAATACCACATTGGAAAAATGAGTCAAATTTACACTTGATTTGCTTCACTAAGTAATTACCTGAACATGTTTCGAAGGACATGTTCCAAGAAATCAGGAATTTACAGAATCAACTGTAAAAACTGTGACAAAAGATACATAGGACAAACCAGAAGAAACATAGGAACCAGGTTGAAGGAACATCTGGCACTGTGCACTTAAGAAACAACCAAATGGAGAAATCAGCAGTAGCCTCACATGCTTGGGACAATAGCCATAGAATCGAAGATAATGTCCACTTGTTAAAATCAGTACAGCAATTGCTAGAATTAAACATATGGGAGACGATCTTTATTTTAAAGCAAAAACCTAGCCCAATGAATTTTGGAATTCCCACCGATGACAACCCGCTCTACAAGTTCATCTATCGGCCACCAGAAAAAGGAGAAGAGTCCACAAAAAATACCAACAACAGGCCGGCCAGTCAAAATCTGTTGATGATGTAGGCAACATACGCCTTCGAAACATGTCCATGTAATTAATTACTTAGTGAAGCAAATCAAGTGTAAATTCGACTCATTTTTCCAATGTGTAATTATGCTTCACTGTGTACCACTTCCAGTATCTTGATTCTTTTAATCATTACAATACCATATTGATGTTCCTGAATTGGCCACTTGAAACATTCATTTTGAGCACTACATATAACCTTTGTTTTCAAATGCACCCAGATAAATGGCACTGTACAGCTCTCGAGTTCAACACTCAAAGCTATCAATACATTTATTCAACAAACCTATGTACTGCATATTAAATAGTTTTAAAATGTGTACATATTTAGTCCAAAATTTTATATAGTACATCTGATTACTAAAGTTAAGATAGTTTTCACAATGTTGATGGACTACATAGAGCTATATTTCAGCGCAATGCAAAATGTAAAAAAAACACAAAGGCTGACTAATTGTATCTATTTCAAATTAAATTTAAAAGTTGGATAGCTGCAGATTTTAACAATTGCAAAAACACTGTAAATAAAAGAAAATTCTTTGAATTATAGTATAAACTAGCAAGATTTGAAAGACATATATATATGCGAGCACATAAGGAGCAAGAAGATTTTTTCAAGGCCTGGTAGTAAATATGGTATAAATACAATAAATAACATAGAATAGCCACAACAATCTGAATTGCCTAACATTCATATTTTCTAAATAAAACTGAATTCGACTCATAACATGTGCTTGGTTGATATAATCTTTAGAAAGTCAGATGTAGCTCAAATCCAAACTGCTTAAATGCATATCACAGCAATTTGAGTAAAATACTAGTGAAAAATTGACAGTCCATTTAGTAACCTAGACTTTACAATTGTTAGAAAGCTGGAAATTAAAGGTTTTCTTATATCACGTTAAAATATTAAATTCACTTTACCAACAATATTCCTGCTCAACAGCTCTTCCATGTCTGCCTCACATTCAACAGGTTACGAGTTCAAATCTCACTTAGAGCGAGTTACCCGGATAAGTTTTTTTTCAGGATTTTCCCCTACCCCAAAAAGCTGAATGTTATGTAACTTAAAGCTCCATGGACCTCAAGATCATTTCACTTATGTCATTCATCGTCCAATGACCAACCAGGTTAAAGGACGCTAAGTTAAGCAAAATAAAAAAAAAAATATGGCACTGATTTCTTTTGTTCATTTTTTAAAGTTATATTAGTTTTCCATTTTGCTCTCAAAAACTGATAACTTATATTTTGCAAATTACCTTCCCCCAAGAAATAATAGCAAAATCTAGCTTTAATTCCAACTGCTGCTTTAATCTAAGAACATAAAATCAATCTTTTAAAAATATTTAAACTCAGGATCAATTCACATTTACCATTTAACTTTATAAGCATTGATTAAAAATGAATTCCTGTACCTAACAGTCTCTTTAACACTTTTTTTTTTGCTATGCTACTGCTCCCTCCCCACAATAAAAGTATCAGACGTAAAATCATGAATATCATGGTACCAAATACTAATTTTAACACTTTTACAAACTCCACGAAATGATAATGCCATTTTATCAAATTTCCAAAGATCGGAACATTCCATAAGTTGTTGTAATGTAGTTTATTTGCTATTTAGTTTAACTTATACACAGATCATGGTATCCCTGCAAAGAAAATAATTTGTTTGAAGGACCATTGAGTTTTTAGATTAAAAAAAAATAATTGAAATAAATCAAGTCTGTCTAGTATATAAGTGAAGAAACCAAAATTAGAGGAAGTGTTTGCCTGAGTTTGTTGATTGATGAACACAATAATAGCTGTGAATGAGGTGGGAGTACATTAAAAATAATAGAATATTTTATAATTGAAAACTCTCTTGATTTCTTGATTAATACTGCAATTATAGATGATGTCAGTCATGGATGTTGTAATTATATTTCAATTACTTTTATGAACCTTACTATATGTTTATATTTTAATTATTCAATTAATTTTTTTTTTTAGTGGTCACCATCTAAAGCTACCAAACGTACGCGGCCACAAATCCAAAGTATAGAGTCAACGTAATTTGAATGTGTTTCTTGTTTTAAACTGTTGAAAAATATTAACATTTCCAAATTTGAAATCCGCTGATTGCCGATATTTTGAATTCTTGGAACCAATAGATCTTCCCCGACTACGCTCTGTCGTCATGGGCCCCACTCCTCTACTAATAAAAACACATCCCTCGGCTCACTTTACGGCTTTGGGCCCTAAGAATTTATAACGGTCAGGCAACAACAAAAAGGCTCCAATGGCAGAATAACAAAGTATCAAATCCGTATCACGTATGGAAGTAATTAGGTTTTCGGCATACACAATATTTAGCGCAATGTAACTTTTAATTCAATAAGAGAAGATTAACCTTCACATTACGCGCCCTTTCATTTAACATATAAATTCTAAAGTGTATAAGATGGTATAACACCATTTCCTTTTATACCTTGGTAAGAGAAAAGTTAAATAACAGCTGAGAAATTGTAGAAAACACAAATATATGCATTTACTATCAGAATTATACTAGTCGACGCCCAGTTACCTGCCATCCATCCTTAACTCCAACTTCATTTTCGTATGTTCGGTAGGCTGCAGTTTTACACTCTTCCGTGGTAGTCAATGTTTATGCACACAATATAAATGAATTTCCATTCATATAAACATCACAACAAAAGTTTTAACAATCCAAAACTTGATTAACTGGACATGCTGTCACACCACAACCCATATTTTCCCCCCTCTAACAAACGCTTGTGAGACACGCCTGCTAAGCTGTGCCTTCAACATACCAATAACAACAGCCTGTACAGTTTCTGTGGTTCTGCGGCTTCTATATAGTGAGAATATTCGGCGGTTCGGTTGCAGTAAATGGAACTGCTTTAGATGAACGCTTCACTTCTCGGAGTTCGTTCCATAAAATATTCCTTCTTCTTACTTCTCTTTGTCTTTCAAATTGAAATTACCCATCATGTTCATTGCTGGAGTATGAAAACACAGAGACACACATTTTGTACTAATATTTCGGAATTTGATTTCCTAGATGATAGGATTATAGTTCACAGAAGGACTAGCAGATCACTATATAATAACACAGACATACAAAAACAAAAAACCGTTATTTCTTTGCTGCCTGGGATTTTAAATTGGATTTTAGATATATTTGAGGCGCTGACTCTAAATATTAAATCAATATTTCTCTATCTACTCTATTTTTTTTAAAGAATTGTGTTATATTTATGTGCAGTTCTAAATCCTTTTTGTGCTATTCTCAATTTTAATCTCTGTATGTCTATAATCATAATAAAATAGGATGGGATAAGTATATTTTGGCGTATCGTCAGCCTGGCGGCACTTAGTTTCACAAAAATCCTGCAGATGGTGTAAGCATTTAGTAATACGTGCTGGTTAACGCCTCAACTACGTTGAATATAATTTTTGAGTTCAGTACAGACACAGGATAAAAAGTTAACATAAAAGATACTGTCGTCTAGATTGTCACATTTGTGTCTTTTATTAAAAATAAAATGAGTTCAATTAGAAGACGTTGTGTAAAATCACCCTGATGTGTTTTGTTACATATGCGGAGAATCACGTTTAAAGAATACAGAAAAGCTGTGAATTACTTCATAAAGAGAGCTTAATTTGGATTATTTGATTCTATTAGCTTGGAAAGCATTCTATAGGTTCTTTTAGGTCAGGAAGTCACTGAACATAAACTTTTCTAGGGATATACATGTATACATATGTTTATACACTTCGAAAAAAAATTATAAAGCTCTAGTGCTAAAAGCATGGGATAAAAAAACAACACAACTGACATATAATCACATCATTGGCTTTTGTGGCCTGTACATCACTACACTATACTTAATGAGCTCCATAAAAGCAACGTATTTTCTTTATTTTTTTCTTTTCTTTTTTTTCTGCATAAAAAATAGTATAAAAATTAGTGTTAAAATGGATTAATAAATATAATTTCATTATGTAACACTGATGTAATGTTAGATTATAGTTTTATAATTATTGACACATTAGTTACTACTAGTAATTATATAAAACTAAAATATGATTATTGCACTATGCATATATGTCAAAAAATTACAATACATATTTTCAAATATGTTATAGAATTTACAATGCAAAAACGCACAAATTTGAAATTATATACTGAAGTGTAAAATATCAAAGGATCAGGGTTTACAGACCTTGTATCATTGATAGATACTAAAAAGTTCATTTGACACATTCTTGCAAGTCAAAGTATACAGCCGTTTAATTTAAGTATAAAAAGACACAAACACACACACTAATATGCACAAAATGCAATACATCATAATACTTATACATACAATGATTATTACGGTATTGCCAGACAGATTTGTCACTTAAATATTCATCTACACAGTAAAATAAATCATTACAAAGGTACTCTTTAAGAGAAGTCTTAATAACTCTGAAATTTCCAATATCTTGATTGTTTCATAATATACACCTTTATGAAACCAACGAACATTAGTATTGGGACATGAATATATCCCTTTTGTCTAGTATTAATGTTATGAATTTTCATGTCTGTTATAAAACTATGTCGATTAACTGCATAGAATTTTAAAATGGCTAATATAAGAGGGTTGGGGCCAAAGTCATGACAACTAGTTTGTTTCTTATAGATATGTGAACTGATCACAAACGTATATCTGTCGTGTGGAAGTTCTGCAGGTATAGTGTGTGTGGAGAACAACAGATGACTCTATAATAGCTGGTAGTAGTGCAGCGAGGGCTGTGAAATCAGTCGCTGAGTGTTGTGGGAGATGGAAGTAACCCGTGTTGAGCAGCGCACTTACATTAAAACAGTTGTTCTTCGAGGGAGAAATGCGATGGAATGTCACAACGAATTAGTGGAAGCCCTTGGGAATAATGTCCTACCATACCGTACAGTAGCACGATGGATAGGAAAGTTTCAGCAAGGACGTGTATCAACCAGTGATGAGCAACGTTCTTTGCACCGACCAACATGGCACGTGCTGTCATCGAGCAGCTCCTAGATGAAGACACACGATGGACGCTACTGGAGTTAGAGAGGGCAAGTGGCATCGAGAAACGCACTGTCCATAGGATATTGCGTAATGAGCTGCAACTATGCAAAATTTCATCGCGGTGGGTACCGCATGCACTGACGGAAGTTCAAAGGTGGGTGCGCTATGCAATATGCTCCGACCACCTTGCACGCTGGTAACAGGACGGCGATCAGTTCTTGTCACGAATAATCGCCATCGATGAGTTTTGGGCCAGGGTATACGAATCAGAATGCTGGATCACCAAGGAGGCAGAAGTTCCGTTAGAATCCTTCCTCAGTCAAATTGATGGCGATCGTCACGTATGACGTCAGGGGTCTCATTTTTTTTAACAGTACCGGAGTCTGATCAGGACTCCGACGCTGTATCCCCGTTTACATTTACCCCCGTAGGTTTTACTGATTATTGGTTTTACTGTTCCTTTAAAAACATAGACACATAGCACAAACATATAACACCCATGCCCAAGGCGGGACTCGAACCCACCATCCCCTACCCACGAAGCACAAAAGCGAGACGCTTTAGCAAGCGTGACCATGGGGACCGGCTTTAAAAATAGTTCCGGAGTCTGATCGGGACTCCGGCGCTGTATGCCCTACTTTTTTTTATTTACCTAATTTGTTTACTTTGATTACTGAATTTCTGCTTTTTTGTTTGACACTTTGTCCCACATGGCAGCACAGTGACCGCTCATTACTACATGGACTTCCTGGTGCAACGTGTACGACGTGGCGTTCGGAAGAAACGCATTGCACTATGAAGATCATATTACCCCGTATACTACTGTAATAAATTAGTGTGTTACGATATTCAGTACTATTCATTGTCCACACATGTAGTTAACACCTTGTCCTTTCGCCTGTTTATGTCACAGTTTCCAACCGGACTGGCATATTCAAGAAAATAAATAGTTGTCATAAGTTTTGCCCCAACCCTCGTATAAACACAAGGTAAGGTGAGTACGCCCAATTTTTGAAATAGTTCTTTACATGATTACAGATTATTCGTATAGCTTTCTTCTGTATCCGGAATATGCATTTGCTATCCACTGAATTACCCCAGAATATTATTCCATACTCGATAATGGAGTTAAAGTAAGCAATATACATCAATTTAACTGTATCAATTGAGTGAAATTAAACCAGTGCTCAGAGAGCATAACCTGCTAAGCTAAGTTTAGGTGTAATGTAGCTAATATGTGACTTACAGTCCAAACGCTTATCTAGCTGAAGTTCAAGAAATTTGACTTCATTTGACTATTCTAACAATGTATCTTTAATTCCTATTTTTACGTGTGTTTGTGGTGAGCGAGTAGTTACAAATTTAATTGATTTTGTTTTTTCAAGGTTTACTAAGAGTTTGTTTGCTTTGAACCAATCTGACATACAATTTAGAAATATTTGAATTTTACTACACAGTCACTGAAATCTTTACTTGTTACAAGAACACTTGTGTCATTTGCGAATAAATAAACAGTTGCAATAGAATTAATGTACAATGCGAGGTCATTTATGTAAACCAAGAACAAAAGAAGCCCTAAGATTGATACCTGGGGAACACCATGTTTTGCTGATTTCCACCTGAGGCACTATTTTGATAGCCATTAGTGTTATTAATTTCAGTCCTTTGTTTTCTCTTCTCTAGGTATGAAATGAACAATCTAATGTGTCATTCCTTATTCCATAGAAATGTAGTTTTGCTGTCAGAATCTCATGATCCACACAGCCAAAGGCCTTCGTTAGGTCACAAAAGATTCCGACATGTTCCTTTTCATTTAAGCTGTTAACACTTCATGGGTGAGCTTGGTGATCACATTAAAACCCTGCCGCCGCATCAGGTCTGTGAAACTTGTGCAGAGCATTTACGACAATGAACTACCAGGAAAAGGAAAAGTCTGAAATTTGGCGCACCGATGGTTTCGAAAGAAACCAGAAACCACTTAGATGGCTGTTATATATGCCTCGTAAATATTAATGCAATCAATCGAAACAACTGTAGCACGAGGATGTACTCTGATTTAGTCTCTGCAAGACGCCCGATCCCTCACTCAGAAGAAGTCCCGATCCCAGCTACCAGATGTATTGTCCATAGGATCTTTCTTATCCAACAAAGGTGACAGTGAATATGAGGTGATGTCCTTACTTCCACAACGTTTCAATCAGGATGAGCTAAATTACTTCACTAGAGAGCTCAACTTGTCAAAAGAAGCGTTGAATTACAGGTTTCCAGGTTGATCGAGAAACATTAACTGGAAAAAGGAACCAAAATTACTTTATACCGCAAAGAGAAACGGGTCTGTTACCCTTCTTCTCTCAAGAAGACAAATTTATATTTTGTAACGACGTTCGGGGACTGTTCCTGATAAAATATTTATTGATAGCTCAAAGAGAAGTTTGAAATGTATTCTTCTACACAATAGGAACAAATACACAAATTGCTCACTCAACGAAATTGAAACAACATTATAACACCATAGCTTTCGTGTTGAGGAAGATAAAGAAGCATGAACACCAATAGATGATTTGTGCTGGCTTAAAAATGGTACACTTTATCCTTGGCCAAGAAAGTGGCCACACCAAATATCCTTGCTTCTTGCACCTCTGGGATAGCAGAGATAAAACACAACACTGGCTTAGAAAAAGTGGCTTAAGAGAGAAAGCGGATTATATATATATAAATCATATTCCCTTCACTCCATATCAACCTGGGCTTTATGAAGTAGTTTGGGAAGGTTTTTAATAAGAACAGATCATGCTTTGCGTTTATAGGAAATAAAATGCCTATCTTGAATATAGAAAATCTTAAAGTAGGGTAATTTGACGGCCCACAAATAAGATAAGTCTTTAAGGATACTGACTTTCTAAACTCGAAAAATGAAGCTGAGCTGAAACCATGGATTTCATTTGTGGCAGTTATATAAAAAAAATTAGGCAAACGCAAAGTTGAGAACAATGTATGTTGCACTGGTATACGAGATGTTTAACAGTATCAGATCCCTTGGGTGCAACATAAGTATTAAGGTTCACTATTTACACAGCCACTTAGACCGTTTTCCTGAAAATCCAGGAGATACCAATAATGAACGAGGTGAACGACTTCACCACTATATTCAAGTTATTCAAGACAGCTACTAAGAAAGATGGGACATGCACATGATGGCAGATTATTGTTGGAGCTTAAAAAAGGACTGTTCTAAAACATGTTGAAGAACGTTACAGAAAAGAAGCTTCCGAAGCGTTCAGAGATTAGTGGGTCTCAGTGATGAATATTTCCTCTGTTTGCATCTAATAATAATAATAATAATAATAATAATAATAATTTTGGTAGTGTTTAACGTCCGCTTTAACTTCTTATGGCACCGCAGGTGGTGACACTGATGATACATGAATGATGATGGAGCGCTAGTGGAACGCGATGGCGGGGGAAACCGGAGTACCCGGAGAAAACCCGCCCCAGCCTCGCTTTGTCCACCACAAATCTCACATGCGATCGCTTGGGTTCGAATCCCGGCCTATGATGATGATGATGAAAATTCCATGTTTAACTTTTTTATTGCCATAGGATAGCGCAGTGTATATTTCTAAAAAATAGAAACCAAAAGGCAAAAATTAGTGGCATATTTGAATTCAGGACACAAAATTTATATAGAATCAGTTCAAAAAGCCTCGGCACCAAAATCATCGTTGGTCAGTGTAATAAACATAACTATATAATTATGTCATTTATTAAATTATATCTTTTCATTAATGCTTTGAAAGTGTATTATATTTTAGGGAGGACGTTTTAATGATTTACATACGCAATTTTGACCCAAATATTGTAAAATGCTAATTTGCGTCATTTATAATGAGGTTATGCTGAATGAATTTTTAGTTATTTTCTGTATGAGGTGTTTAATGTCCCCGAGCGTACTAAGTGGTTGGGCCGTTTTGAAATTGTGTGTGTTTTACTTCTCCATTTCCATTTTTAGAGGTTATTTCCTAATCTGGCATTTGTATCATTAATAAGCAATCATTTCAATTATTTTTCTTAGAATAAGGTTGTATATGTTTATCTACATTGCCTTCTTCATTAGACACCTATTATCACTATGTAAGTAATTTTTATTAAATTCAAAAATACGTCCCTTTTACACACATTTTACTGGCTAAATCACGTCTACATAATAGTCAGAAATATTGTTCAGTACTTCCAAAACTCAAACTTAAGTGCGAACCCTACTAAATGTAAAAGATTAACCTTTGGATTCAAAGGCAAAGACCATCCATCGCAATTAACCATTAATAGAGAAATAATAAAAAGTATAGACGAGGTGCAGTTATTGCCTCCAAGTCTATCTTAAACAGAAGGCTAAGGTAACTTTGTTTAAAATTTAACGTTCTTTAACCTGGTAGATCATATCGGCAAAATAGGTAAAATGATGCTTAAAATTAGCCGGGGTTCCATAGACCTTAGAGTTACTCGACATTTTATTGTCATTTTAAGAGGTATCCGCGGGTTAAAAGAAAAAAAAGAAAGAAAAAACTCGTGCAGGCAACTCACCATAATCGAGATTCGAGCTTGGAACTTCTTAAGCGTGAGACACAAAAAATTAAATTGAAGTTTTAGTTTTGGATCTTTAACCACTATGGTTCTCAGCGTCCCATTCCACGTTGGTCGTGAAAGACCGCTTAATTTTGCTTAGTGGCCTCTTTGTCATGCTTGAGATTCTTTTACGTGCCGTAAATCTATGACACGGGTTCAACGGCCTTACTTCCCTTCCAAAGGAATCCCCTAAAATTCCAACATCCTCCGCCGGGTTTGAACCCGCGACCTTAGGTATTAAGGCCTAGCAGGATAATCATTATACCATGGAGGGCACCTAAGTTCTTCTCTAGTAAGTCCCTTAGAAGGCAGGCTATGGAGATTGTTTGCAAATTTGCCATTTACTTATTAAAACAAGAATTTGTTGTCATTTATTAAGCCAGGTGCGCGTGTATTTTTTTAATGATGTAGCGGCGATGGCAAACTTTGTCTCCCTTCCACTTTTCCTAATGGCGGCCGGCTAAAACGCAAGCAGCAGAAGGCGTGAGGTGCGCGGACCGGAATATGATGTATTTTTAATTACTTTGCAAGTTGGATATCGAAAATCTGAAGTTGAGTTTAACACAGATCATATAAACAAATGTTCAACTTAGTTGAGCCATTGTTTTTAAAAAACCTCATTAAAGTGTTCACTTCTACACTTATTTACCTATTGAGCACAGTTGCCAGCGGACTGAAAAGAAGCGTCAAACCAGCACTTTAAACCACCACTACTGTATATTACGGATGTACTAAGGAAGTGTTGCGATGGTGTACTTTGGAGTATATAACAATATACCTTTATATTTAATCTTATGGTGGCCAAGCCGTTGCTGAGTGGTTAGACAATTCGTTTCTGACCTAGCTGATCCAAGTTCAATCCCAAGTGCCCTCATCTGGGATTTGTTACGGGTTTTCTCCGGGATTTCCTGTTTCCCCCGCCATCGTATTCCACCTGTGCTACAGCTTCATTCCACGTATCATTAGTGTCATCGCCTGAGGTGCCATTTGTAGTAAACGCAGGCGTTAAACACTATTAAAAAGTATTAAATATTACGAATGAATAAAATACTTAACGGTTTTCATCTCGAGGAAATTAGAAAATAAAGATGCGAAATATAGTTCAGGCAATAGTATACTGCATGCAATTTCATTTTATTTATTGTTTTTATTGATTAAAACTGGAAAAAAGTAAACCTGAACATCTATTTTATCATATTCTCAACACAGTTGATGCAAATACTTCAGGACGCTACGCTAAAAGGGCTATTGTACCTTGTGTGCTTTTTTTTTGTTCAAGTTTTCCGTGTTGGTATTTACTTTCAGGCACTTTTTATCACCATAGGTTGGCGATACAATTGGTAGAATGAAACCAGTCGGTTACCACTTAAATTTGTTTTTGTTAATGTAAGTTAATATGTTTTCGTATATGTTGCAAATTTCATCATTAAATGTGAACTGAGGAATGTATTGTCAGAGTTAAAATGAATTTCAGATTAGTTTGCGTAGTAATGTAGTACAAAGATGCCACTGAAATATTGTTTGGGCAAATCTGAGAATACAGTTGGCGACGCCATGCTTTATGGTTACGAGCGGGAAAGATAATGGAAACAATAATTTGTGTCGGAGCGGATATAGTATTATAATTAAGGATAATATTGCGATATGTGATTATTCTGTATGTTTCTGACGTTAGGATGCAAAAAAAAAAAAAGTCTCACCAACAAATATAATGTGCAAGGCTGTGCATTATTTACTGGTGCAGTATTGAGAATCGTGAATTAATGAATTAACCAATTTATTATTAGTATACGATGGTTCCACCTCTTGCCATTACTTCTATACTTGGGCACTTTTGTTATTCCGTCATTAGAGCCGCATTGTAGTTACTGGTCTCTTATTAACATTTAGGGCCCTAAGCTGCAAAGCGTAGCCCAACGTGGCGGGCCCTAAGCCGCAAAGCGTAGCCAAGGGATATTTTTTATAAGTTGAGGAGTATAGCAGTTGAGGCCGAAGTTGACAGAGTGTAGCTGAGAGATCTGGGCTAAAACCCCAATGATTCCAAGAACAAGTAAAAATTTCGGCAATCTGGCAACTTTCACATCTGAATAACTTAATGTTTTCAACACATTCAAGTATGAATCGCTAGTAAAGGACGTGCCTTGCGCGTGTTCATATGTGTGGTGGAATCATCATATAGCTTTACCATGAATTTTTCTGGTTATGATGAATCAACTTATTTAAGTTATGTTTTTAATTTTTTTTTTTAACTTTTTTTCACTTGTCAATTTCTTGGGGGCAATTTCAAGTGCAAATCCTTGTTACTTCATATTATGCGAGATATACGTTGCAGAAATGATTTCGGTTTCAGTCCTTATCTTGGGTGCCATAGTGTTGCATGCTGAATACTAATACTAGCGGATTCCGTAAATACTACTTTCAATGGAATCCTGAAGGAGTAAATTAGGATAAACACCCGACCGTAAGGGGCCACCACAATTCGTGAAGGCATATTGCCCATCCACTCTCGCGACCTTCACAGATCACTCCCCTGTTGACGCTCCTCAGACAAGGTTTTTGGCTGGCACTATATGTCGGTATTTGCTGCAGAAGTGCTTCCGATCTATTGCTGTTATTCACAACTGCAGATGATTAAAAATCACTGCCATACCAAGGCATGGACCAAGGTTGAGGACTCTAAGCGACAAAGCATAGTCAAGGATTCTGTGCATCTAAACCACTATTACCCCTGACAGTTTTCGCTATATATTTGGTAATTGTTCCATATATATCGTAGTGCAGAAAATTTAAGTAATGTAATAGAAACACGTGTATTACCTATGTTAGCATTTCATCTGAAATAGTTGACAGTTTGAAATGGTTTAACATAACTTCTGTCACCAAGTTTCCCATTTATTTTTGAAGGAAAAATGATGGCACAAGCCAAGGAAATACAATATTGCATTCCACCTTAAGGTGGACCTTGGTTGCCAACCCAGATGTATTTAAATCAGCTAGCTAGATTCAGAGAAAAATTCTTATTCTACTTTTGTTTTGTCTGTAATTATTCTGTCTATGGCATATAACATCTTGGTATGGAGAACTTACAGAGCTGCTGCAATTACTAACATAGCACAGAATTGTTGAAGTATGTCTCTGCAATTTACGATAAGTAAGTGAAAGGGAGAGAAATATTTTCCAATGTGGCAGTAGTCACCCGGGAAAAAAAACAGTACAAAAACTGGAAGTTTCATTAATGCTGTACATCTTTCACGAGCAAAGGTAGCTCACTCTTGCATAATGTGCATTCTACCCAATTATAGACAGGCTGTAAATGTAAATGGCGTGTTATTTATGGACGCTCTTTAACTACTGTGGTTCTCAGCGTCCCATTCTAAATTGGGTGTGAAAGACCGCTTAATTTTGCTCAGAGGCCTCTCTATCAGGCTTGAGATTCTTTTACGTGCCGGGACCAACAGCTTTACGTCCCTTCCGAAGAAAGCCATGCTAAGGATTTTTACACCCAAAAAAATCCATCTTCCTCCAAGTTTGAACCTGCGACCTTGGGTATATGAAATTAGCATGGTCACCATTACACCACGGAGGGCGACATAGACAGGCCATCATTCAGTTGTAGCTGAAATGCTCCAGCAAGCCAAATTACTGCAGGGGAATCTGCATCTACTGGGCCTTGTAACACCACAGGTAATTTGAAGCCCTACATCAGTTATTGAGATAGACAAATCCAAATTTGGTTGGAGGAAATACAACTGCAGGATTCACATGGAGGGCCAATGCCCTCACGTCTTGCTGAATGCCAACTTTTTCCTCATTCAAGTGAAAAGGAAGGCAAAGAAAACCTTAATATAGCTTCATGGGTGACAAGTCTGACATATTTATAAAAAGGCTGAAAGCTTTAAACCTATTGTTGTTTCAGTGTGCAGGTTTATCATCTCAATTTCTCCTTGCCAGCCAATATAGTTTGTACACTGTTGTCCTTACTGGATTTCTTCAATTCTTTACAATTAATAAGATGTTCAGCATTTAAGATAACACTAGTATTGCACAGGTGACACAGATTAGCTTCTTTAAATCCAAATCTATGAAGATGTTCTGCTAGATGTCCTGTTGCCAATCTAAAATGTGGTACTACCTTCTCTTTAGGAGCACAGACATTTTTTGTACTATTTCTTTAATATCAGAATAAATGTTATCATTTATTTTTTCTTTAATTATCCTTTATGATCCTTACAGTCATGTTCATTATTTCATATACACAAACTTGTTTTGTGGATTTGGATCTTATCATTGCACCCTTTTTTGCCAGTACATCTGCCAGTTCATTCCTGGTAAGGCCCCACATGTGCTGGGACCCACTTCAAGGTTATTTCTTAGTATTTTGTTTTAAGTATTTTGTAGTGTGAACTTATTTCTTTAATATCAGTTGATTCTTATTGACTATTGTATTTTCCAATAGCTTGTATGGCTGTGCAGGAGCCAGATAGAATGACTAACTTCTTTTCTTGTATATTATTTCTATATGCCAATTTTATTTGCTACCACTTCTCCATCAAAGTTTATACATGATGGTGGCAAGGTAAAATAGTGTGAGAAATATATGCAGTATATACCTCCACCCACATTGTTAACCTGTTTTATCAGGCTGAGCCATCAGTGTAGATTCTAAGCCATTCTGTCTTAGTGTAGTTCCAAGTCTTCCAATGTGTTGGTTTTAAATAACTCAGATAAGTCACTACTTTTGTTTATTTCTTCTATTAGGTTCAGACCAACTTCTATGCTTAATCAATAGGGTTTGTTCTGGTTGGATTTGGTGCACATTTTTCAGTTTTAAATAATTATAGTTTTGTTCTAAATAAGTATTCATGGAATATACTTGATATTTAGTTTTATCTCTGTTAATGTTCATATTGTTTATTTTTTCCCACGATAATTTCTCTACAGTTGGTTTAATCTTTTCTTCTAGTCTTTCATATATATATATATATTGCTATTGCGGTTGTTTCCAAATGCCCACAATACCACATCATTGGATTTAATAAAATTTGGCAGATCATTGATGTATATATTAAACAGTATAGGACTGGAAACAGTGCCTTGGGCAATTCCAGTTTTAATTTGAACATACTTTGATAATGTGTCTTTCCATTTAACTGAGATTGTTCTTTGATCCATAAGGCTTCTGTACCAATTTACTATCATTTTTGGACATTTCAGTTGTATCAATTTTTTGAAAAGTTTTGCTTTACATATTAGATCAAATGCTGTTCCAAAATCAACAAATACTGCTAGCACTGACATGTTATTACTTAGTTTACTTTTGAAGCAAAAATAGTGCTTTAAACTTTAATAAAGCAATTAAATCAACACCTTTTTTTTTTGGTACGTTTTTATGAATGTATTTTTTAACCTTTTATTCCCCTTTTCAGAGCATAATTTCCATTTTAAAATATTATGACTAATTATTTGCTCCAAAATGCCTTTACAAGAATATAATTATTGTATTTACTTTGTTATAGTATTCCCCTTTTTTCCCTACATTTACATTCAAAATTTGGGGTGGTTCCTATAGGTGCAATTTCATAAAATCAATTGGTTTGAGAAGCAGTAATTAAAAAGAAGTTGTATGATACATTTATGAGACATTTAATTGTAATACCTGAAGATACATATGTCAACAATTCATGTTCTAATAGTAAACTCTGTTAAATCCAGTAGTGTATTAACCTCTGCAAAGATGCATAATGTGATAGATAGGCATGGTGTATAGAACAAGAAACATATGCAGGTTAAAACTTGTATAACAGTTGGCTACGTATAACATGGCAATGTTTATATGTTTCATGCTTCACAAACATATTTAAGGAAGAATAGTAATACAGTACCTGTTGTTATGGAATCACAAGGACATCCTCACTGCAATCATTGTTACTAGAGTTTGTCTCTATTTTATTTGCATTCTTTCCATAGAAGATTATCTTCAGAGCCATCTGATTAATGTTACTATAGTATTTTTAAACTGTTTTCTTCAGGAATAATCAGTCCCAATTATGCAAAATCCACTTGCAAAATTCATTCTAGCTATGATCACTTGATTTATCCTGGTTTTTTGTGTCTCATGATGCCCACCATACAGTTAGTGTAAGAACATCTGAGCTGATCCTAAAAGGTTTATTTATGGAGACAATGGCTGCAAAATGGATGTAAGTCCTCCTGGGATAATCACTGGATAATTGAGTTACATCAACTAAGCTTTAACTTATGTTATCAGCTTTATGGTTACCTGTGGTTATTGTGGCCATATATAACAAACCACTATCACAATACATTTTAAATTACAGTTTATGTATGGGTAATACATAATCACTTCAAAGCCTTAATTTCGCACCTAGCAATTCTTTAGTAGTAAGTTTCAAAACAAAATTCATATGTTGCTAATAAATTTGTATTCTCTCAAATTTATACATAAATTTGTGAACTTTTACTTACTATTTCAGTTTCAAACTTGTTGGTTTTCTGCAAATATGTGCACAGTGCCACTTCACATAGTGATTCTGCCTCTTACACCAACACTTCATAATATAACTTGTTGCAGACTGGCGGCTAAGCAAACCCACACTTTCTTGAACTTGGGTTCAGAACATCATATTTTAAAAGTTACTCCTAGGCTACCATAGGCTTTTGAGGCTATACTTTGAATTTTTTTGCTGATGCACTTACATTATATCTTGTTTGCACCCAACAAACCAAGCCTTCTGCCCAGCAGTCACCTATACAAAGTTTTATTGCTGCCACTTAGATTTATACATTAGTTAATTTGTGATATAGGATTTAGTTGAAATTAAGTAAGAAGCAACTCTCCCTAAAACAAAATTATTTCATTGTCATTACACTCAACACATACACTTAATGGAGATGTAGGGGCAATTAACAAGTTATAAGTATTAAGTTTTAAAAGATTGAGAAAATAAAATGCATTTAATTTCTTGTAAAAATTTTTAAAAGCATTCTAAAGGCATGGTTTTTGTAGTTGTATTATCAGTTAATATCTTTTACAGCAACGTGTGAATCATTATGCCCAAACGACTGTGTGAAAGAAGATATGAAGATGACGAGGTTGCCAGCTTGTTGGATTCGCAACCTGGTAGCTCTAAACGAAAGAAAACAGAGGAAATCAGTTATATCAGCAGATCTGCGAGGTTGTCCTTCGTAAGTAAGATTTGGGATTGCTAAAGTTTAGTATGAAAATGGTCTTGGGAGTTAGTCAATGTAAGAAACATTCACCAAGGAATGGCTTGAAAATTAATAACTTTGTGTATATCAAATATCAATACCATTCTTTTGCCTAGTTTCAAATTTGCACCTAATATTATCAATTTTTAAAAAATCTTAATATTCTGTGTTATTTGTATATCTTGGAAAAACAAATATTTTTACTTTCTTTATTACCTGCCTGTAATAAGAAAGGAGGACTTTCTTTGATACTTATAATTGTGAACTGAAACAGTTTGCTGGCATTTGCTGCAGATGCATTTCCTAGCTATCACTGTTGTATTCACAGTTGCAGATTACTAACAAACACTGCCATATTTGTGTTTTGAGGGTCCTAGGTCAGTGTTGAGGGCCCTAAGCCACAAAGCATAGCTGAGGGCATCTAAACCCCAATGATCCTTTGTGATTTTCACTATCACATTCACTATGTTTTAATACACCTTCTACAGAACTATAGGTATACCAAAGAAACACCCAAAAGGAAGAGATGCATTCTATCCAAAAATCTGATGTTCATATTTCAGTGGAAATAAAATTTTAGGCTTCCAATGAGGAGATCGAAAATTAAGTTGAGCAATGCAAATGGACATTTTCAAACAACCCTCCCAACCCAAACTGACTGACTGACATGCACATGGAACATTTTTGATATCTTTTTCAAAAATGGCTTTAATAATTTTGATTAAAATATCATATATTTTAAAATTATTTGCATGACAAAATGTTACTCCTGAATTTTCTGCAAATATCTTGTGATCTCTTCATTCTGAATGAATTTTCATAATTGTGGATAACTTAAGATATTAGAGTAGACAGAACTTTATTATACAAAAATTGCCCTCTTATACTACATCACATTTTTTAATACATTAATCATTTCTGAGATGTTTTTTGTTATTGGAAGATAATCTTTCTGTTGTGGGCATGCAAAGAGTGGGATATAATCTTTGCATTCCCACCACAAGCATAAGCTGTTACTTCAATAATATTTGATGACTACAAGTACAGTTTGGGCACATCACAAAAATTCAAAATGGTCAAAATAATGATTTATGATCTTATAGCAATTCAACATTCATATAGAAAATATATTTAAAAGTGAATTTTTATAAAAGTATTGCATTTTTAAATGCTTCTGATTTATTGTATCTATTGCATATCTAAAATAGACGAAGGAAATATCTCATTTGACTTAAAACTTTTTGACATCAAGAAACAAATATTTTTGTATCCTCTGAATTCAAACAATGTAATTTGTGAATGAGCGAGAACAACAAATTTAAATTGAAAAGTCAAATATTTATCACATTTCATACTTAAATTAGAAACCCTAAAGGATGTAAAGTAGGATTTTCACAAAAGAAATACTTTAATAATGTGCAGAGATGTTTTCAACTTGCAGCAGCATTAGAATGAGCCATTAGTACATCTTTCCCTCCTTTTCTTTTGCAATAGCTGTCATAAAATTGAAACACATGCTAATATGAAGGTTCAAAGGAAAATATGACACAGTTGAAATTTGAATATGCTGCTTTATGATAATGTAGTGAGACGCCTAGGGATGCAGAATAGTGTCTGGTGTGGTTGTGCGCATGCCTGAGTGGCCACACTTGATACTGAAAGGAAGCTGGCAGTTGTGTGTTCCATCCCATTGACGCAACAGTGCATGTGAGGACGTAATGACAGTTCATATTGCAAAATTCAACAGTTAAGGAACAGTCAGGTGTTACAGATTTCTGAATGCATAGCAGTGCGTGAGAAGACATCATGGCGATTCGAAATGCAAAAATTTGACAATAGAGGAGCAGTGAGGTGTTTCAGATTTCTGAATGCAAAAGTTGTTAAACCAGCTAATATTCATCACTGGATGGTGGCTGTATATGGATAAGACATGTCCTGTGACTTCCATCTGTGATGTTGTGCTTCAACTTGGATGATGAACTGAGGAACTCGGTGGAGGACTGGCTCTTGTCACAGCCACAGGATTCCGGGAACAGGAGATCCTTCAGCTCATGAAACAGTAGTATAGATGTACTCAATGCCTCTGGTGATTACTTTTGAATAAATACTTCAGTTATACCTACAGTGCCGTTTTGTGCCTTTTCATTTGAACACCCCTCATATATTAAAAAATCTGATGTGTACCATTCACATAACTTTCTCTGTATCCCTGCAACAAATTATTCTTAAAAAGCTTATAGGTACTTCTATTTACTTTATGCTAATCAGAAAAAATTAGCAGAAATAGTTTTATTACTTGCTTCCTTGTAAGTAGAAGCGAAATAAGGGAGTACCATAGGTTAAAGTGAAAGCCAAAAGCTGGTTGCTATGTGACTGGTGTTCCTTTGTTTGTATGGACAGGAGTTGACAAATTCCTGTATGAGAAAGTATAAGTTTTTCAAAACTGAAACCTAGAAACAGGAATATCTCAAAAACGATCAACTCCACGAAAAAAATGTATATAACATAAATTGTGTGTTTTAATGTGCTCTACATTTTTTGTGGGTTAAGTTTTTGTCTATCTCTTACGGTGTAGTAGTTATGAAAAATTCATCCAGAATAAAGTAGTCTTCAGAGGCTATTCCCAGAAAATTCAAGATATACATTTCATTTGTCAGATAAATATCTTTAATATACAAAATTGTAATCAAAATCGTTAGAGCCATTTTTGAGAAAATCAAAATTTTCGAAAAAAGTTCCATGTAAAGGGTAGTTTGGGGTGGGGGGATTTTTCTCAAAATCTTCGTGTCGCATCCCTGGAAGATACTAAACTTAAATACTTGGTATTTTACCGACTTTTCGTTTTTGAGTTATCGTGTTCACAGACACACGGACACACACACACTCACACACACTGACTTTTTTGTGAAAATGTTTTTTTTGGATATTGTGGACCCTAAAACATGTATTTCCGGTGAAATCTCGGTATTGAATTTTTGGTGGAGTGCAATACTTTCTCTATACACTATGTACATAGTGCGTATGGAGAAAGTAAAAAATGAGAGTAACAGATATATCAAACTTTTATCAAAGTAGATGAACACTTTCAAAATATTATGGTATATTACAAGAATAATTGTAACATTTATAATACAACAGAAAGAAACCTGATCAATCCATTCAATATACAAAAAGTAATTTATGTATAAACCATATTATACAAACGGAGTATGTACAGTACCACTAACCCAGCTAATTAAGGAAGAAGATTGAGTTAGTATCAACTAACTAAGGGTTTCATTTGGTTTCAGTTACCACATATTTTGTAATGCCTTGCTTTCCTAGATTATTACCTACCTCTTGTTGACAATGGTTGACAATTTAGGTAATGAATTAAAGTACGCTTTTGCAGAATATGTATGGCAAGTGAAATCTTACATCTATTTAGTAAACTCTAACTCTATTTTATACATTGTTGATAGTTTCACTGTATAAAGTTTCTTTTTGAGTTAACCTCTATCTATGTTTGCAGGGTGTTGAAACTGCTGGAAAAGTGATACATATTCATTTGAAGAATTTCATGTGTCATGCTTCTATGGATGTTGCATTCAATCCAATGGTGAACTTCATTGTTGGACGCAACGGTAGTGGCAAGAGTGCAATACTTGCAGCACTTACTATTGGGCTGGGTGGCAAAGCTGTAACAACCAGCAGAGGCTCAACTTTGAAAGGTATAATTTAAGTTTGCACTTATAAATAACAAGGAAGTTTCCTATTTTTTAAATTAGTTTACCTTAAATGTATTTTGTATGCCAACAGATTTCATTAAAGATGGTACACATTCAACAACGATAGAAATCACTCTGATGAACAAAGGACCAAATGAATTTAAGCCAGAAGTTTACGGAAATCGAATTACAGTGACAAGAACAATAAGCAAAGCAACTGGGGCCTCAAGCTATAAGCTTAAAAATGGTTATGGTAAGTATTTAAATCCAATGCAAAATAATAAAATATAAATAAATTGCAAATAAAACAAGAACAAATTAGCAACTACAGGTATGTTCCCCTCTCCCTTTATTTGGGAAGGGGGATCCTGGAGCTGGTATATCAGCTGTGAACTGTATGTCTACAAGAAAAAGGGGAGCTAGAAGAATGTGCTGCATAAACATTTTCTACCCTGGTAGTAAAGTTCTTGCATGTTCATACTAATAAACATTAATATTGTTGTTTCAGATATCTTGCATGCTAGCAATGAGAATCTGGAGATACATAATTATACCTTTTGCAGCAGTTAGATGTAGCAGCATGGGTGACTCAAATACACTTACTTATACATTCTGTAACAAACAAATGAACTACCTGAGCCCCTCTCTCATCTCAGATCCCAGTGCCTTATTCTCATGGTCCAACAATAAATGCTGAATGCCAGGATGATCAATCTTCTCTGCAGTTGGCTTACTAATGCATTGAGCACAAAATAATTTTTCTCTCGCATTAAGTTAGCTCTTAACTCCAGTAGTAAGATTTTTACACATTAGAAGTAAAACATAAAATGAAGTTTTTTGAACTCCAAAATTTTCCTGATGTACTTTTTTTCATAATTAATCCTCTAAATCCTATAAAGCACATTTTTGAATTGCAAAATAATATTAAGGAACAAGTAACAAGGGGCTACAAAGCATCCCAATAATGGATGACATGACACAAGGACTGTGCAGCCTCAGGCCATAAGGGATGACAGGAGGGGAAGGAGCTAAATTTTAAGAGGGACTGCAGACTTCATCTAGCTATAAAGATACTGGAATCCCATTCCATTGTCTCTTATGCATCATAAAACCATTTGTAATGTTCTGAACAACCAGTAATAATAAGTAGAGCTCGGAAGTTGGGATCTTTTGTATGTAAGTGACCAGCATTGAATCTCAACCAACACAGAGATACCTTGACTGTAGGACGCACCATTAGGCAGTTTTTTTTTTTTTTTGTTTTTTTTTCCAATACAAAAGTGTCATGTATAATATGAGTAAAAAGAGTGAATTTAGAGTTGCATAAAACAAATATATTTTCTTCTCAAACTAGCTAATATATTTTAAACATCAGGGTATTTGTAAACAAGATATGAAATATACATTTACATTTCAGATTATTCACAATGCAGTGTTTTGTTTTGCACTGGTATTATATATTTTGTAACTTTCTACATTTTCAGCAGGATCCATATAAAAGTTCAATGTCAAACATTACGTCCATGAAATTCCTTAATATTTGTTATCGTTGTTACTTCTACTTAACTGTGGTACACATAGGAAGCATTACATTCCACCCAAAAATTTGGGACCAAGATTTTACTAAAGAAATGATTTAAGGCTTCTTATCCGATAAAAGCCATTTTAAAACAGATGTGTTTGTTTCTTTCTTTATATGAACAACATAATTCAAAAACAAAACTTTGATGTGTTCCATTCATATGACTTTCTATACCTGTTCTGCAAACAAACTATTCTTACTAAAGATTATTCTTTTATCTACATCATGCTAATTGAGGTAAACATTAGCAGAATGTGTCTTAATTGCTTCCATGTAAGGGATTTCACTATGCCAATGTGATACCAAATCTTTTAAAAGCTATCACTATGCAAAACAATTGAAATTTGGTTCGCTTTGCATAGCTAGGAGTAAAACAAAAGAGGTATGAAACAATGACGACTTCCTATGGGGATGGTGGAGTTGATAAAAAAAATTACACTTATATATTACATATTTTAAAATCTTGTCAATTAAAACTGGTATGAAAAAGTATGCTTACATAGTATCCATGATTGGGAATTGTTTCATCACTCTTTAAAATAAAAATTTAAAAAATAATAAGTATAGGCTTCAAAATAATATTATGGAAATTCAGCAATAATGAGTCCAACACTAAAAGTTTAATCATATTCAAGAAAGTTAATTGTAATAAAGTATGGAATGCTAATTAAACATAATAGCTGTATTAGTGATGAAAAGGATGATAAAAGTGAATGTTTGTGCTCTAATTCCATTATATTTAATGATGCATAAAGCATGTGAGTCTAATATCTTTGAATATATCCAAAGGTATTAGGCAATTATATGAATTATTGTATTTTCATTTTTGAAATCAGATATATTGCACTTATGTGAATGCAAATAAGAGCTTTCTTTATTATTATATTATTATTCCGGTTAAATCTTATGAATATCTGTACAGAAAATTGCTAAGCATATGTTGCTGTGTAATACATTGCTAACATGCAAATTGTTATCTAGAATATTACAAATTATCCTGATATATGGTGGACTTTGTGACTGATGTGTTTTAACAATTGAAAATTAGTTGAGTCGATTTTGTAACACTACATCACTTACTTTTTATTTCGGAAAACATGTTTCAGAAGCCATGTGCTTCCATTGTCAATTCCTTTGGTCGACTGCTGGCATTGCTTGCTGTGGTGGTCTGTCCTTGGTGGTGGTTTGATGAATCTCTAAATCAGTAAATCGCCTGGCGGAATTTCAAAATTGAAAACGCGGTTCTTGTTTTTCCAAATATATATTTTTTTCTGAAATAAAAAGTAAGTGATGTAGTGTTACAAAATCGACTCAACTAATTTTCAATTGCAAATTATGTTTGTAGTTTGACATATACCACTTTTGATTTCTTTTTCTGAAACACATTGTTAGCATCTGTTTTTACGATTTATGTTTTAGGTGAGGTTAAGCATATTAAAAAGGAAGAATTGGACTGTATAGTGCGTGCTTTTAATATACAGATTGACAATCCTATCTGTGTTCTAAATCAGGATACTGCACGAAAATTCCTCAATAGCAGTGATCCAGGAGAAAAATATATGGAATTTCTGAAAGCCACCTCAATGCTTTATATTAAAAATAGCTATGATGAGGCCATAAACAATAAACACAGTGCTAATGCAGCACTTGAATACAAGTCTAAGGTAAGTCAAAATGTATTAGTACTAAAATAGACATAGACATTTTTTCTTAATTTACTCAAACAAATTGAATCTAACTTCATTTTCTATTCCAAAAGTTACTACAACTTCATTCAAAGTCTGTTGTCTCCACCATCAGCAGTACTTTTGTTTCTTTTGTTGTGTGCGTTCTATGTGATAAGATCATATGTGACATCAAAACTTGATAAATGTTTCTTATTTTTATGCATAAATAGTCTTTCAAATGTAGATTTTAATTAGTTTTTGAAGGACTTTTAAAAGCTTGGGATTTCATTTAAACTGGTCTGTGAATCAAAAATGTTCTGAATATGAAACATGGTCTCAATTTTACTAAAAGGTAAAAAAGCAAAATTTATAGAGTCATTAAATTATTATTTGATGACATATGTCTCCTTTATTCTTCCCTTGCCATCTACTGGAACTTAAACAGCCAATTTCAGCGCTAAGGTGCATTGGCACCATACTGTTATTACTATATATGCTGCCTATCAGGTTCCTCTGTTTTTACAGTCAACATGGTGCATCATTTATCTGTGGAAGAAAATGTTTTCTTTAAACATGATCTGCATACTATGTACTCAGAGTTTGTGAAAGGTTTCTAAACTCTATACCACCTGCAAGAAAAACTACATATGTGATCATGCAAGTTCGAAGCTTCAGGTTCAGAGCTAGACAAGAAACATTCAAGATGAGTTTTAACAGAAAATATGTGTGCAATCAGTGCCAGTTTAGATTGAAAAGTATTAACAAATTAGCTCAAACATGTGTTTGTGTGTATTCTGTGAGAAATGCTGCGCATCTTTTAAACTATACACAATATTTTTTTCAGATATGCTACTTATATAGGAGCAGAAGATCCACATTTCCAGCATGTATTTTGAGGTTAGATTTTAGTATGCCTTTGTTGGTATCATTTCCTGGTGACTCTTGGTTCTTTTGTGCAGTGGAGATAGGCCACGAGAGGGATTACCTTATAATTTAATGACCCTATATAAAGATTCTAAGATAATGATTAAGTAATACAGAAGGCAATGCTTCTTCCAATTGGATTACTTCTATGAAAATGCCATTTAATACTGCAGCAGTGCAACCACCTCCAGTGGTAGTGTGTTTTATTAATATTTATTTATACTATTTATTTTTGCTTACATTTTACATATCTGGAATACACATTCTTTTTTGGGTGAAATAGACATTTTACAGAAAATTTCTACATACATTATAATAATGACAATAATAAATAAAACAACAAAACCTCCTTGGTACAAAGGCTTAGTAGCCCACCTGGGTAGTGTGGTGGTAGTGTGTCTGCCTCACATTCAAAAGGCTATGAGTTTGAATCTCGCTTAGGGTGAGTTACCCAGATAAAGTTTTTTTTCTCAGGATTTTCCCTTATCCTGAGAAGACGAATGTCGAGTAACTTTAAGCTCCATGGACGCTGAGATCATTTGGCATCATTTCACCAATTTCATTCATTGTCCAATATGACCAACCAGGTTAAAGGATGTCTAGACTTTTTATACACAAGACCTTGGTGAGACCTGTATTTTTGTTATGGAAGTGAAGAATGGGCATTAAGGAAAAAATATGAAAGCAGAGTAACAGCTAATGAAATGAAATTTAACAGCAGGATATTTCAAAGGGGATCATAAACACAATGAGGACATAATGAGAGAATTACAATTGGAAGCTCTTACTTATTACTAAAATACTGTAGATGATACTGAATAAATAGATAAATCATCTAGTTGCATGCACAATAGAATCCTAAAAGCCATGCTTTAGTTTTCCAAATGGGAAGAGATCTCTAGGTTGGCAAATAAGTGCTGTGAAGATTTAACTGTGAGATTGTAATGGGTCATAAGGCCTAATATTTCAAGAGAAGAACAAGATTTTTGTTTACTTTTTATCGTGAAAATGAGAGCCATTAGATAGATACTAATTAATGGAAATGATTTAGTATTGGCACTGCAGATAGTGTAGAGATTGCTGTTGGCCAACACTTTAAGCTAACAGTAAGTACTGTTGCATACTTGTTTTCACAGAGCAACAAAACTATAGTGTGTCAGATTATGTAGCATTTGTTTTCATGACAGGCCATAGCAATTGTAGAGTCTCCTCTGGACATCTTTCAATTCTTTTTTTTTTGCAAAAATCAACATGTTTATATGATACATCAGTGTTTGTCTTCATTCAATAGTTTGTTTTTGGATTAACTTTTTTAATCATATTACCTATGGTCCACTCAAGTTCGGATAACTTTGCTTGCATCATTATACCTTTCTTGATAAATGTTGGAATATCAGTCATCCCTGTAATTTATTCATTATCATTAATTTCACTTGTTTTATACTTCTATCTTCATTTCTGTGAGTCTCATTTCAACTTCTAATATTTGTATTACTTCCAGATAGGGTTTTAAAATATTCCTTAATATTTCTGGATTGTATTATCCGAATACAAGAAGACTACTTCGAATGCAAGATGATCTCCATTTTTCAGAACTTAATTTTGGAATAATCTATACTATTTATAATATTCTACATACATACAAAGAAGACATGTTTAAAAGACATAAAAAGAAGAATTTTTAAATGACGTTTAAAGGTTTGCCATATATTTTGAATAAACTAATGGACACTTAAGCTGATTAAGTCCCTTTTATATCTTATTTATTAACTTTGCTTTTTATTTTTCACTGAACTTGAAATTGTGCAGAAATTCTTATTTTGAGTATTTGCCAGAGAGGGGAGTATGGAAATATACAATGCTGATGACGACTGTATCAGCAGCATAACTAACAACAACGATGGAATTTTTTTTTTTTTTTAATTTCTTTTTTCTTTTTGGTGTATTTAGACAACATTCTAATTTGAAAGAAATTAACATTGTGAATGGGAGAGACAGAGGATAGAGAACGGAAATGTATCGAATTTGTGCTCTGATAGCACATAGTGGCAGCAGTGTAGCTGTAGCAACAATGATGGATATGATTTTTTATTTAGACAACATACTTACTATAACACATTATACATTGCTTTTTACCTAATCTGAATTTGCGCAGAAATTTACATTGCAAGTGGGACAGAGGCAGGGAAGAGAGAACGGAAATGTACCAGTATGTCTGTGTTTGGTGGTGGTGGCAGTTTTGCTGTAATGACGATTATGATCCAATTTTCATTTAAGACAAAATACTTAATTTAATATATTGTAAAATGTCTTATCTAATTTGAATTTGTGCATAAATTCATATTTTGGTCAGGAGAGACGGAGAATGGGTGTATGGAGTTGTACGAATGTTTGTGAGGTACAACATGACAACTGTCGGACCCCCTGAATCCAAAAAAAATCATTTTTAGAAAAGTGATAGAGTGTCTGTGGGCAGCATAGTTTAAAAATGAAAAGTCGTTAAATACTAAACTTGGTATTTAAGTCTGGTATCTTTAAGGATGTGTTATGAAGATTTTTAAGAAAATCCCCCCCCACCCCCAAATATCTTTTACATGGAACATTTTTCGAAAATTTTGATTTTCTCAAAAATGGCTCTAATGATTTTGATTAAAATACCTTATGTTTAAGATATTTTTACTGCAAATGAAATGTATATAATGAATTTTCTGGAAATAGTCTCTGAAGACCTCTTCATTCTGGATGAATTTTGTAAAACTTGCAAATTGTAACAGACACACAAAAACTTCTGCACAAAAAATATAGATCTCATTAAAACACACAATTTATATTATATATTTTTTTTTGTAGAGTTAACCATTATTGTAATAATCTGGATTATTGGTTTCAATTTTAGCCACTTAAAGTTCTCTCAAACAGAAAGACATCTTCCTTCTCGTTTGTTTATTCCTGGCAAGCAAACAGATTGGATTTCAATTGTTTCATATGGTGACCTGCTTTTAAAGGACGAGACTATCACTTCAGCAAGTGCATTTTCATATTTCCCTTCTACTTACAAGGAGCTATTAATAAGACTAATGCTGCTTATGTTTATTTTGATTAGCATGATGTAGATAACAGATTAATCTTTTGAATGAAGGGTTTGTTTGCCAAACAGTTAAAGAACATCATTTGAATGGAATGCATTAGATTTTTATCCCTTCTACTTATAAGGGACTAAGTAATATGGACAATTTCTGCTAATGTTTATCTCAATTAGCATGATGTAGATAGAAGAATAAGCTTTTTAACAACAATTTGTTACAGGGATGTAGAGAAATTCATGTGAATGGAATAATCAGATTTTACATTTTTTTTGTACTGTTTCTGAGATATTCCATATTATTGGTTCCAATTTAAGCTACTTGAGTTTTTCTCAAATGGGAGGCCATTTTTTTTGGCTCTTTTGTTTACTCCTGGCAAACAAAGGGAGCAGAATTTGAACTGTTTCACATACCGACCGACTTTTAAAGGATTTGACTTGCTTTAGCCTAGTGTTTTCTCTTATTTCCCTTCTCTTACAAAGAAGCCAATAGTAAGACCATATGAATGGAACACATCAGATTTTAAATTTTTTTTTGTATGGTTAATTGTCTCTGAGATATTCTGTATTGTTTGTTTCAATTTAAGCTACTTGAGTTTTTCTCAAATGGGAGGCCATATTTTTTTTTTTGGCTCTCTTTTGTTTAATCTTGGCAAGCAAAGGGAACAGAAAAGCCCAAAAATGAATCCAATCATTGGGTGAACATTAAGTGAACACCAAGTCTACTCTGGACAGTATTATCCTTGCAAATAGATGTGAGCAGTCAAATTGCACAGTACCAGGAGTGGGGGAAAGAGACAGAGACTGGAAGCAATAGCCATGGGTATGTAAACGTACTAAGATATCAGCTGCTGGCTGATCATGCCACTGCACATCATGGTTACACCACTCTTGTCTGCTTGCATGGACAATAGTAGATAACTACTTTACATTCAACATTGCATAGCATTGTCTTGTTCAGATTTTTATCTTGAACTAGTCCACTTCAGTTGTCCTATTCTTCTATATTTTATCACATATCTGTGTTTTAATTAAGCTCAGATATAATCATTTGATGTTTCCTGCTTTTATTTTAAATAAACCTGTTACTTATGGCAACATTACTTGACAGAAAATAACAGCAAAAATATGAGACTTCGACTACCATAGAAAGCATCCCAACTTCTGTTTAGTTAATAATTGCCTTTTTTGCAGAAATTGAAACAAATGGCATATACAGTTCGGCAATGGGAACATAAATGGAAACTGTCACAATCTATTGAGACTTACAGGGAAAGGAAACGTCACCTTGAAAATGAACTCTACTGGGCTGTGGTGAGTATATTTTTCCTTATTCTACTGTTGACCTAACGTATAAAGATGTTTTTGACCAATAAACAGGGTATCTTAGTTTTATACCACATCCTCAGGTCCTAAAAGACATTTTTAGAAAAGGTCCTGCATGTGTCTAAATAACATAATTTAAAGAAAATTTGCATATGATCTTCAATTAAAATGACTGTGAAACTTCAGATGAAAAACCAAATGAGAAAGAAAAGTTAGTTAAATGCAGGTTTAAGTCTGGCACCTCTCAGGCATGCAAGGTGAAGATTTTCATGGAATTTCTCCAGCTCCAAACAACCTTTAAAATATGTATTTTTGTTTTATTTCTGAAAGGAGGTTCTTAAAATAAAACTTTAATTTTAATTTCTCTAACTAAGACTACTACTCAGCACTTTTAAATATTAGCTAATATTTGATTAATGCTGTGATGCAATTGGAACAAGATCTGTTTTGTGATAAACCTGCTTAAGCATACCAAAGGAGGCAGGGTCTTTTTGGATAATACTTCTTTTTTTATTATTATTATTATTATTATTTTTATAATAATGATGGCAATTGTTTAGGAAAAAAATAATTTCTCTCTAAATTAATGTAATGCAATGAAAACAATTTGTATGTAGTATTAAAATTTACATTACAAAGTTTACAAAAACTACTTCATAAAATAAGTAATTTGTTTCTGAACTTTCGTCTCGCAATTCTTCAAACAATTATATCTCACATGACACGACATGAGCAATTGGCAAACAAAGGTCAGCCTATTATTTTAGACATGTACCCATTCTTGCTACTGTGTTCTAACAGGATGTGAGATATGCAGGATGGCAGGTGTAAATGAGGTTGAGGAGTGAAAGGAGGCAGCAAAATTGCTCCTCAATGGTTGTCAGTCATGGTGCAATGGCCCTTGTGCACTGCTGGTATAATTTGTTATAAAATTTGTTTATTTTGGGGTTTGAAATAGCAGCTGTTGGAGATGCTCCTTGGTTACCGAAGAGCCATGTGGGGAAGCCAGTATTGCCTGAAGCAGCGGTTTCTGGGGTTATAGTCCCCTAGAGACCTAATGAGGGCACTTTAATGGAAGGACAAACCTAATCTCGTCTTCCACATACAGTAGAGCAGAGGCTTCATGCAGGAGTCTCGTGGGAAAAGAGAAGGGAACAGAATAGATTGCTCCGGATTGATGGACAACTGCCAATTCTCGCACACTCTTGGAGGAGGTGGAAGTGTCTCTAGATGGCTATAATTCTCACCACCATGTGATAATCTGTTGGTGTTGATTGACTGCTTTATTTTACACATAAAGAGTTTTGTAATTTTTTCAGTGTGAAATTCAATATTTCCCATAAGATTTGTCCTAGGTAGCTCTAATTTTCATTTACACATTGTTGTGACATGATCTCTCCTATTATTCTAAGGCTCTATTTCACTTGCCCAGTAAATGTCAATCACTTTTTTAAAGTGTTGTTATCTTAAATGATAAAACCTGGAGCTTGGTTGCAAGACAACAGTAAAATTCTAATTTTTCTCTTGCATATGCCACTGAAACTAATATATGTGGAGTACTGCAAATAGTGGCATTAACCTTCTAATTATGTTTATTTCTAGGCATGCCAAATGGAAAGAGAATTTGCAAATCTAAATCAGCAAGTGGAGCAACAAGAAAGTTTGTGCCCAAAACTTCTAGCTGAAGTAAAAAAGGAGAAGAATGAGGCTATCAGCACCAAAATCAATCTAAGGTATAGAATAACTGCAAAATAAAAATAAAAATCAGCAAATTGTGTCTTCAATGCATAAGTTTCCCTTAGCTTTAGCTTTACTAAACTGAGTAAGTGAAGTTTAAATATGAATAGTGACTCATTTGTTAAAATTTTAGAATTTCTAGTTGTTGCTAGTAGGTATTGTTACAAATTCAATTATTTTACACAGGAATATAACAAATTATTCAAAGATTAATTCCTTATAATTCTGACTTGTAAAGAAAGTTTCATTTGCTAAAATTTTAACTCAAAGGAAAATCTATTTTTCTTTAAGTGAAAATGCCACTTTTGGGACAAGTGTATATAAGAAGTGCTTTAGTTCTTTTCAGAAAAAGATTTTAGTGATGAAGTCTTAGAAAAAGGTTTGACATAATTTTATTAATTCACGCTATAACCTCCAAAATGATAGCTTGCCTATTCCTTACTTCACAATGTTGTTTGCCTTGTAATGCATAATATCAAATCTTTAATATCATTAGCTTGAAATCCTCTAAGGGCCCTGGTCTTTAGAAGTCTCTGCCATTCATCCCTGTTTAGAGCTTTGCTCCTCCAACTCTGATTTCCAATGATACCAACTTGGCTTTCCTAATTTGCTCTGGCAATACATTGAATATGATTAGATTAGATTAGAAAGCATTCTGTAATAGGTTCGTTAACGCCAGAAAGCCACTGAACATAGAACTTGTCAAGGCATATACATGTATACATATGTTTATATACTATATACTATGAAAAAAAAATGTATAAAGCTTAGTGCTAAAAGCATAGGTTACAAAAACAACAGAATACTTTTTTTTTTTTTTTCCCACATAAAACCAAAGGATATCAAAATATAGTGTTAAAATGTATAAATGAATAAATATAATTTCATTATATGTAAAACTAATGTTATGTCAGATGATAGTTTTCAAATTATCGATATAATAGTTACTAGTAGTAATTATATAAACTAAAACATGATTATTGTATTATGTATTCTTCATAAATGTCAACAAATTACAATATATATTTACAAATATGTTATAGAATTTCCAATGCAAAGATTTACAATTATGTACTAGAGTGTAAAATATCAAAACATCAGGCTTTACAGACCTTTTGTCATTGCTAAATACTAAAAAAATTCATTTGATACATTCGTTGAAGTCAAAGTATAAATCAGTTTAATTGTAATATAAAACACACACACTAATATACACAAAATGCAATACATTGTAATATTTATAAATACTATGATTATTAACGGCATTGTCAGACAGATTTGTCACTTAAATATTCATCTACAGAGTAAAATGATTTATTGCAAAGGTACTCCTTAAGAGAGGCCTTAAAAGCCCTGAAATTCCCAACATTTTCTTTGAGATTACTGGGGAGAGCATTAAATATCTTGATTGTTTCATAATATGCACCTTTCTGAAAGCAACGAATGTGTATCATTCAGTTAACAGCACATATTGCATATCCCTCAAGCTGTTGATCTATATAAATTGCCAATACTTGATCATTAAGTGAGTTATATACTAAAATGTTATTATTCAAAATAATTTCAGTATATGTTGCCTCTCTTTCTCCAAATCCCATGTTCTTCCACTGTTCCAAGTCATACATAATACTTAATGTGATAATTACTCTACTAATGAAGCTCACAGAAAGTTGACAAGCTCTATAATTTACAAAAAGGACTTGCATGAATTAGTACATTTGTTGCACATTATAACTTGCACTTATTATTAGAGCTCGGATAGTTATGCAAAAAAAAAAATTGAACTTATGTTTTCATCCAATATTCTTTATATTGAAAATCTAAGTTAACATATAATCTGGCAAAGCAGCAAAAATGTTTTGCAACTCATGGAATTGAATTTGGTTGTGAATTGAAACAGCTGCTGCTGATGTGTAACAGTAACTATTTAAAGGTTTAAAAACAGAAGTGATTTTTGTTACCCACCTTTGTGTGTTGGAGTAGCAAATCTGCCTCATATATTAAAGGCCCTGAATTTAAATAAAAAATGAGAGGAGGAGGGTTTATGTTACATTTAAAAATTAAGTTTGTATTAGAAAAGCTGCAAAAGCAATGCACCTTTTAAGGACTTGAACATTGCGTTACTATGCATGGCTAAAACCATATCTAGGTGGTGTTTAGCTAAGCAGTTTAAAGTGCCATCTGTTCTGAAAATGTAGTTTTATTTGGATATCCCAGGGCACAGTTGTTTCTCAAAGTGTTAGAAGAATGGTTTGGGAATTTCTACACTTTTTTTCTACCAGTGGTGTGGAAATCAAATGTGAGGAAAATTTCAATGTTACTGAAACAGAACTTTTATGGAAATATTAAATGAGTTTGAGATATGGTAAATAACAAAATGGAAGTAGTACACAGTGAAGCAAAATGACAATATTTAAAAGTAGTATTTGAGTTGAAATTAACTCTTGAAGTTTTACTAATATTAATTATCTGTAGTACATTTGTTTTGCAGATGTCTGCATTACCTTTGACTGCTGGAATCCTTCAATTTGTGCCACTGAAGTTTGAGGCTCACTCACTGGATGCCGTATGAATCTGTGTAGAGGGTTGTGTTTTGGTGGGAATTTCAAAATTCATCAATGTTGACTTGCATTTTTTCAAAAAAAATTTTCCCAGGCATCAAGTTTGGTTGATCATTGCATGAGTTTCAAGAGATGGAACTGTTAATAATGTTGTGGTTAGAGTTCCAAAAATGGTATGCTACTGCTGATTTTTCTGTATGCTTATATTTCAGTGAGACAGGTTGCTATGTTTCTTTTTGTTTTTCCTATGTATATTTTTTCTCAATCTTCACATTTGATTTGGTAAATTCCACTTTGAATTCCTCTATCTCTAATTAATTTCCTAAATTTCCAGAAGTATCTCGGATGGAATGTAAATTTACAGTGATTGTGTGTGGAGTTTTTTAGCTTTTCCAAAGTGGTAGTTTCATTTAGCATTTTCTGCATTTTATGTTTATGAATTATCTTATCATGGAGTTCAAACTGAAATTATTTAATTTTGCTATATCATGTCTGTGGGTGAGGGTGGGTGGGCGTGTTTTTTCCCCATTTGTATTCGGCTTCTGTTAGCGGAATGTTGACTAGTCTGTGACTCAAGTATGGAAAATGGCATATTGATGTGGAAGTCTAGAAATGGCAGGTAATTATTTGTTTCTATTTCAGCTGTGAACTTTATTATCTCTCCTGTGAATTCAGTAGTTTAACTGCATTTTTAACTAGCTTCCCTGGTACAATAGCACCAGCATCGAAAGTAATGTGGAAATGCTTTAGTTACATATAGCTCAAGGTTACTCACGAATAGATCTGCCAGAATGAGGGACAAAGGGTTTCCCTTAACTAAGCTGCTGGTAATGGTTTTGGTTGAACATGAAGCCATTTTGTTCCACACACACGTTTATTAATTTCATCTATTCATCAACTTTTTCTGTAGTGATGTTATTTGTAAGTAGCCAACATTTTATCAATTTTGGTAGCCTCTATACTGGAGTGCTAGTATGCCAAGATTTTATGTCAAAAATACCATCATTTCTCCAGGGTATACAACTGTGTTATCAATTTTTTGGACAAAATCAACAGAGTTTTTGACACTAATGGATTCAAATTTTTCAAATTTCTTGAGCTCTTCACCAAGCCATTAGACAGAAGGTAGCTGGGTGCATCTGTAATACTAATTATTGGCCACATGCTGTCATCCTGTTTATGAATCTTTGGCAAGTAATAATTTTAGGAGGCACTGGATTGTTCATTGTTACTTTTTTTTTTTTTTTTATGTTGCTTGGTACTATTGGACCTTCTTTTATGCTGTATGTGTGCTTTCTAAGTATTTATTTAGTGGAGATTTTGTTAAAAGCTTATACTCAGGCTGAGACAATAACTTTTCTACTCTGTGGTAGTAATTGGATTTTTCTATAATGACCATTTTATTTCCTTTGTGTGCTTTAAGATTCAAGACTGGTTTTTTATTTAAACTGTGTGTTATTCTCCTATAATTTTTAGATTCTGTTTTGAATTTCATTCCTTCCAAAAGTTCTAAACATATGACTTATGTTGAGTTTAATTTTTTAGGAACCGAGAGGCGATAGCTACATCTGCGATGTAATCGACTATGTTGCAAGAGATGCTGATGCAGATTTTGAAGCCATTGCTTAAAAATCAAGTTCTTTCATGTTGAAAGTTTATGTAGAAATATTAACTAATGGTTTTCTACCTCTTTGTTACATTTTATCTTGTTAGCTTGTCTTGTAATTTGATTTTTGTTATGCAATTTTTCAATCTTCTTTTTTAACGTCCGTGTTTTCTCTATCATGCTTTTGTTTAGAAAGTTATGCAAATCCTTTTCAAAATGTGTCCAAATGTATCCTAGGTCTTTCTAACCTCAAATGTAAGTCATACAATTGTATATCGATTTGGTGTAGTGTTGCATAGTGTTTAGATCTTTCGATAATCATGGCTTTCTGTTCTAAGTTTTTTTGACATTTACTGTTATTGTCAAATTTGATACATATATTAAGAAATTTTATGTTAGCTGCTGTGTGCAGTTTCTTTACATGAAATTTTCTGAAGGTCTTAATATTTGATTTATTCTCACAAAAGGTGGTATTGAAATATATAAGAACACCTACCTTTGTCTGGCCATTTTGTTACCTGTTGCTTGGGAGCGTGCGTTCTGTAGTTTCTTTCCTTGGTTTGTAAACCATATTAACATAAATGTTTAGAAATTTTTATATATAGTGGAGCACCATTACTGGGATAGTTTAATAATGAGTCAAAATTATAAACACTTTAAATTTCTCCACCTACATGTTGGTCTTTATTTAAGACTAGTTTCAGGGAGCGTTCTCCCTATGCTCAGTTAATTTGTCGACATGCTCCTGTGTTGTTTCTGGTTCCACTAAGAGTTGAGCTGCCATCTCTCGTCTTTGTTAGTGTCTATGTTTGTTAATTCTGTTTTCCAGTAAATTGGATGAAGAGTTAGAAACAATGCAGAGCCAGTTCTCAGAGGCAGAAGACAATTTCAAAAAAAGTAAGGAAGATACTCGTTTAAAGAGAGAGAGATGTGCAGTAACAGACAAAAATATCCAGACTCTGAAGAGGGAGATCACTCGAACACAAGATGAAGTCCACACTTTGGAATCTGAGCTTCAGAGAATAACATCCATGTAAGTTTTCATAAATTTGTCAAATGCATTCATGTCTTAGTGTTGCATTTGTTGTAAGCTTATATGTATACAGAAACAACTTGAAATTCACAGCATATACATAAAGTTTATGTAAAAGAACAAGTTCAGGTCAGAATATATTCTATATAGTACATGTAGCGTAGAATGTTAAAGTTACAATGTCTACATGCAAAAAATTCTATGTAAGATCTCGACTAAATAAATAGTTGGCAGTGATGGTACAAGACATTATTGATACAATGAAACATAAAGCAAAGCTTAATTAGAATGATTTAAAGAATGCTTTGGCATACTCACACTGTCACACCTCTAACATAATGCTTTGTATTTGAGTAACAAAGTCCTCTTGTCAGAAAAAATGCATTTCTGGATATTTCCAGTATCTCAAAATCTACAGATTGCAGAGCTGTCAAAATTGTCTCTCACCATTCTGGTCCACTCTTCCTTCATGGTGCAATTTTTTCCACATTTTGGTGACTTTTTAGTTATTTTAAGAATAATGTGCTGGATAATCTGTTAAAGCATATTTTAGTAGCAGCATTGTCATTAATGATGGGAATTCATATGCATTCATGTGTGTAAGTGTTCTCAGTTCCATGGAGTTGTTCAGTTCAGTGTAAAAGAACATGTTTAACTGGTTATTAAACTTGTAAAGTGTGAACCATAGCATAGCTTTATCAGCATTCAGGTATTGCTTCAACTTTAGCTTAAACTGTAAAACTGGCCCTAAATGATAAATTCAATAATTTGCACTGATCTTCAAAGGACTTCATAGCACACAAATCTTTCATTCAAAAGATTTATCTGTTATATACATCATGCTAATCAAGATAAACATAAGCAGAAACTCATATTACTAGCGCCATGTAAGTAGAAGGGAAATAAAAAAATTCACAGGTTAAAGCATTAGTCTCAGCCTTTAAAAGCAATCGCTATGTGAAACAATTGAAATTCCAATCTATTTGCTATCTAAACAAATGAGAAGAAAGATGTGTTCCCATTTGAGAAAAGTTTAAGTGGCTAAAATTGAAACTAATAATCCGGAATGTCTCAAAAACAGTTAAGTCTACAAAAAAATAACATAAATTGTGTATCTCTTATGATTTGTCAGTCATACAAAAGTCGTCCAAAATGAAGAGGTATTCAGAGGCTATTCCTTGAAAATCTACGGGAGACACGCACACATGCACACCCACACGCACACACTCTCTTTCTAAAAATGCTTTTTTTGGATCTCAGGAGATTTGAAAACATATATTTCGAGTGACATCTTCGTATCAAATTTTTGGGCAGAGTAAAATATTTTCTCTGATTGCCTCTGTGGTCAAGTGATCAGTCAGCTGACTTCTTACCCAGAGGTCCCAGGTTCATTTCTCGGCTGTGGCAGGAAATATTCCTTTAACCACAATTATTCCCTTTCCCCCACAGAATCTGGAGGTATGTATGAGAATTGTGAATGTGTGTGTGTTTGAAGAAAATACAATTTAAATCCAACATAAAGAACCTATAGACAACAAGTTATTTTCTAATACAAAGTCCCCCATTTGACCTTAGATAATTTATAAAATAATACAGATTGAGTTGACCAGACACTCTATGGCTTCACATATCTAAAACTTTTCCCGATGCATTTCACCTTCGGTTGAAGGCATCATCAAGGTGTCAACTGACTTGAAGCCTGTGCTTCTGTGACTTTCTTCTCTGGGGTGGAGAGATCTGATGGTGGTTTTATGAGGTTTAGTAGCGCGTTATCTTCTGGCAGGATGTCAAAGTTCATAAGAAAATCACTGTGTTTTTTTTATATAAATCTTTCCCAAATATTTAATTCTGATGTAAGACCGACCTATTTTAATAGAGGAGATCATTCCAAAAGTGTGCTGCCACTGCAGATTTGTTGGTTTCTGAGATCTTGATGTGGCCAAAATGTTCCTTTAATCTAGCTCCAATGTTGATTTTGGTTTTGCCTATGTATATTTTATTGCAGTCAGAACAGTTAATTTTGTAAATGCCGAACCCCTTTTTGGGGGGAATTTTATCAGTCGTTGGTTTCTTCAGGTGATTCTTGACACAGAATTTATTGACAGGTGCTAAGATGATGTTGAGTTTTTTGAACACTTTTTGAAACTTATGAGTTGCCCAGGGGTGTTATGTGAATTTCCTATATACCTTTTTGTCTATGGAAGGTGTTGGTGTGGTGATTTGCTCTAGATGCTTTTGTCTATTACCACACTGACACGTCCATAGACAAAAAAGTATATAGGAAATTCACATATTGTGAGCTGGTGTGTTATTGTGGTGCAGAATCCATGAGTTGTCGTTCCACAAATCTGGCCTTTTTTACCGTATTTGTTCTCTCAAATGCCGCATAACGCTCAGATAATAGTCTTTATTTACCATCTGACCTCCTGGTAAGAACTCTTGAATGCACAACAACGGGATAATCGAAAAAAACTGTCAACATGACCTTCAGTTTTGATCGTGTCTGACATGCCCTTTTAGGTTTCGGTTCAGTTGGAAGGCGCCATTCTGAAGCTTGTTGACTGGTTTGAGTGTCAAATTCGTAAACCCACGTCTCATCACCAGTTACAGTACGTTTCATGAATGTGGGGTTGGAACTGGCTCGTTCTAGCATGTCTTCAGCAATCCTTATGCGATTGAGCTTTTGTAGAAAATTCAAATCTTTCGGAACTAACCGAGCTGCTGCACATGTCATGCCAAACAATCGTTTAAAATGGTACGAATCGATTCGTGAGACACAGAAAGTTCAGCAGCAATCTCTCTCAGACATAAATGACTGTTTTCAGACACCATTTTCTTCACTTTAGCGATGTTCAGTTCAGTTGAAACCGTTGATTGCCGACCAGAGCGAGGCAAATCTTCTACCACATATCGATCACTTTTGAATGCACTGTACCACTCATATGCACATGTTTTTAATAAAGTCGATTCACTGTAAGCCCTCTGTAACTTTTCAGTGATTCGGCACACGAAATACCATTTGCAGTGCAAAATATGAGACAGATTCTTTGTTCAATATTTGTATCCATTGTAAAATCGCAAATCACCTTTGAGATGAACTAACAAAATGGCATGCTGTAAACAAACTAGATGACAGATGAAGATCAAACTCTGCGTGGGTATAGAGGAAAGTTGTACCAACTTAGCGACAATAATTTCAAATCCCCTTTTAAACAGGATTTTTAAATTATTAATTCCCGGTACTTTCTTGACAGAATGTAGGCTTGTAGGAAAATTAATATGTTCTACAGAAAAATTGCTATTTATTGAGTGAAAATGGCCATTAGGCAGCTTTGACTGTACCTCAACTATAGCTCCTTTACAGCCCAATTGAACTGTTTCACATCTGAGAACAAGTGTCATTTACTCTTGTCATATTATGCCCAAATCTCAGTTGAAAAGCTGGAGAGCTTAAACAACTGTTCAATTCAAAAGGCAGTCAGAAATAATGGTCATCACATTCTCTCAATGCCTAAAGCAAAAACAAAGACATAAAAATGGTGTAACATTTAAACAACTGACAAAGATACACATCAATAATAATTTAGAAAACGAAGGCTCTGAACTCCATGCTAAACCACTCGAGTCATGAGCTGGCACCTATCAATAAAATAATGAGCACCAGGTGGAAAGAAGTCTAATGGAACATGGGGATTTAAAATAAACAATATGTTGTGTTGAGAAAATAATTAGTACACTGTTCCTGAATCCAAAGACATTAACATTCCTGTGTATATAATGTGACTGCTTTGTTTTGGAAAGGTTTTGAGAAAATAATTTGCTCTGTAGCAGCCCAGTAGTTTTGCTTTGCTGTGTGCATGTGTGCAATGCTTAGCTTTTCACTTTCTTTATCACTTCTCTAGCAGGTAGAGAAAGTGTTGCATTCCATCCAAAATTAAACATGGATTTTCCAGAAGTAAATGTTTTGAGGCTCTGTGAAATGGCATATCTATTTGAAATTTTAATAAAATTCATTGCAAAAAACCGTGTTTTCAGCTTCAAAAAAACTAAATTTGCATTGTTTTATGAAAACACATAGTAAAAATGGACGTATTAACATAAAAATTTGTTAGCGCAATTCGAAAAATGTAGGACCTTAGTTATTGCTTCAAATTTTTCAATACTTGACATTTTTCATTGTTTGAAGTATGCCAACCTTCATTATTTTCTTGTAATGTTGTAAAAGAAGCATGGAATTTCATAGATAGTTTATAGTATTGCCTTTATACCTGTAATGAAGGTGGTTCTTTAAAGGTTTATCTTAGTTAACCTGAAGTAGGTAGAAGAATACATTTTTTCAAGAATAATTTGTAGAAAGTATTAGGTTGCCTTTTTTTGCAGCATTCAAGGTTGGTTTTTTTTTTTTTTTTTTTTTCCTTTTTTTTTTTAACAGAATTATTATATATTTACGATTCATAATATTGTCCATCATTGGCCACTACTTTCTCTATTTTTAAGGTTGCATATGAATCCCTTGCCAGATAATATTTTGAAGCGATCCGCATATTTATCCACCCATTTAACCATTCATACGAGCCTTCAATTGAAAGACTTATGATTATGCTACCTTTGCATAGTCAAAATACTGCAGCTCTTTAAATAATTTTCAGTGGACAGATTATAATTCTTAAATATCTTCAAGAAACCATGTTTTTAATAAACAGGTGAGCAAAATATTTGCTGGTCAGCCAGGCCATGTGCTTTTGATTAAAACAAGTAATAGCGAAAACATTATATGGAGAATACGACAGGTGGGGTTGGACTTCCCATTTCAACGTTTCCAAGTATGTTTTGACTGATCTTACTACATGTTGAGCATTGCATGTGCAAAATTTATTGTGTAATTCGTATTACAGCTATTTGTCTTTTAATGCTTGGTTTAAACTTATTAACTGCGTACGATACAGATTGTCTGTGTTTTCAATCGGTTATAATACACTACCCTGAGCTGGTCCCACCAAATATCGAACTTGGAGCTGTGAATATGGGGTTTGGCTGTCAATATGGGAGCATGGCTAGGAAGTTGCCATGATTTTCGTGCCGCAATGTGATGCAGAAATTCCTTCCGTCTTTGCCTTTCAAGCAGCTGTTCACAAGTAAACAAACATTGTTCAGTATCTGTCTGCTTCAGCTCTTACGGCACTCAATTTCCTTGTTTCTGAATCATTCTCATGGCTTTGAGGCAGTTTGAAATGGCTGGTTGAGTCACTCCTAATGATCCTGCCAATTCTTCTTGTGTTTGGCTAAAGTCTTTATGAAGTAATGCCTCCAATTCTGTATCTGTGAAAAACTTCTCTCTTTCACCACTATGTCAGTCTTCGATGTCAAAATCACCATTCTTGAAGGGTTGAAACCACTCGACACATTCTTTCACTAACAATCTCGTCAGAAGTATTTGGAGCATTTTATGAGCCTCAGCTGCATATTTCCTCATATTGAAGTAAAAATTCAAAATCTCCCACAAATGATGAGAATTCCTATACTGACACTTTTAATCAATAAAATCCTTACACTGCAGATGAAGTCAACTAATTTTCGGTGAAGTTATGTTGACAAATGCCCAAGTTTATTACATGAGATCTTCATCTGTTTATTTCACCACGACTTACCACTAAAGCCATCTAATGGAAAACTGCAGAAGCAAAGCTGTACATGTCTATAGGAGTAGAGAAATTCATATGAATATAACATTTTTCGCATAAATATTACTGATTTTGTACTGGTTAGATTAAGTAGTTGAGAATAATAATTCATTAGCAATATTTATCAATTCACATGGAGAAAACTTAATTTTATGCACACCACAATAGCCTCCTAAAGTGTCTTCCAATAAATTATGGTTAAATAGTATTACGTGGCTCTTTAAACAATGTTATATTCTTGTTCAAAATATCTTTTATTTTTAATTAAATATATATGCTTTAAATATGTTAGGTCTCAGCCTGAGTTTGTGGAAAAGAAAGCAGAACTGAAGAAGAAAATTCAAGAAATGGAACAAAGAGAGATGGAAATGCAGGCTGTGCTCAAAATGCGTAACAGTCATTGTGTCAAACTAAAAGCAGATTTGCAGAAGGTAGTAGCAGAAGCAGAAACACTGAAAAAGGAATTACAGGAGTTGAATATTAATATACGTAAGTCCTAAGCAAAATATAATTTCAGTTAGTTTAAATGAGATGTCTGTAGGAAAAGATAGAACAGAGGAAGAAAGTGTGTGTATGGGTTACTGCCAGTTGGGCTGCGATTGATGAGAGCTTAACTCCCAAAACATGATCTGAGTTTTCAAACATCAAGTAAGGAAAGTTGATAACTCGTGGAAGACTGAATCTATTATATAGACTTTTCATTTCAAAGACTTTACATCTAAGTAATTGTTTATTTAATGTTAATTTAGTTTTAAAAAACTTTCAGCATAGATATTGAAGCAGAATTTAAAAACCAGATTCAAATTTATATTATGTTTAGCCCTCTCAGCCTAACTGCCACCTTTCTCACTAAAGTGTTGAACGATATCTTATAGTTTGATACTGATTTTTTAAAAGATGATTCATTTGAATATTTAATTTAATAAACTGAATTAATTACAAAAAATTCCAAAATAAATCATTATTTATTCTTCAGATTCAGTTGATTCCTGGTGGTCAACGATAAGAACACAAAAGATATGACAAAAATGACTATTTTAAAAAAATGAATATCAAAATGTAGGGATAAATTCCATTGAATTAGAATTGGTTTCAGTGAAAAAAAAAATTCTGTTAAAAGCTGTTTAATTTGTAGCCCTTGTCCATAACTTAATATTTGTACACCACCTTAAAACTAATCTCCATTGTTTTTAAGTTCAGAATTATTCAAGTATAACATACAAAGTTAATGAACAAAAGATACCATTAATGATAGGAAATCCATACTCCAAATGTAAAAGTGAGGGAAAGATTTATATTCTATACTACTTGTGATCTTCTTCTTCTTCTTCTTCTTCTTCTTCTTCTTCTTCTTCTTCTTCTTCTTTTTCTTCTTCTTCTTCTCCTTCTTTTCCTTCTCCTTCTCCTTCTCCTTCTTCTTCTTCTTCTTCTTCTTCTTCTTCTTCTTCTTCTTCTTCTTCTTAGCTTTTTGTGCATTGATTTTATTTACAATACTTTTTGAGATCTATTCAGCAATATGCTTATAGGTTTGAAACTTTTTTCATATGTGTATCCTAAATTTTTATGCAAGCTCAGGGTTTGAATGGCACTTCAAATCTGCTACTTAAATTTTAATATAAAATCCAAAAATTATTATTTATCTATTATTCTGTATTTGGCTTTTTCTATATTTCAACAAATGGCTGATATATTATGATCACTAAATTAAATTAAATGGGTTTTATTCATAGACGCTCTTTAACTGCTGTAGTTCCATTCTATACTGGGTGTGAAACACTGCTTAATTTTGCTCATTAATTTTGCTCAGAGGCCTCTCTATCTATGACCCACAGCTTTTACTTCTCTTCAGAAGGAAGCCATGCTAAGGATTTTTGCACCCAAAAAAATCATCCACCGGGTTTATGATCACTGCTTGCTTGTTGACATGTTTCTTATTTGGAAGCAGTGAAAGAAACAAGCTGTTAAATGCGTGCACTAAGAATTTAGATTTTTATGTGAGCATATTGGCTTTTAATACAGCCCCTCTACCTACTTATGTAGAATTGTTACTCTTGTGATTACAGAGCATAAAGGACAACAGATTGCAGGAATGAAAAGAGGTTCAAGTAACTCCATGGCAATTTTTGGCCCCAAGATTCCCCTTGTATTACAGAAGATTAATGAGACTCATCAACAAGGAAAATTTTGCAAGAAACCTATAGGCCCTCTTGGTAAGTTACCACCTCATCAAAAGAATCAAAATACTGGAAGTGATACACAGTGAAGCATAATTACACATTGGAAAAATGAGTCAAATTTACACTTGAATTGCTTCACTAAGTAATTAAGTGAAGCAATTCAAGTGTAAATTCAACTCATTTTTCCAATGTGTTACCACCTCATGTTATAACATAAAGCAATTATCATTTATGTGAACACACATGTGCTAACATAGTTTCTGATATTACAGCATAGTTAACATGAAGTGTAGGAAAGTACAGGGTGGCACAGTTAAAAGTAGCCACCCTCCTCTTTGAATGTGGTTACAATATTTCAACTACTGACCATATACATATTCCTGTATACATGTATTGTATGTTTATGTATACATGTATTGTACATTCATGTACAATGCTGCAATGGACAGTTTTATGCAATTATTGACTGTTAGCATTATTCCATCAGCAGTTTAGTTTATGTGATCTGTGAAGTTAGACGTTTCTCTTTGTGATCTGCAAAATGACTTTCTACACAGGAGAAAGAATTGAAATTGTGGAAGCATATGTAAAAACAGGTTCAATTTGGAAACTCCTGAAATTTTGGGGGTCAAATGTCTGGATAGAGGACTACCAGCAAAGAGAGCAATACAGAGTCTGTATACAAATTTATGCACCTACAGATCTATGGAAAATGTAAAACAAGAAGAATTCCTTCAGATCTCACACCAAAAATTATTGCTGAAGAATTATTCAGAACCTAAAGAAATCTACCTGTAAATTGGCCCAACAGGTGCATGCAAGTAGGAGGAATTGCCTGAAAAGTCTTAATTTGAAGCCATATATACGACAGTTGTGCAGCAATTATGGGATGATGACAGTCAGAAACATGTAGATTACTGTATGCGACTTTTGATGGTTTGTTAGACCGTTTCCATTATTGTCTGCAACGGTGACCCTGACTGCCAACCCAGCTGCCGAGCCTAGCTTATCAGAGTTTGTGTAGATGATACTTTGCTGACTTAAAGTCACAGTGAGCAAATTTTATACATTCTGCATCGAAAGTTTTCCGCAGAGCGGACAGCAAATAGTGTTAATTTTATTTATTTTAATTTTTAACCATGGCTCCTACGTTTTGAAAGTTAAGTGGCACGGTATTGTATAGTCAGAGCAGAGAAATGTTGCAAATGTCCTTGACTTCATGAAACAAGAGGCAGAGATGAAGGAAGAAAATGTATGTTCACCGAAGTTCTTTAAAAACCTGTAAAAGTGAATGAAAAGTAGCAATGCAACTGATCTTTCACTGAGTTCCATTTCCAGGGTTCTCAAAGATAAGAAAGAAAAATAAAACTTAATATATCACTTTTAAATTAAAAGATGTGGAACAGTTGTGTCGCCAGCGAATTGCAGAAATTGGCAGGCCAGAATGGAAAAATGTATGTCGACACATTGAGAACATTTAAAATCATTAGAAAGAATTGTAGAAAATCAAGTAGAAAGAATTCTAATCCAGGATAATGGTGCAGAAAGTAGCGATAGCATTGATGATGACAATAACATGAGCAAAGACAAAAGACTGTCGGGTGTGAAAGAATTGGAGGCAGACGATTGACTTTGTTTATATAGTAGGCCATTTGTATAGATGTTTTGTAGATATGAATATGCATATGAAAAACGCATGTTTATAAGTGCAGTGCCATAAGAAGTGACAGATATTTGACATTGACTGTGACAGGCACTCTTCCAGCATGTATGAATCGACTAGTGAACTGCTTAACTGAAAGTACAACTCGCTTCCTGGCTCTCATTAAGATTTTCACATGTCCAGATCTATTGCACCAGATGAGTGATGAAGCATGGTTTCATTCGATCATGTGAATTCACAAAACACGAGATACTGAACAACAGAGAACCTTAACATTGTGTGTCAGCAACCACTTCATGATGAGAAAATCAGTATTTGGTGTGGTGTAGCAGGAACATGTGTCATTGGACTGATGTTTTTTGACTCTATCCTTGGTTGTGTAAGTGGAAATTTGTTGTATATTTTGTGCTCAACTCACTGAATATGAAAGACAATACTGCTTCTTCCAGCAAGAAGGGATAACATACCACATGTCTATGATATCCCTGGAATGAGCCCATGATGTCTGCTCTGAGGAACGAACTGTCAGCAAACATTTGTGGCCTCCATGTTCACTAGATCTAATAATGTGATTATTTTCATGTGGGGACACCTAAAGAACAGGTGAAGAAACAAATCCACATGCACAGTTGTGTATTGATGCCACAGGGGGTCACTTGTCAGCTTCAACATCTTCTATAAATGTATTTTTCAGTGTAGTTTTCATTGTAAATAAATGATAATTCCATTTCAGCTCTTCGTTTCTGTAATTTCACTGTATTTCCTTCATACTTCTATGGGCTACTTTTATATGCGCCAAATATGAGCATATTCACGAGATTATTATGATACAATTGCAATCATGCCTTAAGGCAGGGCAAATTCTGCAGGCTAAATGTGACTGAAAATATGATGAGAAACTTAAGATGGTTTAGTACTAGAAACGCTAACATCACTTTTTTTACTCACTTTATATGTTTCCATAAACTGTTTGTTCCCATCATCAGGAGGTGCCTGTGAGGTGCTCCTGTATTTTAGTAATACTTAAATGACTTGTATTTATAATATACCTTGGTTTTCCCTTTGATATCTAGGCTACACCTAAGAACAAAAGGGATGTTTAGTTTAGCACTCTCAATTGCTGAAGGAAAGGTTGCTTGATGATATTGCTTACCTTCACTTGACAAAAACTAAGGTTTTGGTGATTTTTTTCAATTAATGTATCGAGAGTTTTCTGAATTGAGTTTCCAGTTTGGTTGAGAAAAATTCAATATGGGATGAATAAACTTGCACTCTTAGTTACCAATACTTTACTTGTTCAATATGCATCTGTGGTAGTATTTTATTATCAAAATGTGAGGAATACATACTAATAATACCCATTCACTTATTTAACAAATGTTTAATGTGATTATAACCAACACTTTTCACTTTTGTCACTTCTCATAAGCAGTGGACATCACATGAAAATGATGTACATCCCACCTAAGGCATAATGTGAATATTGCTTCTTGTCCTTGTCTCTCTGCATGTTGCCAACATTTGCAATTTGAACATAGTAGAAGTTACACAATGCTCAAGGTAGCCAACTTCTGAAACGGGAAAAAAATCATCACAAACAAGGGTCCTAAGGCACAAAGTGTAGCTGAATGGTTGAAGACCGTTACTGCAGAGCATAGCTAGGAATTGAGAGCCTTAAGCTGCCAAACAACTGAAGAATGTTTTAGGTGAGGAATGGAGTAGGTGTTTGGCCACAGAGTAATGACAGGGCAGAGCCGAGGGGATCAATGAAGGGCAAACCCCAATGAGGGATATGCGAGGCCTAAATGCTCACATTTTGGTGCTATTCGCATACTGTAGTTGATATTGGTTTGCTTTGCTGTATATAAGTGGTTATAAATAAGGGTGAGTGTGTAGGCAATATGACTTCGTAGGAACATATCTTCTGCTTTGTACATTCCGTACTCCAGGATTACACTGAATATAATAATTACCAGATGCTTAATTATTTAGCAAGTAAAATATTTAAAAATTTAAAAAGAAGCTAGTAACAGTGAAGTAATAACACTATTATATATTAATATAAAAATAATAGTTACAACAAATCTTCACTTATCTTTTGGAATCCTTGGACTAGTTTCACAATAAATCTATTGCATTATCAACATTAATTTCCTTTTGGTCCGGAAAGTAATTCCTGGAATTAATAATTGATAACTGGAATCAGATGTGAAACCAGTTGGTTTTTAAGTTGT